>BSBM01000510.1:5882500-7082500 GCA_027924585.1 Larix kaempferi
AACTATCAACCAGGTGTCAAACTGAGTCTAACTGAGTGTGGTAGGTGTAACTGGCACATGGAAGCACTAATGTAGTGAAGGAGGCTCAGTGGAGGGCACATGAGAATCTAACTGGAGTCAGAATAGGCAGTCTAGTCTCATGGTAGGTCCATCGGAGTGATACAGTCAGTTGAGTAGTCAATCAATCCTTAAATTAAGGAAAGATATAAAGATAACTCAACTAACTAAAGTGCAACTGAGTGGTAGGTGAGAGAGGGCACCTTTCACCACAAGTGGTAGGTGAAAGGAGGGCGCACTAAGCACTAGGAGGGCTAAAATTGATCAGAAAGAAGCTCTTGGGGCTAGCTAACTGAGGGCTAAGTGCTGGGATTGGTGACTGGGATGCATGAAATTGCATGCATGCATGATTAAAAATGATGTTAGGAATAGGATGGAGTATAGGAAAATCCCAACACTAAGAGTCTAGAAGATCTCTATGCATTTGTCCATCAAATTTGGTCAAGGAGATTCTAGTATATAGTTAG
Source organism: Larix kaempferi (assembly GCA_027924585.1). Classification (NCBI taxonomy): domain Eukaryota; kingdom Viridiplantae; phylum Streptophyta; class Pinopsida; order Pinales; family Pinaceae; genus Larix; species Larix kaempferi. The sequence goes on from BSBM01000510.1 coordinate 5,883,025, forward strand.
AATATATTAGTGGAAACCCTAGGTTTATGACACGATGCTTGGATAAGAGAAAAAACCCAAAATCTAGCTAGATTTGGGTGAGCATTGAGCATGGGGAACCAAATCTATGAATATGTGTATTGTTAAATATAATTTTGTTGGGTGAAGCCAATAACCAACATAATATAAGAGTTTTTTGCGTTGGGGATATACCTCAAAGTACCCAAAGCATGAAAAAAGTTTGGGTGGGAACAAAACCAAGAGAACAAAAAATGTTGAAGAAAAGATGTGGGTGAGAGGTCGACCTCCAAAAACTCAAGCATTGACATGAATGAGGTAGGTCTAAAGCAGCTTCTCTCATACTAAATGAGAGAAGTGGTAGGGAGGTCTCTAGGTCTCTAAAGCAGCTTCTCTCATACCAAATGAGGTAGGTCTAAAGCAACTTATTTTGTGGAGTGGTGTTGCATTTTGAAGTTCCCTTGGTCATTGTGTTCTAGTTGCATTGTTGGTTTTGGCTATTTGTTCCCAATGTTAGGAGTTTTTCTTTTTTTTTCTTTAACTTGTGTGTAGAACTCTAGGCATCAATGGTTGTTGTTTGATTAACATAAGCTTGTTGTTGAAGCCAATGAGGGATTCCTAGATGTCCTAGAGATTATAGGTTTGTTGAGGAAACCCTAGGAGTTATATGGTAGGGATCATGAAGATATAACCACTAGTGAAGATAAGGGAAGAGACATGGCTAGAGTTTGCATGAGAAGAGATTATTTCCTTTATTTAATAGAATGTGTAATTCTCATCATAAATGTGTCATAATGTCTAAGAGTAATATGCCATAACTATGAAAAAATATAACATAACCTTACATAGAAAAAGAGAATCTAGTAATTGTCATAATTGTAAGGAATCTATCATACTAGTATACCCACTTGGAGTCCAAATACCCCCTAATGAGGGTACGTGTGGTGGTTCACGGATTCTAGGGCTAGATTAGGTTAATAGGGCTAGATTAGGTTTCTAGGATTCTATATCAGTTTCCTAGGGTTAGATTAGTTTTTCTATGGCTAGTTTAGGTTTCTAGGACTAGATTAGGTTTATAGTATTCTAGCTTAGTTTTCTAGTGTTAAATTAGTGTTTCTAGGGTTAGTTTAGCTTTCTAGGATTTCTAGGGCTAGATTAGGTTTGTAGGGTTATATTAGTGCTTCTAGGGCTAGACTAAGTTTCTAGGGATAGATTAGGTTTCTAAACATTAATGACAAAGGGTGAAATGATGACATGGTAGATGTATGTATCTCTATGTATCTATATGTATGTATCTCTATGTATCTCTATGTATGTATGTATCTCTATGTATGTATGCATGTATCAACAAAAAATGCATGTACCAACAAAATAACATAAAACTACACATACCTCAATGTAGAACATAACATTCTTTGATGCAATTCTTTCTCTTATGTAAAGTTGACTGGCCTCATAAAATAAATCCATCTGGATCCTCTCTATTGCTAATTGTCTCCATCAATATCTCATGCTCTGAATGAGGAAGGTAGTAGCATACCTTGGTTGAGATCTTGCTTGACATTGTCTGGAGATGGATGTTTGTGCCAACGATCAATTTTGTGAAGTGATACACCATTGAACTTGGTCTGTAATCCATGAATACATGCCCACTAGTATTTCTTGACTTCCCATCTAGTGTAAGATATTCCCTCTTAACCACCATCGAGACAATAGGAAATTCAATGCCTTCATCATTGATTAATGATGCGTAGAGCATTGCTTACCTTGGATGCACTGTGCCAACCAATAATCCACGCCCAATTCATTGTCTTTCAGGGAAACAACTGCGTATATGTGTCCTGGTTGTACAAGATCTGAGATATGGTCGTAGTCTGTCGAAATCGCAGATTAGCCCTCCTCTAACTGGGTTGTTTCGACAACTGCACATTGGTCTATTGCAAATGACACACAATCCCATTCATCAACCCAGTCCATGCTTTCACATTCATCCCATTCGCCACTGCTGCAAGGGCTGCAAAAGCATGCAAGCTTTCGCGTCCATATTTCAAATAAGGGGTTGTTTGAGCTTCGAACTGAATGAAATCCATGTGTTCCTTGTACTATGTTGCAACTATAGGAACGCGATCGATCTATGTCAACCACTCACCAAAAATTTCTTACCACACGTCCTGCCACTGATGATGTTTGTTGATCTCTTGCTCGGTCTGACATTGTTGCAAAGCACCATTGAACTATGGATTCTGCATCTCAGATATGAGGTTCCTTGTCAAACCTCATCTCTTCCCTTCGTAGTGCGGTCTTGATTCATGCACCGGCCCCATCATGCTCGCCTTTCCCATTCCCAATCTCAAAATAGTTATAGATATGCGGCACATTATAAGTCTTATGCAAAATACTGATCCATTGGAATACTTGGGCATTTTTGAACTGGCCCGCACAACCATCCGACCATATCCAATGTTGATCCATCTATATATCTCTCTCCTTCAACTGATCATATAAAATTTGAAAACAATGTTGCACATAATGAAATCATGGGTTCTATCATCACTTATATAAAATTTTGTCTCCTTCAGTATTATCCTCTTGTCACTGCTGATCTCTAGCCCATGCCTATACATAATATGTACCATGATGTTGACTTGGTATGAATGGTAATATTGACTCTGGATTTCATTTTGTGGTTGAAGGGTGTAATTTTCTCCAAAATCCACAATTGACGCTATGGTTCCAACAGGAAATGTGTCACTACATTTTTTGCACTACTCATCTTACCATCGCGCTACATGCACATGTTGAACATACTGCTCTGTTTTCTCCTAGAACTCTGTCAAGAAGTCACATACTGGTACCTGTTACCATGAAAACAAGGGAAATATTACAATGTGGCCTTTGGAAAAATGTATATGTCATAAATTGAACGTGTAATATGAAAAATATGCAATATTCATTTGTACCTGTGACTTCACTAATGCAATCTTTTTACTTTCCCTGACACTGTCTAATTGATAAGTTACATACTTGAAGCTCTGCATCTTCGCGCTCATCCTGCCAAATTCATGCTCCTTGCTTTCATGGATGCAACGGTTCAAAAGAGAAAACCCACTGCACCTAGAACATGTCCCATATAGACACGATTTTTCATCATATTTTTGTACTTAGGGCCTTGGACACATGATGTTGTGGATAAAGTCTCTTGATGCATTTGGTGGTAGTATGGATTCATTGCATCCCTGCACAATGTTAGTATGCAAATCACAAAATATATGTTTATGTGTGTCATAATAATATTCATATTCTACGTGGTATCTACAACAACAGGTGTTCCGATCAATGCATATATGAACGTACCATGGTTTTCATTTCTCAAAGGACCCTTGGGCGAGGTTCAATTGTGTGTTCTCATTCCTAAATCTCTCATAGAGTTCAGTCTATGTGGTGTCAAGGAAGTGTTTAACATGGAGTTCACGTTCAATAGAACCTTTTCTCAACTTTAGCACGTCTCTTTGGTTTGATAAAGGTCTAGTATGATCATGCCAAAAATTTTGTACTAACTCCTTAACATCATCAATTAGCTTCCTATCTGCATGAGGAAACCTACCAACAAAAGCCCAACAATAATTTCCACCCGGAGTGTCAAGATTTTCTCTTATAACAGAGTACTTTTTAATAGTTTTTCTATTTAATTTGAGTATGTGAGAAGTGTGTGATAGCAGGCGACATTTCCTTGTGGACTTTCTTACAACTGATTCCTCTAAAACATGACGAGCTGCACAAACATATTTTGTACGAGACGTCTTCCCAATCGCATTAAATGCATATTAGAGATTTCTAACAATATGACTGCTAGCCTCTGAACTTTTAACTATCTTTATGCCCAAAATTCTCCTAACAACAGCTAAATAATGTGACTTTAACAAACATAGCAATAATTGGCATTTAACTGCATCACCTTTGGATTCAAAATATTCCTTGACAATTTTGCTGGATTTCCATTCGATAGTGCGTTTTGGAAACTTACCTTCAAGCCCCGACATAACACTTTCATCCACATGAATACATCTAGGAGTTCTTCTTCTTGCACTAGACAGTCTAGGTAGGGAGGGTGGACATGAGATGTGAATACCAGAGCTTGTTTGTTGTGGTGCTTCATTCACAGATTGGGCCATAATGGGAGTGTGGTCGACATGGTTGTGGTCTTCTTGGGGAGATTGCAAATTAAGAAAGGCTTGTATGTCCATCTCAACACATGCAGCATCTCCCAAAATTCCTGTATCACGAGGAACTTCAGCATGACTCGTTGATGGATTGTTGGTTGGAGATTGTGTTGATGTTGGAATTTGAGTTGGGTCCATTGTACGCGACCGCTTTACCTATGGTTCTGAACAAGAGGTTTTCATGTTAACAACTATGTTAGGATCAGTGGCGGGATTCGGGGAAATGACAGGACCATGTCTCAATATTTCCATTTCCAACCTGGCCTTTTCTCTTAAGTCATTGACCCTTTCAATGGAAAGATTCCTTCTATATTTTTTGTTATGTTGCGTGAGATTCCCATCTCCAAAATTCTCTTTAACAAAACTATCAGGCCTACCCTTGCAAAAGAAACAACAAATAAGATATTAGTTCCATTATACAATGAACTTGACACATTCCAACATAACTTACCACTTTACAAATTAACACATACAATTACAAACTATGTTGGTTTATTTGTGTTCAAATAAACATCATTATCCCTTACAATTCCAATCAATATAGATGATGGTTGGTCAAGTGTAGAGTGCAGAAACTAGTGTCTTGACTAGCCATGAATTCATACAAATTATGGTAGTAACACCCTACAACAGAGATGGCTAGATATGCCTTGGGAATAGTTTGATAGTTTTTCTACATCAAATAAGGTTAAGAGAATAAGTTTACTAATTACACAATGAGGAGGTTGCAAATTCCCCCAAGGAAGGAGAATTCAATGAGGTAGAGGCAAGTAGTCAAGCTCAAAGGCACGATATTAAAGAAACATTATGATAAACATAGCATGAAGATGAGAGCATGGACAAAATTTCATGAACTAATCAATATGGACCCTCTCCCATGATTGCTTCTTAGGATTTTATTCAAATTGAAGAGGCTCAAGAGATAACCTCATCATAGATGGGAATGTGTGGGGGAGCAATAGTTTGATAGTTTATGCTATAGGTTTTGCTATGGTGTACAATGTGTAAAAGATGGAGGTTTATTAAACCATTTATTTGTATTTTTTTCAAATGAAAAAGAGTTTATGCTAGAGATGCCTTGGGAATATTTTGATAGTTTTTATACATCAAATAAACATAGCATGAAGATTAGAGCATGGAAAAAATTTCTTGAACTAATCAATATGGACCCTCTCTCATGATTGCTTCTTAGGATTTTATTTAAATTGAAGAGGCTCAAGAGAGAACCTCATCCATACCATCCTTGTGTGAAATCAAAATATATTCATGGTAATAATTATTGGTTTACATTGCATACTTCATCTTGTCTAGTGTTCATATGAGTTTTTTTAGATGTGAAATTGGGAATTCTTCTTGTCAAATTCATTGTTGTCTATGCATGGATATTGTTGTAGGAATATGATAAAAATAAAAATGCATGGGAGAATCTCAAACCTTGTGAATGAAAAGAATTATTTACAATTCACCATACCTATAGAAATGATCTCCACTTTCAACGGAAACTGGTAGCTTGAATATATCCACTAGATTCAAAGACCACTAAAGATGTTTGTTAGATTCCAAGGGTGGTTTTGTGTCCAATAGATCAATGAGTGTCCAAAATATCAATGAGTGTGAGCCAATGAGAAACTTGTAAGAGCTTGAAACCCACGAAAGAAATGAAACCCGTGTTTTTTGGTAGAATTCCCGTGAACAGATAACTTTGTTTTTTTTAACTAGCAACAGGCATGTGCACGCGTGCTTAAATGCACGTACACGTCTTTGTAGTGCGTACACGTCACTAGAGTGCACACGCCTCTGTGTAGTGTTTACACCATTTAATTCCAAACCTTCCCCCACTTCGAAAATATTTGCATAAATTGGACTCGGTGATGAAATTTGAAGGGTGGGTATTAAATTTTATTGGAAGGGCATTTGTTCTTGGAGTTCTTCAAAGATAAAGGGCAATTTAAATAATTGTACTTCAATTGACAAGTAAAAATTAACTAAACCCTTCCCCCAAAAAAATGCAAAAAACAAATATTGAGCATCCAAATTTTTACAATCTTAAATAATTGAGCACTCCTTAATATCTACATGATAAAATGGTATATTTTCAATAAAACCGAATTTGAACACATTAATTTGACATATATGTAACATTAATTTTACAGTTCATTAAATTAACAATTGTTTTGTTGTATTTTTTTGGGTTAGACCACACTTCATTGTACAGAAAACTACTTAGACTACGCAATAACCATATTGCGTCATCTGGATGATCTTATTCATAGTGCAAGACGTTGTAATTAGATATAGTCTTAAAATAAAATTAGAACCATGAGAAAATTACTTATTGTTAACTATGTACAAAAACAAGCCACTAAGCAAAATGAGGCTATAATAAACCTACAACCAAAATATACATATAAAACCAGCCAAAACCTTAATTCAAACCGGAGAGAGGGAAATCATCCAAGCTTGAGAGATGTAATAATGATGGACATTAAGCACCTAAGAAAAAATAATACATATCCCAAAAAACCATTAAAAAAAAAACCTCCATACCAAGCAAGTTAGCAACGCTAGCATCATAGGGGCATTGACATCAATTTTTTTTGTTCAAGATTTGTCACAACAACATACAGGTATGGGATGGAGGGGAAATGGAATCAAGCCTAAGTCAACTAGAGCCTTGCAACTCGCTACATGTTTGAGTCTCGACAATCTACCTTTTAAATTGAACCATAATAACAAAAGAAGTTTGTTAATGGCTCGATTCGCAAAAATTCTAGATAGATGAGTAATTAAGAGCTCGAGGCTCTAAAATTAGATGTGGTTTTTACCAATCCATGATTCGATGAATTCATAGTCATTGGCATGAAATTTAAGTTATTTAATGAAAGAATTAATGTATCTACCTCTATGTTGAAACTATTTTCCATGTTGGTGTGGGCCACTGCCCTCCTTGTTGTCTTACCAAAAGGCATGAGAATGAGGAATAAGACTTAAAATTATGGACTTCTCCATTAAAGAAGCCTTAAAATCACATTGGTAACGAGTGATAAGAAGATCACAACAATCCAACATGTCAAATCTCAGATGATAGTGTCAATTAAAGACTTGTATGGTAAATTTAATATAAGACTTACTTATAGTTGTCTCGGGAGCTTACTCTTTGCGTCTTGACACAATTGATAATTTATGGTTGTCTATGCGCCTTGACCCAATTGATAATTTATGGTTGTCTATGCACCTTGACCCAATTGATATTGTAAGGTGAGGATGTGCATGCATAATAATCCTTATTTATGACTATGTGATGAGGATTTAAATGGAAGATGATGTAAAGACATGTTATTTTTATACATATTTTGGTGGTGAGTGTCGAAGAGAAACGTGGTGATAAACAGCATATGTTTGGAAGGACGGAGGGAGGTTACATGATCATTATCATGCCACCCATCAAATTGAAGACAATTCCTGAGCCAAAAATTGTTTTTTGTAAATTTTGAGCCAAAAATTGTTTTTTGATACTTTGGTCCAAATTTTTTTTCTGGCTCATTGTTTCTCCATATTGTGTGCCTACTGCCACCTCTCTATATCAATGCATAAATCAACCTTTGCTTGGTTTTTGGTTATAGTTGCATGCCATTATTTGTAGTTGCATACCATTGAGTGTTGTTTAGAGTTTTCATGAGTCTGTGACATTCATGCAATAAATGAAGTCTTGTAGAGGAGGACTCATCAAAGAGGCAATTTGAATTTCATTTTGACAAAAAACATATTTTGTAAAGATCAAATGCCATGAATGCATCCTCAAACTACCATGCAAGACCATGGATATGTTGCAAAGCATTGAACATCATCGAAGAATGAAAACAGGTTCCTCGAGATCTTATTGAAGCATATTGAGCTTAATTGAATTCAACTTGAGCCTTAATTGAAAATTCTAGACCTCAAGCGTCATCAATAACACATAGAGTCCATGGCACTATCCCTCTACAAGGAATCTTTTGCATATGAATTGAATATTGCTGCCATTATAATGTCTTGGGAATCAAGGATTTATCTTGGCTCCTTAACCATGGCTAGTGGAGGGAAACAAGATCCTCCAACACTAACTCTTGCTTCTTAGGCACAAACACCATGAATGAGTCCCTGGACCACCACATATGGAATCTATAGGGTATTAGTCAACTTCAAGTGTGTTATGTGTTCCATGACTAGGTTAGTTGTGAACCAAAAATGGGTCTCGAGGTTTGACCAAGGTATATGGACAACAAGAAGCTCCTCATTCCTTAAATGAAGCTTCTTAGGCTCAAGCACCATGAACAACACCTACAACTCAAGAAGCTTCTTAGGATACGATGTTGAATGCATCTTCAAACCACCACACATAACCCTTGTGGGGTATCTCTAGCAAATGTAGAGGGATAAATATACCATGATTAGGCTACATTGCATGCCGTTAACAAGATGACGATGATGATGATGATGATGATGATGATGACGAAGATGATGATCATCATCTTGACTAATATCGTCATAATCATCCTCATCATCATCGTCATCATCATCATCGTAATCATCATCACCATCATCAATATCATCATCATCATCATCATCATCATCATCATCATCTTCATCATCAACATCGTATTCGTTATCATCATCATCATCATCATCATCATCATCATCATCATCATCCTCATAATCATCCTCATCATCTTCATCATCATCATCATCATCATCATCATCATCAACATCTTCGTCATCATATTCAAATCATCAACATCATCATCATCATCATCATCTTCATCATCGTCGTCATCATCATCGTCATCATCTTCATCATCAGATGATGATGATGATGATGATGATGAGGATGATGATGAAGATGGTGGATGATGATGAAGATGAGTACAGAGATGTAGATGATGATGATGATGATGACGAATATGATCATCATCATCATCCTCATCATCATCATCATCATCATAATCATCTTCATCGTCACCATCACCATCATCATCATCCTCATCATCCTCGTCATCATCATCATCATCATCATCATCACCCTCTTCCTCATCATCCTCCTCCTCCTCCTCATCATCACCACCATCATCATCTTGGTCATCATCTTCATCATCAACATCATCATCATCATCATCATCTTCATCATCATCATCATATTCATCATCATCCACATGATTCATCATCATCATGGTCATCATCAACATCTTCATCATCATAATCATCATCATCATCATCATCATCATCTTCGTCATCATCGTCATCATCTTCATCATCATCATCCATCATCTTCTTGAGATGATGGATGATGATGATGAAGATGATGACGATGATGACGAAGATGATGATGATGATGATGATGATGATGATGGTGGATGATGATGAAGATGAGTATGCATATGAATATGATGATGATGACATTGGCGAATATGATCATCATCATCATCCTCATCTTCATCATCACCATCATCATAGTCATCATTGTCATCATCCTCATCATCATCATCATCATCATCGTCGTCGTCATAACCCTCTTCCTCATCATCATCATCATCATCTTGGTCATCATCTTCAGCATCAACATCATCATCATCATCATCATCATCATCTTCATCATCAACATCATCATCATCATCATCATCATCATCATCATATTCATCATCATCAACATGATTCATCATCATCATCATCATCATCATCATCATCATCATCATCAACATCTTCGTCATCATATTCATCATCAACATCATCATCATCATCATCATCATCATCTTCATCATTGTCATTCATCATCATCATTGATGATGATGATGATGATGATGAAGATGATGACGATGATGATGATGATGATGATGATGAAGATGGTGGATGATGATGAATATGAGTACGAAGATGAAGATGATGATGATGACGATGACGAATATGATCATCATCATAATCATCTTTTCCATCATCATCATCATCATAATCATCATCCTCATCATCATCATCATCATCATCATCGTCATCACCCTCTTCCTCATCATCATCATCTTGGTCATCATCTTCATCATAAACATCATCATCATCATCTTCATCATCATCATCATATTCATCATCATCAGCATGATTCATCATCATCATCGTCATCATCATCATCATCCTCCTCCTCCTCCTCCTCCTCCTCATCATCATCATCCTCATCATCGTCATCACCCTCTTCCTCATCATCATCATCATCGTCGTCGTCGTCCTCCTCCTCCTCCTCCTCCTCCTCCTCATCCTCATCATCGTCATTGTCATCACCCTCTTCCTCCTCCTCTTCCTCATCAGCATCATCCTCATCATCATAATCATCAACATCATTGTCATCTCCATCATCATCATCACCATCATCATCATCATCATCATCATCATATTTGTCATCAGCATCATCAACATCATCATCATCATCATACTCATCCTCATCATCATCATCTTCTTCATCATCATTGTCATCATCATCAACATCTTCGTCATCATCTTCATCATCAACATCATCATCATCATCTTCATCATCGTCGTCATCATCATCGTCATCATCTTCATCATCAGATGATGATGATGATGATGATGATGAGGATGATGATGAAGATGGTGGATGATGATGAAGATGAGTACAGAGATGTAGATGATGATGATGATGATGACGAATATGATCATCATCATCATCCTCATCATCATCATCATCATCATAATCATCTTCATCGTCACCATCACCATCATCATCATCCTCATCATCCTCGTCATCATCATCATCATCATCATCACCCTCTTCCTCATCATCCTCCTCCTCCTCCTCATCATCACCACCATCATCATCTTGGTCATCATCTTCATCATCAACATCATCATCATCATCATCATCTTCATCATCATCATCATATTCATCATCATCCACATGATTCATCATCATCATGGTCATCATCAACATCTTCATCATCATAATCATCATCATCATCATCATCATCTTCGTCATCATCGTCATCATCTTCATCATCATCATCCATCATCTTCTTGAGATGATGGATGATGATGATGAAGATGATGACGATGATGACGAAGATGATGATGATGATGATGATGATGATGATGGTGGTGGATGATGATGAAGATGAGTATGCATATGAATATGATGATGATGACATTGGCGAATATGATCATCATCATCATCCTCATCTTCGTCATCACCATCATCATAGTCATCATTGTCATCATCCTCATCATCATCATCATCATCATCGTCGTCGTCATAACCCTCTTCCTCATCATCATCATCATCATCTTGGTCATCATCTTCAGCATCAACATCATCATCATCATCATCATCATCATCTTCATCATCAACATCATCATCATCATCATCATCATCATCATCATATTCATCATCATCAACATGATTCATCATCATCATCATCATCATCATCATCATCATCATCAACATCTTCGTCATCATATTCATCATCAACATCATCATCATCATCATCATCATCATCTTCATCATTGTCATTCATCATCATCATTGATGATGATGATGATGATGATGAAGATGATGACGATGATGATGATGATGATGATGATGAAGATGGTGGATGATGATGAATATGAGTACGAAGATGAAGATGATGATGATGACGATGACGAATATGATCATCATCATAATCATCTTTTCCATCATCATCATCATCATAATCATCATCCTCATCATCATCATCATCATCATCATCGTCATCACCCTCTTCCTCATCATCATCATCTTGGTCATCATCTTCATCATAAACATCATCATCATCATCTTCATCATCATCATCATATTCATCATCATCAGCATGATTCATCATCATCATCGTCATCATCATCATCATCCTCCTCCTCCTCCTCCTCCTCCTCATCATCATCATCCTCATCATCGTCATCACCCTCTTCCTCATCATCATCATCATCGTCGTCGTCGTCCTCCTCCTCCTCCTCCTCCTCCTCATCCTCATCATCGTCATTGTCATCACCCTCTTCCTCCTCCTCTTCCTCATCAGCATCATCCTCATCATCATAATCATCAACATCATTGTCATCTCCATCATCATCATCACCATCATCATCATCATCATCATCATCATATTTGTCATCAGCATCATCAACATCATCATCATCATCATACTCATCCTCATCATCATCATCTTCTTCATCATCATTGTCATCATCATCAACATCTTCGTCATCATCTTCATCATCAACATCATCATCATCATCATCTTCATCATCATCATCTTCATCATCATCATTGATAATGATGATGATGACGAAGATGATGATGATGATGATGATGAAGAAGATGATGGATGATGATGAAGATGAGTACGGAGATGAAGATGATGATGATGATGATGATGACGAATATGATCATCATCATCCTCCTCCTCCTCCTCATCATCATCACAATCATCAACATCATCATCATCATCCTCATCATCATCATCATCATCATCTTTATCATCATCATCATCGTTATCACCCACTTCCTCATCATCATCCTCATCATCATCATAATCATCTTGGTCATCATCTTCATCATCATCTTCATCATCAACATCATCATCATCGTCATCATCATCATCATCAAGAAGGGAGAATCAAGGTTTGACCTAGAGTGACCCCTTTTAATCATTCCTAGAGTTATGTTGTTGATGAACCAAAATTAAGCACTCCAACGAACTATGGGCCAAATCACAAGGTTGGATCCCAAGACAAAACCTAATAAGTAGGAGGGTTCCCGAAAGGGCCTAGTAGAATCAAACTAATGATTAAAGTTATTATATTGAAGAGGAGGCAATATCAAACCCTACTTAAGCACTAGACATCACAGGGAATTCATGCATATAGGGTAAGGTAAAGTGACTGAATAGATATTTATCTAGCACATAACAATCTTTGTATGAAGAGAGAAAAATATCAATGTAATCATCTTTGTATGACTAAATAGCATGTACACTCTGTTAGTGTGTACGAGCTATTTATGTGTACGCGCATTTAAAATAACGTGCACGTGCCATTTAAATTTTTAAGTTTTGGTGGGCAATTCCTTTCCCATGACGTGGTGGATGACTTGGCCGCTATGGTTTTAGGTTCGGATTTCCAAACCAAGTGGCTTGGACTGTGTTATAAAAAAATACATCTTATTCTATAACTTCTTCTTTTTCGAACATGATTCTGCGTATGCTACACTTGTCCACTGCTAATGAAATCACACACACTTGTAGAACTATGTGTGCAGATTCTGAATATGTAATTTTTTATTAAATCTATTTTTTGTTTCTATTTTTTAATTAATTTTAATTCCACTAACATCAATCTTACACAAAAAGTAGGTTATTTCTTTCATCCATAACTTTTAATTGGCTCACCTCTTTTGAAAACAGAAAAGAACCCGCAAAAGTACACACAAAAACCTACATCCTAAAAAAAAAACAAAGTTCATTGATTATGTTAAGACCATGATGTCGGGGACTAACGCTCGACCTAGTCATTTTAGGGCTTGGCTGACTTCCTTAATTAATTTGTTTTTAAATTAACATAAATAAATATGGAAAAATAGCGTTGCTATAGAACGACCTGTTATCTACGACTATATATAATTTTTTTCACAAAATTCTGCCATTTGCATACCAAACCAGGGGAGTAATGCAAACATATTCATTATGTTTTCTTAAAAAATAACATACCAACCTTAGGAGAACTCCATTTTTTGGGAGTTATACTTAATTTCCATAAATAATATTTATATATTCCGGAAGGTAATCCGATTGTTTACGTTTCATCTTCTTGCACCATATTCTAAAAAGTTGCGTAGGTAGCTCTAATATTGCTTTTTGATGTTCAGATTTTTGTTTTTCCAGGAGTCCATTGCGACTAACGCGTCATGATGGCCAGCATTAGCTTGCACCAGCCCTGATTATAAAAATATACCTAAACATTATAAAAAATGGTTGTGTGTAAATCATATCATTTTAAATTATAGTAAAAGTAATTTAAATTTACATTGAAACATTCAATATAACCTTTAAATTAAAGTAAAATATAGAATGTCACATTTCAATACTGCTACATTCACTAAAGTATTTGAATTCTGAATAATTTAATTTGACAACACTAGAAACATATTTCAATTTTCAATTCAAAGCTAATACTTAAAAAAACAACTAAAGTATAAAAATTCATATAAAATATTATGTAAACATTGTAATAAATGTGTCTCTATGTTTTTATTAAATCATAACAATTTTTCACTTTTCCTATCAAATTTAGTTTTATACATCAATTAATACAATATTAACTATATTATTTATATTATACATAGATAAATATAAAACATTACATATTTTCATGTAAGGTGGTTTTAATACTCTCAAATTAAAATGTTCTAAGCTCAAGTACTTTAGTGAATACAATTGATATTGAAAAGTGATATTGTGTACTTTTACTAAGTATCAATTTTTAAAATTCTAGATAACTATTTGCAATTATTACAATCTAACAAATGCCCTAACATGATTAATATGGCTGACCACTGGTTGAAAAAAGTCAACCAAAATAAACCATGGTTAACCATAATCAACCATCGTCAACCATGGTAAACCAATGTCAACCAAAGTATAAAAAAAAGTCGACCATCTTCAATCAAAGTCAACCATGGTAAAAATAAATTCAACCAAAGTGAGCCATGCTCATCCATAATCAACCATGGTCAACCATAGTTAACCAAAGTCTACCATAATCAACCATGGTCAACTATAGTCAGCCAAAGTCTACCATAGTCAACCAAAGCCAACCAAAAGTTAACCATGGTCAACCAAAGTCAACCATGGTCAACCAAAGGAAACCATAGCAAACCATAGTCAATCAAAATCAACCATGGCCAACCAAAAGTCAACCAAAATCAACCATGGTCAACCAAAATCAACCATGGTAAAAAATTCAAGCAGGGTAAAAAAAAGTCAACCATGGTCAAGCAAAGCCAACCATGTTCAGCCATATTCAACAAAGTCAACTGTGGTCAACCAAAGTCATCCATCACTAATCATGGTCAACTATAGTCAACCATAGTCAACCATGGTCAGCCATAGTCAACCATTGTCAACCAAATCCAACCATGGTCAGCCATTATCAACCAAATCCAACTAAAGTCAAGCATGGTCAGCTACAGTCAACCATAGTCAACCAAAGCCAACTGATGTGAACCATAGTTAACCAAATTGAACCATAGTCAACTTAAGTCAACCAAATTCAAAAGTCAAATAAGGTCAACCATAGTCAATTAGTCCACCATAATAAACCATAGTCAAAGTTAAACAAGGTCAACCATGTGTAACCAATAGTCAATTAATCAACCATAATAAACCATAATATTAGATAACCAATGTCAACCAATAACTAAGTAAAGCCAAGCAGAATCACCCATAGCCACCCACAACTTATCATGGGAAACCATAGTAAACCATTGTCAACTACATAACCAAATTCAATCATAATCAACCATGGTCAACCATAGTCAATCAAATTCATTTATGGCCAACCAAAGTCACCCATAGTTGACCATAGTTAACTATGTTCAACCATAGTTAACCATAATTAATTAATCAACCAAAGTTAGCCATAGTCAAACAAATTCAACCAAATTCAACCATGGTTAACCAAAGTCAACCACTATTAACCATGTTCAACCAAAGTCAACCATTCTAAACCAAAGTCAACCATGGTCAACCAAGGTAAACCATTGTGAACCAAAGTCAACCATGGTCAATTAAGGAAAACCATGGTTAACCAAGGTCAACTATAGTCAAACAATGTCAACAATGGTCAACCAAAGTCAACCATATTAAACCAAAGTTAACCATAGTCAACGATGGTCAACCAAAGTCAACAATTCTCAACCAAATTCAACCATAAACAACCAAAGTCAACCATGGTTAACTAAAGTTAGCCAAAGTCATCCATAGTCAGTCATAGTCAACCAAAGTTAACAATGGTAAATGAAAGTCAACCATGGTAAACCAAATTTAACCATTTTCAACCAAAGTCAATCATGGTCAACCAAAATTCAACCAATGTTAACCATTGTAAAACAAAGTCGACCATGGTTTGCCATGGTTGACTTGGTCAACCATTGTTAACCATTATAAAGCAAAGTCGACCATGGTTGGCCATGGTTGACTTTGTCAACCAAGGTTAACAATGGTAAACCAAAGTGAACCATTATCAACTAAAGCCACCCATGGTCATCTATAACTATAGTTGACTTTGCTAGACTTTATTTAACCATGGTTGTGTTTGGTTGACCATTTGACTTTGGTTGACTATGGTTGAATTTGGTTGACTATGGTTGACTTTAGTTGACCATGGTTGATTTTGGTTAACCGTGGTTGACTTTGGTTGACCATGGTCGAATATGTTCACTATTATTGACTTTGGTTAACCGTGGTTGAATTTTATTGAACATGGTTGACTATGGTTGACCATTGTTCCCTCTGGTTTTTCATGGTTGACCACAACCAAAGTCAGCCATGGTTATCCAAAGTCAATGATGGTCGACCAAAGTCAACCATGGTCCACGAAAGTCAACAATGGTAAACTAATGTCAATGAATGTCAACAATGGTCACCCAATGTCAAGAATTGTCAACCATGGTCTACCATGGTCAACCATAGTTAACCAAATTCAACCATGGTTAACCAAAGTCAACAATATACAACCATCATCAACCAAAGTGAACCACGGTCAACCAAAATTCAACCAATGTTAACCATTGTAAAACAAAGTCGACCATTGTTGGCCATGGTTGACTTGATCAACCAATGTTAACCATTGTAAAATAAAGTCGACCATGGTTGGCCATGGTTGACTTTGTCAACCAAAGTTAACCATGGTAAACCAAAGTGAACCATTGTCAACTAAAGCCACCCATGGTCATCTATAACTATAGTTGACTTTGCTTGACTTTGGTAGATTTTACTTGACTATGGTTAACCATGGTTAAATTTGGTTGATTATGGTTGACTTTAGTTGACCATGGTTGATTTTGGTTAACTATGGTTGACTTTGGTTGACTATGTTCACTATTGTTGACTTTGGTTAACCGTGGTTGACTTTTATTAAACATGGTTGACTATGGTTGACCATTGTTCACTCTGGTTTTTCATGGTTGACCAAAACCAAAGTCAACCATGGTTAGCCAAAGTCAATGATAGTCAACCACGGTTGACCAAAGTCAACCATGACCAACCAAAATTTGAACCAAAGTCAACCATGTCCACCAAAGTCAACACTCGTAAACTAATGTCAATGATGGTCAACCAAAGTCAAGAATTGTCAACCATGGTCTACCATAGTTAACCATGGCCAACCAAAGTTAAGAATTGTCAACCATGGTCTACCATAGTTAACCATGGCCAACCATAGTTAGCCAAAGTCAACCATGGTTAACCAAAGTCAACCATATACAACCATGGTCAAGCATAGTCAACCGAAGTCAACCATAGTCGTTATATTTAATTATTATATTTATTATTATTTAATTAATATTATTAATTGTGTGGCCATAATATTGTTTTTAATAATAATAATAATAATTCACCAAACCTAACCACGAGGACAACCATCAACTAGCAAACCATATTAATAATTAATATGGCTTATATACATCAATCAACGTATATCAACCACATTTAAATGTGTGGCCATGGTTGATATACGTCGATCGACGTATATAATCCATATTAATTATTAATATGGCTTACTAGTTTATATTTATATGTTATATTTTATTTTTTAAGTATGTTTTATTTTCTTTTTTTTTTAATTATATTTTCCCCTTATCTTTAATGTTGTATGGTTTCTTTGTATTTTTATGTTTTTATATTTTATTCCAAAAATAAGATCGATTTATTTTTGTTTTTAAATAGACTATAAATATATTTTTTGTCCTTTTTTTTTCTTTCTAATTAATTTTACAATTATTTTTTCTATTTAGCATGCTCAACCTTTTACTTTAATTTTATATTTACCTTTCTTAACCTTGCCTTTTTTTTGTGGAAATCTAATCCTTGGTGTGAGGAATATTATTGTATTATTGTCTTTTCATTCACGTTGTTTGAAGACAATCTGTTAATGCGGAGAAAAACTAATCTCTCTAGCCTAAATGATCTAGATGTAGAACAAAAGAGTACATAACATAATTATCTTTCTTAGTTAGATTAAATTGCAAGGTAGATCAGAAAGTGAGTTACCTTATGATTGCAATTCTCTTCTCCTCGTTTGATCTACTTCTAGTTCCTCGATCTCTGGCTGCGAAACAAGATGGAGCAAGTGGAAACAAATGAGCAATACGAAAGCATATGATTATGAATCTAACTAGATCAATGGTCAAAGAAGCCAATCCTAAATATTATTATAAGACATAACAAGTTTATGGAAAGATATTTATATTAAATATAATTCGTAGCAAATACAAAGTAGAGAGTTACAACCGATGCCTTGACGTTATGACTCCAACTCAAATGATCTTGCCTCAAAGATCAAAGCCTTCTAGCCTCCTATGGATGAAGAAGATAATCCTGACCAGATTCCACCACCATATGGGTGCTTTATCCTTCCTCCCTTACCAATGGAAAGGGAGTTCATATATATAGGGCTAAAAGGATAGGAGAGGTTGAGGATTAGGGGAGACGCTTAAGGGATCATCCCACTAGATTAGGGGATCGAGTGCCACATTTCCAAGCATCTAGGGATAAGCCTCCATGACACCAAGCTTCAAGAAGTCGCTCAAAGCTTCTTTTTATCCATTTTAACCAACTCTGACGCACCTTGCATGAAGGCAACATGCGTCAGAGGTAGATCACCGTACCTTGTACAAAGATACACTGCGTAAACGATGCACTTTATTAAGGTGCAGAGCGCGTCACCTTGGGTTCGACGCTCCTTGCTAGAAGGCAGGGTGCGTCGGGGTGACTACAAAAGGGTAAAAGGAAAATACAACAACCTTTCTTTTAATGTTTTAGCCAAGGAATTTTAGGGATTAATGCATAGAGATGACACATGACTCATGATGATGAGATTTTGGTGTAACATACGTGAAAAGAATACTAAGAGTCACAATGAATGGGAAGAGTCATGAAGGAGTCCAAGAGACCACTTGGAAGTTGAAACCAAGGGTCATTTCTCATTGTATTGATATGTACAATGGCTAATGTGAAAAGTGTGCTTTCACACTATTTCATTTGTCTTTGTGGTGCTTCATTGTGTATTTGGATTTGTGTCAGGAAATTTACCTATTTGTCCTAGTGGGATATCTATTAGTGGTATCAAAGCCTGCCTTGTTCTTAGGCCTATGAGAACTCCGTTTGCATAACAACGAAGAGTTGTTGAAGAGCCATACTATTTATGTACCAGTTTGGTATTTCTGCACCATTTTTTGTTTTTGTACTAGCTTGGTATTTTTGCACCAATTTTTATTTTTGTATGTATGTTTGCATAGTTGTGGCATTTCTTCTCACCCATAATATGTAGCCTGCCATCATGCCTAGTGTACTACATTGATTGTTTGCTACCAGCGGATCGTCTCTTTTCCAAGCATTATGCCAACATTTGTACTAGCTGCCTTCCGATTTGAATCTTTGGAAGGCACTAGGGTTTTGGACATTGATAAGTTGAAGATTGACTCAGTACATTAACTACTACACATTTTTGGAGATTTTTTCTATTTGTTGGCACATTCAATGTGAACTATGTTTTCCCTCAAGGTTTGGCCTTTAAAATTGAAAGTGTTGTGCAAATATTATCTTCTCATGACCAAAAGTGATAATTTTTTATCTATCACACACTATTGATTAGAAACAACCGGTCTTCACCTATCCCTCACAATCTGCAACCTCTTGTGCCCTGGTGGCCCTATGATATACCCCATTTTTACAAGAATAATGAACTCTAATTCCTCCATCTTTGTGTTTCTATTATCCTCGCTATAGACTTGTTGAAGACTATGGGTGTTGAATTTACTGTTTCCCAAGACTACATGTGACAAGGGCGAATTCAACCTCTCATGACTTAACATCTTTGCGTCCACAACAAGAAAATCCATCTTTTAGCACCACAAGTTAGCACCACTTATGTTTTGTGGTGCTAAAGTTTTGGTAGTAACACCACTTACAGTTTTGTGGTGTTAATGCAGTGGTATTAGCACCACTTATAGTTTTGTGGTGTTAATGTGGTGGTATTAGCACCACTTATATGTTGTGGTGTTAATATGGTGTTAATATTGTTTATTAATATTATTGGAAATTGAGCTTTTCATTTTTATGTTAAGAGAAATGCCTTGTTGGCAAGTACCATGAAGTAGTGCTAAGTTATTATTTTCCACATGGGCATGTACAAGTAGGATTTAATTATGAGGATTTGCACCATAAACACTAAAATTTCACAAATAATTATTTTGTAAATATCCCAATTAAATTATTTATCTTATGTTTATTCATTTGAATAAATGATCAAGATTAATTTATTTTTATACTATTTAAACAAATAATGAAAAATAATAAAAACATCAATTTTCAATTTATTATTATTATAAAGTAGTAATAAAAATTATTAAAATTCAATTGAGAATTTTTTTTAATCTTATTAAATTTCTTGATGGATAGTATAATTATTAGGTTTTTAGCAACAAGAATGACCTTAGGCTAAAGGAATCCTAAGGTTAGAGAAATACCATGTTGGCAAGTGCCATATAGTGGTGTTAAGTGCTTATTTGTTGCATGGACATGTACAAATATGATTTAATTATGCTAATTCACACCATAAACACAACAATTTCAGAAACAATTATTTTGTAAATAACTTAATTCATTTTTTTTCATTCAAATAAATGCTCAAGACTAATATATGAGGTTTTACATCGCAGTCACAACAAATTCAATTATTTATGTGTATGTTATTTAAACAAATAAATTCACATGATTCATTTGTGAGACTTTGCACCACAAGAAGAACAAGTTCATAAATAATTATTTTGTAACTAACTATATTCAATCATTCCTTTTTAATATTATTTAAGCAAATAAATTCATATGATTTTTAATATTGACACATAATTAAAGTCAATCACGTTTAATTTATTATTGTTATAAAATAGTAATAAAAGTTATTTGAATTGAAATTTGATAATTATAATTTTATTGATTTTATTAAATTTCTCCTGGACATGATTGAGGGGGGAAACCATTACCTTGGGCCCTAAAAAAAGGTTTTAGGAATCTAGGACCAAAAAGGATGATCATCACACGTGTTTGTAAGAGTATTCTTAGCCTCTATGTGTGGGAGTTGATTCCATTATAAGGTTTTGACCAATAGTGATAGGTCTACTTTCCCTTGACCTAGTTATGACAAGAAACCTAGTCCTTGGGATAAATGAAGCTTCTAGGCATGTAGCGATAATAATGATGTGTTAAAACAAAACAAATTAATTTTTGAGGATCCATGGCCTTATAATAAGGATATAGGGGAGAATTAGAGGAAATAGAACTAGGTATATGTCTTTGGGGCACAGGCATGATTACGAGAGCAAACACATGCCTTTGACATTAGGGGAAACCTCCAGGAATATTATATTAACAAGTATACCTTGAAACACCACATAAGACCTATTGAGGGTATCCTTGGCCTAATATTGGGGGTATAAATGTCATTAAGGGATTTTATTCACTATATATGGGTTTCAAGTCCCTTGTCATGTTTAAGTAGGGAAACCAAACCCTTAAACCATAATAAGATATTTTTGGCATCTCAGACCAAAAGAAACACCTCGAACCACTATACATGGCCTCCTAGGGGTATTATTAACCCCTAAGTGAGGACATCAAGACATTATGAGGTTTTTCCTAGTATATATGGATCTCATGGTTTTCTATAATGTCATAGGAGGAAACATGGGTCTTAAGCCCTAAGGGAGGATTTGAAACACATTCATGAAATCCCAACGTTACCATTGGAGTTTGAGTATTGATATAACTTGTGACACTAGATATGTGTATTAGAACCTTGGACATAGTTGTGGGAGGAATCACAAGACTTAGGATCTAAAGGAAGGTTTTAGGAAGCTTGAACTAAGAGCAATGACTCAAAATGTCACATAGGAGAACATGAACTGTGTAAGAGATCGTTATCCTTAAAGTGGGATATGGGTGGCAATATGCAATTTTTTGCACTAAGGATTAGTCTTGGACCATGGTCGGGGAATAAATTGATGGAATTATGCCCTAACATAATATTATTGACATAATGAGTGATTATTAAGGCCATGAACCATAAATTAAACCCTTTAAAGTGGATATTTGCGATAAAAGTTGGATATGGGCACAATCAAGGGTTTTTGCATAGTGGGAGGGATCTCGAGGCCTCGAATGGAGTGATATGAAAAAAGAAAGATCCCTATGTAGGTGTCCTAGTACGTTGGGAATGACATTCTAGGGAGGAAGGCCATGTATTTGGAATTAAACAATACATCGAGGCATACATATCCATGAGAAATGCCTCGAAGCACCTTGCATGACTTCATAGGGGTATCCATGGTGTTATGTATGAAGGGCTTGTGACCTTAGTTCCTTGGACATGGTCAATTCAGGAGACCTAAATCATAGGACCTAGAGGAATCTTTTGGGAATCCAAATCTAAGAAGGTTTCCTCCACCAAATACATAAGGCCTCTTGAGAATAACATTAGCTTGTTATTGAGGATGTTGGTGCCAATAAATGGGTTTGATCAATATGTGCATGCCTTAGGGAATTCAGAATGATGTTCTAGTTAAGAATACGATGCCTTTGAACCTAACAAACTCATTGAGGCATCAAAATCCATGAACAATGCCTCCAAGCACCATGCAAGACTTCATAGGGGTATATATGGTACTATGTATCTATGTCTTGGGGCCTTAGGGACTTAAACATTGTTAGTGGAGGAGACCTAAAACTTGGACCCTAAAGGAAGCTTCTAGCCATCAAGGGGTAATAAGGTTCCCTCAACCAACCATAGATAGCCTCCTAAGAGTATCATTGACCTATGATTGAGGGTTCCAGTACCATTAGGTTGTTTTGAATAGTACCCACATGTCTCAGGGCCTTGGGAATGACATTATCTAGAAGAAGACCATGCATTTATCCTTAAAGAAACCATTAAAACATCCAGAGCGATGAACAATTCCTCAAAGCACCATACATGACTTCACAGGGGTATACATGCTTCTATGTCTCCACATATCGGGGACATAGGGCCATGGACATGGTCAAGGGAGTAGACTTGAACCTCAAGCCCTAAAGGAATCTTTTATACATATAGCGCTGAGATAGTAGCCTTAAGTGACAACACATGGAATCCCAAGGGTATTGATTTCCTATTATTGGTAATGCCAATGCCATCAGGTGATTTTTAGTAGTATCTATGTGTCTCAATTCCTTGGGAATGATGTTCTATGGAATAATACCATGCCTTTGGTCCTAAAGAAAAAAATTAAGTAATCCATAGCCATGAAAAATGCCTCTAAGCACCATGCATGACCTCACAAAGATATTCATGGCACTCTGTATCTGTGTCTTGGGGCCTTGGGTCATTACAAAATGGTCATGGGAAGAGACTTAAGCCTTTGGACGAAAAATAATATTATAGACATTGAAGGCGAAGAAGATTACCTCCACCAACCACACATGTCCTTTTGAGGGTATCATTGGCCTATGATTGAGGATATTAGTGTCTTTAAATGGTATTGGTAAGTATGTACATGTCTCAGGGCCTTGGAAATGATGCTCTAGGAAGCAATACCATGAATTTTTCCATAAAAAAACCATTGAGGCATCTAGAGCCATGAAGAAATCCTCAAAGCACCATGCATAACTTTGCAACAATATTCATGGTGCTTTGTATATTGGTATTTGGGTCTTTGTCCCTTTGACATTGTCAATGGAAGAGACTTGAACCTTGGTCCCTAAATAAATTTCCTGCACCAACCACACATGGCCTCCTAAGGTTCTCATTGTCCTATGACTAAGTATGGTGATACCATTAGGTGGTTTTGAAAAATTTGTACATGTCTGAAGGCCTTGGGAATGACATTATAGGGATAAAGACCATGCCTTTGGTGCTAAAGAAACCATTGAGGCATCCAAATACATGAACAAAATCCTCAAGGCACCACACATGACTTTGTAGGGATAATTGTGGCACTATTTATCTAGGTGTTTGGGACTTGGGGGCATCAACATGGTCATCGGAGGAGACCTAAAGATCAATCCTTAAAGGAATATTCTAGCCATCCAGGGCTAAGAAGGTTGCCTCCCACAACCATACATGTCCTTATGAGGGTATCATTGACCTATGATTGAAGATGTATATGCCACTGGGTGGTTTTGAGTAGTATGTATGTGTCTTAGGGCCTTTAGAATGGTGTTGTACAGAACAATACCATGCATTTATCCGTAAAGAAATTATTTAGGCACCTAGAGCCATGAACAATGCCAGGGATGACTTCAGAGGGGTATCCAAGGCACTATGTATCTAGGTCTTGTGGCCTTGGGAGCTTCAACATGGGGAGTGGAGAATAACTGAACTTAGTGACCTAAAGGAAGCTTCTAAATATTTGTGGCTAAGAAGGTTTCCTATCACATCCATTCATATTGGGGAATAAACTATGATATGGAAATGAGAAAATATATTGCCCTACATTAAGGGGCTAAGGGGGATTAATTATGTTATATGGTAATACAAATATTTAGGGTATATTTTATTACATTTCGCGCAGAAGCAGTGGATGTGAGGAAGAGCGAAAATTAGGGGACAAGGGCATGAGGTATTGAGTTTGATGGACCCAAGCCACTAGCTTTGATTAAGTGTTGGTCTTGGAAGAAGTGTGATTGCAAAAATAAGTGTTCAATATTTGAAGCATATGTGGAGACCTAGAAACCCAAGGCAACACAACGAAGTTTTTTAATGTTGAGTACCCAAGCTTGTTCACAAAAATAAATGACTTTGCACATTGCGAAGAGGAGAATACACACTGGCGCATGAGATGCATAATGGACCATTTTTTATGCTCGGGTGACTAGGGTTAGGCATCACACATTCTATAAACACTAATTAGTATGCAATAAACATATCCAAACAATAAACTATAACTATAACCATATTTGGGAGGAAAAATACATCAAAACATTCAAGGATGGGAGTGATCAAATACTTGGTCTACTTGTTTGCATTAGCATAACTTTTACAAACACACCAAGTCTATGACTTAATATCAATCATTGTTTCAAGCCTTAACAACACTCAGATCTCGCCCTTCACTCTCAAACTAGTATTTTTATTTCTTCTTTGAGCTCATATTTTGATCAATATTCTCTTGCCCTTCGACAATTCCCTCTTATCAACCAACACTATGTTCAAACTAACCAACGATATTTCTTTTAGGGCCATCACTTTTATAGTATTTTCCATCAACTTACATGCAATACATATGGAACTCATTCATGTTTTCCACACATAACTTCATCATCCCTACGTGCCTTCATGTCCAATCCTTTGCTTGTTCACCCTTCTACCCTACACAACATTTTGGTATGCACCCAACTTCTTCATGCACCAATCTATTCCTGCACCCATGCCACTATCTCACATGTGCACTTTTGTTGTGCCTTAGTTCATCTACACTTTCTACACCTACAACTACCAATTCCTTCATAAAAAATTTAAATGTTCCTATAACAAAGACAAGCTTCTCATATCATTTATTGGCATTGAAAATAACAAGTAGCTTATATCAACTTCATTGGGATTCATGGAATTGTTGCCATGAATTATTAGCCATTAGTTGGTAACACAACTAAATCTAACATGGTACCCATTCTTGTTTGAATGTGTACAAGTAACAAGGAAAAACACAATATGCTTAAAGGTCTTTATAAATTGAAAATGTTGTATTTATGCAGGAAACAATGCAGCATGGCCTATGGCTTATCGAGGGTCGATTCACACATTCCTTCATGAATCTTGCATTCCTCCAAAAGCAGTGACAACCACAACGATGAAGCGATATTATCTATATTGGAATCGCACCAGAGTCTCCCAAGAGATGCCATAGTAGATATGCAAGAGATCTAGAAGATTGAGGAAGACAAATAGATGGCTACCCTAGATATTGTGTCAAAGGATTTTGCAATGCGTGCCTTTGCAAAGAACTTGCAAGACACCTGTAATGTCCCCATTATTGACCCCATTACATTCAAATGTAATTGATATAATATTGTTATGAAATCATGGTGAGGAGCTCAAGGCCAAGGCCTCGCCATCGATTTATTGATGCATATGGTTTGCATGCTAGCCAGGCACATCGGAACTTCAATATCATGTAATATGCATTTTAATAAAAATACCCACAACTAGCTATGCAATGCAACAAAGAGATGGGGGCATGATTTCACAAGGAATTGGGAGGGAAAAACATTCAAACCCTTGAGCCAATCAGTTCAAGCCAAGTGTCAATAAGAGAACCCATCAAACCCTCAACTACCCATGTTGACTTTTGTACCCAACCATTGATTTCTCCCAAGAGTTGGTTGAGGTAGTTAATGCCTTGGGAATGAAGAGGTATGGCTGTCCAAATTCGGGTATGGGCAAGCCACCCTTCATGGAGAATGGTTTTTTTTTTCTTCTTTGGCAAGAAAAAGAGCCATGAATTGCTCCCCAAGCCATTACCCATCAACCAGTTCCTCTCCCTCACGAGTTGGGAGCTACCTGGGCATTTTCCAGCCATGTTTTTATGGTTTTCCTTGATCCTCAGCTGGGAGAAGGGCGTTTTTGTGTTGTATACCAGTGGGGAAGAAGGGGAAATCGAACGGGGGTTCAATAGAGACCGTTTTGGGCTGTTGAATGTTGAGATATTTGGGGAAGAAATCGTTTTTCCTCCCTGTGGTTGTTTGCCCCATCCCACAATCCGTTTTTGGTTGGGAACGTTTTTGGGAAAACCCATGGCCATCTTATTCGTAAATCCCATTGTTTAAAATGTGTATCTATGCCCAATGTTGTGCTTGCTATGTGAGAAAAGAGTATGTTAGGGTATGGGTTATGGGTATCTATTGCTTTGGCTTGAGCTTGAGTGCAGGCATCCAGGGTTCAAATGTAGCCTGATAAACCCAGCCATGGACTGGCTTGGCTCAGATGAAATGATTAATTGGCTGTGTGTGAGCTTGAATGTCCCTTGTTCCTTGTAAGAATCATGCCCAGCTCGGGGGTGGCATTGTGTTGAGAGATTGATGAACACAACTGGCCTATGGTTGGGAGGAACGTTGCGGCGACATAGCTAGTTGTTTGGAACCGCATTATAGTGAGATGAGTATATTCTCTTATGTGTATTTACTTCTGCATTGTTTTAATTAATTGATGACTGTTATGGATATATTGAGTGCATATGAAAATATGTGTGTGGATGAATTTATTTCCGCTGTGCATATTTGTTTGATTTACATCTGCACACTTTTGTTTTTAACTGTATGCATATAATGAATGGCCTGAGTTTTTTGAAAATCCCCATAGATTGGTAGCATGTTCCCTTCCTTGCATTGGGTCCAAGGGTGGGTACATGACAACACCTAGTAGGTTTTGGAACAAACCCTATAAGTTTACAAGGGTTATAGGAAATCTAAGCATCCAAAAGCCTCAAATTCAACTTTGTATTGTGATTTTCAAGTGTTGTGTTTCTCCTTAGCTTATAGTCAAAAAATTTAAATCATTAGAGTCCTTCATCTCAACATTTAGAGCTCGATCTTGTTGATATCCAAAGGGAACAAGATAAGATTGCATAATCTTCCACTTCCAACAATCTCTTTGTATGTGCCCAATATATGACAATAGTGGCACTTTCTATTTTTCTTCTTTTTAAATTTTTGTGGATCCTTTGAACCTTATTGGTATCTTATATTATGACATTGCACTACTTTAGGGCCTTTTTTATTTTGTTTCTCTTGCACCATTTTTTTTGTTTTTGTCTTGTGGCTTCTCTTCATTGGAAAATGTTTTGTTCTCTTTCTCTAGGCATAAAAATAAACTTCTTTATTAATGTAGTCCTTAAATCAACTCTTTCCATTTATTCTTTTAATAACAACAATTTGAAAATTCAAATTTTCTTTATTTTAAAATATTGTTTTTAGAGTAATTATTACTTCAATGAAATCAAACTTGTTGGGATTCTAGGACTTTATGCTTGACCCCACAACAACTAACTACAAAAATAAGTCTTTGAGTGAAAATATATGCCACTTGTATTGTTTTCCCTCATATACTTCATCTCATCCATTTCTATATGGGACTACATTATCTTAGAGCTTGTCTTCTTTTCATATTTTTTGACTACATAGTTCCACATCTCTTTGTTGGTGTTTTGATTGATGATGTACATTAGAGCATGATCACAAAGTCATCAAATTGTCATGTATGCATTCTTTTCCATGGATTTTGGAAACTCCACCATGCTTAGTGATGACATTGAGATTGTTGTTAGTGATGACGTGTTACACCATGTCACACGTCACACACATATCTAATGTTCAATTGAATAAAAAGCCAATAATTGAAAGGCATTTAGATCAACAACTTCATTCTTTGTCTAGTTGAACTCTTCCTTCCCATACACTTCTTTGATTGATTGAGGCTGGAGAACAAAATGGAAGGAGATGAACACCGCTACTCAGTTTGTGATAGCGCCATTTTGAAAATCGTCTGAAAAGGTCAAGAGTGATGGGAAGCAACATGTTTGAATCCGGGGAGCACATCGTGGGTAAGCCTGTGTAGAAGAAATTCAAGGGTTACGGGGATTTTACAAGTTCAAGTACGAGGATGAAGATGCAGAGGATTTTACTACAAAGAAGGTTCACGAGGATTTGAACATGGGAGATATTGGAGGGAACAGAGGAAATGAGGACTAGGTTTTGAACACGGAACCTCATAAGAGGTTTAGAAGAAAGAATTTAGAGGTTTGGAAAATGAGACCTTCCAGGAAGAGTACTTGCGTGAGGGGATCAACAGAGAATGCTATCGAAAATCCCATTATACCTAAGCAGTGTAGGTATAGGGTTAGGGTTTGAGATGGCGATTGGCATGATCAATGCCCTCATTTACCCAACTTCCCCCTCCATCCAACGATTTATGTGTGCCAAAGGAATCGATGCCGAATTTGTTATATGCTTATAATTCTTTGAGATCTTTTAGTAAATTGTTGTTTTTGAGCCATTCGATCTTGATGATTTTGTTGGGGCATTAAATTGCAAGTCTGCTAATACTTTACTGGATGTTCTGCAGGTTAATTTTCTGCAAGAATTGAGGAGATATCTTTATTCTGTTTCCGAAGAAGAGGGTTCTACTACAGCGGATGCGGCTAAATGCTTGAGGTACAATTTTGTTTTTTTTATTCCAAATTTTTCTCTGAAACAGCTTGATGAGTTTCAGTGTATGTTTGTGGCCTAGACTAGGATGGCCTTTTTATAATATGCTTGCTAGTTAGACATCCAAATTACTGGAATCTAAATCATAACCAATAATCTGAACAAGCCATATATCCTTTGCTCAAATTAGTCAAATTATCCTCAAAATTCTGTAGAAGTTGAATCTGGAATCAACAATGATACTAAGTTACAGGGTTCGGGGTTTTTAAAGGTTAATTTTTAAAATTCCTTGTATCTCAAGGATTTTTCAAGTTCCTTGAGGTTAGTTGGTATTAAACACTGAACTGGAATGAACCATTTTGGAAGGCTAATTCCTTAGGTAAAAATGTTGAACCTGATTTTGACTTCACCCCGTTTTTTTTTCAATACATGGAAAAGAAGGGACCTGTGACCCTAACTCTCCCTAAATTCATTTTTTCCACTTCCCTCCAATCTCACCCTATCCATGCATTCATTTATGCTCCTCTAATGTCACCCTGTCCATGGATTCGTTTCTGCTCCTCCAATTTTGTGTGATTCATTTCCTTGTTGGCCTGATGCAATTCATTCCATTGGAGCCCAATTCTTCCTAGACAGTGGTGAGCGCAAGTTTGGATAGTGAGTGGTGAGCCCAATTATTCTTTGATAGTGGTGAGCCTGAGTCTGGAGAGTGAGTGGTGAGCCTGATATCTCTTGGGCTGAGCCCAATTCACTGGACAGTGGTGTGTTCGATTCACTGGGGCTGATTCTAATTCTACTCATATTTTGTGGAGTCTGCAACATATCTTGGTTGGTGTTTTTTGTCCCCACTTCTCTATTGTAGAGTTTGGACGTTACTAAATTTTAATCTTCACAGGAAAGCAGGCATACGCTATGATTGTGACGACTATTACAGTCTCTGTAATAATCATCACATTCATAGCATATGACTTCTTTCATGCTTCAAATAGCCTATAGGTTGTTCACTTTCTGTGGATATTGTAGCTTGCACTCTTATTGTTTAATGAAAGTCTATTTATTTTCCAGGTGGAAGTTCAACATGTGGTGTTTCAGTGTCCAACTCTAGACAGAGATAGCTAGAGCCCAGAGGTAGAGACACTTCACTACTTGAATCTAATGGTGAAATTTTATCCAAATCCCATTGGGAATTTCGAATTTTATCTAAATTTCATTGTTGTGAAACTTGAACTTGAACCATGTGACTTAGGACATTGTATGTCAAATGACACAAAGCATGAATATACTGGAAAGGCATCAAAACACAAATCACATTGGATGATAAAATTTAGTATATTGAACTAATATGCAAAGTTATATATTTGAAGCAAGAAATTTCAAATGCTCTTGTCCATTATAATTGGCACTTGGCATTCCAGTTTCCCCTAGAATGCATTGATTACATTTTGTTGTTTGAGTGGATTATGCAGCCTTTAAGGATGGTGGAATATTTAAGAACACCCTCTACCCTTGTGATTTCGGCCTTCTTACTTTTAGGATTGACTTTCCAATCAATAAATTTTTAGCTACACTAAAAAATGAATATTTTGAAAGATTCTAAGTAGAATTGAGATCGCGTGCCCTATTTAAATAGTTGTATTGATTATGATAATTTGAATAGAGTGAGAACTCTATGTCCATCTGGTTTTGATTCTTGTTTGATGTTGGTTCTGAAAATGTTTGGACTGTAGGAAATGGAGAAATATAGGTACAGGTTCAGAGGGTTCTTGATAAGAACCAAGGTAAGTTCTGTGCTTTTTATGTTTATCATTTTACTGAGTGGTCGATCTTGGAGTTGAGAATTTATTTACTTCCTATCTTGGATATATTATGTGAATATGGACAAATAGGAATTCTCCCTGCATGGAGCATTCTGTAACCTATTACAATTTGCAAATTAACACTGTCCTCAATTACTAATTATTGTTGGTAACATAATAAAAAAACTATGCATAGGGCCAAACTAAGTTGCATGAAACCTTATAAATGACCAAACAATTTCCTACCTGTATAGCAATTGATTTTTCGACTTGTATTAAGAATTTCACTTATCCGGATGAAAAATTAATCGAAAATACCCTTCAATGTTATTTTTTGTAAGGTATTCCATACCATATTCCAGACTGAAAAATGGTATTCTTCTTGTATGGGTTGATATTATGGGAAAAAATAAGGCTTATGGTTGAGATTATAAGAAAAAATAATACATAAAAATGAGGCATAGCCGGCTGCTGATATAGATGTGGTTCTGATTGTTTTGGCATTGGATTTTGTTTTTAGTTTAAGGTGGTCGACACACATTTCATTTACATGACGTCCTTTCACTCCAAAAAAGCAAAGATAAGGAGGTGGCACCCCGTGGATTTTTTCATGTATATTGATATAAATTGGAAGCCCAATCTACAAGTTTTATAGATTTGTGAATTTTGTTTTTATTAGTAGTGTGTGAAGATGGGTGAACAATAACTAGCCTGCAGTAGCTTAATAAATGCTGAAATTTTTATCTTCTATATAGGGTTTTAGTTATGTTTAATGATTTATGATTTAATTGCATCTCTATTTAGGAATGATGCCACTTATGGTTGATCAATTTAATCATCTTGGATGGGTACAACAAGATAACCCTGGCTTTCTTATTACATGGATAGGTGTTTAGATATTATCTAATATTTTGGACTTCCTTGAGTGGATCAACAAGATTAACCTGAGTGTAATAAGTGTACCGTGGGGATTCGCCTATCCATGTTCATCTTTTCCATTAGTCCTTTTTGCAATATTGTCAAATGGGGGGTTTATCCCCTTCACTGTTCTGGAGTTTTGTTGAGATAAAGACACAATAATGATTGATTTTATTAAATAATTTTAAAAGCCTATGTCTGAGCAACAAAGCATTGCAAAAATTAAATAAATAAAACAAAGAGTAGGATAATTCGTATGGGACTAGATATGTGAATTTTGTTTTTATTAATATTGTGTGAAGATGGGTGAACAATAACTAGCCTGCAGCCGATTAATAAATGTTGTATAAACTGGTATATGTGTTGTTGGATTTGAAACATTTTAGATTCAACAATATATATGGAAACTTATACATCATTGTATATCACAACTTATACATATTGATTAGGCAGACTGGTTAGGTTGGTTAATGTTCACCGTAAATATGGTTTGAATCAAGAGGTTGATGGGACTATCCCTTCCAAGAAAACCATGAGAATATGGCCATGGTATTTCCCAACAACCCAAGATACTTTCCAATTGCCTCGTGATGAGCATATACCACATAACATAAAGTGGATGGTATGTGGCCAACGATTTGAAGCAAGAGGTTGATGTGACTAATCCCTATTTCAGCAAACCATCATCCAAGCACTGAAACCATGTTGAAGAGAATGATTGCGGTTCAGATTACAACGTATCATCCAACGACCTGACAACTAGGTCTATATCACCTGCACACAACCCCATGCTAGAGCTTGACATATGATTTGACCATTGATCTATAATGTTCAAAAAACACAAGATTTTTAACAAGACTATTGACTGTGGCCACCCATTTGGATCATGGAACAATCATCTCGTTGGTGAAAGAGAGATCACATGCTGGTGGGAAATAAACATTTCGTAGTATAACATTTAATGTTGTTATTTCAAGCATGAGTAATTGAATCTAATTCAATTATCTATCTCACATGTTGATGTAATATGAGTCATCCCACAATAAATCTAGGGCATAAAACAAATATGAAAAGTGAGAGAGATCTGCCACACATAGAGAAACACTAGGACACTGCGATTTGAAAGTTTCCACACAGATAAAACTGTGGAGGTATACCACAAATTTACGCATAGTGAAGGAGAGTGCAGAGGGAAACACTATTGGACTGAGGATGCCCACAACACCAACACTAGCAGCATAATTAGATCTACATAAACTAACAAAACTACCACCATTCTTGTACAAGCTCAAACATGCTTGGCCTGACATACAACCAAACCATAGAATGCGAACCAAGATCTGAAGACGTCGATGGTCGTATCAAGCAAGGTAGGGTTTCAGGGGTCATTTTTCTGGAAAATTCGGTTAAATGGTTTATGAAACAATTATACAGCCATATTTGATCCAAAAACCTATTTTTAGGCAATCCTGTATTTTCGAAATTATCATTTGTGATTAATTTTTTATTTTTTTTTGCAGTTAGTTGCAAAGTAGAAATTCATTTGGAAGAGGATCAGTTACACAACAAAAATTTTGAAATAATTTTCATCATAATTTGAGGTTACATATTACAGTTTATCATCTCAATTTCATTTCTTTTAATTATTGATTTGTTTGATCAACTAGCACAAACAACTTGGCACTTAGATAACAACTTCCAAATTCCAAATTCTTAGGTGTTTTTATGAAAATAAAATGCCTCATTTTTATGCTTTCATGCTTCAAATAGCCTATAGGTTGTTCACATTTTGTGTATGTTGTAGCTTGCACTCTTATTGTTTAATGATAGTCTATTTATTTTCCAGGTGGAAGTTCAGCATGTGGTGGTTCAGTGTCCAAATCCAGACAGAGATAGCTAAATCCCAAAGGTAGAGACACTTCACTACTTGAGTCTTAGACATAGAGGAGATATTTAATTTAGAATTCAGATCGAAACTCCCCTGAAGGATGAAATGCCCATCCTCCAAGTAGGTTTTTTCCATAGAAACTGCTTACTTAATTTTTAATTATTCAATAGCAGCAGTTGTTCAAAACTTCAATAATGACACTGAAAACATTTATGATTTAACAAACCATGCAAAAACAATTTGAAAATTATTTATGAAAACAAACCATCCAGAAACTTTTACTATGGCACCTCCGAAATCATCAATAGAAGGATAGAAACATGTGTAGAAACTGTCTGACCCCAAAAAACCTCTGAAATGCAAATCATGCCCATCCATTTTTCATGTCTTTAATAGGAGTGATGGACCGCCTATTTTCTATCACCAATGGTAACAAAGGTGGTGTTGAATGTTACAAAGGGATGTCTGTAGAACTCGAGAGATACTTGAAAAAGAGTATGAGATTACAAAAAATCATGAAGATGAAATAAAACATGAAGCAGCTCATTCAAGTGGAGATTGCAAGGACTTACACCCCCATTCCTTCATTTTCCTCAAGTATTCCTGGAAGTTTATCTAGTTAGAAAAATCAAGTGGAACAACATCAAACTCCCTTTGGAAATATGTACAGAAACAAGAAGTTATCGATGTTGTGTTTGACTTGTTTTCTGAATCTTCTATCCATTGAATGTGACCAAAAGCCCTTAATTCTTCAATGCATGCAAGAAGATTACAAATGGGGGAAAGGGATATGTACCTACCATTTCTGAGACAATAATGACCACTCTTGTCAAGAGGTCAAAAGGACAGGGAAAAGCAGACACACAAGTTGCATAATTTTAACAGATGGTTGGTTAGATATGTGTCATAGGCCGCGAGTCAATGTGTTGGTTTGTTACCCTAAAGAGCTATTATTTCGTAAGGTTGTTGACACAGCAGATCACAAGAAGTATTCGATATTTATTTCAATATTTTAGAGATCCAATCTTGAAAATAGGGAAGAAAACGCGATGCAAGACATCACGGACAATGCCACGGATTGTGTCGGATCTAGAAAGTTGATTTGCATTTCTTTCATTTTTTTGTAATTTTTTAATCTTGAAACTAGTTAGTGTTGCTGATGAATTCCATTTTGTTTTCACCAATGAATCTTTTAAATCCATCATTTGGAGTTACTTCTTGCCAAACCATGTAATTGTTTTATAAAATAAAGCACAATTCACTTCAAAAAATAGCTATAATGCCTTTAGAGAGCAAAGTTGTATCAAATCTCCTAAAAAAAGATGAATCCCTCCTTCAAATCTAATGATAATTTTGATAGTGGATCTACTTCAAAATTGTTTTGTTTGTATATATGTTGAAAGTTGATTTCTGATTTAGACTAACTCGCATTGTTGATTTTTGCTTTCCATTGTTGTTGCAGAAACATATACAACCATATAACATCCTGTTCTACAACTCTTATCTGCAAAAAAATGGCAAGTCCAGAAAATTGATTCATCCAAAAAAAATGTCAAAGTTGTTCGCAGACCAGGATCTACATGCTTCTGCGTAGGGAACATGCCTCATGTAAATGAAGCAAGGGTGAAAACGCAAATCTAGGAAACAATTCTGTGACAATCCACTTTTTTTTGTTATAATTTCCAGTTTCTCGCTCGAGAAAAAGGTCAACATATTTTCTCAGGCGAGATTTTTACTACTTCTCGGGCGAGACATTAACCACGGTTAGATTTCTCTCGTCCGTGAGTTTTTCCATAGTTAGAAAATTGTTCACTCGAGAGTTTTTAGTTTCTCGTTCGAGAGTATAACCATTTTTTTATATTGAACTCTCGGATAGGTTTCTTGGTCGAGAGTTTAGATTCCTTTTAACGTCTCGGACAAGAAATGTTTAACTATATAAATGCAAAAATATTTCCCCACCACATGCATTTTCATTTTCAACACTATTGTTTGTTGTCTGTTTTCGCTCAAACCCACATTGTGCTGAAACAACAAAGGGAAGGAAGACCACCCACTGCAACTGTGACTCTGTTTGTTGAAACATCGAAGGGAAGGGAAGACCACCCACGGAAACGAAGTGAATGTCCACGAGAAGAGGACCGCCACCTCCAGTTCGATCCAGTCGACCAGACGACCATACCATCAAACGACCACACACAAGTAGGTTTCTCTTTTTCCATGGGCATCTCTCTAAAACCCAACCGAATTCAATTTCAAATTTGGCTACCATTCCTTGGAACTAATCTAATTTCGATCAATTCTCCTTTACGGTTAGGGTTAGAGGCCGAATTCCTCTTGTGATGCTCGAAGCTCTATACTAGAAGCACATTGAGTGTTAAGTACAACTTAGTGACTCTTCCCCCATTGAGTAAGGGAAATATACTGCATCAAGAAACCTCAAGCACAAACACAGAGCCCCTATTAGCCTTGCTCTAGCACACCAAAATATTGTGATGATAATACTTCTCTACCTATGTGTTGGAGCCCGAGAACAACTAGAAACACAAATGTAGAGAAAAGGATCCCTGCAGAGACAGAGAGACAAACCTAAGGGACAAGATTAATAAATAGAGATATCACCTACCAAGTCAATATCCAAGATAACTTCCCTCACTGGGTCGGGGATTTCTACTTCATTGAGAAACCTTAAGTGTAATCAAAGAATCCATGTCAATGTGGCCCTAGTGCGTTGGGATATTTCACTATTTTGAAACCATTTTGAGAATGATAGAAGGCCTCTACCTTGATAAACCCACATCCTGAGGCTCACAACAATGCACAATGATTTCCCAATGAGAGCTAACACAATAGTAGCTTGTTTTTTAGACTCCTTTGTTATCTGCTTTTCCTCCCTTATAGGATGATTAACTTCATGCAGAGTATGGGATGATGTTGGAGGAATAGGATTAGCAGAAAATGATTTCTTCTTTAGCTCTGAGGAAGAAATTTGTAGATTCTCTAATTCATTTATTTTCCTCTCATATTCTTCTTCTTGTTCTTTGCATTTCCTCAGGTTGTTATAGATTTTCTCCTTTTCTTCTTTCATCTTCAATAATTCAAGGGTATGGAGTGGTTGTGCCCAAGGAAGTTTCAATTCCTTTCTCAGATGTGCAATCTCATTATCTTTCTACTACAATAGATCTTTGGATTTAGAAATTTATATTGGATACACTCCTAGAGCTACTGTTTTGTTTTCTAACTCTTTAATGGTCACTTGCTTTGCTTTAACCAATACATTTTCCGCTTTCCACAAATGTTCAAATTTATGCATTATTTTCCTCAGCTTCCTTTCAATAGCATCCGATTGTAAGATATCATTGCATATCATGTCACTCGCTTTCCTGTAAAAATCCACTTTATGTAGCTTGCCAAAATTTTTAAAGTCTAATGTGTATTCATTGACTCTTAAATCATTGAAAGTAGAAGTAATATGGACTTTGGGTTCTAAGACTGCGATTTTGAAAGTGTCATCCTTTTTATCTACAATAGTCATCAATATTTGATTTGATGCTCCCACTTCTCCACTGATATATTGACTAATTTCAGAATTCTATCATCAACAATTCTATCATTGTCATACCCAAAATATATTGCATATTATAGCTATGTCTTTCTTTGAATTCTCAGAGAAGTTCCTTGTTTATTAAGGAGAATTGGTGGTAGGTATTGGAAGACCTTCTTTTACGTGCCATGACAAGATGTGGCTTATTTCAAGTGGTTTTAGGGCTTGATACAATGTGCCCAAGTTTAGTGTCTTTAGTTCTAAATCCCTAGGATTGCATGTTGCTGATCTCATTTTGTTGACACTTCCAATAATGTTCACTCCATTGGTTTATCATAGGGTCTCTGCATTGTCATGCTTGGTTTTAACATAGATGTGATTATTGTTCATTTACCTATCCTTAAATATTTTTCTATTGCACCCTTTCAAGGTTCCCCTTAGAAGAAATTATAGTAGGAGCTTCCATGCCTGATTGAGGATGGGGTTTTTAAATGCCTCTTTTTTCTAGAATTCACTAGTCGTTCTCATACTATCCCTGTGTCTGCTAGTTTTCCGAAAGAGGGTTTCACTTATATCAAATATATTTGACACAAAAATTCATTAGTTCAACAGATGTTCCATGGATTCCTCTTTTATCCTACAAATGTAACACCACGAGGGGCCTTCAAATCCTATGATTATTATTTGATCCCATGTTAGGATTTTCCTCCTTTCCACTAGCTAGAGGAAGGTGGATATATTTGGCCACAACTTCCATTTCCAAATCTAATCCCCTATTTTTTGCTATTGTTCAATGTTGTTCCCTGCTACTAATAAATAAGCTACCATTATATTGAATGTACCATTGATATTGTATCCCCATTTGAGTTTGTCAAGGCCAATTTTGATTCTAATCCTTGTTTGTTGTAACTTTGACCATATCCACTCCCAATGAGAGTTGTCCTTGAGTGTGGACATCGCTCTTGGGTGAAAAAATGAAGATGGGTGTCTATTTTGGGGGGTCTCGTGAGAAAATAATTCTGGTTTTTTCATGTTTTTCAACTTCGGACAAACAAAAGTGATTTTTTGTTTAAAATTTCACTTTGCCGTAAAAAGAAAACTTTTGTAGAATTATGTCAGCTTTCTATTCATAATTTTTTCAATTTTTTTTATTAAGATTTGATATGTCGATTTCGCAAATGTTTGACTATTCTTATAAAATGAAAAGACTACAAAAGAGTTATGATTTGTTGCGCCACTAAAATCGTTGTTAGACTTGTTTTTTGCAAAAACAGAAAATGCTACGACAATCTACACACAATGTACTAGTGCCTGACTATAAGTTTGCATCCAATGGATCTATATACTAATTATTATATTTTTTTAAAGTTGATCAATGGAGAAACTCATTCGATTTTCAACAACTTTTTTGTTGCACCACTTTTCTCTCAATCCACTATAAAAGCAAAAAATCTACGAACACCCTTTTGAAGTAGACATGCCAATGAAGAGTCCCACATTTTTTTCGATTTTTTTGGTGTGGTATTTTTAAAGTTATGGATTTTTCTTTTCGTTTTTTGAAGAGTTGAATCATAACTCGACACATGTTACGAAAATAAAACTTAAAAAATATCAGTTCTTATCTATATACAACAAAATTTATAACCACGTAAAGTAGATTCAATGATGAATCTACTGGTATGAAGTCCGACATTCGTTTTGTTGTGTAAGAGGTGGTTTTTCCCTTCCGAAAATGGAGAAACCTGAAAATTCTGCAGAGATGTGAATCTTTCATGTTTC
This sequence comes from Larix kaempferi, assembly GCA_027924585.1. NCBI lineage: Eukaryota > Viridiplantae > Streptophyta > Pinopsida > Pinales > Pinaceae > Larix > Larix kaempferi. The sequence continues at coordinate 5,922,660 of BSBM01000510.1, forward strand.
AGAGATTATTCGGCCGAAATAATTATTCGGCCGAAATAATTATTCGGCCGAATAACGTTTTTCCGTAACGACGCTGTGAATTATGGTGAAGGTTATTCGGCCGAATAATGAAACGGAAAAAAAAACTCGTCGGCCGAACCAAAAAAAAAAAAAAAAAAAAAAAAAAAAAAAAAAAAGAAAGAAAGAATGAAAGAAAGAAAGAAAAAGAAAAGAGTTTTTATACTCATATAAATAAACATAAAATTGATTCATTATTTTTGCATGTTTTAACTTCACATTTTTTTGTCAAACTAATTTTGAAAGGATGAGACATTTTTTGCAAAAAGAGGTTTTTACAAGGTATGTTTCTTTTTTTTTTTTACAAAATGCACATTGAAGGAGTTTTTTTTCTAAGGCATATTTGCAAGGAGTTTTTTCAAAATATTTCTTTTCTTATTGCATATTTGCAAAGAAGACATTTTTTGCAAAAAGAGGTTTTTACATAGTATGTTTCTTCTTTTTTCCAAAAGGCACATTGAAGGTGTTTTTTTCTAAGGCATATTTGCAAGGAGTTTTTTCAAAATATTTCTTTTCTTATTGCATATTTGCAAAGAAGACATTTTTTGTAAAATGAGGTTTTTACAAAGTATGTTTCTTCTTCTTTTTTCCAAAAGACACATTGAAAGTATTTTTTTTAAGGCATATTTGCAAGGAGTTTTTTCAAAATATTTCTTTTCTTAGACATGTTTGCAAGGAGGTTCTTCACAAGAATTGTATTTAAAAAGTGTGTATTCGAAAGTATTTTTGCAAAAAACATGTATTTTTTCTTCTTATTTCTTTGAAAGAGATTTTTTCAAAGAGTTGTTTTGGTAAGATAATTTACAAATGGTTTTTTTCCAAAGTAGTTTTGCACTTTTTATTTAATTGAAAGAGGTTTTTTCAAATAGTTGTTTTGCTAAAGTATTTTCCAAAGTAGTTTTGCACTTCTTATTTATTTGAAAGGAGTTTTTTTAAATAGTTATGTTGCTAAGGTATTTTGCAAAGGGTTTTTTGCAAAGTAGTTTTGTACTTCTTATTTATTTGAAATGGGTTTTTTCAAAGAGTTATTTCTTTACAATGGTTTTTTCCCAGATATGTTTACAAATAAGTTTTTATTCAAAGTACTTTTTTCTAGTGGCTTTTTTCGTAGATATTTTTTCAAAGAGGTTTTTTTGCAATGATTTTTACAACAAAGATTTATTTACAAGGTGTTTTTATTATTTTCCAATGGGTAAGTAATTTATTGTCAAGAAGTTTCTTATTTCTTTCCAAGAAGGTTTTTTTCAAAGAAGATTTTTGTTCAGAGAGTTTTTTCAAAGGAAAGTTAATTCCAAAGAGATCTTCAAAAGACTCTTACAAAATTTTTATAAGGTAAAGTAAATTTCAATTCATCTTTTTATAAATTCCGTAAATGTTTTTAAATCTTAATTTATTTATTTTTACTATAAAGTAACATGATTCTTTAATTTATCATCTATAGATTAAACAACCATGGGCGATAAGAGAAAACGTCAAAGAAAAGGTGATCGTAAACGTGATGATGATGATAATAAAGAGAAACAAAAACTCAGATATATTGCCAAAAAACAAAGGGTTGCCGAAACGGAAGAGAGAACTATTGAAGATATAAATACAGATTTACATGATAATGTTGAAGAGATGGAAATTGAAAATAGAGTACAAGAAGAACAAATTGAAGTTGAAAGAGCATTGTAGAAGATGTAAATAGTGATTTACATGCTAATGTCGATAAAGTCAATATTGAAGATCAAGTTCAAGATCCAGAAATTGGACCTGGTATGTATATATCATATATTTTCTAAATTCATTTTTTTATAATGAATTTTATTTTTGGATATATGTTAAATTAAATTTAACTTGATGTATAGATACTTTTACTATTGATGATGAAATGTTAGAAGACATTGATTGCGACAAATATGGAGAAAAACTACCAATACATGTTGCACGATATCGTGCTACAAAAATTTATGATGAAGTTCTCAAGGATTACTCAATAGCAGGACAAGCACAAATTTTGAGATGTTTATTAGTGTCCAAGAAGTTAGAAGGTGCTACATCATTATTGGGTATTCACAAAGCGACAAAAGAGTCGAAATTGAAACAAAATGTGATGGAAAATATAGGTGATGCAATAAAAAAATTTGGAAAATCCAGGAAGAAAGATATCAGTGCTGCACGTAAAGCAATTCATACAGCAATTCTTTCAGCTAGTACTAAACAAAAGCGTTTGACAACAGAACTAGCAAAAGCAGTTGGAACATCAAGAAAGACATTATACAAACATAGCAAATTCAGAATGCAAATAGATGAAAATAATGAACTTGCTTGCTGGGCAATTATTTGTAAACAACCTTACAAAGATAGATTAGGAACAGGTGTTAAAGATATTGTACGAGAATATTGGTTGGAACATGCTCGAGTTTCACCAAATTCAAGAGATGTGATACGCAAAAGAATATCACGAAATGTATATGAAAGCCAACCAAAACATATAATGGACATGACACAAGTACAATTGTTCAATAAATTCAAAGAAGATCATCGTGGAATTAATATATATGTCACTACATTTGTACAACAAAAACCATGGTATGTTCGACCTATTACTATACGTGATACATGTTGTTGCCATTATCATGTGCAATTTCAGTTATATTATGACACGTTTCTTGAATTTGGTAAAATGTTTTGGACAAATTCACCACCTCCGTCGACGATACGTGAATTCATATCTCAAATTTTATGTGAGAGAAATCACGATGACGTATTTTATTCAAAGAAATGTGTCAATGGAAAACATTGTCATCATTGTGAAAATTTGGTGCTATTCCACAATAAATATTCTATCGATAATGATCAATCATTGTCAAATGTAAATGTTGATTGGAGGAGATACGAATACATCAACTATAGTACAAGTTCTAGTGATTCACATTCCAAAAGAATTGATTTGCTAGAAGACAAGATATGCGTCACAGATTTTCTCAAAAAATTTGAAAGCGAAATTTATAAATACACCCAGCATTCACATAGAGCACGATGGCAAGATCTTCAATTCAAACAGTCTCGTGAAATTTTTCCACCCGGAACAATTTTGTCGGTGGTTGATTTTGCTGAAAACTATACATTTGCTACACAAAAAGAAATACAGAGTGAATACTATCACTCTGACCAAGTTTCAATATTTGTCCATGTTGTATATAGACATTCTCAACAGGATGTTGATGGCATTGAAAGCACAAGTGATAATCGAGATGTGATTAAAGAATATCACTTCTATATCAGCGATGATCGTATACACGATACACATTTTGTTCAACATTGTATAGAAAATATTTTCTATGACTCACTGAAAAAACACTAAGTCAAATTCAATGAGCATTGGATATGGTCTGATGGATGTGCGGGTCAATTTAAATCTTCACGATCATTTTTTTGGTTATGTCGACTTCATAAAGCGCTGAACATTAAACATCGCTGGAATTTCTTTGAAACTGGGCATGGAAAAGGTGAGCATGATGGTGCAGGAGCATGCATGAAAAGAGCACTTCAAAGATGGAAAATGAACTATTCTTCTGCACGGTTTCATTCAGCTGCAGAGGTTGTCCAATGGTGTCAATTAAATCTAAGCCATGATTATAATCAACAATCAAAAGATGTGCATAGGTATGTCCACTATTTTTTTAATTTATATTATTTCTTGAAATTTAAAAAAATGTATGTACTAACATTTAAGTACATGTACACTAACATTAAAAGTTGTTCTTTGAAAGTGATTCATCATTTATTGTGTAGGTTTTTTTGGCTTGTTGGGGTCCAAGATATAAATAGATCAATACCATATGACGCTAGCACCATACATGGGACTAGAGATCTTCACTCTATTCAAACAAAATCATTTCACAACGTGTTTTCATTTGACAGTAGAAAGCAATCATGCTTTTGTCATATTTGCATTGAAAATGTTGAATCTATAGAAGTTTGTGAAAACATAACAAACAACTACGTAAAATCTTGGAGACACACAGAGATTAATCCAAAAGGAAAAATGCCACTGGCAAGTGTAGAAGAGTTAGATACAGAAGAAATAGCAATATCGTCTGATGGCGATAGAATTTCAGATCTCGTTAGAGAAGGTAATAAACTTGTTCTTGACTTTTAAGTTAATTGTTCATTCTAGTCCATCGCCATAAGTATAGTCAATTTAATTCATTTAAAAACGCTAACACTAATTATAATTTGTACAGGAGATGTTTTCGCTGTGATTGCACCTGTAGACAACAACGAAAATGTCAAATATTATTTGATGCGATGCACTGAAGGAAAAATGAAGTTATTGGAGGACTACAACGACAACGGATTTACATGCGAAAGAGGATCCATCATTTTAAAAGGCTATTTTTTTCAGCAAACGCATATGACTAAAAATTATGTCTACTTTCAAGATTATGAGCCCGATGTTATATGTTGTCAGTATAGTCATTTAGTATGTGCATCTCGAATAAAGTTGATACAAGTTCCATCAAAAAAACAGTTAAAAACCAAAAAATGGAAACTATCCATATGTGACCATGAACGGATAGTTGAGGATGGCATTCCATTGCGATGTTTTTAACTACATATCAAAAATAAATTGATCTATATTTTTGTCCATGTCAATTGTTGTGTACAATATATTTTTTGTTCATGTGTCACAATTGTTGTGCACAGTATATTTTTTCATTGAGTTTTTATGAATATTTTCTTGAATGACAACAAACATAAAAGCTTAAATGGTTGTACTTTAACATGATTCAAAATGATTTCAAATATTATTTGGGAATTCAAAAGTACTTTATTCGGGTCCCCATATGTCTATTAGACCACTAAGGGATGAGATAATGGATGTGGCTATCCCCACTCCGCCCCGAATTTTTACTTTTGATTGATTGATTGATGCCAATGAAAAATCACCAAAAAACATACTAAATTTTGTATTATTTTAATCCATCGAACATGTTTCTTTAATATACTTCACCAATAAATATGATCTGAATGAATTTTTTAAAACAAGTTGTTAATCTATATAATTTTTAAATATATGATTGTTGCACAAAAATAATATATCTCTCACATGTAAGTTCACATAACTGAAATCATAGCAAATGAAGATAACAATCATTTGATTTTTAATCACAAACAAGAATTCCTGGATTGTGAAGCTTATGCTAAATTAGAGCAATGATTATTTACAACAAATCGATAAAAATTCATCGAATTGTTGTCTAAAATTCATTGCTCTAACTTAGCATAAACTTCACAATCCGGAAATCCCCACTTGTGATTAAAAAACAAAAAATCATTATCCCCATTTGCCATGATTTCAACATTTAGAAATTCACGAACTACAAAGTACCTGAACAATGAACATATGAAAAACATTAGTTAAATTTTGAAATTTATATATGCATGTCAAACAATAAACATATGAAAAACATTAATTGAAATTTAAAATTTACATATGAATCAAACTACCTAAAAATTGAAACTTTTATCAAACAATTCGTAGATTTTCTATCAAAAATTCCTATCATTTCATTTCTTTACATTTTAACATCTCATTTCTTAGTTCATTTTAAACCTTCATTCTTATGATTCAACACTTCCTCAACATTCATTCTTTCCATAACATTTCTCAACATAACAAAATGAAATTTTTTTACAAATTCAACATTTCCAAACTTTAAACTACCTATTCAATGTTTCATTCACTCTTAACAACTTTAAATTACCTATAAAATGTTTCATTCCCTCTTAACATTTCAAACATTTTTGACACCCCCCATTCATTTTTTTCCAACATTGATTCTTACCATAACATTCATTCTCAACATTGAACATTTCCTAACTTGAATTAACATTTTAAACATTCCTAACACCTCCCATTCATTATTTCCCAACATTCATTTTTCCATAACATTCATTCTCATCATTCAATATTTCCTAATCTTAGATTGCACCTATCAAGACATTTTAAACATTCATGCAAAACATATTATAAACATTATCAAAACATTTTAAACATTCATGCAAAACATATTCTAAACATTTTATCAAATGAGATATAATTAACATGTACTCATATATAATCCAAAAAAAAGTTAATGAACATGTGAGTTCAATGTACATATATATATAATCAAAAAATAAATACCCTCCATGTTCAAAAAAAATACAATATATATATATCAACAAAAGCAATAAAGTCTGAACCACTGTCCATCTGGACCAATATCTTTCCACTATTTTCTACTAGGACCTTCCCTGGGACTCAACTCAGCCTACAATACACAGAAAAACAAATTATAAATCTAGATCATAAATTATTTAAACAATTCTAAACTAAATTCAAGATATTAAGATATTAAACTTATCTAAAAACCAATTCAATTATTAAAAAAATCGTACATCAAATTCTTTGAATGCATGTCCACCACTTTTTTCCACTAGAGCCTTCCCTTTGGCTCCAAAGGATCTCAAAGAGCCAAGCTGCAACATGTACAAAAGTAATTTATGAATCCTAAAGTATGCAAACAATTTTCAAATAAATCCAAAAAATATAAAACATTAAACTTATATCAGAGATCATTTCTAGTTCAACAAAATTACCTCGATGCTAATATCCACATTCATCAAAGAACCCACATCTTCACCCCCAATTTCCAAATGGTCTCTCCCCTAAAATTTAAATTTTGTTAATGAATAAAACATAGTAGATACATATAATAAATTAAGCAATTAACTTAAAACCAAAACAAAAAAATTAAAATCATTAACTCACAAGAGATGGTAAATCATCTAAAAAGTTGGAATCTAAAGAAACCTGCATAGATAAGTCAAATTAACAATAAGATACATTGATATTTATTAAAATTCAAACAAACAAAAAAATATCAAGTTCAATCATAAATATTATAATTAAAATACCTCTCCAAAGCGCTCTTCATTTTGACTAGGATGCTCTTGATTTTGACTACTGGAGACTCGAAAATTATGTGCATTTAACATTCTAGAAAACTGCAAACAAAATACATTTGCTTAATATATTTATTACTATGTAGCAAAAAATTCAATTCAAAATGAATAATAAAAAATCAAATAGATTGTCATAGCATAATCAACAAACCTCTCCCATACTCGATGTGTCATTGGATAACACATCTGAAGCTATATCTCGACAAGACTTAGCATAAGCCCTGAGATCATCGATGTTCAATGCATCTGCCTCGTCATTCGTCTTGTAAACAAAATTTTGACGAACAATAGCACGAGCCCTCTCTCGACCCAAACCCACTTCTACTCCAACAAGAGCTGATGATAAACCATCACCTACCGATTCCCTTGCAGTTATCCCTAGTTGGGATGTGGGCTCCATATCTGATCTTAAAGCCACAACCCTTGGTGGACGAGGTATCTCAGGTGGAGGTTGAATAGTCGTAGGGTCTCTGAGAGCACCTTTTCGATTATATATTCGACCCTTTCCAACTCCATAAAAGTCAGAAGGAACATCAGTATAGTTAGGCTTCATACCTAAAAAAAACTCCGCATAGAAAAATCTAGCAAAATAATTAGGAACCTCATCGTTCCATGGCAATCGACCATAAGCTGCAAGAAACTGATCATATATTAAATGTGCAATTTGAGGATGCTTGAAATATTGCACTTTCAACATTTTTCGCTTAAGGCCTTCTTTGAAATTGAACATTGAATTGGCTTGTTCTCTGGTGACTCTCTCCTTCACAACCTCCCACTTGTCTGGACCCATAACTTGGTCCCTTTGCATCCGCATCAAATGAACAAAACCATTCATAGTTGGTCCAAGTTCCTCGTATGCATCAATGAATTTTTGCAAAGACCCCAAAACAATCTCTAGACTTTGTCAGCTCTCTGGAGGGAGATCCAAAGAACAAAGATCATTGTTCAACCTATCATAGTGGGATCTACAACTTTCAAGAATAGTTTGTTGCACAACACATTCCCATGGAAGCTCATCAGGTAAATCAGACGGATAAGTTGATATGGGTGTACAACCCTCAGCTAGTGGAACATATGTCGTCCTAGCTCTAGGAGGATCCTCAGGACCCTGCTCTGCACCCACACCTATTCCATCATCTACAACCCTATCTTGATCTTCCTCTCGCTCTGTCGAATTACGCACATCTTCTGAACCTCGCTCTGCTTCAAATATAGCCGTAGTCAAGAATTAACCTTGTCCAAAAATTCAAAACACACAAAAATACAAATTATACATGATTAAACATTAATGTTCATACCAACAGAAGGTTGAGATCGACGCTCTCCCACAGAAGATGAAGGAGAATCATTTGTACCCCTTTCAACTCATTGGTGATCAGATGACTGTGACCCATACAATAAACTCGAACCCCGCAGTGAATTCGACAACCTTTGACTACCAATTGGAACACTAATTCCTGATGAATGTGATGACCTCCTACAATTTCCCTTCGAAGACTCCACTCTTTCCATTTGATATTATTTCTAAATTTACACAAACGTTAACATATTGAAATTGTACATGTTTATTCTATAAGCATAAAGCCATATCTGATAAAAAAACTACAACAAAATGTAAGTCCCTCTCCTAACTGTAATTAATTAACTAAAATTCCTTACCATCACTACTATTGCAACGTAAAGATATACTTAATAATAATTTCATTATCAAATATAAGTTATAACACAGTTAATTGTAGTAGTATAGTAACCTTAAAAACTTTTCATCGAACAAATATGGTTGAATTATATATCTCAATGAACAAACATCTCACAAAAAATATATATGTACACTTATTAAAAGATTTCTAGTTTATATTTATGATAAAAAAATTTACACATATTGAAGTTGTACATGTTAATTCTACAAACTTAAAAACATATCTCTTAAAGAACTGCATACGAAATGTAGAGGTGCCTAAAATAGTATAAGTTATTTTTTTTTGTAAGTTCCTCTCCTAACTCTAAGAGCACTACTATTGCACCATAAAGATAACATTAATAATCATCTCATAATCAGATAAAAAGTATAATGCAGTTAATTGTAATAGTATAGTAACCTTCCAAATTTTTCATCGATCACTTATGATTTCATTCTATATCTCAATAAACAAACATTACTTAATATTTAAAAAAAAAAATAACTAAGGACTTACAACAACGACTTTTTTAGTGACTTTCTTTATGAACAGAGTTCTTGAACTCTGTTCATGAACAGAGTTCAAGAACTCTGTTCATGAACAGATTTCAAGAACTCTGTTTAAGGGCATAAAGACTAACATCATATAAGATAAAATTAAATATAAAAAAAATAAACCATCTAATTTTAAACCCGATTGCAAATATTTTTTTCAATTTTCTCCTATTGCCAACAACTCAAGAGCAGAGTTCTGGAACTCTGCACAAGAGCAGAGTTCCAGAACTCTACTCAAGAGCAGAGTTCCAGAACTCTGCACAAGAGCAGAGTTCCAGAACTCTGCTCAAGAGCATAAAATTAAATGTAAAAAGATAAACATTCTAATTTTAATCCTCGGCAAATATTTTTTTTAATTTCATTCAAATTACATAATTTTTTATCAAAACAGGAGTTAGCGAAACGATACATACCTGTATCCAAAACAAACAGTGAAGAGATCGTCAAGCCACGATGCCGCGGCGATTCAGTCCACCAACTCTCCAAACAACAAATAGTTCCTTCACAAAGCAACAAATAATGTTAGCAACTAAAACCTATAACATACGACAACAGAATCAAAACGACACAACTCAACGGGAAAACGTACCTTCCAATGACGAGCTATCAACCCTGCACAGAAAACCGCAACACCGACGACGCACCAATAACAGCCCCAGAAATACAACTGAACTAACCTGCCAACCAAACACATTTTAGCAAAACATTACAAAACGAAAGACTGTATATACATCAAACTTCAAATTCGAAAACCAAAAATAGCGGATAAATGTTATTTACCCTCGCAGCCGTTAACTCCACGTCGTAACACCAAGCAGCAACCAAACAAAAACTTCGAACTTACAGATCCGCCTGGCACCCTCGTCGACGAACATAGCTTCCACAACTGCAACAGGAAGTTACAACAGCGGACGAGCAAGCAGCGAAAGGGGTGGAGCATGCGTCGACATAGGGTGGAGTAACAGCGTCCCACAACAGGATGGAGCAACAGGAAGTAACAGCAGCAGATCGTGGAGCAACAGTGGACGAGCTAGCGTCGACACAGGGTGGCGAGAAAACAACAGCGGGCCCGCTTGCGGGGTCCAAATATTTCCAGCAGGGACTGCCAAATGGCGGCCGATGCTGGGTTTTTATGCAGAAATATTGTTCGGCCGACCTATTATTCGGCTGAAAAATTATTCGACCGAATAATTGTTCATCCGAACAATTGTTCGGCCGAACAATTGTTCGGCCGAATAAACTATTACCCGAAATTTTTTTCCGTCCGGCAACTGTTTGCAGACATTTCAAGGATCCCCGTTAAACTAAACGGAGAACTGTTTGTGGTTATTCGGTCGAATAACCTATACATTATTTGGCTGAAGAATAAAAATTATTCGGCCGAATAATATTCATTATTCGGCCGAAGAATAAATATTAATCGGCCGAATAACTTCCGCTAAGACGATTTTGCACTAGTTTCTCACGAAAGTGTTACCCACCTTCACGTTTTCACCCTCTTTGGGAAAATAGGTTCTCCATCTTGAGTTTCTATGACTAGTTCTCCAATATTGGTTGACTTGGGTTATGCCTTGGGTTTGTAGAGTTGTATGAAATTCCTATAGTTCTAGTTGTTTCAAAAACCTAGGCAGTTGATTCCATAAATTCTACCATAAAATAGATCTCTTCCCATCTCTAATATTCTAGAAGCAGTGTTCTTGGATGAGATCGCTATTTTTGCAAGAACTGTTCCAAATTATGGATCCTTTTCTTTCACCCTCCATTCATATGAGTTGTGAGTCTTGTATTCCGAGGGGTACTTGATCTTACAAAGCTTTCTGCATCATTCATTTTGGCTATTGATCCACCACCACTCAATTTATCCCCAAGAGAATGGATTTCAATGGTTGGATAACTTAAGCCTAACCTTCCCACCAAATTTGGTAGGAAGACCTTTTCCTAGGCCACCTTGGCCCATTAGTGTTAAAATTTTGTGCCACCACGCAAAAATGATCGCTATAGGTTATAGATGGATTTGAGAATCGACTTGGGGGAAACTAGGAAGGAGAAAAGATAAAGGGTCATGGATTAAAGTAGATAATTAGCGAGGGTTAGATGAATGGCTAGATTAAGGGATCAAAATGTCCAATCTCCATTTTGGAAAAGATGTATTCCCAAGATATATTTATGATTTCATTACATATTAGAAGGGCACTGAGGTATCTGGATGAAAGGGAGCTTCTATGAAATTCTAAAATCCCGATGATATTAAATTGGATCATGGGGGGGTATTAAAGAAAAAAATTGTGATTTTTTGAGGTTGGGAGAGGTGTCTGAAGGATCCATCAATAGATTGAGGGAATTATTTATGGCTTGAGTTTCCATGACAGAAGGGGCCCCATGAGAATGGTATCATCAACAAATTGAAGGTGGCAAGAAAATGGATCTTCTTCATGTAATATGAAGCATATGATTCTCCCAACATAAACAATTGCTTTGATTCTCAATCCTATCCCCTCGACCATCAATATAAAGAGGAAAGGAGAAAGGGGATCACATTACCACATGTCTCTCAAAGGAGAGAAGGTAGAGGAGGGATATCCATTAATCAGAATAAGAAAAAACAAAAGAAGTTAGGATACTGTAATCCAGTTAGTCCAAGAAACATAGAAACCAACGGGAAGATGAATATTTTGGATGTACTACTAGGCCAACTTGTCATAGGATTTTTTCATATATAATTTCAAAGGCATACCTGGATTTTTGGTGCTCTTGAGTGAGTGGATGAATTCATGAGCTGTGATGATGCCTTCTAATATTTTCTGTTCTTCAACATATAATTGTCAAGCACTCTAATTGCAGATAATTAAATATCAACACACAGAGCGTATGAAATTTATTGTCAACCCGAGAAAGTCTTTTTATTTCAAAGGACAAGTGCACAATATATGCTTAAACACAAACCATCAGAAGTGAATACTTTTATCTTCTATCATCTATGTTCATCCCAAGAATCTACGCAATCCCAATTGCCTTCTAACTGCTGTACTACAATCCTTTTCTATTATGCATCAAGCAAAACGAATATCAGATCTAATCAACGATTGAAGAAAGGAAAACTCAATTGCATTCTAAAGTAATCAACTGTCTAATGAGATCAGGCTGAGAATCATGAAGCATAACCTGAACATTACTCTAGAATTTAATAAAGGAGATTGATGCAACTGTTCTAAGATACTGAATTGCAAAATATAAATCAATCAACACATAACAGGAAAGCTAATTCCTAGGAGCTTCTGGGATTACGTTCAGCTGTAGGATGAGCACAACAGTGTGAACAGAAATTGAATTACATAAAACAAACCTGACTCAGTCGACTGTTATTGATACCATTCCCAATCTCACGATTAAATCAATTACTGAGAAATCCACACAATGAATATTGCTGCTGCGTACAAACGAAAGATCAAATCATCACACAACAGAAAGATGAAATCCTAAATTAACACAGCAATCTCTGTGGAAGACGGGCCCAGTCTTCACACAGAGACGCTGGTTGAACAACGCTCTCTTTAACTCAGAAACAACTCTTTATATTAACAGAAGGACGAGTACATAGTTTCAGCTTGACTGCTAATACAAGATGAATTAATTAATTGCTGTCCAACCCCTTGATCGAGGTAATACCACATATTTATACATAAAGTTGCAACATCTAAACCTATAATTGGGCGGCCATGAAGATCTATGATCTTCAGGCGCCCTAAATAATCTAGCTGTTACAATGCGTGGCAGAACTGAAATATCCAAATATACGAGGAGTTATCAACTGTCCCAAGAGTGGCGGTCCTTCCAGCTCACAGCTGGATTTGAGCAGCGACATACTTAAGATAGAACTTTATGTTACAGCTGTCCTGCCACGACTGTGCCTTGATTGACGAATTGAGCCCCAAGGAACCTTCCTTAAGCAATGGACGTCCCTTCCTCCGTGACTCGTTCAGCTCCGATCTTCCTGCAGTCCCTTTATCTTACTACCTTCATAATTTGCATCATGTTAGCACGAATTAAGAGATGCACAGCTTAAATCATCACAATCATAAGTATTAATACAATAAAACAATAATCGGCCATACCTTGGTAAATTGGGGGAATATATAAGGACAATAAATTGAATTGCCAAGGTAATTGGTGTGAGACAAGGTAAGGGACAGTGATAAATGATGGTCAAAAAGGGCCAATTCTGGGCTCAACATCTCCCCCCAACTATCCTGTTGCATGTCCTCATGCAACAACCTGCAGCTGAATATTGTACTGAACCTTGTCCAGGCAAGAGGAAAGAATGTAGATAAATCAGGCATCCCTTCTATCCCTTTGAAAAATTTCTGTGAGCAACCCAGCAGTTCCCAACTTTACTGTTCCCCTTCCCCCACTACTTGCTAATATCTGCAGTTCTCTTATGCTTTGCCTGGGGAAGTTGAAAAGACACACTCAATCTGAACCCAATTCAATAATACCTGTAGGAGGTGGAAGCACTGGTTCTTGTGGGACAGTGTCTTCCAGCGCATCTAATCTTATCAAGGGAGTTGCTGGTTCTTGTGTAACAGCAACATCCCTTAAACCTTCTTCAGCAGCTGCCTTTATTGCTTTTGGAGACACTGGTTCTTGTGTAACAGTGTCTTCTTTGTCAATTGGCTGCTGGGATTGGATATCCTTTTCGATTTGCAGCTCCTCCTCCAAGATTTCAGTGTCACCTGAGCAGGGTGTCTGTACCTGTTCATCATCACTCCATTGTATATCAGGAATGATCTCTACTCCCGGGTTATCCTCCAACTGCAGTTCAGGGATTCTTGCTGCAGCATCCAAGGATGTTGGTTCTTGTGTGACAACATCCTGGCTTACATCTTCATCTTTATTTTGCTGCAGCTTCTCTTCCATGAGTTCTGTATCATGAGAGCTTTCTGGGGTCACCACCCAGAGTTCATCGTTGAATGCCAGAATATCCTCTGTCCCAGCTTTTTCTTCTATCTGCTCAGTCGGTTGGACGGTCAAGTTCAGGATTGCTGGTTCTTGTGTTGCAGCGTCCTGTTTCAACTTGTCACTGTCCTGCATTTCCATTTCCCCTTCTAAAATTATTGTGTCCTGGGAACGTTCTGGGGTTACAGCACAAAATTCTTCACTATCCTCCAGGGTATCCTTTGGCTCCATGATTTCTGTGTCATGAGAACACTCTGGGGTCTCGCCATACTCTTTTATAAGCTCCAGAGCATTCTTCATCTCTCGTTCTTCTCCCATTTGTTCTATGATTTCTATGTTGTGGGAGCATTTTGGAATTGCCATACATTCCTTATAAATTTCCAGGGCATCCTCCACTCCCTGTTCTTCTCCCATCCGTTCTATGACTTCTGCATCATGGGAAGTAGCAGCTGCAGCAAGGATGTTTAAAGGTGCTGGTTCTTGTGTTACAGCATCCTCTTTCTCCACTGCTTTCCCTTCTGTGGCTGCAGGCTGTTGTGCTGAATAGGTGCTAAGTAAAATTTTATGACCTGCTTCCTCAAAGATCTCCCCACAGGTGGGGCAGAGTATTCGCTCATCCTTTTCTCCAGCTTCAGCAGAAGCTGTTTCCTCCACTTGGTCTGCAGCCTCTATTAATGTATACATCTTTCTTCCACCCTGCTTTTGGCAGATTTCCTTCCATGTTTCCAGCTCCTTTCTAAGTGCTTGGAGGTCCTCTTTCAGCATTGCATTCTCATACAAGAGTCCCTCAACTCCCGGCTCTTCTTCTACTGGCCTTTGTGGAGCATCCCTCGGCTTTGGTGTAAGGATTGGGGGTTCAACCTGTGTCTCTAAGGTTGCCCATTTTGTTCTAGCTGCCTCTGCTGCTGTAATTGACCGAGTTCGCTTCCTTCTAATTGGTGCCACTAAATCAAACTCATTGGTGGTCCTCTTCCTTTTCTGCTGCGTTTTCTTTTGTGACTTCCCTTTCTGTAGTGTTTCTTCTCGTGGAGCTGGAACATAGGGAGGCAAAACTGAAGTCAAAGGAACATTTCCCTGCCCCCCATGCTGTTCTTCTTCAATCACAGCTGCTCCTCCTGCCCATTCCGGTGAAGACTCGATTGTGACCAGCTCAATGTCGTCCTCCATTGCTCTAGCTCCGTCATCTTCAGGTTCCATTGTCGCAGCTTTTGATGCTGCTCCAATTTCACCTTCTGCTGTCGGAGCTGCCCTGTTATCTAGGTTTTCCGCGAGGGTTTCATCTACATTGTCCCCTGGCAGCTCTGTTTGAGCTTCCCCTCGCTCTCCTTCAGATGCAGTGTCATCCCCCACTGGTTCTGCTTGTGCTGGGGATTCATATACTTCAAATGGCTCTACCTGTGCCTCGGGCTGTTCTTCCTCTGTGGTTTTGTCAACCCCTGATGTCCCTGCCTGTGCCCTCTGTTGCTCTTCTTCCGTTTCATCCCTTCCGGATGGTCCTGCCTGTGCCCTCTGTGGTTCTTCTTCCGTTTCATCCCTCCCCCCAACTTCACTGGAGGAACTCCGGTCCTCCTGTTGTGGCGGAACCGGTAATTGCTGTAATGGAATAACCCTCAAGGGAACAGGTTGCTGTGGCCGGGTGATGAATTGCTCCCATGTTATATTATGTTGGGCCAGGGTTCTCATAATAATTAACTTGATGAGGCCATGGTGTGTGAGGGAGGATAATGGGTGTTTTGCAGATTGAACGAATGTTGCCATATGGCGCAAATCATGCAATAGATAAAATGGAATATTTAACAAAATGCCATGACGGAGATGAGAAAGCAAAGGAAGTTCAGAGTTGTACACAGTTTGGTATCTGCCTTCGCAAGTTATGTATTTCTTGAGGAAGATAGCGACCTGGTCCCATGGCTGCGGCAGTGACTTCAATGCAATCCCTCTCCTGGATGCTTCAACTTGCTCCCCCGGAAGTAAAAATTGTTCCCGTGCAGCTGTTGCAGGAACTCGACGGTTAAACCAAGGTTTTCCCACCAATGGGATAGCTGTAACCTCGGATATAATGACCTCCGAAACATCTATACACAGCCCCCACACCGTGGAGTGTGTTTTAGTGAGATTCAATGCAAATTGCAGGGCTGCGTCCCGGTCGAATCCATCCAATCGTTCAAAGAACTCGACCCAGCCAGCGGCTTGAAAAATGGCCAGAACCTGCAAATTCCGTCTAAGTTCCCGGGTATTGAAAGGTTCATGGCGAACTGGAATGCCCATGGTCCTGGCTGCAAGATAGAAGTGCTGTTTCGACAGAGTACAGGATCCAGAATAGAAGTTGCAGCGCGGAGAATGCACGAATCGTTGAGCGGAGACGTTGAACAAATGAACTAATTCGGAAAGTTAAGCGCAGAGAGGAGTTTAAAATTTTCATGCCGAATTGGGGAAGGTGGCAGTTATTAGTATTACGTCGTACGAGGGAAAGGTTCAATCGGATATAAATGGTGGTACGAGTGAAGGTACGGCCAATCTCGTTTACATGATATCAATACTTAGTCACGTGATAAATGAAAGCCATACCTCATAAAACTGTGCGTCGGAAGGCTGCGGAAACTGGTGGAGCATGGAGTTGGTGACGTCGTGGAGCCGAACGCGTGCACAATCAGACGTGGAATCATGATGACTCGGATAAGGCACTGATTTCCTTCGCCGGTAAAACACAAGGCGTCGCATCCTCCGGGTTGAAATGATGAGTTCGCCGGCAGGACTGGGCTGAATCAGCGTCATAATTAGCAAGTTTAAACAATCCTTCTGTTAACACGGGAGTTACCACTGCAAATTGCCAAAGAAATGATCACACGGCCGATGAAAAAGCTTGTTGCAGCTGACAAGAAAGAAGTTACAGCCATCGGGAAAGAATTCGTGGCAGCCGGAAAAAGATTCACAATATCCGGGAAAAATTACGGCTGTCGGAAGAGACTTACGGCTGGCGGGAAAGATTTTTCGAATATGGGAAATATGTCGCAGCCGCTGGAAAGAAATGACAGCTGTGGTGTGGAAGTGACTTGGTTAATGAGGTGGCGGCCGGGAAGTGATGTGGCGACTGCGAGAAAAAGATGTTGCAGCCGCCGAAATTACAGCCGCCGGGATTGCAGCTGCCGGAGTTGCAGCTATCGGAAAAGATTTAACGGTGGACGGGAAAAATTTACGGCTACCGGGAAATGGAGAATACGGTTGTGGCTGGTAAATGGGATGGCAGCTGCGGAAAATGAGATGGCAGCCGTGGAAGATAAGGTGGCCATAGCTGGTGAATGAAATGGCAGCTGCGAAAAAATGAGATGGCAGCCGTGGAAGATGAGGTGGCAGCCGCGGAAACTGGAGTTGCAGCCGCCGATGTTGCAGCCGCTGATGTTGCAGCTGCCGATGTTGCAGCCGCTGATGTTGCAGCTGCCGATGTTGCAGCCGCTAAAGTTGCAGCTGTCGAAAAAGATTGACGGCTGCCGGAAAGGGCATTTACGGCTCCCGGGAAATGGAGAATACGGTCGCCGGAAAAAGCAGCTGCCGGAAAATATGTTGCAGCTGCCGGAAAATATGTTGCAGCTGCCGAAATTTTTTTATTTTTTTTTTTTATTTTTTTATTTTTTTTTAACACAAGGACGGCACAGAGAGATTTTCATTATGGGCCCCAAACTGATCATTCTCCTGGCACTCCCTGAAATTTTTTTCTTAAAAGACAACAGCAAGCAAAGAGATCAAATGCAGAAAGAAAGAAAACGAAAATTATACGCTACAGCAAGAAATTATTTATGTACAGCAAATATGATTTTCATTTTAAGATTTGGGAAAGGTAGAAAAATGTTCCTGCTCTGGTGCCAATTGGTAGTTTGGATCAGCAGCAATCTGTGAAATGAATGCATCTTTCGAAATGGGCTTCCGATACAGTCGCAGCCTGTGGCCATTAACAAGTAATGGCATACGGTTTTCATCAATGGTGATCAGGCGAACAGTGCCGTTGTCAAATACCCTGTCAACCAAATATGGACCCAGCCATCTTGTGCGTAATTTCCCCTTAAAATCTTTCTTGAATCTAGAGTCGTACAGTAGTGCCCAGTCTCCTTCATGGAAGATTTTCTTCTTGATGAATCGGTCATGCCAGTTAGATCTCTGTTGCTGAAGTAGCACAGTCTGGTCTACCGCAGCTAATCGTTTCTCATCCAGTTCATTCAACTGATTCAATCTTCTTTTCTGAGCTTCTGCTACATCCAGGTTCATTTCAATGGCTGTTTTCAGGGTCTTGATCTCAAATTCAATTGGAAAGATGGCACTCTTACCATACACCAGATCATAGGGAGAAAAGCCCGTGGTATTGCGCCAAGTTGTGCGATATGCCCACAGTGCTTCTGGAAGTCTGTCAGCCCAATCCCTTCGATGGCTTTTAACTGTTTTAGTAAGGATTGCTTCGATAACCTTATTAGTGCTTTCCACCTGACCATTGGCCTGGGGATGATAAGGTGAAGTTATCTTGTGCTGCACATGATACTTCCGGAGCAAGGATTCAAATTGATGTGAAATAAATTGTGGTCCGCCATCAGTAACTACTTCCTTTGGTACTCCAAATCGGGTAAAAACTTCACTGTATAGGAAATCAATCACCGCCTGGTCGTTTGCCTTAGCCAAAGCTACAGCTTCTACCCACTTAGTCATGTAGTCTGTACACACCAAGATGTAAACCTTCTGTTTGGAAGGAGGGTTGATAGGACCAACAAAGTCCAATGCCCATCTATCAAACGGTTCTAGTACCACTTGGGGCTGTAAAGGCATCTGGTCTGTCTTATTAGGTTGGCCCATCCTTTGGCAGCTGTCGCAGGACTGAACATATTTTTTAGCATCTCTGAACAGTGTCGGCCAATAATAGCCCATCCGCAACGCCTTATGTCCTGTTCTTTTATCTGCAAAGTGTCCTCCGCAAGGTTCATCGTGACAGGCCTTCAGTATATGAAAGATCTCATCTTCCCTTACACATCTTCTAATTTCAAGATCAGGTCCTGTGTAAAAGAGATGGCCTTTAAGCCAACAATACCTGGCACTTTGCTGAATAATTTTTCTTTTCTCTCGTTTAGACATATGTGGCGGAAGTTTCCCTGCAGCCAAATAATTAGCAACATCTGCATACCAGGGTGAATGAGCTGAGAGTGCGAATAAATGTTCATCCGGGAAAGCATCCTCAACAGGTGAACTGTCATCACTGTTAGTAAATCGTGATAAAAAATCAGCAACAACATTTTCTTTTCCAGGTTTATCTATAATAGTAATATCAAATTCTTGTAATAATAAAAGCCACCTGGTTACTCTGGCATTAGTGACAGGTTTATTCATTAAATACTTAATGGCAGAGTGATCAGTATGCACAAATGTAGGATACCCAGTAATGTAATGCCGAAACTTATTAATAGAATAAACAATAGCAAGAAATTCTTTTTCAGTAACAGTATAATTTAGTTCAGCAGGGGCTAAGTTTTTACTCACATAATAAATAGCATAAGGTACTTGACCATCCTGCTGTCCTAGTACTGCTCCAATGGCGGTATCAGAAGCATCTGAAGAAATGTGGAAAGGTATGGTCCAATTAGGTCCCCTTAAAATAGGGGCTGTGGACAGTTTCTCTTTAAGCTTATCAAATGCTGTCTGGCATGCTGTACTCCATGCAAACTGCACATCCTTCATTAACAATGAAAACAAAGGAGAAGCCAGTTTGGAGAAGTTTTCTATGAATCTCCTGTAATACCCAGCATGTCCCAGAAAACTTCGCACCTCTTTCTGAGTTGAAGGGGTTGGTATATTCTTTATCACCTTAATTTTTGAAGGATCCACTTGAATACCGTTAGTAGAGATGAAATGTCCTAATACCACCCCCTCACTCATCATCATGTGGCATTTTTCAGTGCTCAGTGAGAGGCGAGCCTGTTCACAGCGAATTAAAACCTTCTTCAAATTTTCCAACGCTTCATCAAAATCCCTGCCATAAGGAGTGAAATCATCCATAAAAATTTCCATGCTATCATTTACCAATTCAGAAAATATGCCAATCACAGCTCTTTGGAACGTTGCAGGTGCATTGCACAACCCAAAGGGAAGCACCCTGTAAGCGAACGTTCCCCAAGGGCAGGTGAAGGTAGTCTTATCCTGATCCTCTGGAGCAATCTGGATTTGATTGTACCCACTGAATCCGTCCAGGAAGGAGAAGAACTTCTTCCCAGATAAGTTATCAAGTACCTGGTCAATAAAGGGCAGAGGAAAGTGATCCTTTTGTGTAGCCTTGTTCAGCTCCCTATAATCGACACAGACTCTCCATTTACCGTTTTTCTTGGGTACAATTACAAGTGGGGAAACCCACTCACTATCTGAAATAGGATAGATGAATCCTGCTTCCAAGAGTTTCTGGATTTCTTCCTTCACTATATCCCTCAGATTGGGGTTCATGCGTCGTTGGGGTTGACATACAGGCCGGGAGTCGTTTTTAATATAGATATGATGAGTGCACAGACTAGAAGGAATACCCTTCATGTCTGTATACTCCCAGGCGAATGCCCCCTTTCGTTCCTTCAAGAGATTGGTTAAGCGCTTTTGTTCTTCTGAGGAGAGAGCAGGATTGATGTTCAAAGTTCTTCCAGGCTCTACCTCAATAGAAATACTTCTCGAGCTTTTCAATACTGGGATTATATTTGCGTCATTGGCTAGTGCTTCCTCCGTAAGCTGTTCTTGTTCTTCTTTGCCGAGGGTACTGTTCAGAAGTTGATAAACTTCCTTGTCTACAGAAGCAGGTTCGCTAATGAAATTATTAATGGCATCGTCTTCTGTTTCGTTTTTGAAAGTTAGTGCCTTCCCTATTGTTAGTAATGGCTGAACATCTTCTTCTTCTTCTTGTTCTATCCAAAGGGAGGTTTCAGTTTCTAGACTCGGCCTTGCTGGAGGGTACAGGGTAAGATTTTTGGTTTCCATGCCATCAGATATAGTCATAGATCCTGATCGACAGCTGATGCAAGCATCAGCGGTAGCCAACCAAGGTCTCCCTAAAATCAATGGATGTCCCCCCAGCTGTTATTTTGGCTGTAATACCAGAAAATCGGCAGGGTATTCCCACGAGTCTACTGAAATAACAAGGTCGTCCAAAATCCCTTCAGGTCTGATAGTGGATCTGTCTGCCAGTTCTAAGATAGTAGGGGTCGGTCTAATATTGGTGAATCCGAGTTTTTTTACAGTCTCCATCGTTATAACATTGATCGCAGCTCCTAAATCCACTAGTACGTTGGGTATCTGCGTTTGTCCTATGTGTATAGTGACAGTAGGATTGCCGGGATCCTCATACTTAGTTACAGGGTTTTTCCAGTCATTAAAGCGGATAAATTCCCTATAACATGAACAGTAGGAGGATCTCTGGGTTTCCTTCCCGGTCTTTTAGTGCACAGGTCTCGAACAGTTCTAGCGTAGATAGGTACATCTTGAAGAGCTTGTAAGAGGGGAATCTTAACATAAAGGTTCTTCAATTCTCCTAAGAGATTGAACTGAGGTTGCCCCCCCCTTTGTGGCAGCATCAATCTCTCAGGGTAAGGTGGTTGCCTTACCAACTGGGCGGGCTGCGTGTTATCCACTTCATCGTTCAATGTTTCAGCCCTCCCATCTGAGGGATGCTCAGCATCTTCAATGATAGGAACCGATTCAACAGGATGCTGGGAACTCTCTCCTTTGTCATACACGGTTGGTGGAATATTTTCTGAAGTTATACGCTCTACTACCTTCCCAGACCGTAAGCGAATGTCATTACAAGGTACAGGGGAGAGAGAGTAGGCTGGCATATTGAGAGTTTCCAGTTGCTGGACTGTTTTATTATTTGGGTTAGGGTTAGGTTGGGCAGGAAGCTGAGGCCGTATTGGTATGTTAGGCACAGGATTATTTTGCAGCTGCAGCTGCGACTGCTGAGGTAGGTATTGAGGATATTGCTGAAATTGAGGATATGGAGGATACGGTAACTGTTGAGGTGGAGGTGGTTGAGGAAACTGATTCCCAGGATGGAAGTTCCTCCATCCAGGAGACCATGAAGTAGGTTGATGAGGTGGCTGTGTCCAAGGACTCCATGAATTATAACCTTGCATCGTAGGTTGAGGAGAATTCCACTGAGCATAATTTGAAGGGAATTGTGTATTCACGTTTTGCATATTAGTATTCCAATTATTCAAATTATTCAAAAATGGAAATGAATCGGGAGACATACCTTGATTCCGGGGCTGCCAGGGTTTCTTCTGTGCAATAAAGTAGGCTGAATCCACCTCTGGAGTTGATGCCTGCAGAACAGCTTTCACTTGGGGCAGCGTGGGGCATTCTTTCATATCATGATTCAGCTCGCACAATTGACATACTTGAACTTTGTCAAGGGGGCATTCTTTCAGTGGATGAGTCTTTCTACATCGGGGACAAAATACCCCTAGTGTGAGATCCTCCACTGCCTGTCTTTGCTTGGCCTTCAAGACGTCAATCTCTGAAGAGATAGAGCTCATCATTTCTGTTTTAAAGTTTTCAAGAAGATTGCCTATCTCTGCACGTGTAGCTCCCCCATTGGATGACTTCTGAGTTCTGTCGAAGACATCACGTTCCAGGTTATTTCGTTTATTCTGCTTATTATGCCTAGAAGATCCCCTGGAATATCTCTTACATAATTCCACAATTGTCTCAAAAGATTCTTTAGAGATATCCCCTTTTCCTAATAAATTGAGCATGTCTAAACAATCGTCCCTGATTCCTCGAAGCAGGATTATCTTAAGCACATCTAGTCCCATGTTCGTCTGTCCAGCTCTCTGCACATTGTACAGCAACCTCTCTACAAAATCTTCCAAGCTTTCGTCCTCCTTCTGTACCATTTTGAATAACTCCTCCCTCTTGTCCCTGGTGTTGCAATATTCTTGATATTTTTCCAGGAACACTTGCTTCATCTTGTTCCAATTAGCAACAGTTCCTCCCCCAAGGCTCATGAACCAACGTAATGCATTGTCCTTCAGGGTGGCAGGAAAAAGCTTCAACTTTTGAGCATCTGTGACATAATCATAGCTGCGACAGAGGATATCGAATTCAAACAGGAATTCGTCTGGATCTTCTGCCGCCCTGCCATGGAAGCGGGGGTAACACCGACGGTGAGATGTTTTTCATAGGAGCTGTCCCCTCGAGCTGCTGTATTGGGAATTGCAATGTAGCCATAGTTTCCGGCGGGGAATTATCTTCATGATGGTATTGTACCACTGCTTCTTCCTCTTCATTCTCATGTCTGTTATTCATCTTTTCTTCTGTATCTTCTCCTTCGTTTGTTCCTTTATCCCTTACCTCAGTTGTAACAGCTGCGTATTGTTCGGATGTAACAGCTGCGTATTCTTCGGTTGCAGCAGCTGCGTATTGTTCGGTTGTAGCGGCTGCGTATTCTTCGGTTGTAGCAGCTGCGTATTCTTCAGTTGTAACAACTGCGTACTCTTTAATTGCAACAGCCGAATCAGCTGTTCCTTCTTTAGCAGGAGTATATGCAGAAATCACCGCTGCTCCTGTATCTTCCACTGTAGATCCTGATGCTAACGCTCCAGGATCAGTAGGGCCTCTTTTGATAGGAGTCCCCTGTTGACGAGATCTAGCAGCTGAATCAGTTTTGTCAACAAGGTCGTCAATGAATGTTCTTCTGCCCAGCGGTGGACCTCGACCACGACCCGAACCACCTGTACTGTTAGTAATTTGTGGGGTTTTGGGGGTCGGGAGGTGATCGCGTTTTACCCCCCTCGTATTCATGCGAAGCAGATCATTTCAAAAACAACCAAAAGACTGACTGAAAGCAATTATCAGATACAACTAATGACTAGTGTTTAATTTTTATCCTTCCCCGGCAACGGCGCCAAAATGTCAAGCACTCTAATTGCAGATAATTAAATATCAACACACAGAGCGTATGAAATTTATTGTCAACCCGAGAAAGTCTTTTTATTTCAAAGGACAAGTGCACAATATATGCTTAAACACAAACCATCAGAAGTGAATACTTTTATCTTCTATCATCTATGTTCATCCCAAGAATCTACGCAATCCCAATTGCCTTCTAACTGCTGTACTACAATCCTTTTCTATTATGCATCAAGCAAAACGAATATCAGATCTAATCAACGATTGAAGAAAGGAAAACTCAATTGCATTCTAAAGTAATCAACTGTCTAATGAGATCAGGCTGAGAATCATGAAGCATAACCTGAACATTACTCTAGAATTTAATAAAGGAGATTGATGCAACTGTTCTAAGATACTGAATTGCAAAATATAAATCAATCAACACATAACAGGAAAGCTAATTCCTAGGAGCTTCTGGGATTACGTTCAGCTGTAGGATGAGCACAACAGTGTGAACAGAAATTGAATTACATAAAACAAACCTGACTCAGTCGACTGTTATTGATACCATTCCCAATCTCACGATTAAATCAATTACTGAGAAATCCACACAATGAATATTGCTGCTGCGTACAAACGAAAGATCAAATCATCACACAACAGAAAGATGAAATCCTAAATTAACACAGCAATCTCTGTGGAAGACGGGCCCAGTCTTCACACAGAGACGCTGGTTGAACAACGCTCTCTTTAACTCAGAAACAACTCTTTATATTAACAGAAGGACGAGTACATAGTTTCAGCTTGACTGCTAATACAAGATGAATTAATTAATTGCTGTCCAACCCCTTGATCGAGGTAATACCACATATTTATACATAAAGTTGCAACATCTAAACCTATAATTGGGCGGCCATGAAGATCTATGATCTTCAGGCGCCCTAAATAATCTAGCTGTTACAATGCGTGGCAGAACTGAAATATCCAAATATACGAGGAGTTATCAACTGTCCCAAGAGTGGCGGTCCTTCCAGCTCACAGCTGGATTTGAGCAGCGACATACTTAAGATAGAACTTTATGTTACAGCTGTCCTGCCACGACTGTGCCTTGATTGACGAATTGAGCCCCAAGGAACCTTCCTTAAGCAATGGACGTCCCTTCCTCCGTGACTCGTTCAGCTCCGATCTTCCTGCAGTCCCTTTATCTTACTACCTTCATAATTTGCATCATGTTAGCACGAATTAAGAGATGCACAGCTTAAATCATCACAATCATAAGTATTAATACAATAAAACAATAATCGGCCATACCTTGGTAAATTGGGGGAATATATAAGGACAATAAATTGAATTGCCAAGGTAATTGGTGTGAGACAAGGTAAGGGACAGTGATAAATGATGGTCAAAAAGGGCCAATTCTGGGCTCAACAATAATGTCTGATTCGATGAGGTTAATTCATGTTTTTTTCCTCCATAGTGTCTCTTCCTTCCTTTCTTTGTACCCAACTATAGTTGTAGGTAATTTTCCTCTTGATAAGGGATGCTAATAGTCATTCAAAAATCATCCATTGCTACAACTGTCCCATACTTACCTTTGATTCTTTTTTGTTACAAAGATATTCCCAAATACTTCTTGATTCCATTATTTCATCTCGCTTTTTAGATTTTCTAATATCTGCTGAAATCTATACATCAATGAACTCCTTTTTGTTTGTTATTTCCACCTCTTTCCACCATGGGGATAAGTTGTCATTGAAGTCAAGATGATCCAACCAAAATTGTTTGAACATATAATGTCGATTCTTTGGCACTTCCCTCAAGTTTAACTTGAAGTGCATTGGCCAGTGGTCTGATCGAACACAAGGAATAATAGATTCATCCATGATAATCCCATGATCTCCATCATGTTTTCTGAGAGGAGTCTGTCAAGATGGGAGGCCACTTGCTAAGTGCCGCCCATTTGATTATTCTAGCGATAGATTCCTTTCATTGTCTCAAAGTTGACCAATTTTAAGGTTTGAATGGTTTCCTTCAAGAGGGTGTTGTCTCTTTCAAGCCTTCGTATGCCAACTCTTTTGTCTTCTATTTTCATGGGTTCATTGTAACAATATCTCCATGGATTTTCCATGATAATTGCAACTTGCAAGAACTGTGATGAATTAAATATCTAACTGTTCTCAGATATTGCAAGACACCAACGAAATTTATATTAGGAATGATATCTACATGAACTCTCGTGCTTGTGCTAATGTC
The DNA here is from genome assembly GCA_027924585.1 of Larix kaempferi. Lineage (NCBI taxonomy): Eukaryota > Viridiplantae > Streptophyta > Pinopsida > Pinales > Pinaceae > Larix > Larix kaempferi. The sequence continues at coordinate 5,949,052 of BSBM01000510.1, forward strand.
AATACTTCACTTTTTCTCTTAGAATATTAATCATTAATGTCACAATTAAACCACGCTTAATACTTTTGAAATCAAATGATGATGTAGTTGATATTTTTTCAAAATTTAAGAGATGCAGGTTGTCATAGGAGTTCTCTTAAATGACAGTTAATCAACTACAAATCCATGACATAGAATTAATCAACTAAAAATCCATGACATAGAATGACTGCATTAAAAAAACTCAATATCGTTGGTCCCATATGAGTAGGACAATGCCCTAAACTATCTTGACTCCAAAAGGAATCTTATATACTAGCATAGATCCCTAATCTCGATGTTTAATGTATTTGGTATTAGTATGGATCCATTTTAGTTTTTATAATTATTATTTGAAAATAGTAAAAAATATAATAGGTGCATTGTTTTTCTAAGTATCAAGTACATGTGCACACCCATTAAGGCAAATCACCAATCAACTTAATTGTAAATCACATCACTTTTGTTACCAACTCAACAACAATGTTGATGATGAAAGATCTTAAACATCTTTCTAAAAATAAAATTAGTAATCTCTTTAGACTTCAGGTCATAATACAACTGTCCTTCAAAAAGACCAAATAGACGATGAACCATAATACATATTAACATAAAAAACAAAACAACTTGATAGGGAGTTCTATGCTTATGCCACAGGACAAAGAAGAAACATGCACAGTAACAACATCAGGATAGGGGCTTAGATTGTTTATGCTGACAAAAATGATCTAGTTCTAGTTTCCAATGATATTGTGGATGTCTTGGAGAGTTTGTAGAAACTTGATTTTCCTTCAATTCCTTCTATCAATACATAACCATAGCTATAATCCATCTTAGGAAACATAAATACATTGTAATGTGATCCTAATATTATAATCAAATACTTAAACTTCAAATCTAGGGAGTGAGTTTCATTAGTTGTAGTGTTTACAACATTGTAGATCTGATAGATTTTGAAGCTTTCCTTTTGCATAGATTTGTATGTTAAAGCATTCTCATGTTTAGTTCCGTCATTAAATTTTGTCTCTTCTGCACCTCTTTAGGTATACTTAGAAATTGACTATTGATTTGCAGTATCTCTACCTTTTTCTTTGCATAAGAATACTTATTCTTGATCGCTTCATTTCTAGTATTAGAATCTATTTCTTATAAGTTTAGACATTTGATCCTCTCGAGTCCATTGGCATTAGAACATCGTATTATATATATGAATTATAACACTTTTGATTATAGCAGATTTCTAAGAGATTAGTTGTTTGAAAGTCATTTCCAGATTTCCTTTTCTTTCATTTTGTATTTTGCTTTAGTAGCTTAGTCAACCTCTACCAGAATAAGACATCAAAGATCAAGATCTAACAGGGGAGATATGATCTTGTGGTCCAATTCTAAGCTAATCTTGTGGTGTTAGTTTACCTTGTTGTTTGATTTGGTTTTATTACATTTTGAAGTGTGCTTTCTAGCATTAATTTAGGCTAGAATAGGTTCTAATATTGCATTTCATGTGCCTACATCTCTAAGTTTATGATTAACCTGGTTGATTTCTCATTTTGTATTAACAAGGACACATGGATCGTCCAGAGACATCTACCATCAGTGCTAGACGAAGACATGTGATGCAGTCAGGTATATTCGATTGTTAATCTGAAATATATTTATCTTGTTTGACACGTTTTGACATGTTTATTAATTTGTGGAAAATTCTTATCATGCACAATTTTACAGCTTCAAGGTGAAGCAAACTTGACTTCTATGCAGTAACACTCCATTAGGTAAATTCAATTGTTATTCAATTTATGCTCAAGTCTATATAAACATAAATATTTTTTTACACATCTTTCTAAGATCTTGTTGTGCACAGGTGGTGTCTCTCACAATGACAGACGTCTGTCTGAGGGGTCTACAGGTGCCGGTGGACAAACTCAGAGGACACGCTTAGTGTCTTATATGCCATCACCAGGTAGAGATTGTTTACATACATTTTGACTAGAATTCTTGTTTGACATGTTTTTTAATATGTGGAAAATTCTTATCATGCACAGGTTCATAGCTTCAGTGTGAAGCAAACTTGACTTCTATGCAACAACACTCTGTGAGGTCATTATCAGGTAAATTCATTTGTTATTCAATTTATGCTCAAGTCTATATAAACATAGATATTTTTTTACACATCTTTCTAAGATCTTGTTGTGAACAGGTGGTTTCTCTCACAATGATAGACTTCTGTCTGAGGGGTCTACAGGTGCCGGTGGAAAAACTTAGAGGACATGCTTAGTGTCGTATACGCCATCTCCAGGTAGAGATTGTTTACATACATTTTGACTAGAATTCTTGTTTGAAATGTTTATTAATCTGTGGAAAATTCTTATCAGGCACAAGTTCACAACTTCAGGGTGAAGCAATCTTGGCTAGTATGCAACTTCACTCCCTGAGGTCATCGTCAGGTAAATTCAATTGTCATTCAATTCACGCTCAAGTCTATATAAACATAAAACTTCTTTTACACAGATCTTTCTAAGATCTTGTTGTGCACAGGTGGTGTCTTTCAAAATGACAGACGTCTGTCTGAGGGTGGGTCTACAGGGGCGTCTTATCCTTCAGATATGCCATCGCCAGGTAGAGATTGTTTACATACATTTTGACTAGAATTTTTGTTTGACATGACTGTTTTATTTGTGAAAAATTACATGATTTTTCGTGTAAACTTACATGTGATTGCCAATATTTAGCTTCCTACAGGGGCTTCTGGATAGTCTAACAATAATGATGGTTCAAAAGACTTTATTTCTATTTCTCACCATGTTCATGATAATGCAGAGGTTCCATTAGGTATTTATAATGAACACATTTTATTTAAATGTTTATAATTTGATTGACAAATTATATATATAGTTTTTAATGCTTGCACATGCATTTTACTTCTTACAGGGTTTGTTGCTCTTGATCCTAATCCACTTCCCAAGACAAGGAGAGGTCGTCGGGTGCATCAGTATGCTCGCAATGAAAGATATGATCCTCTTTACAGTCATCCTAGAGATGTTCCTGAGGAGACTCCTTGGGAAGACAACATAGCTATGTTGACTGTGGAAGAGATGAAAGAGCATTCATCGAGATTGCAGGCAGAACTTGACACTTCAAATATCTCTTTTGGTTCTCAACAGTGTCTCCAGATTGTTTTGCACAATCTGAATAGTTTGATCGAGACATATCTTGGGGTTGGACCATCAACCCATATTTTTCATGACATGATGCGTAGGAGGCTATTGTCAGTGATGGGTCGCCACAAGTTTGAAGAAATAAAAAAAGTTGTCACAAAAGAAATGGTCTTTTCATGTTTTGACTTGCGGCCTGAAGACAAAAAACGTCTAAAGATCTCAAGATTCAATGATCCACTGATTGCACCCCATATTTATTCCAGGTTCCTATGTGCATATGGGAAGTTCCCTAATAATGGCGAGGTTCCTCAATATTTTGTTAAGATACTGATTGCAGAGTTCTGGTTTCACATGGACCCTGACTATACAGATACGGGATCCGGTTTCTATGGTTCTAGCAAAGGTCGTACATATGAACGACCTGATGCACGATGAGATGTTCAGTATAGGCATCCAATGCCTCGGTTAGTACAACCACATCCTAGAGTCATTGGTTTTCCAAAGGAGTTGGAAATGACATCCCAAATAGCAAGAGGGGTGAGGGAAGAGATAAAAGAGCATGTTGGGGCTTCATTGGTAGGGGTGGAAATCAGCATAAATACTTTGTTATCTTCAACCAGTATGGATGAAAGCCCATTTGATGATTATTCTGATGATCGCTTGAAAAGCATGACTCGATTAGAGCTTCAGCAGTATGCAACGTACTATAGAGATAATTATAAGTGAGTCATCGCTGGACAAAATCAAAACAGAGGCATGGTACATAAGTATGCAATAATATTTTTCAATTTATTATATGAAATATATTTTTTTTATTCTTCAAATCTAATGTCTATAAATTATATGGAATTTATGAAGTATACCAGATTCATGAATGATGACAACTTTGATGATACGTATTTTATTGACCGGGAAGAAACAGAGGCTAGTGGCATGAATACGCATTTTGAGGAAATTCTAGTTTCACAATTTCCACAGGGGACACAAGTATGGATATTCCTTTATCATATCTTCTAATCATTGGTCTTAGATTTAGCTTAAAAGGTTTACCTCCTGGGTTTAGGGGTATTCAGTGTTATATACATAATACTCAATTTATATTCATGGTATTCTGGGAATTCTGTGCATTTTTTACTGTTAAAAATGGTTGATCGTGCCCAGATTCTGAGATTAGGGTTTTTTCATGCCTAGAAGACTAGCCAAAATAGCTCCCAATGTGCACATAAATCAGAATTAAGAGGTTTATTACTGTTATGATCCATAAAACCATCAAAAACAAGCTTAGAACTGCTTGTTTGATGGCTGGTATATGTCTGTAGGCATTTTCGTCCATGCAGAGACGTGTTATTTGAATGGTGTACACATTACTTAACTACCAACAACACTAAATTTAAGATTGATATCATATTCCTTGCCCAAAATGAGGCTTTAGGGTTGTTTTGTGGATACAAGAAAACTCTAGTACTTACAAAGTCACAAGTTAGCCCTACTAAAAAATACAAGAAAACTCTAGTACTTTGAGGCTATCCTTGCTTGGAATATATGAAATTCAATTTTTTTAGGTCAGCTCTATTGCCACCAAATTTCTAGTGAAATTTTGAACTTTTGTTTTGACGTCACAGAGCAGGTGACACAGGTTGGATGGGATAAATAATTATCTAGGTATTCAGTCATAGATGAGTCCTTCATGCCTTGGATGAGGATGGTAATCTACATTGTTTTATCATACTTATCACTGTTTGAAGATAGTCATTACGCAGGATCAGTATGAGTGAAGGAGTTACGTTAGTTAATTTGGCATCTATGAGGGTTCTCCTTATAATATGATGACAGTAAACTCATGGTGTTCAACTTGTTGTCCTTGTTTATCATACCACTAACATTAGCCATTGACAGTAGGTGCAAGATTAAAGAATGTAAGGGGTATATTTTATGACTATGGTTCCATACTTATTTTTCAAAGGACACATAAACATCAAACATAGATACATGCTTTTTCATATCTCATAGAAACTTGCAAAGTAATCAATAAGTTAGTTGTATCTATAAGGAAATAATGGTGTATCAGAAGAAGAGAGTATGATCAAAAGTTGCACCCATCCTACGAATATTGACCTCATAAACACATGAAATTACCAAAGCAGCCTACTGAATCTTATGGTGTTCAATCCTAAAAGTGTTTTGAAGTTAAGGGATCCATCCACAGATCTTGTTAATGATGATGAATCTATAAATATAAGAGAAAGGGACTCTACTGTATATTTAGATAAGGATGAGGGATTTGCAGCCATAAACTCAGAAAATGGCCAAACTTGGGCATGCATGTTGATTACCTTGTTCTATATCTCAAGGCTATCTATCACCCAAATTATAGGCATTTTCTCAATAGGTGGAGTGATATCCATTGATGCTCAAGCAGTCGAGTACATGAGGATGAATATACCTTACATAGATAATATGTTTGCTAGACTCAAATACAATCGAGGTAGGGAAGAAATCCCCCCCCGTCCTTGTATTTGGAAGAAATTATCCTCTTGGAATCCAAAAATGATTTCTTCCTTCACCCAGATACTAGGACTAGAATAAGACGAAGAATTCAATGAAGGAATGGTTTCCCTAGTAGATGCATATAATTATCATGATGCCCCCCAATATAACTGCACATAGGCCATATATTTAGTAATAAAGGCACATTTAGTAGAGTTCGGTATTGAGAAATTAGATATTGAGAAGTTGTCCAACAAAGGTAGATTTAAAGTGGTTTAGAGGATAATTAAGGGGGACGTAGATGCCAACAAAGTGACAGGCTATGCATTTCCTGACCCTACTCCTGCTATATCAAATGATCCATCCTATTTTACATTTTATAGACCAACGAGGGCTGTGATAACCAAAGAAGAAATGAAATTTGCATCTCCTACACAATAGATATATGAGGATCATAACCAACACCATACTAGCAGACAAACATATAAGAGGATCATGGTGGAGGATGCATAAGTATCTTGGAAAAGAATCCTTCCCTTAAGTAAGCATTCCTAAAGATATGTAGTTTGATAGTATATATGTGGAAGTGCACATCAATGATGATGAACACGTTCTTATAATGCAGTCAATTGTAGTCAATGTAGTGCATCATATTCATGTCGCAATTATACTCTCTCACTTTGGGCCTCTAGAATTTGGTCTTCTAAAATCCCAATATTGCTATGTGCTTTGTCTAGATGGTCATTTAACTATTGTGCGTTAAAATCAGTAGCCATGGAAATTGTGACATTTGTTGAGGCTATGAGCAGGTGCTTGATCCATGCTTTTGATTATTGGTGTTTTGAGAGTTAACTCCATTTCTGTTTCTGTGGACAACTTCAATTTCTTATAAGTTCTCTGCACAATTTGTCTATTCAGTTTATCAAAAATGAAGGAGCTTAGTTTTTCCATGGAACCCTCCTTAGAGGGTGTGTATAGGATTATAGTTTGTCCCCAAACTTGTATACATACATACATACATACATATATATATATATATATATATTAACTTTTCATTTTGACTTTGCAGCCCATAGAAAACCAGGAGCCATTGGTGTTCCGGTCCGAAGGTTGAGATCGATCTGCTCTAGTTGTAAATCAATTGTCACCATTTTTTGCGATAGTAAGAAATGACTAATGGCATGATGATCATTTTTGGTTACTTGAACGATCATTTTTGGTTATTTGAACGGTCATTTTTGTTTACTTGAACATAGTTTCCTTGTGATTGAGCTTCTGGTGATCAAATTATTTGGTTATGGCAGGTATTGGAATACCACTTTTGTTTTTGTCATGCATGGTTTGAAACTGTGTGGTTACTCGAATATATGATCATCTTATTCCTTCCTCTTGCAGCATCTAGAGTGAATCCCGGTCATCTGTCCTATTTCAAGTTTTGTGGCCGTGTTATGGTCTTGTGGCAGCTGTTATGCTATTTTTCACCCTGGATGATTATCAATGTCAGTTTTGATCTGCTTTTCCATGTGTCAATATCATCCTACTGCAGCAACAGATGAGGTTGATCAGCTGTCATTTCCTCTTGTTTTTCATGCTTGTACTTTGCAGCAATAGAAAACTCTAACAATGCTTTGAGCAATTATTTCCTGTTGGATGATGACTCCAGGTACACTTCATGTCTCGGTGTTCTAGAATTCTTTCCTGTTGGATGATGAGTTAGAGAATTGTATGTTGTTCAGGTATTTATGTGTATGTTATCTCAAACTGCTGGGAGGGGCCATTGAACTCCCTAGATTGTAATATTTCCATACTTGAGTACAAATTTGAAAGAAGGCACTTGGGCTTTCCTTTGTTGTATAATATTGAGTTTCTTATTTGCCTGGCAACTGGTATAATATTAATCCATATTAGTTGTTTAGAGGTTGTTTTAGAATAGTAAAATATCTAAGATCCCTTGAAATAATTTTCTATGCATGCAAATTTACACTCATTTAGGAAAAAATGACTAATGAGAAAATAAGAGAAATACTAGAAAACTGGTAAAGTAGTCAATTTTGTAAATATAAAAAAATGCAATAATTTTATCTATAATATTGAGTTTCTTATTTATTTTTTATGCTCGTCTACATGAAACTCTTCATTGATCTTGTTACCCCCCTTTTGTATGGGTGTCCATGTTTGATTTTGATCACAGTTTTGAAGAGGGGATGTCATCACTCTCAATGGCAATTTGACAATGATTTAAGGTATCTTTGCAGGTTTGGGTTGTTTTAGGACATATCTGGGTCAATTTGAGACTTCAAGAGGCAATGTTTGGTAGTCCTCTCAGCATGAACATCCCTATTTTCTAAATTTGTTCACAAACAACCCTATTTGACAGTAAAAAAAAGGGAAGAAGCAACCCTAATTCAGCATGTTGGGTACCCTTGTGAACTTATCCACCATCAAACAATGTTGGTCCTCCAACTAGTCACATTGTAGACTATAAGGTAGCAATAACGGGCCTAATCTTTGAACATGGGATGAATACATTTATGGGCATGTTTCAACCCTAAGAGCTAATTAACAGTAACATAAAACTAGATTTGGTGAGTTCTGGGCCAAATTCGATGGTTAAAGGCTTTAGTACTATGCCTTAATGTGTTTTTGGAATTTGAAAGCTCGCCTTTTACTTCACCTTGTAATGGCTTATGGCTTATCAAATTGACTGTAACATAACATTCGTAGACTTGCTTTGATTGTTATCAGGACTCCAAGCCATAAATAATGGTAAGAATCTAAGATAACAGTATCATGTGTAATTGAATGCTCCATTTAAGATTCAACAAACTTAGTATTAAAGGTATGGAAACGTGTAGTTGCAGGAAACAAATGCTGGACACGATTACTGGAAGTGGGAAAACAATGAAAGTAAAATATATATGAAGTTCATTTTGACAAATAACAGTAGAGCACAATTAATTTTAGAAGAAAAACATTTTCACTGTTGGACCATTGGTTGTTCCCTTCACCTCTAGACGTGTCATTTATTTTGTTCTTTAGAAGTGTTGTTTTAGGGTTGATGGGGATAGGTAGGGTCTTATATGGATTTCCCTTACTTTTAAAAATTTCTAATTGGAAAAAAATGTAGAAATTGTTGGAAAGTTAAAACTATTGGTAGTCAGAAAACACCAAGAAACTGCCCCGATAATTTTAAAAAATGGCTGGAAATAGTTGATGTTTCTGGCCTTTGGATGTTTTTAGCCTTTAGATATTTTTGGCATCTAGAGGTGTTCTATATGGACCAAAAATTGTCACTGGGATACTGTTAATCTATGGCTCCATTACCATGATCCCTTCATCACTCATTACAAACAAATTAAGAAAACCAAACCTGCATTCCAGACTAACTTGGGATGAACTCAAGCATATCAGACAAGCAGTAGGATTTCTTGTAAGTAGAGTCCCCACCACAAAAATATTAATCCTAGTTCTTTTTACATCAAATTTTAATGTATTTGAAATTATTGTAAATTGAAATTCAACTCCAGTAGTTGCATACAATGTTAACATGTTCTTTTGCACTCTTTTCTGTGGAGCAGGTCATACATCAAAAGCCAAAGAAATCCTTGGATGAAATTACATATGATCTATTCCCAGTGAGTGATATATGTTATTAGTAATATACTCCAAAATGTAGGGGTTGTTTCCTTTATGTGTCTTCATTAACTAATATTGGTATTCTTATTTTGGTTGTTTTCAGGTTTTGAATATACAGCAACTGTACTGGATCAGCACCATGTATTGGGATGATAAATATGGCACCCATAGTGTGTCTCAAGATGTAAGTCAAAAGTTTTCATACATAGAGGGCTATTTTCTTGAATATACACTTGTTTAGGATGTCCTTGTCTCTCATGCAAAGATGTGTTTTAAGTCTCTTGTTGCCAATTTCCTCCTCCAAGTTATTGCCAATATGAGAGTCTTGATGACAGAAGACTCTAACAATGCTTTGAGCAATTCTTTCCTGTTGGATGATGACTCCAGGTACACTTCATGTCTCAGTGTTCTAGAATTCTTTCCTATTGGATGATGAGTTAGAGCATTGTATGTTGTTCAGGTATTTATGTGTATGTTATCTCAAACTGCTGGGAGGGGCCATTGAACTACCTAGATTGTAATATTTCCATACTTGAGTACAAATTTGAAAGAAGGCACTTGCGCTTTCCTTTGTTGTACATAATGAAGAATGAGTTCATTATTTTGTGCATTAACTTTGGTAATTGAACTTCTGTGAACTGGTTGTTCACTAAGAGCCATTTTGTGTATATATTTAAAACCTAAATTTTTCGAGTTATGAAGCTTATAATTATAATTATAATGTCAGGAACCCATGTCTTTACTTTGTTAGTATGTTGTTGTTGGACGCATATGCTTTGTAAGTCGTCCCGTAGTATTTGTTGATCAATAGTTTGTGTTATTTTTGTTGGCGCATACGCTTTGTAAGTCGCCCGTAGTATTGTTGATCCATAGTTTGTAATAGCCCATGGTTTTGACACATAGTATTGGCGCCTAGAATTAGTATATAAGTGTGTGTTGAGACCTATGGAGGCACCGTGAAGTTAATTGTATTGAGCTTGCTAAAAGGAGGTTGCCCCCTCGAAGTGGCCTGTGATCAATATAAAAGTGATTCTGAGTTCTGTCATTTCTGCTATTTCTCATATTCTTGTTAATTAATTGTTGCAGGTGCATCACATCTGGTATCAGAGCACTTTCTTGGGCTCGCTGGATGAAATTTCGGCCAAATTTTTTTCGCATCTGTTGCAGGTTCGGATTTGGGAATAATCCCTATCCACTTAACTGTGGGAAGTACTTGGGCATAAGCCCTAAAACTCATTGTGAGGAGTACCATAGGAACCCCGAAGTAGCTGTCCCATTGAGAGGACCTGCCAGCGAAAAGGGCAACGACCCCTACCTGATTGACTAGTTCCCACTCGTGAGGTAAACCAAGAGCTGTTGTTTGTGGCAAAGCGGTTATCAATTTTACCTGAGCCGTGGAGTGAGGGGTACTGCCCCAATACGCAAGCCGTCAGACAGCATTGGTGGCTGAGTGAAACCCTTGAACTGTTAGGAAGCCGCACATTCCTGGGGTCCATATCTACTTTCAGTTGAACTATTGTCGATCACTGCTGCACCGTTTCAGATCCATTTTGTAAGCCGTTCTAGATTCAGCCGTTTTCAATCCATTCGGCGCTGTTCCAGATCCCTTTGGATCCGTAGCCGCTCCAGTCTGGGAAAAAAAAAAAAGAATAAAATCCAGTTTTTTCTCCATATCTCTCTTATTTTCACTCTGTTTCCCTTGAAATTTTCGGGGAACCCCTGTCATTCCATTCTGCATATTTAAGTCCTGAGGACCCTATCCCCAATTCCCCTTCCAAAAGCCTGAAATCCCACATTTGTCTATGTTTAGGGTTTGCCATAACTTCCTCAGATTTCACCCAATCACCTTCCAATTTTACCACAGAGTTCCTTTCTGAATTCTGCTTCTTTGTTCCCCTCTGCCAAATTTTCCCATTCTTTCACCCCGCTTCTGAAATCCTCATTTTTGCTTCCCTGTCTATCCAACAGTGTCCAAAACCTAGTCAAACCCCAACTACCCTTCTGATTTTTTCCCAAGTCCAGATTTTCCTTTACTGAAGTAGTTTCTGTTTTTGTTTTCCTACCCAGTCAACCGAATAAAAAAAAAAAAATCCTAGTTATGGTTGTCACCCGTGCAGGAGAAAAAACCATGGAGGACGCACTTGCAGCCATCCAAGCCAAACTCCAAGATCTGGATGAAAAATTTCTCGGTCTCCATCTTGAACATTCAGCTATGAACAACAAACAGCAGTCCGAGTCTTCAACAGACAATGGGTTCTCTTCTTCCAGCAATTTTCATGGTCCGAAGCTTGATTTTCCTCGCTTCAATGGTACCGATCCAACTGGATGGATCTATCGTGCAGAACAGTATTTCAGTCTGCATAATACTTTTGATGTCAACAAAGTTCCGTTGGCATCCTTTCATTTGGAACAAGAAGCTCTTCAATGGTATCGTTGGTACATCAAGGCTCATCTAGAGCCCAAATGGCCAGACTTTTGCCAGCTCCTTTTGCAACGATTTGGTCCTAGTGCTTTTGACGACTTCATAGGAGCCCTCACTAAACTTCGCCAAACTGGCACTGTGAGAGAGTATCAAACCGAATTTGAGAATCTAGCCAACCACACCGAAGGATTGTCTGATGACTTTTACCGGATTTGTTTTAGAAGTGCTCTAAAGGATGCCATACGCTCTGAGGTCAAAATGTTCTGTCCCAACACAATGATGGAAGTGCTAGGGTTGGCTAAGTTGGCAGAAGACAAGATGGCAGCCCAACAACACTCCAAGCCCACTTTTGTTCCCTTCCGCAATATGGGTTCTCAGCGACCACCTATACTGTAGGCTCCTCGACCGACTCCTATCAAGCGTTTGTCTGAAACAGAGATACAAGCACGCAAAGAAAAGGGGCTTTGCTATAATTGTGATGAGAAATTCACTCGGGGACATAGATGTGTTCAGCAAAAGCTCTATCTCTTGGATGTGGAGTCTCCGCCTGCCTCTGAAATTGGTGACGAAGATCCAGAAACACTGGATGCTCCGGTCGACATTCAAGAACCGCCTATTGACCCTCCGTCTCAGGATGACCAGCCAGAGATATATCTCCATGCTTTAGCTGGAATCACCACCCCCTAAACAATGCGGGTCAGGGGTTACTTCAAGAAGCTTCCTCTTACAATGCTCATTGATTCTGGTAGCACTCATAATTTCATTGACCCTCGGATCGCCAAACAAGCTGATTGTTTTATCCATCCTTGCTCCAACTTTGAAGTCATGGTTGCCAATGGGGGCACCTTACCTTGCAAAGGGAAGTGTCGAAATGTGCGTATCTCTATGGGAGATTATACCTTGTGCTCTAACATGTTTTCCTTGCCCTTAGGCAGATGTGATGTGGTTTTGGGCACCCAATGGCTACGCACACTTGGCCCTATCTTATGGGATTTTGCTAAACTTTGGATGCAGTTTTCCCTCAATGGACAAAAACACACATTGACAGGATTACAACCAGGCTCTCTCAGCATCATTAGTTCACATCGCATGGAAAAACTCCTCAAGAAGAATTCACATGGTGTCATCGCTCAGATCCATTCCATCCAGATGCAACCATCAGCGGTCTCCACTACTCCTTTGGATCTACAACAAATTCTGGATCGATATACAGGTGTCTTTGCTGAACCAATGGGATTGCCACCTTCCAGGCCAGAAGACCATCATATTCAGCTCCTTCCTGGCAGCGTTCCTCCCAACATCAGGCCCTATCGCTACCCATTTCACCAAAAAACGGAGATTGAAATGCTCGTTCGGGACTTATTGAAGCAAGGTATTATTCGCCCAAGCACTAGTTCCTTTTCTTCTCCAGTTATTCTTGTTCGCAAAAAAGATGGGTCATGGCGCCTCTGCATTGACTTTCGAGCACTTAATCACCTCACCATCAAGGATAAGTTTCCAATTCCTATTGTTGATGAGCTTCTTGATGAGCTTCATGGGGCTCACTTTTTCTCCAAGTTGGATCTTCGTTCTGGGTATCATCAAATTCGGGTTCATGAGGATGATATCCCTAAAATAGCTTTCCGCACACATGATGGCCATTATGAGTTTTTGGTCATACCCTTTGGCCTCACTAATTCTCCTTCCACATTCCAGGCCTTAATGAATAAAATATTTCGACCCTACTTGCGGAAATTCATTCTGGTATTCTTTGATGATATCCTCATCTACAGTAAAACATGGGATGAACATCTCCAGCATTTGGATCTTGTCATGCAACTTTTCTCTGACCATCATCTCCATGCCAAGCAGTCTAAATGTGTTTTTGGATAGAAGGAAGTTGAGTATCTCTGGCACATTATCTCAGCACAAGGGGTTCGCGTGGATCCTGCCAAAATCGATGCCATGAACAATTGGCCGCATCCTTAGACACTCAAGAGCCTTCATGGTTTTTTGGGGTTGACTGGCTACTACCACAAGTTTGTCAAGGATTATGGGAAGATTGCAGCTCCATTAACTGCTCTATTGAAAAAGGATGCCTTCACATGGACACTTGCTGCTCAGTGTGCATTTGACAAACTAAAACAAGCTATGTGTACTACACCTGTGCTAGCTATGCCCGATTTTTCCAAGCCCTTCACTATTGAGAGTGATGCTTGCGGAAATGGACTTGGTGTTGTTCTCCTTCAAGATGAACACCCCATTGCGTTCACCAGCAAAGCCCTTTCAGGTAAGAATTTAGCTGCCTCTACCTATGAGAAGGAAATGATGGCTATTTTGCATGCAGTACAGAAGTGGCACCCATACCTATTAGGGAATCATTTCTGCATCAAGACTGATCACCAGAGTTTGAAATATTTCTTAGACCAGCGTGTCTCCTCCCCGGCACAATAGAAATGGGTTAGAAAACTCATGGGTTATGACTATGAGATCACTTACAAGAAGGGTAAATACAATATTGTGGCAGATGCTCTTTCTCGCACATTTGATGCCCAAGGTTCTCTTTCAGCTATTTCTATGCCTGTTCCAAATTGGTTGCAATCTGTTCAACAGGGTTATGTCAATGAATCCTCCTTATCTCAAATCATCCAATGCTTGACCAACAACCCTTCTGCTGTACCACATTACTCCTGGGATGGTTCTTCTCTGCGATACAAGGGTCGTCTGGTGCTTCCCCAGAGCACAGATATTCAACAGGATGTCTTCTATGAACTCCATGCTTCCATCGGCAGGGCACTCGGGGTTCCTCAAAATGTATGAACGAGAACGGCGTAACTTCTTTTGGCAGGGCATGAAAAGGACAATTCAACATATGGTAGCCGAATGTGATACCTACCAGCGCAATAAGGGTGAAACAACACTCCTTCCAGGATTGCTTGAACCCTTGTCCATACCTACATGGATTTGGACAGATATTTCTATGGATTTCATTGAAGGGTTCCCTAAATCTGGCGGGAAGACAATGATTCTCGTTGTGGTTGATCGCCTCTCCAAATATAGTCATTTTTGTGCTCTTAGCCATCCCTATATAGCCTCCTCCGTTGCTCAAATTTTTCTGGACCAGATCTTTTGTCTTCATGCAATCTCTTCTTCCATTGTCTCGGATCATGATGCGACTTTCACCAGTCATTTTTGGACAGAACTATTTCGCCACACTGGCACCAAACTGAAGATGAGTTCAGGGTATCACCCACAAACAGATGGTCAGACTAAAATTGTCAATAAATGCTTGGAAACTTATCTTCGTTGCTTCACCTCGGAACAACAACATCAGTGGGAAAAATGGCTCCCTCTCACTGAATGGTGGTACAATACCTCTTACCACACTGCCTCTAAAATGAGCCCATATGAAGCAGTCTATGGTCAGGCACCTCCAGCTCTTCTTCCATACACCCCCACCAGTTCACTAGTTCAAGAAGTTGACACGGTCCTTCGAAACCGCGATTAGATTCTTTGCATTTTGCGGGACAATCTTCACATGGCAAGAAATCTCATGAAGCAACAAGCTGATCAGCACCGTTCCGAGCGCACTTTTCAAGTCAGCGATATGGTTTTTCTTCGTCTCCAGCCGTACAAACAATCATCCTTGAAACTCAAAGGGCGTCATAAGCTCGCTCCAAAGTTCTGTGGGCCATATCAAATTCTTCAAAAGATTGGGTCCATTGCTTATAAATTGGAACTTCCTCCTTCTTCCCGCATTCATCCAGTCTTTCATGTCTCTTGTCTGAAGAAAGTTCTTGGAACCAACATCAGTGGACAAATGATTTTACCCGAACTGGATAATGAAGGATCCATCCTTTTGGAGCCAGAGGCCATCCTCAATCGGCGCACGCGTCAGCTTCGCTCTTGCTCTATCACAGAGGTCTTAATTCAGTGGCATGGCATGCAACCAGAGGATGCTACATGGGAACCACTCCTTCATATTCAACAACAATTTCCACATCTAAAGCTTTGAGGACAAAGCTTTTTTTAAGGGGGAGGGGATGTTAGGAACCCATATCTTTACTTTGTTAGTATGTTGTTGTTGGACGCATATGCTTTGTAAGTTGTCCCGTAGTATTTGTTGATCAATAGTTTGTGTTATTGTTGTCGGCACATATGCTTTGTAAGTCGCCCGTAGTATTGTTGATCCATAGTTTGTAACGGCCCATGGTTTTGACCCATAGTATTAGCGCCTAGAATTAGTATATAAGTGTGTGTTGAGACCTATGAAGGCACCGTGAAGTTAATTGTATTGAGCTTGCTCAAAGGAGGTTGCCCCCTCGAAGTGGCCTGTGATCAATATAAAAGTGATTCTGAGTTCTGTCATTTCTGCTATTTCGCATATTCTTGTTAATTAATTGTTGCAGGTGCATCAAATATAATTCAAATGTATTCATATGTATCTAGCAATGCCTAGTCATTTTGTACTTTTCTCACCTATATGATGATGCCTGGATCTTTTTCAGCAAGTGATGATCATGGTATTTTTCTGTCAATTTCAAAGGATGATATTTTTCCCATCAACCACAGGTCAGATATCCGAGGATAGTTTTCTGATACACTTGGATAAATCATACAGCCCTTGTTTATAGACCAAAAGTGGAATGTGAGAATGCCAGCGATATTACTTCCTGATTTGGTGTGTTCATGTTTGGAGGTTTTTGCAAGAGTTTCCCCTGAGCAGAAAGAACTCATATTGACAACTCTGAAGACAGTGGGAAGAATGAAATTGATGTGTGGTGATGGTACAAATGATGTCAGTGCTCTCAAACAAGTAGGGAATGGTGACCTTTTTCTTTTGTATCAATAACTTTGGCATGCAAAATATAGTTGATTGTTTTTCACTGATGACTCATTCAAAATTTTGAACAATTGCAGGTTCATGTTTGTGTATCCCTTTTAAATGCAATCCCACCTACCCAATCATCCCAAAACTCTACGTTGGCACAATCATCAAATTCTGGGGGTAAAATAATAAATCCGGATTGAAGATTGAAGAGTGGAACACCTGATTCTGGAAACGCCAATGCAACTGATGGAGGACAAGTAGGAAATACATCCATTAATCAACCAGTTTGAACTTTGACATTGCCTGATGGATCTCAAGCATCTCATGGTTCAACTAGCAATCGTTAACTTACTCCTGCTGAGAGACAAAGGCTAAAATTGAAAAAGATTATGGATGAGATGGGAGAGGAGGGAGATGGAAGAACTCTTCCCACTGTGAGGCTTGGGGATGCATCAATGGCCTCTCCTTTCACTACCAAGCATGCATCAATAAGGCTGACAACATATATTATTCGGCAGGGACACAGCACACTTGTTACAAATTTGCAGATGTTTAAGATCCTGGGGAAGTGTATATGCTCCTGCATATTGTTTTGCATGACATATTCTAACCGTTTGTGACTCATATTTGAATCGTGATTATTCTGTATGCCAAGTCTATGGAGTTTAATGGACCATTAGAAAAAAATAATGATACTCTTTTAGTTTGAAATTTTGGGTGTGTAAGCTGCAAATATTGTTAAGTAAATTGGTATTTAATCGAAAGTTTGAAGCAGAAACCAATCATAGATAGTTGTGTGAAAAGAATTTTGATTTCTACCAAAAGAACTAATTCTTAATGACTAAAAATGTATGTCCTGTATAGTTTGTATATATTTTCAGGACCTACTCTTTGAGGCATAGATAATGTTGGTTATCCACTTATAATGAGAAGTGATATGGTTTTCAACAGTTTTTCATTGATCAATGTTCATTTGAATATGGATTTTGGTTTGGTTGTGTTTCAAGAAATTGAAAATGGTTACTTTGTCACTATAATATTGACATGTTAAGAGGAAAAAATAAGTAAAGGAACAAATGCTAATCATGTCAGATAATTCTGTGATATGTTTTGGAGACTTTCATGACATAATTATATATGTTGAATTCAAACATGCTCATAAATTTCTATTAAATTAGCGTATATAGTAGATGGAAAATGATTGTGTGAAATGTCAATGTAGTAAGAAAGAACTTCTTCACCAAAATTGATAGTGGTTGATTGTTATGGTGAATGAATATTGTTTGGAATGATTGGATGTTGTTTGAATAGAAGAATCTACTAATAAATTCGAACATGTATCATTTGTCATTACCTTCAATTGCTTCAACCAATGTTCCCACTCACTTCCCCTCATTTTCCCAATAATCCCATTTTTCCATGTTCAAAATAAAAGGTTGGCAGTGATGAATATTTTCATCTTGTAAAAGGGGATTGTTTAAGATCCATTTTCCCCTCTCTCTATGGTTGTTTTCTTATGTGAAATTTCAAGTGTTACAGTGGTGCTCTAGCATGACACTCATTGTTAGGAGATTCATAATGTGCTATAGCATGACACTCGTTGTCACTTGATCAATCTTATATCCTTTAGTATAGAGTTTCTCAAATTTTTCCTTGGTTTCCTCTTTGATTTCATTAAACTCCTGAGACATTCCACTGCCAAGTTTGATTTCCTTTACATTATTTTTGTGGGTTCTATCCTTTACATGTCGGTGGAAAAAGGACATATTTTATCTCTCATTTTAAGACAAAGACTTATTGATTTTAGCCACCACATTTCTTCCGCAACTCTGATAATTTTTTGGAGTTTGAGACAGATTTCTTTCATCAATCTGGATCTAGTTTGTAATTTCATGAGTTTTCATTACTTTGATGTACATTTTTTCCATTCACAGCTATAATGACCAAGGTTGAAGAGTTTTTCTAGACATGGAATTAATGCCAATCCTCTAAGTGGGATAAATCTCACTCTTTTCAATAAAATAGGCACTAATGTCAAAAGTTTATACAAAATCGTTACAATACTTCATGCAAGTTGTAATTGTTTAAAAATCAAGTACATTTGCAATAGCTTTTGACTTATAATGTATTTTATATAACTTATGTACGAGTTTCCCACTTAGATGACATTGAAATGCCTAAAGTTGAATAATGTAACATTGGAGATAACATTGTAACATTGGTAAACATTGAATAATTTAAAGGTGAATAATATAACATTGGTAAACCTTAATGGAGATACCATAATTCAATCAATGTGACATTGTCACACCATTGCCACAAACAAACCAAGATGAGTGTCAATTCATATAACAACATGAAAGACAATAAGTAGCCCCATTGTCCTCAAGGGACCAAGTTTATATATCAAGATAATTGAAAAGTTGCTCCAGAAATATTAATCAATATGTTTAATATCTAACAATATCTTTAATATCTATCAATGCAATGAAGGGAATATTATATTGTATCAATCAATATCCTCGCCCAATGCACTTAAGTGAAAATGATAGTGTCTCCAAGTGAGACAATAACATAACGGTAATTAAGATACCAGACATAAAATAATATAATAGTGAAAATAATATTTTGTCTCAAATGAGACAACCACCTAACTATCCTTAAGGGACATACACTTATGTCAATTTATACCAAAAACAAAATATATAACTATCCTTGAGGGACAAAATCTTATGTTAGACAAAATAACATATTGATATAGTCATTTACAAATTATTTGAGATGATATGTATGGTAATATTCTTTGGAATTACAATATTAGAGGATAAACTTTCGCTCATATCAAATTAATATAGATCTTGGTTTATTAACATATTTTCTTACGTTTCAGAAAGATTAGCTCTTAATAAATTAAAATCAATTTTAAGTTATACTTGAAGACCATAAAGTGATTTCAACCTAAATAATATCCACAAAAAAGTTAATGTTTTTTATTGTCATTGTTGATGTTACACCATTAAAATCATTTGCTTTCAAGTAGCATCTAACCTTCATCTATAAATAAAACCAAATAATACTCATATTTATTATACCCAAAATAAATTAAAAAATGATACATTATTAACTCTTTGTTCTCTCACCCATTAAAAGGTAAATTTATATTTAATTTATATTACTACATTGACTTATATTTTGGAATGATTACATATGTAAAACATAGTTTTTGTATCAAGTGAGAAATCTTGATTGGGTTTGGTGCTCCTACAATGGAGACAAAACCTTTTGAGTAGGAAATTATGGATTTGGTTCGCAAGGGTCATTGTTGAAAATGATTTAGCTTAGAAGCATTACTTAAGGATAAGGGTGGCAAATGTGTAAGGGAGGATGTAGGGATTAGTGGTGATGATATACTTATGGATGAGTGTGAGAAGCATGTTTCTACAGAAGGGTTTATGAATTGACCATGATCATAGTTTTTATTTAATTTCTATATGTATGAGTGCATGCAGAGGGTTTTTCTTGTACTCATCACATCAACGATGTGGTGTGATGTATTTTTCGACAAGTGATTATTTCTTTGTTTAAGTATGGATGAGAGATATTGGAGTACATGGTATTAAAGTAACTAGCATCAAGGACAATTCAACTTGAAATTGACATATGTTCCCGTTGATTGGAGATCATTGATATATAATGGTGAAGTTGCCCATTCAATATGAGCCTTGAGTTATCATTGGATATGTTGTTAAAAAGAGCTTCTCCTAGTTTCAAGAATTATATATATTCTCTACTGACGAGGCCAACCACGTGAAGGTGGAAGCTCATTTGGCTCCACCCACCCACCCACCCACCCTAGAATCAAAGAAAAAATTCGTCAACCTTGATGTGTTCTTGAATCATATGAAATGTGCCAATGGCATATTTTCAAGAATGGCATTATGATCTTCTATCGACAATTTCCATTGACGATGCTTGGAATTTTTCCTACTCTTCACTGCCTTCAAGTGCAATCGGGATTCTATGACCAAATGACTATATTGAGCACATATAACATCTGACTCGTGGTCTTGAAAAAGAATATGGTATTTACATTTCCTTACTTCTACAAATAAATGTCCCATTAAAACCATTGAACCCACTGCATATGTATAATTTGACGGGTCTTTAAATTCTTGCATCAACGTGCTTTTCAACCTAGTGCATCTCAATAAATAATAATGCACATTTTCTGGATTATCTGCCGGTGCAATGACTGCAAATACATCGCCTTCTCTAACCAAATAAGAAACATGATCATAGTCTTTGTCAATCACAACCGCTTCATTGTCGCGCTCTACATCGATGATATTTTCAAATGGGGGTAATGGTGTCAATTCTTGGTGTTTCCATGGTTTCACAAATTTGTTAGTTTGGTTTTGACACTCATCCAAAGACTCTACATCATAAATACATGCAAGACAAAAGCAAGAGTACTTCTGTTTCTCGATTACGTGTATATTTTCCATTTTCTTACTCCTAATGGAGTGTAAGCCCCTTGTTTTTGGGATTGCAGTACAATTATGTGGCATTGATCTATCAACATTGCCCATTGCAATATTCCAGAAAAACCTTCTCACATTACCCATCCTTTCATTGAATTCATGGCTCAAATTTTGTTTTCAACAATTAACAACATCGTTTGAATTTGCAAGGCGAGAAGCAAAGTGATTCATTTGATATCTCCTAAGTGCACGTTTCACGCAGGCCCCAGCACCATCATGTTCTCCTTTTCCATGTTCTGTTTCAAAAAAGCTCCATGTGTGGAGAACATATGTGTTTCTATGAAGGCGAGACAACCATAAGAATGATCGTGCCGATTTAAATTGACCAGCACAACCATCTGACCACACCCAATGTTCTTTAAAAGTGACCCTTCTTCTTTTTAATTCTTCAAAAAGCATACCAAAACAATGCTGGACAAAACATGTATCATGTGTACGATCATCACTGATGTAGAAATGATACTCCTTAATCACTTCACGATTATTTTCATTGCTATCAAAACCATCGACATCAAACTCTACATGTCTATATGTAATATGCACAAGTATAGATACCTGATTTGAATGATAATACTCACTCTGTATCTCCTTTTACGGAGTGAAAGTGTAATTTTCTGCAAAATAAACAATGGATAATATTGTCCCTTTTGGAAATACATCTCATGATTGCTTGAACTGTAAGTCCTGCCATCATGCTGAGTGAGAGTGCTTGATATATTTATATATTTGATCCATGAACAAATTCATAAAATCTGTCAAAGAGATATCACTTTCAATCAAATTAAGTTTTCTTGATGTTGTCCTTGAATCTGTAACTGCAGTATAGTCAACATAAACATATTTCTTGCATTTGACAATGCGATTTGACAATTGAGAATCGTTTGCATCAATGGGGTGGTTAGCATTAAAAAGGGCCAAATCAGAACATTCCTCACTTTTTTTACATCCGACGCATTGTTTCTTATAGAATACTTGATGATTCTCTTGCACACATAATATTTTAGATACAAATTCACGAACACTCGAAGGAGGGGGGTTATTTGGCCAACACTACATGCCAAAAGTTAGAAATGTCTCATAATATAATTCAAATTCTACATGGTATCGACAACAACATGTGTTGCGAACAACGATGGGCCTAAAATACCATGGTTTAAGCTTCACAAATGTGCTAAGGGCAATCTTCACATCAACATTACTCTCCATAAAAGTTTTGAACATTTCCGCTTGAGTGATCGATGTTATGTGTTTGGCATGAGTTTCATAGTTTCCTTTCGATATACGTTGTCGCACAACATCCTTTTCATTTGGTAAGACACGCGAGTTTACATCCCAAAACTCTTTCACCATGTCCCTCACATTATCTGGAAGTCTATCATGATAAGGTTGCCTACAGATAACACCCCAACATGCAACTTCATCATCCTCATCTAACTGAACCCGAAGCTTTTTATGCTTCCATAAAAATTTTCTTGATGTTTTTAACATTCTTGCAGTCGTAGACAACAAATGACTAGTTGTAGTGTTTTTTGCCACAACCCCTGTTAGAATTGCTTTACAAGCAACCATGAAATTGTGAGATCATTTTTTTGCAAGTCATGCAAGGACCGAGGTCAGATTTTGTGATACAATCTCATTTGACTTAGCCTCTTTGGCACTTTGAATGCCCAATAATGTAATTGCATCTATTAGACATTTTCGCTTTAACAATTTATGCAACAATTGAGCTTGTTGTATGACAGAAATACCTTCAAAATATTTTCTGACTATCTTATCTGCTCTATAACGAGCTGTACGATCAGGAATCTACAACCCCATTTCTTCAATTTTACTTGAATCCGAATTCTCCAAAAAAAATATCATCAATGACGATATTGTTGCAGCTTCCAGTTAATCTCTGTAAATTGCTAACTGTGGTAGGATGTTGTATGTTGGATGTCAACCCTGCATAAAAATAAGTATAAATTTATAAGATTTTATTCACTTTCAAATCATATATATATATATACTAAAGTATTATAAAGTAAATGATAAACATATAAAAAATTATTTACTCACCAATAGTTTGCTCCACATTTGTCATTTCCTCGTCACCTCCATGTTCCTCATTTCTTTTATCAACGTGATCCTCAACTATTTGCATTCCTTCATCACCACCATGTGCATTCACATTTTGCATTTTTCGTCACCGCCATGTGCATTCACACTTTCAATTTCTTCGTCACCGCCATGTGCCTCCACATTTATTTCCCTTGCTCTTTTTTCTCTTAAATTTCTCATAAATACACGGGACCTCTCTTTCCTTGCCTCTTCATCATCTCTGGTGCGATCATATTTTTTTTACGTTTCTTTAGGTTTCCCATGTTGAAAAAATTA
The DNA here is from genome assembly GCA_027924585.1 of Larix kaempferi. NCBI lineage: Eukaryota > Viridiplantae > Streptophyta > Pinopsida > Pinales > Pinaceae > Larix > Larix kaempferi. The sequence goes on from BSBM01000510.1 coordinate 5,972,494, forward strand.
AAAACCTAAAATCCAATGCATGAAAATATATGAGAATTCATTAGTAACAATGGTATTTCCCTTTATAGGATCAATACATTCGTATTGCCTAGCTCTTCCAAAATTTTCCACAATTTACTTACAATGACACACAATATTCTAACTACATTTATGACAGTTCATAATTTATTTCCACAACTTCTGTAATGACTAATATCATTTCAACAACATTATAATAACTCCTATGAACTTCGCATGAACTTTGCATGATCTCGCCTGAAAAGAGTAAAGATCATGCAAACTCTCGACTTACAAGTAACTCTTAAAGACTAATTTTCAATTCCATTATTGTTTTCATTTTGTCTTTTCTCATTTTAATTGACCACAACACACATGTGTTTAAATCTTATATACAATTCCACTTTTTCTATATAATGAAATCAAAGTCCTCAATGCATTGGATAACTCTGACATTCCAAGTTGCAAAGTGCTTAAATATACCCATCCTTGGGTCATGACCCCATCCTCTAATGCTAAAAATTTGTAATGTTTATTACATCATTTATGATTTTACTAATTTTTTTTTAACAAATAAAATAACATTTATTTTCAATGCATTTACCCTTTATGGTTACTTTTTATGCTCTCATTTTGATCTCTAGTTTCCAAAGTGGAAAACGACAAGGTACTTACACACCAATTTTGCATGTGGTAAGTGCTAATCATGTATGGGAGTTTGCATCTATCTCAAAATTTTAAGGTTGGGTGGTTGAATAAGATTCCACCATCACATCCAAATACCAATTTCAAATCCCTTATAATGAATGTAAACTCCAAAAATACTTAACACTAACATCTTTGTGTCCACTTTAATAAACCGACCAAATTCTTTGTTAAGAATTAAGGCTAAAACAAAACATCTTTAAAAGGTGTAATTGTTAAGTTTCAAATGGTAAATGTTCTCATGGCCAATTGTACAAGGTCAATAAAAGCCACTAGCATCCATACAACCCTACCTTCGAGTAGAAATCCACAACAATATATCCATGCCCTGAAAACAGGGGTTATGAACACTTAATAGGACAAGGTATAACTAGGCTTAAATTATGATACAGACAACAAGTGTCTAACACCTCATAAACAGTCATCAATAACCCATAAATAATAAATAGTATTTAGACCAACGCTAACCTATCCAAACAATAATACAAAGTATGTTACCTGCTATATAAAAATGTGAAACGCTCGGCTGAAAAAACCCTCAGCTGAAAACAGAAGCTCGGCTGCAAACAGAAGCTCTCTGCCGTGAAACTATATAATTTGGAAAACTATCTCGGCCAAGAGATTATATATAGACCTCTCAATCGAGAAACACGGGCATCCCATCCGAATATTAAGGGAATATCACTGTAATTAAATATTTAATGTGTCGGTCTCTAAAAGATTATCGAGGGATTATGTAACAAAACTCTCAGGAGAGAAGTGTTACAAACTCTAGGACGAGAGTTAAAAGTATCTTTCAACTGAGAGTTTTCTTTAACTCTGAGTTAATTTTGGAGCAGAAAAAATTCTCGCTCGATAAATTTTAAATCTCTCGCCTGAGATATTTTCTAGGCCAAGAGTTTTTGGTCAACAATTCCAGCACCATTTCTACAGAATTCAGAAATGTGTCACTTTAACAAGGTTAGACCACTACAAAACATGAGAATTACATGTCGGAGTTTATACCAATAGATTCATCATTCAATCTACTTTCTAGTAATATAATTTTTTTTCGATTTCATTTAGGATTACTATTTTTTACTATTTTTTTACTAACATTTATCATTAAAAAATTAATTAACTGAAAAATCAGTCACAATGAAAATTCAATATCATCACAATGACGAAGCCAAAAAAATTTAAAAAATACAAGGATGTTCCTTGAAGTGTCCTCTTAAATGGGTTGATTTTAGTTTGTTTGATAAGAGTCACAGTTGAAAGAAAATGTGAAGACAAAAACATGTGTCGATAATGCACAGTTTTCTGAACATACGTTGTTTCGATAAATAATAAAAAATAGTTCCCAAGTCTTAAAAAACTCAAAATATAGTCTAGCATCTAGTGTAGCGTGTGTAGATTATGAGCTTACAATTATTTTCGCTAAAATGAATAACCATCTATCAAAAAACCATCGTCAACACAGGTCACTCATTATCCATACCTAAAATTTTCAAGTATATGCCGTGTGTTGACAACAAATTTGTCCCATGATTTTTTTTTCCTTGGAAAAAGTCCGTAATTTTATTTCAAAAAGATTATCAAAATTACATATTGCACATGTAGTAGAATCAACAAGGATCCCTACATTTTCACATATTTCTGTTCCATATAAGCAGAAACAACAGCTTATAAAGAGCTGAACCAAAAAAAAGAGAAGCCCAGATAGAAGAGCAGATAAATCTTGAACATACTACAGAAAGTGTGTGCAGAAACCCGCTCAAACCATAGCCACACAAGAACCATCCATAGCTCACTTTGTAGCAAACCCTCCACAGAAAAGAAAGATCTGTCAAAACCAAATCCCTCATCAGAGGAAGTAGAAGATCCATGTCTGTGGACTAAGCAGCAGACACTGTAGACCTCCCAAACCGGCAAAAACAGCCAGCAAGCAAACCCCTGATGAAGAAGCAGCCAGACTAACCCCAGTTTGTATGGAGCAGACCACCGTAGCAAGCCGAGCATCTCGACTTCTGTAACAACCACAAACAAAGGGAAAACGCCCTAGGCACTAGGCATAAGACAGCAGGAAGGCCGTCATCGTCAAGCTGCCACCGCCATCCAAAGATCGGCCGTCAAACTGTAGCCGCCGCCGCTCGTGCTGAGGGAGCCCATACTCCGCAGAGCCCTTGCCGTCATGGAGGATTCCTTACCGTTATTAGCATCTTCGGCGCAGGCAGCCAAGATCTCGTCTATGGAAAGATTAGGGTCCAGGCGACGGGCGTGGTTTGTGTCTCCGCCTGCGAGCGCCGATTTGCTAATGTTCTCCGTGCCATAGATTGCCGCCAGCAGCAGGATAGGCCGTCATCTTCAAGCTGCCACCGCCATCCAAAGATCGGCCGTCATGCTGCCGCCGCCGTCGCCCGTGCTGAGGGAGCCCATACTCCGCAGAAGCCAGCAGTGGAAGTAGAGCCCCCCTCAACCGCCATTCCGTCGATGCCAAAGAGCCGAAATTTGTCCCATGATATGCCCATAAAAAAATAAAAAAAAAATATGAGTAGAAATCTGATTCAATTCTCTAAAACCTTTGTGTTTACTTTAAGTTGAAATTCCTAAGGGATATGGGTTTGAAGAGGTCGAAGTTGAAAAACATAAAATTTAGCAGTTTTGTTTGTCAAAAACAAGCCAAAATTGTTTCCCAACTTCATGTTTTCACCCTAAAATTAAAGTAAATAACACTTTGCATTGATATAAGATCTTCTATATAAAGCATTCCTTTTTGTTTTAACTTATCTCATACATTGTATTAAGTACTAGTATTGATTTGGAGCAGATTGCTATACCAGTCATTTGGATTTGGTTTCTCAAGCATACCAGATAAAGAGTCAAAGCAACAGAAACATATCAAATGCAGCTTATAAATGTACAAGCAGTTAAAACATAGAAAAAAAAAAACTTGCGACTGCAATGCAACAAGTGCTATCTCCTATTTGGAAAGAAGACCATGGTAGACTTACTAGCTAGATCTTTGGCTATTCACATTGTCACAGCTTCATGTTCTGATTGTAATCTCATATTTTGCTAATTTTGAAACAAGGATGTGCAAACTTATGACAACATCTTTGGCAAATTACATTGTTATGACTTCATTGTCTAATTCAATTTTGCTATTTTAAATTCCCACTGATGGAAATAGCAATTTTCTATTCCAACAACATGCTTAATGACATGTAAAAGCTATAACTCATTGCAGGGAAATTTTTATTATGTGACTCTTCACTTGTGTCTATTTAATGTTCTGAATTATTGATTTTGTGAATGATGGATTAAATTGAAATAAGCTTTAAGAAAATGTTTTAATATACATTTTTTAACCTTGTTGAGAAGTATATATATGTGTGGTGCAAAAAAATATAAATCTCATATTATATATAAATATATATATAATATGTAATCTATATTTTTTTTGCACCATTTATTATTTTATGGTGCTTTGCACTACTTGTTATCTTATGGTGTTTTGCACCATATACAAATTTGAAATTTGTGCATATTAAATAATAATAATAATAATTTTGGTGTTTTGCACCAAAATTTTCAATCCATGTTGGATTGGTTTTGATGTTTTGCACCACAAAACTTCAATCCATCTAAGATTGGTTTTGGTGATTTGCACCATACACCATGGAATGCCACATATTCATTTAACACCAAAAACAACTTTTTTACAAACACCACTTTTGCACCATAAATCTTAGCACCACTTGCGTATCCCCACATTATCACCACTTTTGCACCACTATTTGAAAATTGAGGATTTCCCAAATCATTTACAAATATTGGTGCTAATGTGAGGCTAAAAGCCCTTTTTCTTGCAGTGGTCTCCATTCTGCAAGCTACTATCCATTCTTATAACAGGTACTATGTGGCTAACTCTCTACATTGTGTAGGCTACGACCTGGATTTTGAAGAGCTACAACGGTGAGTCATTGCTATCGTGAACGGTCTAATAAATTCCCTCTCGTCCATGTGAACCTGTTGTTGTTATTGCATGGACTCTCTCTTGTAGCGATCTGGAGCTGCATGGAGACCATTTTGAAGGCTATGTGAGAACAACCTCTTGTTTGTTGAACCAGAATGTGGAGCCTAAACTCTGCACTATAATTCCAACAGTTGGCATTTTTTATTGGCTGCTCCTCCAAGAATTCAACCGGTCTAACATGGTGCATTCAGTTTGCAAGCAACATTCCATAAATGTAGACTCTTAGAATATAATACAACAGCTTTGCAAAGAAGTGAGGAGCTGCCAAGTCTCGTCGATAGCTTGCATTCACTAGTAGGAGTATATTGTTGGAGAGTGCATGCTCTATAAAGCTGTGAGGAGTTGCGTACCAATCCATGTAGTTGGAGAAAAGCATGGACTGGTGCGGTGAGCATTTTCTCACACTCTGGAGATAAGGCAGGGCATTTTTCTTCTTTAAAGACTGGTATTGATAGTATTGCTTAGTTGGATTATTAGATCTTTGATATGCTAGGAATTGAGTTATTGTTTTGGTTGTAATACATTAGATCGGTGTAAACAAAATGGTAAATAACCACGTATATTAATTGTGCTTAATATACTATGCTCTTAAAAATGATCCTCTTCTCCAGTCTTTTTGGCACCTCTTCGACACTAGATTTTGGTGCATGGTTTTAAATCCTATGAGTAGGAAGACCCACATTAACTTTGCTCTGGTGGCCTCCTATCATCTACCACTGGTTCGATCCTCACATGATTTTCACTACGACACCATAGGATTTAGCGTTCCTACTTTCTTCGTGATTATGCAACCATCATATACACTGAAACTTGAGTGGAGAGATTATAGAACGTTCCCACACCGATTTGAAGTTGGACTTGGTGTAAAGACCTGTAACTTGGCATGAGAAGTTGAGACTTGAACCACAACCTGCTATTTTTGTAGAAGAAGTTTTGCACTAGTATAATCATCTCGTGAATTGAATGTTGAATTGGTTGGTGGATACTTATTTAATGTTGAGATTGTATTGCACCTTGTATTATAAAGATTATTGTAGAGATTGTTAGCTCTCTAGGAGTCTTTCTAGGTTGAAATCGAAAGAGCCTGGTGACTTAATCTTATTTTGAATGATGAGATATAATTGGATCAAGTTGGATGACTGAATCAAAGCTCACTCACTCAAAACATGCATAGACACACTCAGCTAGACAAGACTTTTAACCACTGTTGTTCAGAGAGTTTATAAAAGGTAGATGTATGTAGAATTCTTATCATGCTAGCAGACTCATACACAAATCACATATGAATGGCTAATCACAATAAATAAATGATACTTGATATCCAAATCCTCAATGCAAAGATAGGATGACAGCTATCTGGCATAAGACAAATGGAACAAACATGAAATTAACATTCCATTGCAAGTACAGAAAGGTAGAAAAGGAAATCTGAACATAAATGGAAAAAGAAGCTTATATAACTGAGATGCAACGAGAAGTCTGAGAGTACAAGTATAGAAAAGTCTCCAAAATCGAACCATTGTTTTGCAGAAGTTACAGGCTTTATAGCCTTTACAATGACAGTTTTTAGATCCTCATAAAATTGAACTGCTTTACTAAAAATAGTTCATTTAAAACAACTTCACTATAAACCAGGGAAAGATCCTATCTTCAATAGTCTTTGACAGCTTCAGTGATTCTTCATAATCTTCACAAAACTGTAGGTCAAGTCGAAAATCCTTTTTGACAGCAAAGCAATATCTAAAACTGTTTGCCACAAAATAAATGGGCCAAACTGCTGGAAAATGGGGCTCGGAGATGGATTCAGTCCTCCACATCTGTGACACCTATGTATAAACCAAAAGAGGTTTTTTTGGATTGGTTTGTTGTGAGCAAAAACCCTCTCAATTTTTTAAAATTCGTTTTCATTTTCCCAAGATCTGTATTTCAAAAACATGTGTCAAACAGGGAAATTCTGAGATCCAAAAATTGGGGCTCAGAGATGGATTCGATTCTCCCAATATGTGACACCTGTAGAAAAACTGAGAGATGTTATTGTTCTCTGACATGTTAGGAACAAAAACCTCCGCCCATTTCACAAAATGATTCTCCAGTCACTCAGAATCATCATTTTAAAATGATGTCTCACCACAGTAAAAATGCCATTTTTGCAGTAAATCTCCTCGCCTCCATCTTGATAGTCTTCATGTCTTCGACAGTTGTAACAAGCCTTCAAAGGGTGACAAGTAAGGTTGAAACTGCCACCTGGAGGATTGACATGCCATCTTTTGTCCAAAATAGACAAGAATATTCCTCTTCTCAACTTGCTGGCGCCTTTCAATCTGGAACATAATTTTGATCATGATGCCTTTAACGTTTATCCATCACTAGAAAACGTCCTCGAAGTGTTTGGATCAGCAAAAGTTAGTCCTTGTGCAAAAAAGCAGCCTTCTGCATTATTTTGTAGTTTCGGTAGCTAGAAAGCTTGGATTTTAATTTCGGTGGCTAATGAACAATTCAACATGTTCGCCTAAACCACCGAGACCTTCTCTGAAGTGGTGAAAATGCCTCTCCTTTCGGCAGCTTTGAGTAATTTTTCCTTTACGCTATAAGCTACCGAAAGCCGGGTTTTCGGTAGCTAATGAACAATGGCCATGTCCGCTTAAGCTACCGAAACCCGAAAATTCGGAAATAATAAAATTTGAAAAAATATTTGAGGAGATAACAGAGATTATATTGCAGAAGTCAATTTGGCGAGCATTAGAATGATATAGAAAGGAAGGATATTTCCTTAAGTGCATTTGGGAGTGGAGCTTGCAGAGACCATTACAAACTACTGCAGAAATTCTTATTGCATAAGAAAAGAATTTGTATTGTTGGTGAACATTATTTCAATGGTCTTGACACAATGACAGTGTGCATCAATTTCTCTGCCTGGAACCATTGAAACTACTGTGTGACTAGTAAACGTTTTGAAGTTTGTTGTTGTGTGTTGTACATTTTGGTTTGTATTGTAGACTTCTTGTATAATTTGTATAGTCTACAAAAATATATATAGAGCCATAAAAAACAGTACATTGTCAGAAAAAACATTATAGAGTGTGCATAAATAGAAAGAAAGTCTTATTGGACTGATTTGTAAGTAAGGTGGTAGGGACATGCACTTGCACCTATTTTTCTGTTTTCCCAAAACACTGTTAAAATTGTAGACATTGTGAAAGTTGCAACTCATTGACAACATTGAGCTTCCAAAGAATAGTTGGGATTGATCTGGTGTACCCATTTGAAGGATCTAAGCAAGTTTGCAGCTTGTTTCTACAACTGCACCAAAAAGAAAAGGTTGTATTGCAATCCAAAATCATCATCACTGAGGTAAATCTCAACTCAGTTTTAGATTCAACTTCATAACTTGCAAACAATCAATTTTGTAAGTTTTTTGTAATGCTATACTTGCAATAATTCTTATGCAAGTGTCAATTTGAAATTGAGTTGAATTGGGTTGAATTGTACGTGGGTGCATTCTCAGTTGTGAACGACACTCTTCATTCTTCTGAGTTTGAGATTGTTGAGTCTTGTTTTGAAAAGGGAGGAGTTGCAAGAATCCCTTCTCCATTCGAGTGAGTCCTTAAATCACATGTATTCAATGGCGATATTAAATGGCTTGGTAGAGTTACTTAACACTCTACTTTTTTCCTCTGTCGACAACAATGTCATGATCGGCAAGAACACACTCACTCACATTCGATATTGTGTACAAGATTCACAAGACACTCTGGAGTTTCTACAGCTTGAGTCGTAGCTCATACGAGAAGAAACTCGTTCTAAACATGTTCATGTTCAGAAAAATCCACTTATGATTTCGTTTAGCAACCTACAAAGAAGGACGCCACTTCATAAACAAATAAGAAAATTAGTGGCAACCCATCATAAGCAAAAGAAAGTGAAGCTGAAGTTATGCATACAGAGGTTCCACGTGCACTTCTCAAGCCGATCATTAGACCTTGGGAAGAGATCAACCAAAACAATCACAGAACCAGTCTTGGATACGACAAGTATGTGACAGTTCACATTCTTGATTTCTCCAAGCCAATCTAGTTTCAAAGTGTTGGATTCCTCAACAAGAGTTCATATTCATTCATTCCAATTTAGATTTCAACATGACGACACTATGATCGAGTTGGCCACATGAAAGATCATTGTTTAAATGATCTCAATCCTTGCAAGCATTATGGAAAGCACACCCATCCTTTAGACATATGCTTCACTCTGAAGAAACCTGCAAGAGAGAAGATTCACTATGGGTGGATCGCTTCTTGGCAATGGTCGATAACAACTAAGAAGATATATATTTCATACCAGAGAGTTCGTTCACGAGTATTGACACATCTTATAGTTGAGATATTCTCTTCTCCTAACTTTGTTATTGACAAGGGGTAATGATAAACAGTCAAAAACAAGCAAGCGAGAAAAAACGAGCATGTATCAGGGTGAGTGCAAGCTAATGAGGGTCACTTTTGGTGCGTTAGATGCAATAGAAAACTGAAAAAATAGGCATCCCTCAACTTACTTGGATTTTTTGAGATACTTACACAAGATATCTTGCATTGAGTAAAAAATATGAAATGCAGGAAATTGAATCACATTTCTGAATATATAAGATTTTTGTATTGAAACTTTACATAACTATGTCAAATTTTATCTTTTCTAACAGTCACTTTTTATTTCTTTGGCAAATGAAAAGCTATATGTTTTTGTGGGTGCAGCCTTTGAGTGCCTAAATGATGGTTTCGAGATACAAAATTTGGTAGACCTATAGAGAACACGTAGCACTAGTGCAACACTATTTTTCCAAAATTAAATGTTTACTTTTTTATTTATTTTTAATTATCTAAGTGACCAAACCTCGAGAATGGTACGTCAAATGTGGGTGTAGCAATTGAAGGTCTAAATGCAATCATTTCGACTTGGATTATTTATAGAGCGTAGAGGTCAGTGTCTACTAGTGCAACATACAATTGTTTTTTAAAATGAAACTGTGAAATGAAAAAGTTATGAAAGAAACGCTAACAACATGTTTTTTGACTTAAGGAGTGATGATACAAGAAAAATAGGAAAAAAATAGAAAAAAAATACTTAAAAAAAAAATACATATTTGGAATCTGCATAAAAAATTCTATCTGTGCCTAAAATTTCATAAAAAATGGTTGTGTATGTCATGCTATAAAGAGTGGTGAAAGACACTCATATTGAGAAAAATGGTGGAAATGCCTAATTAGCTATGGTTTAGCACAATCCATAGCACAGGTTTGGTAAGTCCGAACCAACCACATAGGAGTATGGATGACACGCGGAAGTGTGATGAGGCGTTTTTTAGGCGTTAAAGAACGCTCACGTATTTTGTTTAAATTATAATTTGTATTCCCGCGCCTAGTGTCAACAAAAACACTCTAGCATTTTGTTACTCCAAAATACTCTAGCATTTTGGAGAAACAAAACTCTTGAACGTTTTGGAGTTACAAAACATTCTAGCGTTATAAACCACATAAACTATTTGTTAAGTGTTGAATGGAGATAAGGAGTGAGAGAGAGAGGGGGAATGTGAGGGGGGAAGAAAGGGACATAAATTTATGGAGGTGGAGAGAGGAATGAGGAGGGAGAAAATTAAATTCCTAAACCCATAAGTCCTAAGGCCCAAACAACCTAAATCCCTAAACCCCTAAGCACCTAAGCCCTTAGCACATAATCCCTTAACACTTTAGCCCCTTGACACTTAATCCTAACCTTTTATACCTTACCCCACTAATAGTCGATCCCTAAATCCCTTAACTTATAAATATCATAATCCTTAAATCCCTAGTCCCTTAATTAACCCCTTATCTCCCATCCTCGTAGTCCTTGTCTTCTAACACCCTAAGACTTTAACCCCTTATAATCTCTTAACACTATAGCACATGAGCCCTTAATGTATAACCACTTAAAACCTAACCCCCTAACCTCAGATCCCTAAATCTCTTTACCCCTAAAGCCCCTAATCCCTAAACCCCTTAAGTACTTTAATTATTTACCTCTAATCCTTTAACCATTGGACTCTAAGCTCTAGTTTACTTTATAGAGGTAAAATAATTGTTTACCTCTACACTGTGTTTGCATGTGCGACCTCTCTTGTGCCAGTGCAACCTACATTTGCTTGTGCACTCTACATTTGCATTTGTGCTCTTTGTTTGCATGAGAGCTCTATGTTTGTTTGATCTCTCTCCCTTGGGATTGGTCACTACTCTCTTGACTTTGGAATTCTCACTTAGGCTTGTGCATTAGCCTCTAAGCTCTATTTTACCTCTTATAAGCCTTTAACCCTTTAACCCCTTCATCATTAATGCCTAACCTCATAAACCCTAAGAACCTAACCATAGAGCACTAAATCCCTTAACCCCTAAAGCCCCTAACCCTTAAACCCTTTAACCACTTTACCTCTAATCCCACAACCCCTAACCCCTAAGATCTGGTCCACCTGTAACCCCTAAATAACCTAACCCATAATACTTAAAGCCCTAAAGCCTTAAGCCCTTAGCCCCTAGAAACAAGTAAACCTTTAACTGCTTGGTCTTTAACCCCTTAAACCCTATCCCTCTAACCATTGAGCCCTAAATTCCTTAACCCCTAAATCCCATAACCATAAAACCCCTTAACCCCCTATCTGCTTAAATCCCTAACCCATAAATATTTAAACTTCCTAACTACTTTATGCCTTTACCTATTAACTCTTAACCCATAACACCTAAGTCCTAGTAAACTCGCTAACCCTAAAACCCCTAACCCATAAATCCCTGAATCCCAAAACCCATAAATCCCTAGAAACTCCAAATCCCTCATCTCCTAGAAGTCATTAAGCCCTTAGCCCCCAAGCCTTTGATCCTTTAACCCCTTAACACTTAACCCTTAACCAAATCAACCCTAACATCCTAACCCTAGAGCCATAAATCCCTTAGCCCATAAATATGCTAACCCCTAAAGGTCTCACCTCTTAAATAACCACCAATCCCCTATCCCTTATGTCCTTAACCACTAAGCCCCTAAGCTATTAACACTTAAAACCTTCACATTTAACACTTAACCTCTTGAACCCTAATCCCGTAACATTGGTGCCCTCAATCCCTTAACCCCTACAACCCCTAAACCCTAAACCCCTTTATCTCTAGGCACATAACACCTAATCCCTATTTATCCACAAACACTTAAGCCCTTAATGTCTAACCTCTAAATCTCTAACCCTCTAAACCTGGAGCCTTAAATCCCTTTTAAGAACTAAATCCCTTAACCACTAAGCTCCTTGACCCCTAACACCTTGAACCCTTTACCTGTTTACCTCTAATCCCTCAACCAATAACCCATATTTTAAACTCCATGACCTCTTAGCTCCTTAGCCCTCCAACCCCATAACCGCTAAACACCTAAACCCATTTATCGACCCTTTAACTCTAAGCCCTTAACCCCTAACACCAAATCCCTAGTAAACATCCTAACCCATACAACATGAAGCCCAAAACCCTTGAAGATAAGGAGGGATAGGGAAATAAAGGAAATATTTTCTTGGTATGGAAATATTAAATAAGGTTTCACGGATAATGTTTTGTGTATAGATATTAAACATAATGCTAGAGCATTATATATTTCTATAACGCTCGAGCATTATAGAAACACATAACGCTAGAGCGTTATGTATTTCCATAATGCTCGAGCGTTTTCGTTTCCTGTCTTGCGTGTTAAATGACATGGAAGCCTTGGGTCCTCCCATGCCTAGGTCAAATAAAATGCTCAAGCGTTTTGGTTTCACTAAACTTTCGTGCATTTTGCGAAACTAAGATTGCATCTAAAAGGTCCCTCAATTTACTGCAAGGGCCCATCAAATCCAGAGCCTTGATCCCACCAAACTCAAAGCTGTAGACAAAGCCATATGACTATTAATTTAGTAGAATACATCATATTCTACTATATTTTGGGAATGTTCCAGGAACCTCTGAGCCTTTGAGCTAAGTTCCAGAGTTTGTGGTCAACTTTAAACCACCTTCATGATTCATGATTTTATAGTTGCTGAGATCGAGAGTTTGTGGTCAGCCTTAAACCCACGCTTAAACCACCCACGTAGTAGAAGACATCATCTTTTGCTAGCCCTTTTGGTTTGTGGTCATCCAAAACCGCCACTTCAGAGAGCACTTGTATTCAGTAGGAGATGTCAGCCTTTGCTAACTTGCTTGGCAAATTTGGATTGCCAAGTTGGAAATGCTCAACAGTTGGTAGTTTTCCACTTCCAATTATTTAGCTCTATTTTCTTGGACTCGCATACCCGCTTCGGATTAAGGGGGGAATTGTTGTAAACCTAATCCTTGGTGTGAGGAATATTATTGTGTTATTTCCTTCCCATTCACATGAGAAGAAGTCTAACAATCATAGTGAATAGGAAGAATCGTGAAGGAGTCCAAGAGACCACTTAGAAGTTGAAACCAAGGGTCATTTCTCATTACATTTAAATGTACATTGGCTAAATAAGAAAACTATGCTTTCATGCTATTTCATTTGTCTTTGTGGTGCTTCATTGTGTATTTGTCTTTGTGTCGACGAATTCACCTATTTGCTCTAGTGGACAATCTAACATTTTTATTTTAAATTTGCTATTCTACTTTATTCATATTCTTATTTAGTTAATTTTATTTTTTTATATAAACCTCTTAGTTAATCCCTATTATAATTATTTGTTTAACCTTATACTCATATTTGATTTGTTGTTTTTTATTCTACTTTTTCATTTACAATATGTTTAATATTATCACATAAATGAAAACATATAAATAAACATTATCACATGAAAACATATAAATAAATATTATCACATAAATTAAATGAAAACATATAAATATATATTTTTGAAAAATGAAAAAATAAACATTTTCATTTTTTATTAATTTTACTATTAAAAAATATATAATTTAAAAAATATCTTATTATAAATAATAATTATTTTTTTAATGATGAAAATGGTTAATTTCTTTTATTATTTTGGACCTTTATGTGACTACAATCATATTGTTTAGGATTACTATTTAATATTCTCAATTTCATTAATTCAAAGTTATTGAAACTAGATTTTAAGTCAAAAACACCAATTTCCTATCATATTAACATTCAATTAGTTACAAGTTTAAATGACTACTTATAGAAATAATTAATATACTTAAAATCATATTCAATATGCATATACAATATGAATTTAGTTGTAAAATCATATATAATATTATAAACTTTAATTCAATAGTGTTGTAAGGTGAGAGTTATGCTCTGAATTAAATTACTCAACTTTTAATTAGTATTGCCACTTAGTTTTATAATTGTTTGAAAAATAAATTAATAATGATTTCCGAATGACTTTAAATATAAGCCGATAAACAATGCAACCTTGAATAAACAAGTTGGTTTAATGGTGTTACATGGAAGCATGTTCCCAAAGGGCAGGGGACATGCTTTCCACCCTTGTCCCATTTTGGTGGGGATGCAATAGGGAATGATCTTTTAAAAAAATGAGATGTTTCCACATTAGCATTTGGCCAAAGTCCATTGTTTCAAGGACAAATGAGGAGGGACTTATGAAGTATAACTAGTTTGTTTGGTGAACTATTGAATATTATAGAGAATGTAAATTTTGATTTAGATGGCAACATTCTTATGAGTGGTCTTTATTCTTTTGTGCAATAGTGGGATGCAAAGACTAATAAAACATTGTCTTGAATAATGATGACCATTTACATGCAAAGACTAATAAAATATTGTCTTGAATAATGATGACCATTTACAAAGATTAATAAAACATTGTCTTGAATAGTGAAGATCATCTATCATTTAACATGTTCTAAATCAATTATCTTAAAACCTAAAATTAATTTTTTTTAATAATTTAATCATAATACAAAATACGTTAAATAATTTGTAAATCATAATTACTATGTTGCATCATGACATATATAATTTATGACTTATTATATTACATGTAATAATATATATTATTAATACATTATTGTATATAAGAATTTAATAATTTATATTTTAGTTTTTATATATTTTATTTTTATTTTTAATATTTTAAGCAACATCTCTTATATCCAAGTCTATGTTGTTTTCTGGGGGCTGTTTTTTTTACTTGTTTCCATTAGGTGGCATTTGCATGTTTTGACCGTGGTTGTTGGTTGTTTTCTCATCATATACTTATTAATAAAGTATAGTTTTTATCGAGTGAAAAAAAAAGTCTATGTTGTTCTCTATAATTTTCTAGGATACTTATACACTTTTTTTATATATTTTGCCTAGACATATCTCAAATTTTATAAACTTATGAAACATTCAATATTAAAAAAACAATAACACTAACCAAATTCATAAGGTTAATAAATCTTAAAATTATCTTCTAAAAAACAATATTTTAAATGACATATAAACTCAAAATTGAGTGGAAACATAGCATTACCATAAGAAACCAACTCAAATATTTTATTTTTAAGTTAGATGAAATATTATATTTTAGCAAGTGCTACTTAGTAGCTAGTCCAAGAGTTAAAACACTATAATATAAGAATAGTTAAATTGCATTCAAAAGAGTTAAAACACTATAATATAGACAAGAAGAGTGTTCTTGCGTAAATGTGAACAAAGTAGAGAGGTCAACGTTGTTGTTAGAATTCAGTAGCATGATTCTCTTTTGATTATATCTTTGGTCTTATAGTTTTGTTGTTATAGTAAATTTTACTTAAACAATTGGTTGAATCAAGTACGAGATTGTATATTTTTCACTCTAGAAAACAAATAAATATACGTTCTCATTTCATCTCTAAATTTTATAAAATAGATTTTTTTAATTATAATAAATAAATAATATAGATATTATAATCTCTTTGATATTAAATTATAATATATATAATTTCTCAATACAACAAATTTGAAAATTTAAATTTAAAAACAATATATTAATTCATTTAATTATATATTATATTTAAATGATAAATAATATATAAAATAAGATAATTAAATTTTAAATATTTTAAATTTACATATATTAAAGGAAAAATGCTTACTTCATCATGCATCGTTTTGTTAGAAGTATTATGATATGACACGATTCTTAAGGACCAGACATTTTAAAAGATTTTTGTGAATAGTAGTGTGACCAACATATAATATAATTGGTCACACTACTATATTGTAATCACTTATGCCGGGATATCCTGACAAATTCCTAAATGTCACCTTTAGGAAGAACTGAAGGAAACCAAGGATTATTTCACGAGATGGGTAGGCAGACAACTACATTCCTCTTTCGGTTAGAATTGATGATCCTGACAGTGGAATTTGCAGTGGAAGCCCAAATGTTACTGTTGAGGCCCTTGGAGCATTAGTGCCTCGGTCAAGGGGTTCTTAATGATCCTACTCACTCTAAATGTTAGGGGTTTGGGGAAGGTCTCTAGGACTAGGGCCTTATCTCAACTTTTCAAAGCTACTAGTCCGAGTTTAATTCTTTTACAGGAAACTATGTGTGATTTTAGTGCTGTGAACAAACTTGTTGCCATTTTACTTGGCTGGGAATTTGTGGCTATGGATGCATTGGGGATGTCTGGTGGACTACTGGCGGGATGGAACCCTAATTTTTTTCTTTCCATGCATATGAAACTACTTGGGGCATATTTCTTGAAGGATGTTGCTTATGTATAAACTTGCCGCTCTCTGTGTTAAATATATATGGGCCCTATAAGGACCGTGGCTCTTTCTGGTCTTCTCTGAGCTCTTCGGGTTTATTAAATATCAAAAATCTAATTCTTGCCGGAGATCTTAATTTCACAAGGACTGCAGAGGAGATATGGAGTACACATGCAAGGTTGGATGATTTGGCGGTATTCTTTACAAGGTTACTAGACTCTCATGATCTAGTGGATGTTGTCCCAGATACTCCTTCTCCTGCTTGGACAAATGGAAGAGTTGGAACCGATGGCATTCACAAACGGCTGGACAAATTTCTGGTTACTACTAGTCTACTAAATGTGTGGGAATGACATAGATCTTGGATTGGAGAAGTCAAGTTCTCGGATCACTGGCCCGTTTTTTTCCAGATTGACGCATCTTATTGCAAACTGAATTACCCTTATAAGTTTAATTGCTCTTGGTTGAGACATGGAGAGTTCTACAATTTAATCAAAAAATTTTGGATTGATTATGGTTCTACTACTGACCTTAATCCAATGGATGCTTTTGTGTTGAAGCTCTGAAAACTCAAGGATATTGTTACTAAATGGATAAAAAACAAACAAAATTCCGATCTCATGGAACTCAAGTTGCTTGAAGAACAAATATAGGAGTTGCATCTTATGAACTGTGAGGGTAGGGTGGAAAAAGATGCCTTTGATCAGGTTAAATTATTTGAGCAGAAGAATGAGGAGTTATTACTTCAAGAGGAGATGGAGTGGAGGCTCAAAAGCCGAGCCACTTGGATTAGTCTTGGGGCTGGAAATACAAAGTTATTCCATTCATATGCATCACACTGGAAGAACACAAATGCTATATGGGATCTATTAGATGATGATGGAAACACAGTCTCTGGTCTGGGAGAACTACAGGATGTTGCTAAAGTATTTTTTGGTAAACTTTATACTAATCCTGGTCACTGTGATCTTTTCACACAAATAAATGTTGCGAGGCTTTTTCCTAGTTTTATTAATGAACATGAGGCAGAGGAGTTAGGGAAAGAAGCAACAATGATGGAGATCGAAGCGGCACTAAAAGGATTTGCCAAGGACAAAAGTCCAAGGCCTGACAATTGGACGGTAGAACTCTTTTTATAGTTTTTTGATGTGATGGGGGATGATATTTTGAGGATGGTGGAGTTTTCTCGTACTGAAGGTTACATCTCTAGAGGTCTTAACTCAACTTTTCTCACATTAATTCCAAAGAAAAGTAAGCCTTCAACATTTGGGGATTTTCATCCAATTGCTCTCTGCAATTTGGCTTACAAATTAATTTCCAAGATCATCTCAAATAGACTGAAACCTATCTTGTCTAAGAACATTTCTGCAGACAATTTGGTTTCTTGAAAGATCGTCATATTCTTGATGCCATAGGCATTACACAGGAGATCATCCACTCAGTTAAGAAGAGAAATATGAATTCGATGCAGCTCAAGATGGATCTTGAGAAAGCATATGACAGAGTTGATTAGGTATTTCTGCGGTTAATTCTTATACAAATTGGTATTCCACCCTTGGTTTTGCGCTGGATCATGGCTTGCATGCCCACTGCAAATATTGCAGTCTTAATCAATGGTGCACCTTCCGATTTTTTCAAGATCACTAGGGGGGTCCACCAAGGTTTCCCATTGTCTCTGTTACTATTTTTGTTGATCATTGAGGGCATGAGTAGATTGATTGGCGCTGCTAAACTGAAGGTACTATAACAGGTATAAAGTTGTCCCCTAAGTTATCTCTCACACATTTGTTGTTCGTAGACGACATTCTCTTAGTAGGTTTAGACTCTGATAAAGAGTGGCAGATGTGTAAGAATATTATTGCAACATTCTGCGATGCTTCTCGCATGTTGGTGAGCAACAGGAAATCTTGTATTTATCATTACAGGCTTGAGAACAATAGAATTGACTCTCTGAAGAATTTTCTGCCATATAATTTTCAACAATTGGAGGAGGGTTTCAAGTACCTTGGCTATTTTCTGAAGCCAAATGGGCATAGGAAGAATGACTAGTTGTGGCTTTTAAAGAAAGTAGAGCAAAGAATAAATCAATGGACCTACAAGTTACTCTCTATTGGTGGTCGTCTAACATTGATAAAATCAATCTTAACTGGAATACAGGTGTATTGGTTGTCTCTCCACCAAGTCCCTTGTTATATTATAAATTGCTTAAGGAAACTTTTCTTTAATTTCTTATGGATAGGGGGACCGGATAATAGCAAATTGGTGATGACTAGATGGGAGACCATTGCCTTACCTACCAATTGTGGAGGATGGGGGATCCGGAATTTGTCTATATTTAGTTGTGCTCTTAGAATGAAAAGTTTGTGGAGGGGTCTTTTCGGCCCTACACTCTGGACAAGAGTGCTATCAGAAAAATATGTCAAAGGTGGTGTTTTAGACTGGATTAGGAATCCATTAAAGAAAACCAAAGGTGTATTCCCTATTTGGGTTGGCTTTATTAAAGTATACAACTGGATGGCGAAAGATTTAACTTGGAGGGTCGGGAATGGTAAGAACATTCTAATTGGCATCGATATGATTTTAGGTATGGATGAGGAATAATCTCTGTCCAGCGAGATCATAAATACACTCCACTAGTTTGATCGCTCAACACTCAGCAAAATTAAGAGGAACAATCTGATCCGAATCAATTCTATTGGCTCAGCACGATGAAGTTGGGTTTCATAGACAATGCTGCTACAGAATGGTAAAGTTATATCAAGAAATTAAACTCTACAGGTTGTCGTTTATCTTTAGATAAAGATAAATTAATTTGGAATAACAACAAAGCTACAAGTATGGTGACTACAAATCTAGCATATAAGGCAATCATTAATTACAAATGCAATTTTCTAGCAAATTGGTGGTACAAATTTTTATGGAAATGGAAGATCCCGTTAAAAATCAAGTGTTTCATGTGGCTTGCTCTACGTGGAGAACTAAAAACCTGGGATAACCTTACTAAAAGGGGGTGTATGGGACCAAGTATGCGTTATCTATGCACACATAGTTCTGATTAGATATGCCAGTCACATTTTTGTTGAGTGTGGATTTGCCATAAATATTTGGATTAAGATTTTAAAACATTTCAATTTAAATCTTTAGTCGGGTACTGTATTGTTCGACCGGTGTGCTCTGGAATGGCACAAGATTTGTGTGGGCTCCCCTTCCTGCCTGCAGTAATCTCTTGGGCAATTTGGTACACCAGGAATGAAGTTATCTTTGAAAAGCAGGCACCCAACATGGTTCGTACTTTCAACAGGATCATTACAGTGATTTCTAATCAGTGCATTGATTTCATTAAGTCAAGTTGCAAAAGAAATAGCATCTTCTACCCTACTCGGCACAGACCTGATGTTTTCTTTGATGGGGCTGCATGTGATGGCCTATGTGCTGTGGGTGGAGTCATCTATCTAAATGAGGAACATTTTTATACACTGAAGATGAACTACGGAAGGGGCACTAACATGAAATTTGAATTACTTGCTCTTTGGTGTGTACTTACTGTTTCAAATATTTTTGGCCTACCGGAATTGGTGGTCTTTGGAGACTCAAGGGTGACCATAAAATGGGCTAGAGGAGAGTATAATTTAAATGTTATCTCTCTTTATCAGTGGTGTAGCAGAATTAATGAAAAAATCCAACTCTTTGGCGATATCACCTTTGTACATATCTACCGCCAGCATAACTCCATCGCTGATACGCTCTCCAAAGCTGCCTACGTAGGCGAGGAAGGGGTAATCTTCTGGGAGGAATTTCTCGCTTCTAAGATGATTGATTTTGGCTCGGTCCACATCTTTGATCACTAATTGCTGATGTATTAATGTTTTTTGTTTTTTGATGAACTATGACCGGTTCTTTATGTATGGGGATGGAAATATAAGTTATTTGATGAAATAGGTATCAGCATATAACTGATCATAAGTCTTGCATAGGCTTATTCATTTTGTACTATTTGATTCACTATATGAATACCAATAGTATGGTTTTTTTCGCTTAAAAAAAATAAATAAATAAAAAACCACTTATTTTATAATCGCTCAAATGTATGTGTAATTTCGGTTGTATTCCTTTATGGTTTACACATAATTGATTCTTTTGCCAATTCGTAGATTCTCTCATTCAATACTCAGTTTATTGGCAACTATGAATTAGAAAACAACTTATGAAGATTTAGGGCCATTGCATGATAGTGTTTTAGATTAATATTCCAATCAGTAACAAAGTACCATTTAATGTCTTGATTTAATTAGTAACAAAGTACCATTTAATGTCTTGATTTCATTAGGATGTGTTAAGATAATATAATGATTTCAAAATAAAGATTATATTAATAAAAATTTAGATAAATTAATTTTAATCAACATTAAAAATATAAAGTTAAACTTTTGGAAATGTAAAAAATATTTTAGGCAAAACTAATTAATATATCTTCGAGGCATAAATGATTACAATATATCCCGGCATAAGTGATGACAATATATCCCTGCCGGCAGGGATAATAATTTATGCTTTCTAACTTTTGTCCATATACGGTATACCCACAATTATTTAGTTCGTTGCAACAATAACTATGAAACTCTTAAAGTTCCTTCTCAGAATTGACATACCTAAATAAATAAATAATATCTTTAAAAGTCTTTACCATCCGGACTCACACCGTACCGTACTTTTGAGTATGTGGATAACTAGAGATGCCCTAACCCCAACTTGGATAACATGTCTGCACTCAACCCAGTCCTGCTCAACAGAAATCTCCTCATCATGTTAAGCTGGGAAGTTCGTCAAAAAAACACATTGTCAGTTTGATGGAAAAATATGGAACGTTAACAAGTTAATAACTTACATTGCAGACACCCCATGTGAGAACCAGGTTTTCTTAACACGAAAATTTAAGATTATGTCTTCATCTCTTACCAGTCTACTTGAACCTGCATCCTCACTAGGTAGGATGTCATTCATCCAGCCAATCCAAGCTGAAGTGTGGCTGTACAACTTCAACTCTAAGCTCCATGATGACAGAGCTCATCACACGATTCCATTGCTGCCCAATCTTCTCATCGCAGATAACATGCTTTAGAGATGTCATCCCTCCAACTGATTTAGGCAGCTTCCTCAACCGAGAACACTCTCTCATGTCAAGCTCCTTGAGTTTCTTCAGCTGTCCTATTTCCTCAGGAAGTTCTTTTAAGCATTCACATAATGAAATGTCAAGATATTCCAGCTTTCCAAGTTTTCCAATAGATGCTGGAAGCTCTTTCAGACCTAAACATGCAGATAGCCTTAACATTCTTAAAGAGCTGAGCTTCCCCAAGTCATTAGGTAATTTTTGAAGAAGATGACAGTTAGTGATAGACCACTTTTGACCAGAAGATATGTCACAAATTCCAAGGGGCAACTTCTCCAAATCACAGCAATGGTCCAAGTTAAAATCTAGCATTGCAGGAAGAGTTAGACTTGACTGGGTGTGGTTGAAGCTCGACATATTTCCAAGCCCTTCACATAAGCTCAAAGATAGCGTCTTTAAGTTCTGTAAGACTTTACTGTGCTCTTGAAGTGGGGGCACAATCAACCTCTCCAAGCGAATAGTCTTAAGCTCAGTGAGTGAAGATAAAGCTGGTAGACCGTTCACTGTGGCTCTCTTGGACCCATAATTGAATACTATGAGGACTTTTAGTTTCCTCATAGAACTCACAAACGGTGGAATAAAGTATTGTCTTGCAGAAAAGAGTAATACCAAAGCCTCTGCCTCACTAAACTTCATCTCACACCACTGATTCTCTTCCATTGCACCTACATAGATAAACCACAAATTCAAAGTTCAATTAAAACATTTAAGTTGTGGAACACACTTTGAAATCATTACATATATTTGCTAAGATCTTTGATATCAATGCCAAAAACTATAAATTGTACTCTGGTCAGTTCATGCAGATCACATAGGTGATAATGTGTAGGATAATATTTACCTGTGTCATGCACAGAAAATCTTGAGAACGAACTTACTATTTATGTTAATGAAGATGGTGAAGATTGTGAATGTTGAACAAAACTAAATAGTTTTCTCTGAAGTTGATTGCTTAGCACTCCTGAGTAGCAAAATTATAAGGTGTTTTGTATAAAAGAATGTAGAGAAGAAAAGTATCCCAGCTAAATTATGAACAAGTCCATATAAATTTTGGGAAATAGCCTATTCTGATATTAAAGAAAAATTAATTAGCAGAAATTTTAGAAGAATTTGGTGATTGGATATTGTATTGGGAAATAGCCTATTCTGATTTAAAGCAAAATTAATTAGCAGAAAATTTAGAAGAATTTGGTGATTGGATATTGGAGTTTCAGTGGAAATGCTTCCAAGAAAAGCATTGGGGAAAAGCATTGGGTGATTAAGACCCCATAAGATTTCCTTGGCAAGGATCTCCGGTTTCTAGTTCTGGTCCATGATTTGTACCCTGTTGATAAGTCTTATGGGTTAACAGAAAACACAAGGACGAGAGAAAAGAAACAGCAATTCTGAAATAACCATATGGCGATAAAGAGTCGCATAAGATTTCCTTGGCAAGGCCAGCTTTTAGACCTGGTCCATGACCTATACCTTGTTGATTAACTTATTGGTTAGCATAAAACACTAGGACCAATTCCCTGGACAAAACATTTGGTTCCCATGTTTTGAATAAAACAAGTGTCTACACTTCAAGGAGGCTGCTAAAATTACCCACCTGTGTGAATGGAAACTATTTGAGCATCAAACGCTTGACCCATGAGCAGCTTCCATTTTGCAGGCAAACTGTCCTCCTTTCTAGGCATAAGCAACCTCTTGCTACAAACTATACTGCCTCGGGATGCCAAATATAGGGCCAAGTCTCTCATAACATCATGCTGTGAAAAGTACAGCTCAGAGGCACTTCCATAATTGATTGCTTGACTCCTACTAGGTCCAATTACCAAAACAGCACAATGTATAAGACACGGAAAGCCAAGATAAAAGACCTTGAAGCACAACAAACAGAAGAGAATGCATTTACCTGAGATTGCTTGTTAAATTCACTAGATTTCTACTTGCAAGTTCTAACAAGATGGCAAAAGCATCATGCCACTCTATGTTTCGCACATAAACCCAAATGTCCAATATTGCATCCACAGAAATCCTTCTATCCTCTGGAAACAACCCCAGGTCTAAGAAGCACTCTCGTGCTTCCACATCCAGGACATCAATACTGGTCTCCAAGCATCTAAGAAGCCCTTCTTTGTGATAATCTGATATTGGTTGCCCATTTAAAAGCTTGTTCTTGGCACTCTCCCACACTGGGAGAGGCTCACCGTGCAAAGAACTTCCTATCACTTTCAGAGCAAGTGGCAGGCCTTTACATTCCTCTTGCACCTGAGATTCATACACCAATAACCATAAGTGGAAATTCAATAGGTGGGAAATCAACCATAAGTTGAAATTCAATAGGTGGAACATTAATAGGTAGAAAATCAATCAAACACATTCTTTTATTGAAAGCATGAATGACTTGCAAAATATGCTTAAGGATCATTCACAGGTTATGTTTTATGGTTCACGAAGATGAACGCATGGCTTTATGGAGAAATATGATTTATTAAAGGACTATGAAGTATATGTTTAGCACATCTTTTACTTATTCCATTGTTAACCATAGGGCAAGTATTAATTTAGAAAAATATCTCATCCCAGGGATATGCCACTGCAATAAAATCGCTTGTAATTCGGGACATTTACAGTGATTGCAGTCATTAAATCCAACCAAACTGAACATTATAATATATTGCATTCTAATACTGTAAGACATATACCTGTTTGACTAACTGTCAATACTGTAAGACATATACCTGTTTGACTAGCTGTTCATCTGTAGTACTTGGGATTGATCTCTGTCCAAAGGCCCAGAAGCAGAAAAGGGACAGCGCTTCAGCATCATCCAGCAATGGCAATTCATAAAGCTGAGAAAATGTTGTTTTTGGGATAGTAGAATGATCTCGGGTTGTCACAAGGGTCTTATATCCTTCCACTTCAAATAACAGTTTCTCCAAATTTGCCCTAGACCAGACATCATCCAACACCACCAAAGTTGGCTTGGCTTGCCTCTGCAGATGCTGCTGCAGTTGTCTATGTGCATCCTCCACATTTTGAAATTCGGGTTTCTTCTTATGAACAAGCATCTCCCACATAGTCTCTAAAATTCCCTTAAGGTTTGGGGACTGTGAGACAGTGAGAAAAATGATATTGCTTTGGAAAACACCTGGCATACATAAAGACTGGTTAGATAGAAATTTCAGAGTCTGTACAACCATAAGTATTTAAATAGTTTCATTGTCAGAAAAATACACTCAACAACTTCACATTGGAAAGCTAGAACATAATTTCTAGATGTCACATTGAAAAGCTACAACAAGCTATAGAGATAGTGACCAAAACCAGCTGACTGCCATTAGAATCCTGTTTTCTTATATTAGACTTCTTATCACGCAAAGGCTATCCGATCGGTGAACCATTTAAGTGCATTAAATGGTTGCTCAAGCTGCAACACAATTTTTAGCTTCAACAAATTAAATGGAAAGAAACATCCCAACAACTGGATTATTTTTGTAGGAAGATACAATCTGTAGCTTAATGAAATTAAAATGGAAATAAACATCAACGAGTTGGGTTACTTTTGTAAAAAGCAAAAGAGGCCTTTCTATATCCAATTGGATGCCATTAGAATATAACTGGCCTGAATTATTTTCTTGTTATCATACAAAGCTTACAATACAACTGGCCTGTGGTGTGCCAAAGCAGCTAATAAATGGTATATCTAATAAACCCATAGGGTTACTGGGAAGTGAAAAAGCTACTTTTAGAAATGCTTGTGAAGCCTATCCTGGAGAAGAGAAGACTAAGATTGGAATAGCTGCCTCCATGTCCGAGAATTGGAGGCATTGGAGCTTACGAATATATTAAATATTGAAATTAAAAATAGAAAACTTCGAGCTTAGCAACATGGAGATGCTTCTTATTAGATGGGTTTACTTTTGTAAAACACAAAAGAGAGGAAAGATGAACAAGAAATTGGGCTTTCCGGCACTACCAAAGAGCGAACAAAGTGTCTTTTAGGAAATAAAGGGTTTGAATAAATGGAAACAACAGTCACCTTTAATTTCGTGATCGTTACAGAGGGCCAATGCCATAGTAGTTTTGCCAACACCTCCCATACCGTGCACCCCAACAACGGACACTTCTCCATGGAGCAGAATCGTCTTCAAATTCCGAATATTTTTCTCCAAACCCACTACAAAATCAGGCTTGTCTAACTCATTATAATTACAAGGAGACTCAACGAAAACACCATCAAACATGTCATCTGCACCCATTTGTTGTAGCATCATGGCATTCTCTTGGGGGTCATTGGTGAGCTTAGACACATGTTGGAAAATTGTTTCATTTATCTTGCTATCATCCACTGACCCCGACTTGTAATGATGGAGAAGACTCTTCAGCTCTGTTATCAGATTTTTCACTTCAAGGAAGATGTTGACAGGCAGGTAATGAAGTAAAACAGAGATCTCCTTCTCTAGCTGGTGGATTTGAGAGGCATATCTAACATTGAGAAAAATGTTAAAACGGCTAGTTTTTTCACACTTTTTCACCAATTCAACACCATTCATAAGGATTTTCAGAAACTGTTCATATATGGGATTTTGCTCATTTTGGAGCTTTTGTAATTCCAATAAACAGATAGGCTGAAATGTTTGAATAAGGCCTCTGAGCAGCGAAACCAAACTACTGCATGAGTTCTTGCAATCAACTTTATCCATGACAAAGAGTTAGAAAAGTGATATACAGACGCTATTAATATACTTAATTCTCTAAAACTATCACACTAGCTGATTCAATAACTGGCTTTCTCCCTTCAATATGTGCTTGTTCTGCTTTAAACTATTGTCGCGGTACATTGCTTCGACATGCTGAATACGCTTTATAGCGAACACCATCTCCCGAAATGGCAGGAACATCAAAATTTCTTAACCGGATGGACTTTGTTTAGAATTTGAGAATGGACTTTGTTTAGAATTCGAGAATCGAGACTAACTGTCATTTCTTCCGACGTATTATAAAATTGTTTCTTCAAATTTGAATGGATTGGATTTGAAATTCATGTCAATAGAATTGTTTTTTTTTTTCAAATTGAAAATTGGATTTGAAATTCCAACCCTGACCGCAAATACGAAGGGCGCGCCTTATTTCCCGGCAGACTCGCTTCTCCTCGGGGGAACGGGCGAGTCTGTTGGGTGCATAGGGCATCGGCGCGCCCTTCGTATTTGCTGCTACAATGCTAGGGTAACTGCGGCGGGTGTTCAGAACACTTAATACGAAGGACCGTGCAATTTTCGAATTATTGAAATATAAAATTACTGAGTCATTGTGAATGTATTCCAGTCATAAGAATACACGAGTCTTTGTCAGCAGAGCTTTGTTCGCGTGGTCGGAAAATCCGTGTTTTTTTTTGTTTCCTCTGGTTGTCTGGGTTTGACTCTGTTTTGTGGTTTCTTGACATGTCTTGGATGTAACAGGCCCCACTTTGATTCTAGGGAAAAAAAATAAATAAAAATATATATATATTCCCTAAATATAAGAGTATATATGGTCAAGTAACATTTCATTGTATATATTTAATTTTATATATATTTCTTTTGTTTTAAATAGAAAAAAAATTATAATTTGATATTCATTTGAATCTAAATTATAATTATAGTTGAATCAAAGTTATAATTACAAATATAAGAAAATTCTTTCAACAATTTTTTAGACATAGCTAATAAGCCAATTTCAATGGAGCATAAAGAGCCCAAATAACACAAATCAGCTCTTGAATTGGAGGATGTGTGGACATCTTGAAATATGGAAGAAGTTCATGGCTTGTTGTGGATTGGAAGAAGTCTATCTTGAGTCTCTCTTGGATTGGAAGAAATAATCTTGGAATATGGAAAAGTCTTATAGAATAAGTCCATGGTCCATCGTGAATTGGAAGAACTCTATCCTGAAATATGGAAGAAGTTTAGAGTCTCTCTTGGATTGGAAGAAATCATCTTGGAATATGGAAAAGTCTTATGGAAGAAGTCCATGGTTAATCGTGAATTGGAAGAACTCTATCTTGAAATATGGAAGAAGTTTAGAGTCCATCTTGGATTGGAAGAAATCATCTTGGAATATGGAAAAATCTTATGGAAGAAGTCCATGGTTATTGGTGAATTGGAAGAACTTTATATTGAAATATGGATGAAATCATCTTGGAATATGGAAAAGTCTTTCCAAGATAGACTTCTTCCATTTATATTACATATTGTATTATGGACTTTTTCCAATCCATATTCCATCTTGTCTTGGAATGAGACATAATCTATTCCTCATTGGAAGAGAATAATATAATGTCTCAATGAAATACAAGATTGGAATATGGATTGGTCATTGGAATATAAGATGAAATATGATGGAAGACTATGCTTCATTGAAATATCCCAATGTGGATGTCGGATGCAAAAATGCATATAATGGTATATATTCCATTTTATATTCTAATGTTTGGAAGATTACATGGTGCATAGTCTTCACCCATATATCGAGTTTTTGCTAAGAACCTTCATAGATAAGAAGATGGAAATTATGATATTTTCAAAGTTTTGGGTAGAAGGTATGTAATGTCCATTTTTAAGTATTTTATTAAAATGACAAATTTTTCACTTTTTTCCCTAATTCGACCTTTGACTAGTTTTGATGCCTAGGTCTCCAAATGCTCCCAAATCTTCTGAGTGTTAAATTTTCAGAATTTACTTCAATCTGATCTAGGATCTTAACTGAGAGAACAACATGTACAACAAATCTACAACATATCAATCATGGACACAATAATGCAAGCACACAAGAGACACAGAGTTTACTTGGGGAAAACCATAAAGGTGAAAAACCCCAATAACTTCCTCAGAAATAGATAGAGCAATGATACAATCAGAATACAAGAGATAGTCTTCTCCTAGCAGCAGAGCCTCCTCCTCCACAAGTGCGCCACTCTCCCGAGTGTGAGTGAGAGAATAGAATGTATAAAATGAGAGAGACACACTCTCTATTTATACACTAACTTGACATGACCTTTACTCAACTAGGTCAGCCTCAACTTAACCACTTAACATAATGCTGACTAGGCCGACCCCCACTAGGGTGGTCTAATAACCTATCAAGTATAAGTTACGACACTTACAATATAAATGACGACACTTCCGTATAGAGGAATAATAACATCTCTATAGGAATACAACCACTTCCGTATAGAGGAATAATAACATCTCTATAGGAATACAATATACATAGATGTGAAATACATTCCGAAGTTACATATACATCAACACTCCCTCTTAACTAGGAAGGTATTTCTCGACACGGGTCTTCTAGCACAAGTCATCTTCTCTAGATCATCGTCACTGGATAATCCTCATCGAGTCATCATCATCGTCACTGCTGCTGCTATCTCAATCAATCTCTGAATCTACTCGTCATAGGAAGTTCTAAAGAGCCAGTCCTTTTTCATACTGGATGTAGGCCCACCACCTGCAGGTCTTCATCATTTGTGCGAACGGTCTGATAGAGGTGGCCTCTCAGGACTAATTTTATGTGTGGATGCAATATCGGAAAGAGTATCCCAGGAACATTTATGTGCCTAAGCACGACCGGCAAGATCTCCCAAGACTGATTACATGCATCTCCTCCACAATACCTTTAAAGAGCATCCCAGGAACATTTATGTGCCGCAGCATGACCAACAAGATCTCTAAAGAGCATCCCAGGACTTATTACGAGCACACAACTCAACCTCTCGGATCTTCAGGACTGATTACATGTGGATAGACAAAACCTTTAAAGAGCATCCCAGGAACATTTATGTGCTGCAGCACGACCGACAATATCTCTAAAGAGCATCCCAAGACTAATTACGAGCACACAGCTCAACCTCTCGGATCTCCAGGACTGATTACATGTCTCAGTAGTAATACCTCATCCCAGGACTAATTACGAGCACATACCTCAACCTATCGGATATCTGAGGATTGATTACATACTACATTGCAATACCGGAAAGAGTACCCCAGGAACATTTATGTGCCGCAGCACGACCAACAAGATCTCCCAGGACTGATTACATGCTATTTGCACAACCTGCCACATATCATCTTTGACCTCCAAGTATCAACCTGATACTCATGATCCAACGGATCATCCTCGCACGAGGCATCATCCTGATGCCCATGATCATACTGATCATCATCACTTGAACCATCCTGGTACATATCATCTGGAGCAACATCCTGAAGCTCATCATCATGATCAACCTGATCATACAATGCATCCACCTGATGCACACCAAGTATCTACCTGATACATATCATCATACATGATCCACCTAATCATACAGTGTGTCCACCTTATACAAATACAAATACATGATACATATCAACATACATGATCTACCTGATCATACAATGCATCCACCTGATACATATACAGATACATGGTACAAGCATCCAACATGATGCATATACAAATACATACAAATGATCCAACCGATCATATCCAGCATCCAACATGATGCGTACATACATATACATATAAATGATCCAACTGATCATATCCAGCATCCAACATGATGCATATACAAAGCAGTAACTGGAGCATCGTCCTGATACTCATCATCCACCGCTTACATCCATAGCCATGTGAAGGATCTTCCTTCCAACATGCTTGGAATGGCTTCAGCAAATGTGTCCATCACTTCTTCCTTGAAGTGTCATCAATTTGAAGAACACCAAGCCTCTCCCTGAAGTAATCAAACTTCACCCTGGCTAGTGGCTTCATCAGCACATCTGCAATCTGCTCGTCCGTCACAATGTACAGGAGCTTCACAGCTCCTCTCTGCAACATATCCCTGATATAGTGATATTTGATCTCTATGTGTTTCGACCTATCATGAAACACTGGGTTCTCGGACAGCTTCACATAACTTTGATTATCACAAAAGATACTAGTAGCATCCAACGGGAGATCAAATAAATTAGACAGTAGCTTCCGTAGCCATACTGCCTCACAACTAGCTGAACAGGCTGCAACATACTCTGCCTCAGCTGTACTCAGTGCTATGCAGAACTGCTTCCTGCTAAACCAAGAGATCACACCTAATTCCTTACTGAAGCAGCATCCATATCTGCTCTTCCTATCTGTAGCACTGCCAGCCCAATCTGAATCAACATAACCCTGCAGGTTAAACTTTTGATTCGCTTCATACTTGAGCCCATAATCCACTGTACCCTTCAGGTACCTCAGAAAATCCTTTACAGCAACCAGGTGAACACTCCTCGGATCCATCAGGAACTGGCTCAATGTGTTCACCACAAAGCAAATATCTAGTCTCATGTTCATCAGGTACATCAAGGACCCAATCATCTGACAATACACAGTGACATCAACCGGATTAGATGAAGCATCACACAGAAACTTCATGTTCGATGCCATAGGTGTGGCCATGGCCTTGCAGTCTATCATCCCGAACCTCTTCAGGATCTCTACTACATACTTCCCTTGTCCAAGGAAGATTCCATCTACACTCTACCACACCTCCATGCCAAAAAAAAATAGTGCATCATCCCCAAGTTCTTCATCTCTAACTCGACAGCAAGCTTCCGCTGTGCGTCGACAATCAATCTATCCTCACCAAGTTCTGCACATATATGACTCCCTGTCATGTGTCTCTGAACCAAGTGGCTTCTCCACATACACTTCTTCTTCAACTACACCATTCAAGAAGGCTGTCTTGAAATCCATCTGGTGTATCTTCCATTTCATCACTTTTATATGCTGCCATCTACAACATGCTTGATCTGATAGTTCCATTTGGAAGTCACAATAGACTTCCCTTCAACTCTTGGGACCACATCCTAAACATCGTTCTTCATGATCGACGGATCATGGCATTCTTCCCATATCCTAGGAACTTCAATATCTTCAATAGATAATTTTGTTGCTTGAACAAATGTTGTAGTCCTTCTTTTGTAGGTGATGGTATACGATCTTTCCTACACAACAAGTTAAATTGCATGATTAGAAAACATCTCATAGTTTTTAGAACAAATTCTTACACATAAGGAAATATGTCAGACAGTCATGCAATTATCTTAGCCAATGCTTCAATACAACATTTATCCATATTCTGTAACTTTCTAGATGCCTTCCAATCTTTACCAGAACATTGTTAAGAGTGTGCACAACTCCTAACATGTCAGCAAAGAGGTTTCATTCTAGATAAGTAGCAATGGAATGTTGTACAGTGCCATAGGCCACTTACCCATCAAATGCATATTAGTAGTAAGCTGTTCATTAATGCAATCATTCTAATATGCATAATACACATCCTAAATCTAGGAACATAAGCATATACATCATTGAATAATATTATTTAAACAAACAAGTATGTAAGGAATGGTAATTAAAATACTTATCTTTGTTTGTTTGTTGGGTGGACTCCCTCTGAGTCTTTGCTTCCTTGTAGGAGCTGCTGAAGTAGCTTCTTCTACACCTTTCTATTGTGGAATGCAGAAGGATGGTCAACTCCCTTTGGATATCTGTATCCTTGCAGAAACTATTGGAGTATGCTCCTTTGCTTTCTTCCAGGAACAACTGGATTGTGCTCCCTCTTGATCTTTACTTCCTGGATTACCTGTCCTTGAACTTACATCCATCCTTAATCACCATGCATGCTTATTAGTATCATCATTATGTTATCCTTGAGGTCTCATACATAATCACACATTTATTAGTATAATCTTAATACTATCAAAACATAATAATCTTAAACATGTATAGTCATGATCATTCATAGATAATAAACATTAGTATTCAAGGTTTCAGGGAAGTCTTCTTTTACTCATGCATATTCTTATTTGATCATAGGACTCTTCTGATTAGTTAAATCATCAATGCATAAACCCGTGATTACTCAAACCTATACCTTCATGATTCTTCTGGTTAGTCATATCATCAATTATGGTAAGAAACATAATATGTATACAGCCATGA
The DNA here is from genome assembly GCA_027924585.1 of Larix kaempferi. Classification (NCBI taxonomy): domain Eukaryota; kingdom Viridiplantae; phylum Streptophyta; class Pinopsida; order Pinales; family Pinaceae; genus Larix; species Larix kaempferi. Next base: position 6,005,085 of record BSBM01000510.1, read on the forward strand.
CTCTTCAAACCTATGACTTCATGAATAATCATTTTCAACAACAGTATAAGATCTTAACACAAGGTAGGATTCTAGCCTGATATAGGAAAAACATACCTAGATTAGCATGCTAGCTAGTTATGTCTAAGATACCCACATAATGTCTTCTGGTTCTCTTCAGTGACTTGTGCTAGTAACCTGCATGTCTCATAGGTTAACCATTGTAGGACCAAGTTTTACATACCTCGAAAGTAGATCTTCTATGAGATCCATGACAATGGATGAATCTTTGTCTTCATGTCACAATGATCATATGTTCTTGATGTAGAACATGATTTGTCTTTCTTGGTGTACATTTTATGTTAGCGGACAACATAAACCTCATACAACATCACAATGCATTAGTACATTCATAAGTGTCAAAACCTTAATCAATGAATATCTTCTATTAAGGTGATACGACAAGTCCAGTAATTAATCAAGATTGTAATGTAATGATTTGAGGACAAACATATGATAAACTTAACCATGAAACATACCCGTAATCCATACCTGTCAAGATTGCTTGTAATCTTCTTATGGAAGGCCTTAGCCTCATCTCCCTCTGAGACATGAATTTCTTCACTTATGCAGGTGACCAATCCATCTTCTTCTAGGATTAACCCAATCCACTTGATTTGCAAGAACTGGACCTGGAGTTGGATTAGGGTTTGTCAAAGAAACCCCAAAAATTCAAACTTTCGAAAGGATAGAAATATGCGCCTTGATGAGCTGATCAAGCTGGTATATTCAGAATTTGAAAACTGCAAAGTTTCACTCCTCAATTTTTCCTTTGAAACTTCTGGATTCACTAAACATGACCCCGAGCTAGGGTTTGATGAAGCCCACTCTTCTGCCCAATCAAAAGGTTTGATCCAAAGCTCTAAGCTTCTATTTTTCTGAGGAGCTTCCAGCCGTGGTCACAGATTTCAAGAATTCTCATTTTTACAGAAGCCCTAATTTTCCACTTTTCTAATCAAAGTCTTGAACTAGGGTCTGATCAAGCCCAGCCTTCTGCCCAGCCAAAAATTCTGATCTTGGTCTCTAAATTTCGATTTTGATGAGTAGCATTCAGCCGTGGTCTCCAATTACAAAAAATCCAACTTTCTCCGAAGCCCTAAATTCCGGAAGCCATGAATGAAGGTACTCAAAAATAATTCTGTTTTAACAGAAATATGTACCTGATTGTTTCTGGTGTAACTCTGAACCTTTCGATCCACAAGGTCTAAAATTTTTTTCTGAGATAGCCCGACCGTTTATCTTTTGGTCTCGACAGGTCTGACCTCAATTGGATTCTCTGAGAGAGAGTTATGCCAAATGTCGCAACGTGACCTGTTTATGGGATAATATAGGAGAGAGAACTTGTACGGAGTGCCACTTGTCACTGATTCAACTTCGGCCTCTGAAACGTTTTTCTGAGATAGCCCAAACTATTATCTTTCCATCCCGATAGGTTTTCCCTCAATTGGATTCTCTGAGAGAGATTTATGCCAAGTGTCGTAACGTGACCTGTTTATGGGATAATATAGGAGAGCGAACTTGTACGATGTGCCACGTGTCACTGGTTCAACTTCGGCCTCTGAAATGTTTTTCTGAGATAGTACAGTATGTGTACTACCTGTCACTTATTACAAAATTTCATTTGGAGATTCCTAGTCCAAGTTATGACCTTTTTCCCAAGGTCACCTGCTTTTGACTCAGATATGGAAGAGGCAGAAACCCTATATTGTACAGATCATAAATCACAAAGTACAATGAATTAGAGGTTTTCCTTTGGACACAAGGTACATGGGGATCTGATATTAGACCTGTAAAAGTTTCAGATCCGAAAACTTCGCCAAAACGGATTTATAGCGAAAATGCTACGATGACTGGTTTTTGCTATATCAAGCCCTAGCATCGTAAGTGCAACAAGTGTCATACATGCCATATCATGCCTTCTTTCAGGCTAGCTCTGATACCATGTTAAATTTTCAGAATTCACTTCAATCTGATCTAGGATCTTAACCAAGAGAACAACATGTACAACAAATCTACAGCATATCAATCATGGACACAATAATGCAAGCACACAAGAGACACAGAATTTACTTGGGGAAAACCATAAAGGTGAAAAACCCCAATAACTTCCTCAAAGATAGATAGAGCAATGATACAACCAGAATACAAGAGATAGTCTTCTCCTAGCAACAGAGCCTCCTCCTCTACAAGTGCGCCACTCTCCCAAGTGTGAGTGAGAGAATAGAATGTATAAAATGAGAGAGACACACTCTCTATTTATACACTAACTTGACTTGACCTTTACTCAACTAGGTTGGCCTCAACTTAACCACTTAACATAATGCTGACTAGGCCGACCCCCACTAGGGTGGTCTAATAACCCTTTGACCCACATGGCCGACTCTAATAACCCTTTGACCCACATGACTTATACAGGGCCGACCCCAACAAGGTGGTCTAATAACCCATCAAGTATAAGTTACGACACTTACAATATAAATGACGACACTTCTGTATAGAGGAATAATAACATCTCTATAGGAATACAACCACTTCCGTATAGAGGAATAATAACATCTCTATAGGAATACACTATACATATATGTGAAATACATTCTGAAGTTACATATACATCAACATTGAGGAGGTGTATGAATGATATTAAGACTTGATTATAATGTTTAGGGATGATTTAAGACCATTAAAACACTTCTGCAAACTCCTTTAAGATTCTGGTTAATGTATGGTATTTTGCTAGCAATTTCTCTTTGACTAGTATTGGTCCCTTGGTCTCCAAATGACTCCAAATTCTCCCAAATTGATATAGAAGGTAGTTGGATTATATTAAGACATATTTATAATGTTTATGGATGATTTGGAGTTTTCATATGACTTCTGCAACTCCTCTTTCAAATCTGGTCAAGATAGGGATTTTTACTAGTAAATTATGGCTCAAATCCCTTAAATTGTGGTTCAAATCCCCTAGGGGTAAATGATGAAAATGACTTTCCAAATGCACTCAATCCAACTCGAATATATGAATAGAAGAAGGGTACATATAAATTACATAAAAATGAACTCATATGCATCACCATTCAACTTTTAATGTTTGCTATAACTCCCTTAAATCAGATGCACAAAGACTAGTTTCAACCTTGGGGGAAATGGCATTAAATCTCCTTACAATGGTATTAAACTGATCAAAATGACTCCAAATGCTTAAGTACTGAACATGAAACTTGTGCAGCTCATAAGTGATAGTCCATGAATCATAAATACATCAGAGGAATGATTTTTCATTCGAATACATCAATACATCATTGCTATACACCAAGGTAGTGGGGAAATGGCACCATTCTTTCATTAACAATCAAATTTATACATTTCCACTTGGAATTTCGACCTGAAACTTTTTGAAGATGAATAACAGATTATTTAATTCATATTACAAAATAAATGGGGAATTAGAAGCTCCCCGAAAGAGTACAATAGCTCACCAAAAACGCCCTCCCTCAAGGAGCAATAATATGTAATGAAAACTGGAAATGGTTGAGTGAGTGAGATGCAATAGAAGAAACCACAATCTACCTGTAGCTTACACCTACAAATAAATACTACATTAAATCTCCATGAAAGACCTGAATGGCCTTTCCAAACACCAACTTGGATGGGAATCTTTCACCCTCGAAATTGGCTAAGGCAAGAAACTAGTCATCCACTAGCTCCTCTCTCACAAATGCAATTGCAAATTAAAAAAATGATCCAAAGCTGCAATTCTTATTTGTTCATGACTTTTATAAACTTCTAATGTCCTCCATGGGTCGAATTCCTTCCAAGATCTTCATGCCAAATCAAGTTGGAAAGAGATTCCCAAGTATGCCACTTATCCTTCCAATTCTAGCTCCTTCCTTCTCCAAATTCGACTTGGTGTCTCTTTGGCTGCCCTAACTCACTTGAGTGCCCTCTTGGAGGCTATTTTTAGCTTTGACATGTCATATATGTCATATGTCAGCCTTCAGGTCTAATTTGTGCCATAGGTGTCATAGATTCTTCATCATTGTTGTCATAGGAGTTAGGGAATCTAGCCCAAGTGTCCCCAAACCTCTAGTTTGACTCTTCCTCTTCCATGGAGGTTACCATTCCATCCAAATTCGACCTATGATGATAAATTCCATGTGTATGAGCCTACCAACTCATCCAAGAATGTTTTCCTTCTCATGGATTCGAAATGACAAGAGAGAGATGCCATGTGGCATTGAAAAATCAAGCTAGTGTGGGTCCCACATCTTCCATATGTCTTCAAAACCAATTGCCACCTAGAATTTATCTTGTATTTATTTATTTATCTCCTTTATTAAATATTTATGCCATTCTCATGTTCAAACATCATTTATTATCCCCCTTATCTCAAATCCCAAAGCTTCCACCCCCAACCTAGGAAACTTATAGTGATTTTCCTCCTTGCCCAATTATTTGACCCTTAATATCAATTTGACAAACTCTCATGAATATGGCCAATTGGCTTAGGCCATTGCGACCCAATGCAAAATTTGGGACATGACAAATCCTCCCTTCCAAATATTGCTTGTCCTCAAGCATTTTCAAACATGGGTGTTGAAGAACCTACTTTCTGTATACTTCTTTGCAGTTGCCATTGAATTTCCCAACCTTTAGTCTTTGAGATTCCATGGAGATTTTAGAGAGGAACCACGGTGTTTTCAATCAATAAACCGCTATCATAGCATGTTCGATCCTGGCATATGAACCAATACCCCTAATTTCACTAAATATTGAAAAATACCTTCCAAAATCATTTTTTTAACCCCTCCCAATATGCCTTCCCAATTTAAAAAAAGCCCTATTTTCACTAGATATTGTATGTATCAATTTTTTCATTAACATTTTTTATACCCCTTTATATTTTTACCTAGTATATTGATATGGTACCCCTCTTATGATCCCACATGCATTATACAATGCACCTTGCTTCTTTCGATGTATGTTGTGGATACCCATTACTTCACCAACAATGCAATTACTCAACCACATATCATTATGATTTGCAACATCTAATGGTCTAATGAAGAGATACGAAATCACTTCTTGTATGTCACTAGAACCAATGCACATAGTACAACATTTAGATTGCATGTTACAGTTCCCCAATAGTTGACTAAGCCTGTTGTGGGCTAGGTATCCAAGCCCCCAGGGCCTGTAACAAGCTCTAGGAGGCTGGCTAAACCTCCCAAGGCCTGTAATAGGCACGAGTGTTTAGGTATTCAATCCCCCAAGGCCTATCGAGGGCCTATAACAGGCCTTGGAGGCTTAGAGCCTCCCAAGGCTATTGGTAACAATTGGCTGTCAATGACCACTATCTCTCTACTATGATTGACTGGAAACCCACTTCACCATGAAACCCCCTGGCTTCAAGCATGCCTCAAGACGTGATTTCCTTGCGTACTGGTAAGCCCGAGCCTTGCCTCAACTCGATTTCTCATCCGACCGTGAGCCCTCCATCTCCATTTGGATGATATTTGTCAGCCCTCTCATATAAAAAAGACCCAAAGTATTTTTGTATTGTTACATTAAATAAAAAAAACCCTTTGCCCCTTAATATATAAGCAATATAATTTTTAGGTTTTCATGAATATTTAATACCACAATATGAATGAACGTGGTATTATATTGCCTTCTAGTGAAGCCCCCATGAGAGGAACCACCATTCTTGCTGCTGCAATACTCTGATTAAACTCACTTTATTAAGTGGGGAATCCATTCCCCATACTGCTTGTTTCCCCAAAAAATTGAAACCAATGAGACTAAGAATTATACCAGGGTCCTATTGCTTGTATTGCACTCTAACAATTAGAAGTGCTTTCCAATTCATAGTTCCTGGATCCCATTTTCTTGTATGCATTCTTCCAAACATCATGAGCACAAAATATATATCATCAAAGTACATAACAACATAATGAAAATGAACATCAAGAAGATGCTTCATCAAAGAATCATGAAAGTGCTTATACCTCCGATATAACATCTCTCAAATTTGACCATTTATTATTATTACTTTGTAAATGTAATTGTAAATTACATAAATGGCCCCGGTGAGGAGCTCAAGGCCAAGGCCCCACCAGTGGACCTTGAGACTATTGTTATGTTCGCAAACGTTATTTAGGGAACCCCGTGATGACACAACTAATTGACAAGACAACTAAGTCCACTAATGGGGAAATATGAACTGACTAGAGAACCATGGAGATCTAAGACATAGATAATGAGGATCATTTTGGTGCCTAGGACTTTGGAAATAATTGTGAACCAAAGATGTTCACCTGAAACCCTAGTATTCATAAGTATTATCCTAAGTTATTCTAACCCTATGATGATTAAGCTATAAAGACAAATATATATATATAGTAGTAAATATTCTATATATATAAATAGTTATGGGTATTATTAAAAAAATCTGATAAATATTTAAATATGTGAGTTATGAAAATTGTGATCACTATTTGAATACCATATCTATATGTATGTCTCAAGTTTATCCTAAAATATCTTTTTAATACTTACAAAGATTACATAAAAATATCATTCATCAAACCTAAAAGAAAAACTTCCATATTTTGCTTTTGAAATAATGAACCCTATAGTTTAAAGAAGGGAGGAAATAATTATTGAAATCACTTATATTTATGTATATAAATGGGAAATATTATAAACGCTATTTAGTGAAGAAACTCATTTCCAAGAAAAATAGAAATAGTGTGATAGTTATATATTTATATATATTATATAAATAATTGTTTATGAAAATTATTTATAGGTATATATATATATGCATGTAATATGGAAATATGATAGGTGGTCGTGGAAGACTAACTGTCTACCTGATCAAATCGGTAGGGAACCGTAGTGAGTTTCAGTGGAGAGTTTCTTGGAGACTATCTCCCTTGAGGAGTGCCCTTTCCTTGCTGCCGCCATTTGTCCCCACTCTACACTCAACGAAACACCCGAATATTGTATCACACCACTTATTGGTAAGTGTTTGAAGAAGGAACAGAGAGGTGGAGTATTAACTTTCCAATAAATTGTAGTGGTGGAGGAACAAGAAATTATCATGGTAAAACAAAATTGCCACTTGGGAGCCTTTCGTTGAAGGATGTGTGATAAAAGAGGACCCTCCATGAGTGATGAGGGAATGGAATTTATGGGGTTGCAAACTCAGGTTTGGGGGGGGGGGGGAGTTTTGGGTATCGATATACCGGTGTAGGAAGGACTTTTGGTATTTTTTTCATCATATGGAGCTCTGCGAAAGGGGATGAGATTATATTTCTCAAAGTTTGGATGTCGACCAAACGTATGATGAAAGCATGGAGGACGCGAATTGATGAAGAATCTCGGCATTGGCCCAGCAAATCTCTACGAGATTGCAACTTCCTCACTGCATACGAATTTCAAATCAGTAAGTATACGTTTTCCCTTACCACCTGCGAACAACGACCTCAGTTTGTAGATTGTCTTCATTGCTTAGATACCTTCTTGTTGTTATGCGTTTTCTTTTTAAAAAAACAACGCGTGTTATCTTTTCAAAGAATTTGAATGGAGTATGAGTTTAGATTAGGGGTCTCGACATTTACTCGTCGGGTAGAGTTGTCTGCATAGGCTTTGGCATAAAGCATAAGATGGGATGGGCGATCTCTGTAGTCAGATGCATCGATCAATTTTCTTTTATCTCTGATTTGTTTTATGCTAACAATAATCCACGAAGATATCTGTTTTCATATTAGGTTATGCCTCTCAGATCCGCTTTTGATCTCTATCCTAGTAAGTGACAACATCTGATCTTATAATTTGTGCCTCAGATGTATGAACCTTGTGTGTTGTTGTCGATAAGTAAACCCTGATGCAAGGATCATTTGCTGCTTATACCTTTATATATTTCTATATAAAGCACCAGCTTCCCACAGAGCTTGACCTTCCCTTGTACATAGAGTATCAGCGGAAGGTTTATCTTGACCAGAAACGTTGAAGCCTTAATCTCTACAAAAGAATAGGTTACAGTCCTTATTGGTTTCCATATTCTATTGGTGTGGAAAGTAACTTCAAAATATTTCTTTGTGTTTGACTGATCTCCTATTTACTCATCGCTGCCCTACAACCATGAAAGGATTAGATAGTCTGAGGACTGATCCTTCATTTGTTCCCGTGATTGTTATGTCTTATTGTTTATTCCCATTAAGTTATTTATACATTTTCTTCTGGCTGTAAAGCCTAGCACGCAATCTCTGCGATGGAATACGGCAAGTAGTATGGCCGCTATATTGATCCTTGTATATATGCATGTTAATCTCATTCCAGGAAGGCAAATAGTTCATTTCATAGCCTACAAAAGTCAGACTGTATAAAGCTTTAGTTGCTTAAATCTATAGAAGTTTTGGACTATGTGTTAGTTCCTTATTATTAAACTATGATAGTTATTTTATGCATGTCGCTAAAATTTATGAAAAGGTGTGGCCTCGGTCAGTAGAATCTTAGTATTTGTTTAAAAAAATATATATAAATCAATTAATAAATTAGTATGAAGATTTAAAAAAGGATGTCGTAACCTAAATCTTAAAACTACAGTGTGTGTTCTTGTATATATTTTATGTCCTGAATGGATGTGATTGAGTCCATTTTGGTGTGGACCTAGACTCGGTAAAAATATAAAGGTAGTTCCAAGTTAAACATATGATCCAAAGTTTAAATATCATAATAGTTATAGATCGATATTCATTCCTCCACATTACGGTATATAGTGTATATATAGATAAAATCAAACGAATTATCAAAGAAAGATAAAAGAATTTTAAATAGGGTTACCTATATATATGTTACATAAATACAAAAGAGGTGGAGACAACAACACATATCTTTAATACATACACAGTGATGATATGAATTCATGTATTTATGATTTGCAAGCTTGTATATGTTATAGTATAAATTACTATAAATATAAAATGATTCTTAGAAAAGATGGTTTTACAACATATATTTTTGTGTAAACTATTGTAAATTCACTAATCTTACATGATCGGTTACCCATAGTCCAATAAGTGTTACCATAGGTAGAATATTGTAATCATTTTTGTTAGCAATGAGCATGTTGAAAATACTCCCTAGAAGAATGATGGGCGAAATGAAGGATTTAGTATTGCGACAATTTTATTGTCATTTGTAAACCCTCCTTTCTAATCTTTAATATAAAACAAACCTTTTGTGGACATAGCCCAAAATGCGGGGTGAACCATGTCAAAATGTTCTCCATGGTATGTATTTCTTTGCGTATATATATATTTCTTGATATTTTGTTTCAATTGTTACTTCAGTCCTTGTTTGCTTAAATATGCGTACTTTATGCATTCTACAAATTATTATAGTTGTTATGGTTGTCTCTTGTTTACGCATGTAATTAAGTTGAGGTTAATCGTTTATAAGTGTACTTCGTTGATCGCTTGCTCTATATAAACCAAATGATCATATGAGTAAATTAATTCTCTAATGGATATGTCTGAGGTGTGATATATATATATATATATATATATATATATATATATATATATATATATATATTAAATTATAAATTTTCAAGTTGGATGAAGATGAATATGTTAAGATAGAGTATTTTCAACGACTATGGAAAGTATGGTTGTAATGCATAGTTCATATTGTTATAAATGTTTGAACTAATAGAAAGAATTAGTGAGGATAGAACATTTGATAAAATATTATTAAGTTATGCTTTTGAATAAATTATTTTATAATGGGTTAGGGTGTCTTCTAATAATATAGAAGACTTTTTGTATCAACAAGTAAAGTTATTAATGTTTGCAATTAAAATAAATTATGAGATGTTACATTGATGCTTTTATTTTTGTTTTCCGCATAGCATTTAAAGGATGATTTGACGATTAGGAAAATTTTAAATTTTTATAAAATTTTGGGGTTGTGACATCCGAGCAAATAGACCACCATTTTCCAAGTGCATACAAGCATCAAGTAACCAATCAAATCTACTCCAATGACATAGGTGAGGATCCCATGTCCTATCATGCTGCTCCAAAAGGATGTGATATGCATCAAAATATTCAGCCGTGTATTCTTTCATCCAAGAAGTGAATGAAGAATCTTCACTAAAATCCGGACCGGATAATGAGCAAGAAAAACAAGGAGACTTCAAATGAATCAAAGAAGTATCACCCATACATCCATGAATGTGAGAATCATAAAGATATAACAAAGTATGTGGCTGCCAACAAAAATGTTCTCCAATCATAAATATATTCACCCCTGTGTTGGATGAAGTTCCTCCAACATCAAATGAACCAAATGTTGAGCAAGAAAAACCATGAGTCTTCAAGTGACTCATGTGCATATCATAGGTGCATCCATGTAGATGTGCATCATCATAAAGTAAAAAATGATGCTGTTGCAAATGTGAATAACAATGTGCTCCAACCATGTCATCATAAGAAGTAAATCTAGGAGTTCCATACTCCTCATGTGGCACCATAAAAAAGAACCCTTTCACCCACACTTCATTGAGACTAATGCTGCAAAACATGTAATTGTAGGATGTAGGAGAATGAACTAATTCACCCAAATGGTCAAAAAGTGCAAAAGGTTCATCATGGGAAGGATCCATATGGGTAGTATCATGCTGCTCCTTCAAAAGTGTGAAACCTTTGTTGTAGATTAGTTCCAATGTAGAGGAATTATGCTCTTCTTTAAAAATTGCATAACCTTCATCAAGAGACAATTCAAGTTCCTCTTCCACCACATCAAGTGTTTGGATCTCTTCAAGTTCATATTCAAACACATCAAGAACATTCAAATTTCCACATTTCTCATGATCCACCATGTCATGAGAATCCTCCAAACAATCTACCATTTGACAATCTGAATCATAGGAGGAAAAACAAGTATCTTGCAACTTTTCAAGAAGTTGCTAATTTTGAATTGTGAGCTTATGATTATCCTCATTATTCTTCAAGTATGCATCATATAACAATTCATTAAGCTCAATAAATGGTTTCTATCAAAAATAAAAGACATGAAATTACCTTTGATGTGGCACATTTCTCTTTGAATCTTCTCCATGTCTTCAAGGAAGGATGTTTCCTCCAATGAAGTATCTCTCCAACAAGAATTTGACACCAATGCTTGAGTGTCATGGAGAATGCTAAGGGACTCTTGGATCTTCTTTTCATTCATCTTTAAGGACCCTTCAATAAAATGAGGCTCTTGCAAATGAACCTCCTCATCTTCTTCTCTCTTACTTGGACCAACTTCATGAAGCTCAAGTGGTGATGGGGAAGTTGATCTTGTTTCTTCTTCAACTGTTATAAGGTCTTCATTTTCATGCTTAAGGGAATTTTGGCTTGCAGCAATACTGTCAAAAGTGATCTCTATGTCACCAACATAAATATGTGAGCACCCTTCAGTAGGTAATCCTTCATAGTTCAAGCATCCATCAGTAGATGTTCCTTGATTCATGTCCAAGGTAGAATGTGTCTCGAAATTATCTTCAATATTTTCAATGGGATCTTCTTCAAGCTCATGGGATGTATCTTCATATTTCTCCTTCAAGCAATCTGATGTACTTTCCCCCTTGGTTTACTTAATATCAATACATTTGGAATCTCCTTTTGAAGAGTACCCAAGAAGTCTCTTCGAGATGGAAATACCTGCATTCCCTGAAACTTCAGATTTTTCATTGCTCTTTTCACTCACACACATATGATTTTCTCTCCAGGGTCTTTTACAAGAAGGGCATAAACCTTTCTTCACTAACTCCACATATTCATTTTTGGGTCTATTTTCAAACAACCCATCAGCATAGTCTTCAAAAGACATTGCATTTTGAGTATCTCCCCTCGAAGCAAGATATGCTTGATATCTTTCATATTCTTGGGGCAAGGTTTTATATGTTGCTCTCCATCTTTGTAACTCATACACATAATCCTCCTTCGATGGTGTGTCATATTCATATTTATCATACATACGGTCATAATAATAATATTCATTCCTCCTAAAATTGTAAGAAGTGTTGCACGATGGCACCTTTTCCTCATACCATTCACCTTCTCCTTCATATTGTTCACAATCATCTGCATATTCCTCATAAGAATTGTACTCATAGGATTCATCATAATAGTAAGACATGGCTGAAAATTATTCTTGAATGTATGATATTAATCCACAGGTACAAGGACCATGCTCTGATACCACTGTAATGTCCCTTTTTAAGTATTTTATTTAAATGATAATTTTTTCACTTTTTTCCCTAATTCAACCTTTGACTAGTTTTGATTCCTAGGTCTCCAAATTGCTCCAAATGCTCCCAAATATTATGAGGAGGTGTATGAATGATATTAAGACTTGATTATGATGTTAAGAGATGATTAATACCATTAAAACACTTCTGCAAACTCCTTTAAGATTCTGGTCAATGTATGGTATTTTACTATCAATTTCTCTTTGACTAGTATTGGTCCCTTGGTCTCCAAATGACTCCAAATTCTCCCAAATTGATACATAAGGTACTTGGATTATATTAAGACATATTTATAATGTTTATGGATGCTCTGGAGTTTTCATATGAATTCTGCAACTCCTCTTTCAAATCTGGTCAAGATAGGTATTTTTACTAGTAAATTGTGGTTCAAATCTCCCAGGGGTAAATGATGAAAATGACTTTCCAAATGCACTCAATCCAACTCGAATTTCTGAATGGGAGTAGGGTAAATATAAATTAAATCAGCATGAACTCATATTAATCACCATTAAACTTTTAATGTCTGTTATAACTCCCTTAAATCAGATGCAAAAAGACTAGTCTCGACCTTGGGGGAAATGGCATTAAATCTTCTTCCAATGGTATTAAATTGATCAAAATGACTCCAAATTCTTAATTAATGAACATGAAACTTGTGAATATCATAAGTGAAAGTCCATGAATCATAAATACATCATATGAATGATCTTTCATTCAAATACATCAATATATCATTTCTATACATCAAGGTAGTGGGGAAATGACACCATTCTTTCATTAACAATCAGATTTATACATTTCCACTTGGAATTTCGACCTAAAACTTTCTGAATATGAAGAAAAGAGTATTTAATTCATATTAAAAAATAAATGGGGCATTATAATCTCCCCCAAAGAGTACAATAGCTCACCAAAAACGCCCTCCCTCAAGGAGCAAGAATATGCAATGAAAACTGGAAATAGTTGAGTGAGTGAGTTGCAATAGAAGAAACCACGAGCTGATCTGTAGCTTACACCTACAAATAAAGAATACATTAAATCTCCATGAAATACCTGAATGGCCTTTCCAAACACCAACTTGGATGGGAATCTTTCACGCTCGAAATTGGCTAAGGCAAGAAACTAGTCATCCACTAGCTCCTCTCTCACAAATGCAATTTTAAATTATAAAAATGATGAAAAGATGTTATTATTCTTTGTTCATGACTTTTATAAACTTCTAATGTCCTCCATGGGTCGAATTCCTTCCAATATATTCATGCCAACTCAAGTTGGGAAGAGATTCCCAAGTATGCCAATTGTCCTTCCAATTCTAGCTCCCTCCTTCTCCAAATTCGACTTGGTGTTTCTTTGGCTGCCCTAACTCACTTGAGCACCCTCTTGGAGGCTATTTTTAGCCCTGACATGTCATATATGTCATATTTCAGCCTTTAGGTCTGATTTTTGTCATAGGTTTCATAGATTCTTCATCATTGTTTTCATAGGAGTTAGGGAATCTAGCCCAAGTGTCCCCAAACCTCTAGTTTGACTCTTCCTCTTCCATGGAGGTTACCATTCCATCCAAATTCGACCTATGATGATAAATGCCATGTGTATGAGCCTACAAAATCATCCAAGAATGTTTTCCTTCTCATGGATTCGAAATGGAAAGAGAGAGATGCCATGTGGCATTGGAAAATTGAGCTAGTGCGGGTCCCACATCTTCCAATGTCTTCAAAACCAATTGCCACCTAGAATTTCTCTTGTATTTATTTATTTATCTCATTTACTAAATATTTATTCCATTCTAATGTTCAAACATCATTTATTATCCCCCTTATCTCAAATCCCAAAGCTTCCACCCCAACCTAGGAAACTAGTGATTTTCCTCATTGGCAATTATTTGACCCTTAACATCAATTTGACAAACTCTCATGATAATGGCCAATTGGCTTAGGCCATTGTGACCCAATGCAAAATTTGGAACATGAAAAGGTAAATGGAAGGATGAAACCATAAATATTTTCAAAGTTATTCCATCGATTTAAAATTCCAAACCAAAAGCCTCAATGGTGAATACCACTTGCTTGCTTAAAAATTGTAGAGCAAATTGCATTGAATTATGACTGCATGCAAAGTTCATTCTACATAAAACTAGGTGAAATCATGAAGTGACAATCAAGGTAGGGTGTAATCATGTTTTCCAATGATTATAACTTGTTTTATATGTGACCCTCGAAGATTTGAAATGGTAGAAGTTATTGCTTTATGTATTGTGTGCTTAAGAACACTCTTGAATTTCCATTCTTAAAGCTTGTTTTTTATGCCTTGGTGAGGCCAAATTCAAACCTTAAGAGAAGTCCACAAATTCCTTTGAAATTGGTTACAACGAAGAAGTCTATGTAGAGTTTTAGTCACATGGAGGTATGGGAAAAATACATGTGGAGCTTCTTGCTTCATCCTTCGCAAAAAGCAAGGCCAAAAAGTTTGGAATATGGTTGAGCTAAAAGGTCATGCAATGAGATAAACATGGAGTTGGGAGCAAGGTATTTTTTAAGGATTCAAATACTATACCTAAGTTTCATATTATAGGTGATTATTTTGGATTGAAAAAATCATACAAATAGATAGGTAGGCGAATGTTAAATAAGAAACACACAATTTACTACTAAAATTTGTAACTTTTGGAGAATTTTATAGTAAAAAAACATATTTTATGTAAATATAGGCATTTGTTTAGAGTAAAAAGGACTAATTAGCGAATTTATTTTTTGAAATAAAGACCAAAAAATAGCCAATTGGCTAAATTTCGCCCCTAAAATATACCCTAGTTGGGAGGCTCATGGAACTGTTGGTACAAGGGGAAACACATAGAGTCGGAACAAGGGATGGGATGGAGTGTTATATTTGCACTTTTCTCTCTACACACTGCAGAAGGAACAAGTCTAATGGCATAATCTTCAAGGAGATGAGACACAATGAAAATGTGGCAATTGGAGGGAGTCTAACTCTATGTTCCTCACTCTGTACCAAAGTAAAACGGCACATGGGGTATGTGATATACTTGCCTCTGCATGAAGACTACCACATAATAGAATAAGTGGGTGATCCAAGAAAATCATTTTGATGCCTAGCTGGCATGTGATTGTGGCCACACAAGATAACGCCATATGTACATGGTGACTAATCAAACATTGTCATGTGGAAAAAGAAAAGAGCACAAAACATCTCTTGAACATAAAAAAAATTAAAGCCTAGGAAAAGCATTGTAATGGTTTCTAGAGGATGTTTGCATGTAGGGAAGTTGGAAGAAGTAAGAAACGTTCATTGAGTAAACATAGGGTTTGCATAACTGCTTCTTGATTCCTTTTGCCTTCCAATTGATTTCCAAGGAGATAAAAGAGAGAGTGATATATAGAGAAAGGGTTCCTCCTTTAGAGTCACTAGGTACAGGAAAAGGAAACCATGGGGTGAATATAAGAAGAGAGCTTGCCTCCCATTACAAAGAAGAAGTTGATACTATGCATACTCATAGAGAAAGAACTCCAAAAATTCACAAAGAGTAACAAAAGAACCATGTCGAATTGTGTTGATTCAACATTTTGGAATCATTGATAATTGGTTCATTAAGGCATTGAAGGTTATTTTGGGAAAATTTCCATCATATTGCAATGAAGATGGGCATAGCCTTCTGATTTACCATGAAGGAGTTCCAATATTCCTATAGAGAGGGAGAAGTCTTCTGAGCCTTTGTAGTCTTTTCAGAGCGAAGATCTTGGAGTTGGAAGAAGGAGAAACTTGCTAGTGGACCTACACCAAGAGATCACCTATAGTTTAGATGTCAATATTTCATCCAAATAAGAAGAATCATTAATGATATTGCATGGTCATCATCTAGAGAAAATGGGAATCTTTGCTATACACTAGTGATTCCCTAGTTGTGTGTATCAAGAGTAGATTAAGGGTGTCACCTTTTCCTTTCATTGAAGTCACTAGAATAGGGACAACAAATCTCTTGTTGAGATTGATTTGTAATCTACTTTTTCATTATATTCTTTAGGGTCAAGCAAGCCTCCTCATTTTTTCCATTTGTGTTTGTAGTTTAAATCCTTGAGCTATAATTCTTCACTATGTGATTACATGAGTTTGCTATTTCAAATTATTTGTTTAGAAGCACAATAAAACTTGAAGATAGCAATAGCACAATCATAATACAATTACACAATAGTAATTGACACAAACAAGGCACAACATGGTTATATAAAACAACACATGATAGAACATTTTGTTGGAATATTTTATATTCCTTGGAAGGTAATAATGTTTTTGTATTATGTCGGAAGATATCTACAATCTTACGTAAAATAGTAATACATTTATCCCATATTCATTATGGAAAAATATACTCTTGATATTCATTATTATATAAAGAGATGTTATTATGGAGAATTATATTATCCCACATGTAATATGTGAGAGTAATTCCTCATCATCTCTTGGTATATAATAGAGTCAAGGGAGTCTATCCATTGTGATCACTAGTGTGGATCATATCATCATGATATTTCTATATTGTATTGGGGTTATTGACATTGCTCTCTTGTAAGCTCGAGGAAGATATTCTGGAGATAATAGAAGACTACCTTCCCGTGGATGTAGCCCAATTGGGTGAACCACGTATATCTGGTGTACTATTTTCTCTTGTTCTCTTTCTGTACTTATTGTTGATATATTATTGTTTGCATAGATAGGTAAGCTAGTTTAGTTAGATCCATATCTCTGACACATTTAATTTATGCATTAAAAAATTTAATAACATACATTTTGGTGAATTGAATTCACCATGGGATAAGAAATTATGGATCGTATCGGTATTAGAGTGATGTATCATTGGCAAGGTGTTTAATGAAACAAAGAAACCATGGGTAGGATTTGAAAAATACAACAATGAGCAGATTTAAGAAGAGAATTAGCAGTAGAGGGATAAGTTGTAACAATCAAATAAGAAGACTGAATACTTGTAGTGTGAACTATAGACCCAAACATATTCTATGGATTCAATGAGGAAACCACTAGTAAGATACCTAAACCTGACTAAGAATGTCGTGAAGAGATAGGATTTATTTAGTGTTCAACTTACACAGTTGGGAGAGATGGTGAATCAGTGGGGATGATCACCATTGAAAGAAGAGATGTATGGAGATAATGGGACTATTGCAACAAGAACTATTAACCAAAGAATAGATTTTAAAAAAAATAATTCAAGTAGAAGTCCAAAGGATGAAGAAAGGGGAACATTTCCCTTCAATAGCAGATGCTTGCAACATCATTGAGAACAAATTTGGTAAGCACATCCTCTAAAAGATTTCTCATTCTTATTCAACAAAAGGATATTTTGGTAGATTTGAATTGCATACTAGGGGCATAGGCTCTAAGTTGATGAAGGAAATGTGCTACAATGGCTAAGGGCTTGGAAAGAAAGGCGAAGGAATTTCAAACCCCATTGTAGTGGAACCCAGGTTGAAGTATGATGCTTAGGGTATGGTGGTAAAGAGGAAGTTTCAAGAATATTGTGAGCATATATTGGAAAAAGAATGCAACCCATCTCTAAAAACTTTGGCTTAAGAGAAAGTAAGACCACCAAGATCAAATTTGTCGAGGTAAAGGACATTGAAGCAATTGCCACTTCAAACGAAGAAAAGACAATAACAAATGGAGTAAGTGGCAACCCATTATTCATAAAATATTGTGCAAGGTTGAAGAAGGGTAATGTAAGGTCCTTGCCTTGTATTTGGAAATTAGCATCCTTGCTTGTGCATTGAGATAGTCATTGGCATGCTTCCATTCGCTGTGACTATAGGTTGCAAATTTGGATGAGCATGCCTTGAGTGGTCTTGCATGATGGCAAGGCAAACCTAAGTATCAAACATCTTGGCAGAGTATGTTGGGTAAGTTTGATAGCAAGATGAGTGTTGTATTCTAGAGTTTCTTATAGAATCCACACGATGGCTTGGATGATGGCCATGGAATTCCTTGGTTCATGGGTGTACTAGGCAGTAGTGCCTTGGTTTGTGGGAACAATGCCTTAGCCCACAGGAAAAATTCCCTAGTTTGGTTGGAAGTGCATCACAAGTTGGATGGATGTTTGCTTGGAATGACATGAAGCACAAGGAATGGAAAGGAGTGCCTTGGACATTGTTCAAGTGGGATGGTTGTAATCATCAAGTGAATGAGATTTTGGGATTCCTTGGGAAATAGTAGGCAATATGATTTTGATGTCAACCTATTGACCGTATTTTATGCACTCTAGTCAATAAGGGGGTAATATTCCGGTCCGAGGTCCTTGAATTTGACCCAAGCCGTTTAGGGTGGCTATACCTGACGTGTTTTATGGCTTTGTTGGCATGGTAACTTTAATCTATCCTAAACTAAATAAAAGAAAACCAAGATTCAAAACTGATATAAATTCATATAAAATAAAACAAATATCAAAATGCAGTTCTAAAATGGATATAGGCAAATTATTTACAAATATACAAATTTACATGATTTTTCTTGGAAAAAGTCCCAAGAATGACCAAGGATGTTGTAGCTGAAAACAACCATAGAATGCAGGGAATACGAGTCTGCAGAATCAGACTTAGTTGCAGACTGAGCTTAAGCTACAAAATGCAGATCTAGAAGACTAGAGATATGCAAATGCAAATTAAAACTACAGGTATAGAATATAATTCCAACAATTGCAGAATTAATTAATGCAATACTAAAAGCTAATTAAATAAATAAAATGAAAATGCTATTCCTAACCCTATCCCGCAGGAGCCAAACAATAAAATTAATCAATTCAGCTTGCATAGTAACTTGCAACCATTAACAATATGAAAAACTTTTCATTTATTAGCAGTTACAAATTTAAAAACATTATAGGTTCATGCAAAACCAGAGAAACAAAGTTGTGAGGAATTGTAAAAAAAAATTTAAATTCCGCAAAACTACTTTGATATACAGTGAATAAATTGGATTAAATTACCAATCAAAATTCTTATCAGAGCACTAATAAGGAATATTGAATGGTTAAAGAAATACGAATAATAAAAACATTGCTTATTTAAACTCCTCTAAGAACTGTTAAATAAACAACAGCAGGAGACATTCTCCAAACCAATCTTGTGTAGTCAAGATTGATCCTCCCGTATAGAGGTGAGAACTTTGATTTCCTTCTGTATAAAGGTTATGCCTCCCGTATAGAGGTACTTGATCAAAGTAATGATGTTGTAAATTCTTGTTGGACAAGGCTTCGAACATGTGTGTATCAAGTCTTGATTATCATGTTAACCTTTCGTATAAAGGTATCCATGAGATGGACCTCCTGTATAGAGGTGGAACTTCCATATAAAGGTCATCATTTAATGTTGTGTGATATATTATTAACCATGATCACCAGATTGCTATTAAGTCTCCTTTAGAGATTGATCACCTCTAAAGTGAATTACTTTAGCATATCATCATTTGGTCCGCAATAATATAATATGATCATAACATCCAATAATTCTTCTTAGTATAATATAATATGATGGGTAATTAAAGTTAGCACATATTGACCATGCAGTAAGAGATAAAGAAATAAAAGATAAAGCATAGAGATCAAGAGAATTCGAAATTGCCCATGCAGACACTTCAACTAATTAAAGAGAACTCAAATTATTAAACCTTCAGTTAAGTATCAATGGTTCAGTTAAAACATCAGTTAAAGATATGTATGAGTTAACTAAAGAACTCACAGTGGTCACTTCAAGTAAATCAATCAGCATGATTTTAGTTAACTAAGTGTTAAATAAAAGGGACTAGTTAACTAAAGTATTTTCACTTTAGTTAAACTAAACAACGACACTTCAGTTAAAGAGAGTTAGCTAAGTGACAACAAAGAAGATCTAGTTAACTAAGTGTTATTGCATGACAACACTTATGTTAAACTAAAAAATGACACGTGAGTTGTGACACTTACATGTCAACACTTAAGTTAGCCACCTAACTAAGTGGGCAAGCTTTCAGTTGAGAGGCGAGTTCATCCTAAGTGACAGCTCAGTGACATGAAGCAATGCATGAGAAGTGGGGTGCACCACTCCATGTAAGATTAATACAACCAGTTTGAGGGTGAGTTTATCTTGAAGTTAGAAGTTAAATATAGAAAATAAGAATGTATAAATATGATATACAAGATTGTTGAATCCAGTGTGAAGCGAATTCTCTTCTCCATTGAAGGCAAGGCACTTCTCTTTGTGCAGGGTATTGTTCATGCTTGTTATTGTTGTGTCGGGCACACATCCGATTGATATCTCTTCTCTATTGATTTTGTATTTTCACCAAGAAGTTTGGTGATCTCTTATCTTCCAAAAGCAATCTGCTATGATGTAAAACAAAGCATTCTCTAATATCCATTATATTATATTGAGAAGAATTGCTGGGGTTTTTGATCTCATAATTTTGAGGATTTTCCACAGGGTATATCTTGTGTTATGGTTGTATGAATTTCATAGATTGAATTGTCTCATTACTTCAAGTATATGTATCTAAAAGAATTAAAGATCAAAGCTCAACCAAATTTCAACAAAAACAATGATGAAAGAAACTGAAAATATAATTAACAAGTTATACAACTTGACGAGAACTTTATACTCAAAACGAGAACTCTAGCCATAAAAAATCACATTTTTGCATCAAAAACACCAAAAAAAACCCTAAATAAAAAAGTGTTGCTACTGGTAGCACCACTTTTTTTTTGGAGCTAAAATTATAAATTTTTGGTAACCCTGGGTGGTGTTGCTATAATCAAAACCATAAAATAGACCCAAAATCGAAAATGGTAGCACACATTTTTTACTCATTTTTCTTTATGGGGTTAAAATTACAACTTTTTAAACATTGTCGCCTTAACAGCTTACGCCTTCGCAATGCGAATGTCAAAATCAACCTATGAATCGAAAAGAGGTACTATCAATAACACGTTTTTTTATTTGTTGGATTACATTTGAAGGCGTTTCTAAACCATGCCCTGAAAACATTTAAATTTGAAAAAAAAAATCTCTGTAAAAGTGAAAAAAATCATAACAATTTCAAGAAAAAAAAAACAAATTTTATGCAAATTTTAACCCAAACACCCTTAAAAAAAACAAGAAAAAAAATACATATTTTAAACAACATATTTTGAAAAAAAACAAAAAAACCAAAATGAAATCAACTACATTTACATATATTTAGAAACCGGAATAAAAATAAATAAATAAAATAAAAACTTAACTAAAAGGATAAATATTAAAAAATAAAAAAAACAAGAAAAATGAGACATAATTAAAAAGATAAAAATAAAAACTAAACTAAAAAATAGAAACAATATAAACTTGAATAATTTTAAAAATATGTTAAAATATTAAAATATTAAAAAAAAAGAAAAAAAGATAACATTAACTTTTAAAGGGGAGGGGAGGGTTTTATGAATGGGAGGGTGACGTGAAGGATGAGAGGGGTGTGTAGGGGAGGAGGAGGGTTAGTAGGTGGGGGAGCACGTGGTAGTGGATGTGTAAGGTAGGTAAGGTAGGTAGGAAGGGGGGGGTGAGAGTGTGGTGAGGGGGGTACTCTAAATCTGCGGCATGCATGTTCCTCGTACTAATTGCATAAGATAAAATCTATCTATGATTTGTAGCTTCCCATTATCTCCTCTCTAGTTGGTAGCGTGAATGATGTTCCCTTTTGATTTAACAATGTCATGTAGTAAATTGGTGATACTCAGTGGCAGAATTATTCTCATTGACAAACTAGTATTATCACGCACGATAATCTTGCACAACACAAATAAAATATCATTCAAACTTAAATATCCAAAGAGATGTAAACGTTCAACGATTTGTAAAATAAATGGCCCAACGGCCTAATCCCAAGCAGACAGCTAGTGCAATTTGATCTTTTGATCCTTCATCAAACTCCACATAATCTCCTTTTCGAGCAAGTGACAATCTACTTCCATGTAGCGTTCTTCATGACTGGCGATTAAACGATACCTCAAGTGATCAAGATGCATAGGTAGATTCAACAAAGTGACATCAGATCATTAATTCAAAACCAAATTTTTTTTGGTATTGCTACGGTTCAAGTTCCCTCATTAATTTAAGAATTGTATTTTGGAATTGTTAGGATATTTTAATACTCTATCCTTGTTATACTTGCATTACTTACTATTTGCTAGCATTTAGTGATGTTATTTGTCACTTAGTAGTGTGTAGATGTCATCTAGGACCCATTAGCCACCTAATGCGCCCTGCATACGTGATTTTAGGACTCTCAGAGGCAGTTCCCTGTATTTTAGGAGCCCACTCAGTGACTCGGTTCAGTCTAACTAAGTTACACATGAGTTGGTGACTCTAATTGGGAGTTTGAGCTCCGATCACCACTTATTGTGGCCTCATGCACCATTTTCTGATTTATTTGCATGGAAAACTCATGGATGTGCCCTCCTTGGTCAGTTAACTGACTCTATCATCAATTCACTAAGATTTGGTTGAGTTTAACTGAGTTTGGGACTTCTGGAACACTGATTGAGGTGACTATTACTATGCTAGGCAAACTGAGACTCGAATTCTCCTAGGTGATTCAAATTCTCTCCATTGTAACAATATTATTCATTATACTGATTATTGGATCATGTGACATTATTCTGTTCCAATCTGAGTTCTCATGCATGTTCAATTGTTTGCTCTTTTTTACTGCAATTTTCACTGTAACTCAATTTCTCTGCTCATTCTTTCTCTATGTGGTATACGCAACTCCATGATCTGCTGTGATATAGAATTTCACATGGTATCAGAGCTCAATGAGCATAGGTTGAGCATCTACTTTCAATAGTGCACCAGAAGTCTCTGGACTTCCATAGCAAATTATGTTGCCATTGCATTGAATTCATTGGAGAAATCCTTTGAGGTCTAGCCAGGTGTGAAGGATCCAAAAAAATGTTCCTATTGTCCTAAAGCATTGCTCAGTAGTAATCTATCTCCAAAATTGAGAGTTTTTTGCAGGATATTGAAAGTTTTTTAGTGCAACAGTAGCATCAATACCACATTGTATTCGCTCCAGCATCTCTAATGGAGAATTCAAATGCTCCTCTCTTTCCCAGTATCTTGACACCCTTCAATTATCTTGATTGGAGGGATGATATGTAGATGGTGTTTCACAACAAGTCACTATACAGGGTAACAATGGTAAATGAGGTTGAACCTCAAGAAACTGTTGAGAAGGCCAAGTATCTGAATAGATTGGATGAAGCATTTGGTTTCATGTGTATTCATATTTCCAGAGATCTACTCTTCCACCTCGATCGATTGAAGACTTCAAAAGAGGTTTGGTTGAAGTTGGAGACCCTCTTTGGAAAACAAGATGAGCGAAGGGGCCATATTCTGGAGAATGAGTTGATTTCTCTTCAACCTAGCAATTTCAAAACCATCCAGCAATTATTTTCCAAATTCAAATCTTTGGTCATGCAATGCAAGTAGTGTGGCATTGAGAAGAAGGATGAGCAGTTGGTGCTATCCATTATGAGCAAGCTTGGTCCTAATTTCTCCATCTTTGCTTCTACCTTCCATTCAGGGAGATTGTCAATCCCTAATTGGAAAATTCCATCTCTAGATGCATTCACCGAATCTCTCATCCAAGAAAAAGACAAATTGATTTAGATGCTCTCTTTGCAAGCCTCCAAAAATCAGGCTCTTATGGTTGGGGAGTCAAAAAGTGTGAATGCCAAAGGGAAGAAAAAGGGAAAAGACAAGAAGCAATTTGAGACCAAGCAGAATGCAAAGTCTAATCCATCGAAAGGAGCCTCCAACTTCAAAAAGGATAAGCAAAAGGGATTTGAGATATCCAAGTGTTCCTATTGCAAGAAAGGAAACCATAAAGAGAGTTCATGCATGAAGAAGAAGATAGATCAGATTACCAAACTTCTTAAACAACACAACATTGCCCTCCCAGAAGGCGCAAGAGAGACTGATTTTGGAAGTGAGTCCGATGGTCATGAGAGATGCCATGCACTGAAGGCTGGATTTTCACAATCACAAGCCTTCCTCATAGATTCAGAAGCCTCCAACCACATGCCATTGCCTGCAAAGAATCATTTTCTTCTCTAGATATCAATGATGGTCTAATTATTCACATGGGAGATAATTCCCATATCTTCGCTGAAGGGAAGGGAACAGTACATTTGGAGCATGAAAAGTTCAAAAATGTTCTATTGTTTCCTTGTTTGTCAACAAATTTGTTGTATGTTTATCAGATGACTCACACAGGTTCACCGAAGAAAGTGGTCTTTGGTCCTAACACAGTTGATATTGCAGATATATCTACTAGGAATATTATAGCGAAAGGGTTTTCCAACCATGCCTCAAAGGTATATGCATTCTCTCACTTTTTTCCATAATATTTTCCTACTCCATTGGCATCTGATGAAGATCAGAGTGATATCTCTTATAATCAAGATGAGGATCAAGATCTTGATGTTGAGATAAAGTTCAAGCAGATCCAGATCCAGATCCAACTCTTGCTCCCAATCCATGGCCAAGGCCAATATGGGTGTTAGCACCTATATATATTTTGCTCTTTTACTGCATAAAGACCTGTACATGAAAGATGGAAGGTCATAAAGCTACCTGAGAAAAAAGCTTGAAGTGATCTCCATCGATAATGGCTAGGTGCTAAGACATGAGACAGGATGGCCTAGAAGGGGTCCAATGAAATAAAAGGAGATAATGTCAAGGGCTAATTATTAATAGGGAAAAGAATAACTTAAGACAAACAGAGAATTCCCTAATATCCATAGTCTGTGGGAAAAATTTTGAATGATTAAGTGTCGCACAGGTCGGCACCGTTGATCAAGAGTGGGGGCAAGATCTACGGTTTTAAAAATACTGTCACATGGCCAAATCGCAAGGAAGAAACGGAATATGAGTATGCGATGGGCCGGAGCCCGCCGGACAGGTGTCAGCTTAGGAACGCATCGCAAGGTGGAAAGAGCAGTGAACGATGCTCGGTTAGGCGCATGAGATGGTGGGGACATATTCAAGGATCTACAGTTGAGATGATCCTTTCGAGATCTAAGGTTTCGGGTTTATGTACCTCAGAAAGGGCTTGAGTCTCTGACATATCTACGGTTTGGGTAGAAAGAAGAGCCAGATCAACGGCTGGTGGGAGTCTGAAACTCACAGGGTATAACAAGCGAGACCCCACCAGCATACGAAAAGCCTAAAGGCTAAGTCGAGTATGAGGAATCACCATAGATACACGTCTGAGGATAAATAGACGGTCCTCATACATCGTCGCATCAAGAAGTAGCACGATGAATAGCAACATGGTAGATGCGATGGACCGGGTCCCGCCGGACAGGTGTCAGCTCCATAGCTTGTCACATAGAGAAAGGGTGATATAGGAGAAGGTTTCTAGGTGCATGCGATGCTACCCCTTAGATGCATGCAAATGAGATTAATGGCCCAGATGAAGATTGGCGGAGATGATCCGACGGTGGAAATGGATAGGTTGTCAAATCAGTGGGTAAAAGGAAACTCAGATCCGACGACGGAAAATGAGCACGTGAGAATTCAACGGTTGAGATCAAACGACAGTGGGCCAAAGAGGGCGAAAGTTATGGAAACCTGGTTATATATATATAAGAATGCCCGTGAAGGTTGACATTTGTTTCCAAAGCCTGTTGAAGTCAGAAAGTATCTTGGTGTGTGGCAGACGATGAAGGCGACAGAACCTTTGACAGGGTACATGCAGAGCTTCCAAGGTGACAGGTAGCATATGTAACCACCATTCTTCTAAAAATATAAGTCTTTTACAGTATAAGATGGGCGAAGAGGAAGCTTCTACCATCTCTAGGCTTAGGTTTTCCCTGGAGGATAGGGACGTCGATGTATTTGATACATGCATTTGGCTCCCAGTTCCGAAAGTTAAAAAGAGGTTGGAAGCCTTGCATGAACAGGGACTGGATATACATGGATCCTTTACGTCGTTGTTCATTTTCTTTTGCCTTGACTAAGTGTTCTCTTTCGCTGAGTTTGTAACATGGTGTTATTCTAATTATTTGGAACCCAAAAGAGTCATTATGGATGCCCATAGGTCCAGAGTTGTTTGTAATATAGATGCCTCAACTATTAGGAATTCCTTTTTCATTCCAGAGTCTCAGTACCAGGAGTTGGAGAGTTTTTCTGAAGAGTCGGTGGTTTCCTTGTATCACCAAATCAGCCCCGAAAGCTGACAAGCTTTCTTAGCCACATGTCTGGAACGTGAAGCTGAAATATCTGAAGAACCCTACCCCATAAATGTCAGCCTTTTTTATGACAATTCCCAGTTGGTTTTTTCTCTGTTAGCTCAGTTTTTAGGGTTGGATACTGATTTATGGGTGACTGAAGTTCAATTAAGTTTCCTTTTTAGGATTAGCATCAGTCTGGCCAGGTCCGAAAGCGAGCTCATCCCATCCTTGAAGTTTGATGAATTTTTGGCGGAAAAGATACATGTACAATTGAGCAATTTCTCGAGTACTAGGTTTTTTAGATATCAGACACAGTTGATGAAAGTAATTATGTACAACAGCGCTGAAAGCCCACATTTCTCCTCACTACTGGAGACAAATATTTTGGTAGACAATGTTTTCAATTATTTGAACTATGTTTTGCCCCCTGTCTATAAAATCATCTTTGGGGAAGAATTGCCTAGAGTGCTACCTGAAATGAAAACAATGATGTAGTTGAAGGACGAACTGGCTGTCGGTGACTGGTTTTTGTTGAAAGAAACTACAATCATTAGGTTGTATGGTTTTGTGCAGGAGCCTTATGTTCTACCCACTTTTCTGACATTGAGGATCTTTGCACTTGAATTTATCAGGCAGAAACTGGCCCTGGAAGAAGTGCAATTCTTAAAACATAAGAAGACCACGGATGTGAAATGTCCTTGGAAGGTAGGGCCTTTCATTGTGAAGAATAAAGAAGCTTTGTCAGAGGTGGAAGAGTTATTGAAGTCGCTAGGGTTCAAGAAAGATGTGGCCATCAAATATGACCCCTTGCATATAATTTCCAAGAGAAGGAAAGAATGTAACCTCAGCGCTTTTGAGCATACAGAACCAGAAGGGATGTTGAAGGGGAAAAATTTGTTGTGTTGGGAACCCGAGGCGAAGGAATCAGTGGAGACATAGGGAGGAGATCTCAAGATTTCCGATTTAATAATGGATTTAGATCAAGTGTCGGACACCGTGGAGGTGGGCCGAAAAAGAGACTTAAATGAATTCGAGGACATGGACACTGAGGAAGGTCACGGAGACAAGCGGCCCAAATTAGAGATAGAAGATGAGTTAGTTGTTGTGGCTATTCAAGCCGAGTCAGTTGTTTCCCCAACTAAGGAGGAGCTAGTTGTTGCAGCGGTCCAGGAAGAATTGATTGTCCCAAGGGATAGTAGAGAGGCAGATAATGAGGAGTCCTCGGATCCTGGAATTCAGGTTGTAGAATACAAGTTTCAAGATGTTAAAGAGGGATATGTTGGTAATAAATTTCGGTCTAAGGCCAACCTCTATAAACAATACGATCAAAACAAACGAGTCTCAGCCTAGAGACTGTTTGATTTAATGCCTGTAGCCAGAAGTTTGTTGAATACCAAAACTTCCTTGATGACCAGCAGAGGTATGAATGATAACACCTTAAACCTGGCAGTAGTGATGGAAGATGGAGTGACTGAGGCAAGAATCAATTGGAAAAAAATACTTGTGCCAGACAAAATCCAGTTTCACAAATAGGTTAGTGATCTTGCGTATGATGATTTTGTGAAAGCAACCATGAAAAGCGATAACTTGCTGGTTACTGTGAAAAAATTGGAAAACCAATTAAAGCAGGAGAAAAGTGAAAACCGAGCTCTTCAGAATCAGGTCAAAAAGGTACAATCTGACCTAGTCATAAGTGACGGTGGAGGTAAAAGCATGAGCAAGATGTTGGCAGAAAAAGACAAGCCGATTCTGAAACTACAGAAGAAGGAAAAGGTTCCAAATATTCGGCTAATCGAACCTCCCGAAGAGACAGACTTTGAAACACAAAAAGAAGACTTGTCTATGGAAATAAGTCAATGCAAAGCAGAATTGCCGAAGTTTGCAGAGAAGGAAGATAGTTGGAAAAAAGAGAGAATAAACTTAGAAAAATAGCTTGATGACTTGACAACTAACTTGTCCAATTTGGACATGCGACCTACCAATTTGAACCAAAGTGGGGAAAGCATTGGTTACCCCAGTTTGCCCTCTCCCACAACCTAGGGGGTCATTTTGGGTGTTAACAAATTGGCACCATTTCCGGGGACGTGATTGTTTTATTATCCCTGGAAGAACGACAAAGAATTCTGAAGATTCGACGAAAAGAGAGATCCCTGAGGGCGAACAGATATTTCCAAATTTTTAGAGGGTTGTGCAATTTTTCCATGGCGACTCCACTCGTAAAGATACGCATTCAAGAAAGACTCCACTGGGGAAGATTGACGTGCCAAGTTCATTTTTGAAGAGATCTCGAGACGGGCATCCTGGCCTCAAGAAGGAGCCATACGAGAGGTAATCCTGTTTCCAAAATTTTGTTAAGTGTGGAAAATCCAGAAATAATACTTAGACACAAGACCGCAAAAGATAGGGCTAATACTTCCAACCTTAAAAGAATTGGGTCTAAAGAAGAGTTACCTGTTTTACAAGAATTGGATATAGAGATAGATATTGGGAAACCTTTGGCAAAATCAAGATTTGAATCTTATCTAAATCTAGGTGAAGAAGGTCTGAATGCCCCTGAATCCTATTTGTTAGATCCTGTCTGGATTTAGCTACAAAATATTATCAAAGCAGAAATAGCTATAGCTGTTTCTTAGGTCCCTCAATCCCATACCACAATTCCTACAGGTAATTATGCCCAGCATATTCATCCCCAAGCTCTGAATCCACCTAGACCCATGGCTGCTAGATTCGCACCATTGGTCCTGCCAGCCGCTTTGCATGACCTCCCTTAGAACTGTGCCTAGAGAATTGTCTCTTATAATGGAGAAGGGGTTTTT
This sequence comes from Larix kaempferi, assembly GCA_027924585.1. NCBI lineage: Eukaryota > Viridiplantae > Streptophyta > Pinopsida > Pinales > Pinaceae > Larix > Larix kaempferi. The sequence continues at coordinate 6,034,510 of BSBM01000510.1, forward strand.
CTGCCAAGCAACATGTAGACAGATTTGAAGATTTTATTGATTTGGAGGAAGTAGACCATGATGGTGCTAAGATGAGGTTGTTTGCTCAAAGTCTGTTTGGAGAACCCAAGAAATGGTTCAGACAGTTGCCGAATGCTTCTATAAATTATTTTACATCCTTTAAGACCCTGTTCTTAGAGAGATGGGAAACGATAGGGAGCACCGCCCTAGTCTTTTCCCAGTATAACACCTGAATAAAGGAGGTTTTGAATCAGTCCATGAGTTTTCTGCCAGGTTTATGAAAGCCTATAATTCTATTCCATATGACCTAAAACCCTCAGTAGGCGCTGCAAAGCTCCACTACGCAGACGCCTTTGATGGAGACTTCTCATGCACGTTAAGAGAGAGGAAATCTGCCACCCTACCTGCTATGCTGAAAGATGTAGTAGAGGTGGAAGCCAACATGATGGCTTCAGGAAAAATGAAGGGGAAAACTGAAGTAGATAAAAAGAAACAAGAAAACCAAACCCCCGCCTCCTCTTCTAGTGATACCAAGTTTGATACTATGATGAAAACCATGGAAAATCTGATGGATAGGTTAGCCCTGGAAAATAAACCTCTTGCTAGGGAACAGCCCGAAAATCAGATAGGAAATACTAACTTTAGAAGGCCACCCCCTCCAAGAAATCCAAGAAATCAGGAAGACCACCAGATGAGACCTCCTTTCCCTGAAAATTTGGTGGATGAGGAAGGATCTGAAGAGCCTGCTGGAGACCAAATCTATCTCTTTGACACTCTAGACCATGAAATACATTTGACCCAAAGAAAGCATGGCTTTTTCAACATGGGGAATGCTAGTAAGGTTGCTGAATTTGATTCTGAGCAGTACCAAATGGGTTACATGAATGTTGTGGATGATATTCAAAGGAAGATGAAGTTAAGAAGCAGGGAGATACCGATTAGTGAAAGGAAGGCTGCCCATATTCAGTCTTCCAAGACTCAGCAGAATATGGAGAAATTAAAGGAAAAACAACTAGAGGTTTCTACACAAAAAACCTCGAAAGATAAGGGACAACATTCTAAACAAGGTAGGCAACCAGAAGTCACTAAAGTAGGGAAGCCAGCTTCGACATTCAGTGTGAAGGCTGAACTGTCTAAGGTAAAGATCTCTATCCCCTTAAATGAGTTGTTAAGAAACTATTAGGAACCCATGTCTTTACTTTGTTAGTATGTTGTTGTTGGATGCATATGCTTTGTAAGTCGTCCCGTAGTATTTGTTGATCAATAGTTTGTGTTATTGTTGTTGGCGCATATGCTTTGTAAGTCGCCCGTAGTATTGTTGATCCATAGTTTTTAGTGGCCCATGGTTTTGACCCATAGTATTGGCGCCTAGACTTAGTATATAAGTGTGTCTTGAGACCTATGAAGGCACCGTGAAGCTATTTGTATTGAGCTTGCTCATAGGAGGTTGCCCCCTCGAAGTGGCTCGTGATCAATATAAAAGTGATTCTGAGTTCTGTCATTTCTACTATTTCGCATATTCGTATTAATTAATTGTTGCAGGTGCATCTCATCTGGTATCAGAGCCTCCACCAAGGTTCAAGTCACAGAGCGGGTGGAAACGTCGGCATTGCAGTGTTCGCCCGAGGCTCGTACGGCGCAAAGGGGACACCACCGTACGGGCGCACATCCAGCCTAGAGTCTGGACTGCGGAGAGTGGTGGGGTGTTAAGATCCTAATGGACGACCTTCACTAACACCTCGAGGTTTTGGTGTAACAGTTCGTATCATTTGGTATCAGAGCCTCCACCAAGGTTCAAGTCACAGAGCGGGTGGAAACATCGGCATTACAGTGTTCGCCCGGGGCTCATACGGCGCAAAGGGGACACCACCGTACGGGCGCACATCCAGCCCAGAGTCTGGACTACGGAGCATGGTGGGATGTTAAGATCCTAGTGGGTGGCCTTCACTAACATCTCGAGGTTCTTGGGCTCGCTGGGTGAAATTTCTGCCAATTTTTTTCGCATCTGTTGCAGGTTCGGATTTGGGAATAATCCCTATCCGCTTAACTGTGGGAAGTACTTGGGCATAAGCCCTAAAACTCATTGTGAGGAGTACCACAGGAGCCTCGAAGTAGCTGGCCCATTGAGAGGACCTGCCAGCGAAAAGGGCAATGACCCCTACCTGATTGATTAGTTCCCACCCGTGAGGTAAACCAAGAGCTGTCGTTTGTGGCAAAGTTGTTATCAGTTTTACCTGAGCCGTGGAGTGAGGGGTACTGCCCCAATACGCAAGCAATCAGACAGCATTGGTGGCTGAGTGAAACCCCTGAACTGTTAGGAAGATGCACATACCTGGGGTCCATATCTACTTTCAACTGAACTATTGTCGATCACTACTGCACCGTTTTAGATCCATTTTGTAAGCCGTTCCAGATCCATCCGTTTTCAATCCATTCGGCGCTGTTCCAGATCCCTTCCGAGTCATAGCCGCTCCAGTCTGGAAAAAAAAAAGAGTATAAAATTCAGTTTTTTGTCCATATCTCCCTTGTTTTCACTCTGTTTCCCTTGAAATTTTCGGGGAACCCCTGTCATCCCATTCTACATATTTCATTCCTGAGGACCCTATCCCCAATTCCCCTTCCCAAAGCCCGAAAGCTCACATTTGTCTATTTTTAGGGTTTGCCATAACTTCCTCAGATTTCACCCAATCACCTTCAAATTTTACCACAGAGTTCCTTTCTGAATTTTGCTTCTTTGTCCCCCTCTGCCAAATTTTCCCATTCTTTCACCCCGCTTCTGAAATCCTCATTTTTGCTTCCCTGTCTAGTTGACAGTGTCCAACACCTAGTCAAACCCCAATTACCCTTCAGATTTTTTCCCAAGTCCAGATTTTCCCTTACTGAAGCAGTTTCTGTTTTTGTTTTCCTGCCCAGTCCAAAAAAAAAAAAAAAAAAAAATCCTGGTTATGTTTGTCACCCGTGCAGGAGCAAAAACCATGGAAGAAGCACTTGCAGCCATCCAAGCCAAACTCCAGGATCTGGATGAAAAATTTCTCGGCCTCCATCTTGAACATTCAGCTATGAACAACAAATGGCAGTCCGAGTCTTCATCAGACAATGGGTTTTCTTCTTCCAGCAATTTTCGTGGTCCGAAGCTTTATTTTCCTCGCTTCAATGGTATTGATCCAACTGGATGGATCTATCATGCAAAACAGTATTTTAGTCTGCATAATACTTTTGATGTCAACAAAGTTCCGCTGGCATCCTTTCACTTGGAACAGGAATCTCTTCAATAGTACCGTTGGTACATCAAGGCTCATCCAGAGCCCAAATGGTCAGACTTTTTCCAACTCCTTTTGCAACGATTTGGTCCTAGTGCTTTTGATGACTTCACCGGAGCCCTCACTAAACTTCGCCAAATTGGCACTGTGAGAGAGTATCAAACCGAATTTGAGAACCTAGCCAACCACACCGAAGGATTGTCTGATGACTTCTACCGGAGTTGTTTTATCAGTGGTCTAAAGGATGCCATCCGCTCTGAGGTCAAAATGTTCTGTCCCACCACAATGATGGAAGCCCTAGGGTTGGCTAAGTTGGCAGAAGACAAGATTGCAGCCCAACAACGCTCCAAGCCCACTTTTGTTCCCTTCCGAAATATGGGTTCTCAGCGACCACCTATACCGCAGTCTCCTCGACCTACTCCTATCAAGCGTTTGTCTGAAACAGAGATGCAAGCATGCAGAGAAAAGGGGATTTGCTATAATTGTGATGAGAAATTCACTCGGGGACATAGATGTGTTCAGCAAAAGCTCTATCTCTTGGATGTGGAGTCTCCGCCTGCCTCTGAAATTGGTGACGAAGATCCAGAAACACTAGATGCTCCGGTCGACATTCAGGAACCGCCTATTGACCCTCCGTCTCAGGATGACCAGCCAGAGATATCTCTCCATGCTTTAGCTGGAATCACCACCCCCCAAACAATGCGGGTCAGGGGTTACTTCAAGAAGCTTCCTCTTACAATACTCATTGATTCTGGTAGCACCCATAATTTCATTGACCCTCGGATCACCAAACAAGCTGATTGTTTTATCCATCCTTGCTCCAACTTTGAAGTCACGGTTGCCAATGGGGGCACCTTACCTTGCAAAGGGAAGTGTCGAAATGTGCGTATCTCTATGGGAGATTATACCTTGCGCTCTAACATGTTTTCCTTGCCTTTAGGCGGATGTGATGTGGTTTTGGGTGCTCAATGGCTACGCACACTTGGCCCTATCTTATGGTATTTTGCTGAACTTTGGATGCAGTTTTCCCTCAATGGACAAAAACACACATTGACAGGATTACAACCAGGTTCTCTCAGCATCATTAGTTCACATCGCATGGAAAAACTCCTCAAGAAGAATTCACATGGTGTCATCGCTCAGATCCATTCCATTCAGATGCAACCAGTAGCGGTCTCCACTACTCCTTTGGATCTACAACCAATTCTCGATCAATATACAGGTGTTTTTGCTGAACCAGTGGGATTGCCACCTTCCAGGTCAGAAGACCATCGTATTCAGCTCCTTCCTGGCAGTGCTCCTCCCAACATCAGGCCCTATCGCTACCCATTTCACCAAAAAACAGAGATTGAAATGCTCGTTCGGGACTTATTGAAGCAAGGTATTATTCGACCAAGCACTAGTTCCTTTTCTTCTCCAGTTATTCTTGTCCGCAAAAAAGATGGGTCATGGCACCTCTGCATTGACTTCTGAGCACTTAATCACCTCACCATCAAGGATAAGTTTCCAATTCCTGTTGTTGATGAGCTTCTTGGGGCTCACTTTTTCTCCAAGTTGGATCTTCGTTCGAGGTATCATCAAATTCGGGTTCATGAGGATGATATCCCTAAAACAGCTTTCCGCACACATGATGGCCATTATGAGTTTTTGGTCATGCCCTTTGGCCTCACTAATGCTCCTTCCACATTCCATGCCTTAATGAATAAAATATTTCGACCCTACTTGCGGAAATTCATTCTGGTATTCTTTGATGATATCCTCATCTACAGTAAAACATGGGATGAACATCTCCAACATCTAGATCTTGTCATGCAACTTTTCTCTAACCATCATCTCCATGCCAAGTAGTCTAAATGTGTTTTTGGACAGAAGGAAGTTGAGTATCTCGAGCACATTATCTCAGCACAAGGGGTTCGCATGGATCCTGCCAAAATTGATTCGATGAACAATTGGCCGCATCCTCAGACACTCAAGAGCCTTCGTGGTTTTTTGGGGTTGACTGGCTACTACCGCAAGTTTGTCAAGGATTATGGGAAGATTGCAGCTCTATTAACTGCTCTATTGAAAAAGGATGCTTTTACATGGACACCTGCTGCTCAGTGTGCATTTGACAAACTAAAACAAGCTATGTGTACTACACCTGTGCTAGCTATGCCCGATTTTTCCAAGCCCTTCACTATTCAGAGTGATGCTTGCGGCAATGGACTTGGTGCTGTTCTCCTTCAAGATGAACACCCCATTGCGTTCACCAGCAAATCCCTTTCAGGTAAGAATTTAGCTGCCTCTACCTATGAGAAGGAAATGATGGCTATTTTGAATGCAGTAAAGAAGTGGCACCCATACCTATTAGGGAATCATTTCTGCATCAAGACTGATCACCAGAGTCTGAAATATTTCTTGGACCAGCGTGTCTCCTCCCCGACACAACAGAAATGGGTTAGCAAACTCATGGGTTATGACTATGAGATCACTTACAAGAAGGGTAAAGACAATATTGTGGCAAATGCTCTTTCTCGCACATTTGATGCCCAAGGTTCTCTTTCAGCTATTTCTATGCCTGTTCCAAATTGGTTGCAATCTGTTCAACAGGGTTATGTCAATGACTCTTCCTTATCTAAAATCATCCAATGCTTGACCAACAACCCTTCTGCTATACCACATTACTCTTGGGATGGTGCTTATCTGCGATACAAGGGTCGTCTGGTGCTTCCCCAGAGCAGAGATCTTCAACAGGCTGTCTTCTATGAACTCCATGCTTCTCCATCTGCAGGGCACTCTGGGTTCCTCAAAACGTATGAACAAGCACGGCGTAACTTCTTTTGGCAGGGCATGAAAAGGACAATTCAATAGATGGTGGCCGAATGTGATACCTGCCAGCGCAATAAGGGTGAAACAACACTCCTTCCAGGATTGCTTGAACCCTTTCCCATACCTACACGGAATTGGACAGATATTTCTATGGATTTCATTGAAGGGCTCCCTAAATCTGGCGGGAAGACAGTGATTCTCGTTGTGGTTGATCGCCTCTCCAAATATAGTCATTTTTGTGCTCTCATCCATCCCTATACAGCCTCCTCCGTCGCTCAAATTTTCCTGGACCAGATCTTTCATCTTCATGGCATCCCTTCTTCCATTATCTCGGATCGTGATGCAACTTTTTCCAGTCATTTTTGGACAGAACTATTTCGCCACACTGGCACCAAACTGAAGATGAGTTCAGGGTATCACCCACAAACAAATGGTTAGACTGAAATTATCAATAAATGCTTGGAAACTTATCTTCGTTGCTTCACCTCAGAACAACAACATCAGTGGGCAAAGTGGCTCCCTCTCGCTGAATGGTGGTACAATACCTCTTACCACACTGCCTCTAAAATGACCCCATATGAAGCAATCTATGGTCAGGCACCTCCAGCTCTTCTTCCATACACCCCCACCAGTTCACCAGTTCAGGAAGTTGACACGGTCCTTCAAAACCACGATCAGATTCTTCGCATTTTGCGGGACAATCTTCACATGGCAAGAAATTGCATGAAGCAACAAGCTGATCAGCACCGTTCTGAGCGCACTTTTCAAGTCATCGATATGGTTTTTCTTTGTCTCCAACCGTACAAACAGTCTTCCTTGAAACTCAAAGGGCGTCATAAGATCACTCCAAAGTTTTATGGGCCATATCGGATTCTTCAGAAGATTGGGTCCATTGCTTATAAATTGGAACTTCCTCCTTCTTCCCGCATTCATTCAGTCTTTCATGTCTCTTGTCTGAAGAAAGTTCTTGGCACCAACATCAGTGGACAAACGATTTTACCCGAACTGGATACTGAAGGATCCATCCTTTTGGAGCCAGAGGCCATCCTCAATCGGTGCACGTGTCAGCTTTGCTCTCGTTCTATAACAGAGGTCTTAATTCAGTGGCACGACATGCAACCAGAGGATGCTACATGGGAACCACTCCTTCAGATTCAACAACAATTTCCACATCTAAAGCTTTGAGGACAAAGCTTTTTTTTAAGGGGGAGGGGATGTTAGGAACCCATGTCTTTACTTTGTTAGTATGTTGTTGTTGGACGCATATGCTTTGTAAGTCGTCCCGTAGTATTTGTTGATCAATAGTTTGTGTTATTGTTGTTGGCGCATATGCTTTGTAAGTCGCTCGTAGTATTGTTGATCCATAGTTTTTAGTGGCCCATGGTTTTGACCCATAGTATTGGCACCTATACTTAGTATATAAGTGTGTGTTGAGACCTATGAAGGCACCGTGAAGTTATTTGTATTGAGCTTGCTCATAGGAGGTTGCCCCGTCGAAGTGGCCTGTGATCAATATAAAAGTGATTCTGAGTTTTGTCATTTATACTATTTCGCATATTCGTATTAATTAATTGTTGCAGGTGCATCTCACTCTTTACTGAGTTTATCACTCTGTTGGACCTCCAGTGAGACTAGATTGACCATTCTGACTCCAGTTAACTCCTACGGCGCCCTCCACTGAGCCTCCTTCACTATATCAGTGCTTCCATGTGCCATTTACACCAACCACATTCAGTTAGACTCAGTTTGACTCCCGGTTGATCATTACTTGTGCATTGATGACTTCACTGATGAGAAGGTGGACTCCTAGTTAGGAATTGATGACTCTCCGCTGATTATGGATCTGTGCATGAAGGCCAATTCGAATTCCTCCTAGTGAATTCGAATCCTCATACTTAGCATTGTATATTTACCATTTCATTACACATGTTACTATTAACAGAATAATGAACTGGTAAATATACAATGCTGAGTATGAGGATTCGAATTCACTAGGAGGAATTCGAATTGGCCTTCATGCACAGATCCATAATCAATGGAGAGTCATCAATGCCTAACTAGGAGTTCACCTTCTCATCAATGCACAAGTAAGGATCAACCGGGAATCAAACTGAGTCTAATTGAATGTGGTTGGTGTAACTGGCACATGGAAGTACTGATATAGTGAAGGAGCTCAGTGGAGGGCACCATAGGAGTTAACTGGAGTCAGAATGGTCAATCTAGTCTCACTAGAGGTCCAACAGAGTGATAAACTCAATAAAGAGTCAGTTAAGCCTTAAATCAAGGGAATAACTAAAGATAACTCAATATAACTGAATATAACTGGACTAGTAGGTGAAGAAGGCGCCCTTGTCATGTAGTGAAGCAAAGGAGGGCGCATTAGTCACTGGGAGGCCTAGAAATGATTTGAAAGAATCTCCGGGGGCTAGTTTGCTGAGGACTAGGTGCTGGGACTGATGACCTAGAATGCATGCAAACCCTAATTTTGCATGCATGACTGAAAATGAAAATGACTGGAAAGCTAGTAGGACTAGGATGGAGTATAGGAATATCCTAACACCCCCCCTTAATCCATCCTGGGCCCTGGTAACTAGGACAAAAGGTCACCCATACAATAAATGAAATGATAATAAAATACATAACTGTCCATAAATTGAGGAAATGGGGAAAACCTCATGGGAAAAATACCCCCCCTCAAAAAGAACAGTAAATAACTCAAAGAACCCTCATGAAGAAAAGAAAGAAGCTTTCATCAGTGAAAAATTTTGCAAAAGACTTGGCAAGCTGATCCCATGTAGGAAGGTCTCCCACTGTGTGGAGGATGAAGCAAGTCTTTCAGGAACTTTTTCTGTATCTGGAGCGAATGGAACATGAGTAGTCTTCCCAAAACATGGAAGAGAGAATCCTATCATCATGCTGTATCTTTTATGGAGAGATGGATGGCATAATGCAAGGTTAGCATGCTGTTGAAGTCTAGTATTTCTGCAAGTAAATAAATCATCAACTGTGTTCTTAGTAGTAGCAAGGACTGTGTGAGAACATATTTCTCTTGAATCTGGACTAAGAATAGGTGTTGGTTCTGAATCTTCTTGAACCATGATCTCAACATCAAAATCTTGATCTTCTTCTTCACTAGAATAGGAGTCACTGGAAGAGAAGTCACTGTGATCTTCATCAGAATCTAAAGGAACAGTTGGAGAGAAGGGCATGAAGTGTGAGAACTCATATGCCTTTGAGGCATGATTAGCAATACCATTCGCTATAACCTTTCCAGTGGAGATTTCTGTAATCTGTACTGTGTCTGGACCAAAAATTACTTGTTTTGGAGATCCTGTATGAGTCATTTGATATACTGACAACAAATTAGCTATAAGAGAAGGAACAAATAAGACATTTTTGAACTTACCATGCTCCATATGAACTGTACCCAAACCTTTGGCAGAAATATGAGAGTTGTATACCATGTGAATCGTAGGCCCATCTTGGAGATCAAAAGAGGAGAAGGATTCTTCTTGTGCCATCATGTGGTTGGAAGCTCCAGAATCTATGAGGAGAGCTTTTGTCTTTGAAAAACTAGCCATCAATGCATGAAAATCATTAGATCCACTTCCAGAATCAGACATCTTTGCTTCTTTTGGAACAACAATTTGGTTTTGTTCAAGAAGCTTGGTTAGAAGATCAATCTTTTTATGCATGCAGGCATGCTCAGGATGGTTTCCTCTCTTGCAGTAGGTACAATTTGGTCTCTTTTGTTTGTCATTCTTGGATCTTGCAGGTTTCTTGCCTTTTCCTTTTTGTCCCCCTTTTTCATTCTCTCCACTTGATTCACCAGCTAAAAGAGCTAGATCTATGGAGGTTTTGATGGCACCCATTTGAACCAGTTTGTTCTCTTCTTGAGTGAGAGCTTCAATGAAGTCACTTAAGGTGGGAAACTTCCATCCAGGGATGGACATTCGAACAAAATGAAAGGTAGATACAAAGACAGAAAATTGAGATCCAAGTTTGTTCAATATAGAGAGTATCAATTGCTCATCACTTTTAGTGATGCCACATTGCTTGCAATGCAAAACCAAATTCTGAAATTTGGAGAAGAAATCTTGGATGCTCTCGAAATTGCTAGGTTGAAGGGCAACCAATTCATTCTCAAGAATGTAGGCTCTCAGTTCGTCTTGTTTTCCAAAAAGACTCCTCAATTTTATCCATAAATCATATGGAGACTTCAATCCATTAACATGAAACAATAGATCATCAGATATATGAAGGCATATGAATCCAAAGGCTTCATCCATTTTGTTTAGGTGCTTGATTCTCTTTTCAGCTTGATGTGGTATGGCATATTTTTCCTCAACTACTCTAGTAAACCCTCTTGATTGCAAGAGTATTATCATCTTCCTCTTCCATTCGAAATAATTGAAAGGAGTGAGAAGTATAGAAGAAAGAGCATTCAAATTGCTCATCTTGATTGCTTGAATAAGTGCAAATAGAAAGCTACTGAATCTGCTGCTGCAACTGCTGGAACTTCAAAATACCTACAAAAAACTCTCAAGAATGGAGGTAGAATATACTCTCAAGGCTCTGATACCATGTGAAATTGCCCACATAAGATCCAAAGAGATGATGTAAACCTCACAATGAAAGAATTTAGGAATAATAGAAGAAGAGACAAGCAATAGAACTTAGATCCAAAGAAACTCTGATTGATGCAGAATAATTACACATGTTACTATTAACAGAATAATGAACTGGTAAATATACAATGCTAAGTATGAGGATTCGAATTCACTAGGAGGAATTCGAATTGGCCTTCATGCACAGATCCATAATCAGTGGAGAGTCATCAATGCCTAACTAGGAGTACACTTTCTCATCAGTGAAGTCATCAATGCACAAGTAATGATCAACCGGGAGTCAAATTGAGTCTAACTGAATGTGGTTGGTGTAAATGGCACATGGAAGCACTGATATAGTGAAGGAGGCTCAGTGGAGGGCGCCATAGGAGTTAACTGGAGTCAGAATGGTCAATCTAGTCTCACTGGAGGTCCAACAGAGTGATAAACTCAATAAAGAGTCAGTTAAGCCTTAAATCAAGGGAATAACTTAAGATAACTCAATATAACTGAATATAACTGGACTGGTAGGTGAAGAAGGCGCCCTTGTCATGCAGTGAAGCAAAGGAGGGCACATTAGTCACTGGGAGGCCTAGAAATGATCTGAAAGAAGCTCCGGGGGCTAGTTTGCTGAGGACTAGGTGTTGGGACTGATGACCTAGAATGCATGCAAACCCTAATTTTGCATGCATGACTGAAAATGAAAATGACTGGAAAGCTAGTAGGACTAGGATGGAGTATAGGAATATCCTAACATGGTCATCATCAATGTTCCTTGATTGAGCACTTCCTCCTTGCCTGGATATTCCTTTTGTTCGGTATAATTTTATCCCTTTTTTGGGCTGGACAAGTCCTTTACGGAAAAAGGCACTTAGGGAGTTTCTGTTAAGCTCTTTTCTAACTCCTAAAACAATGAAAAGATCGCCGAGAAATCTTGCTTCCTTTCATGCTTGTTAAAGTACCTGAAAGAGCATTTATCCGGTATAAGTTTACCCCTTTTCCGGACCTGCTAGACTAATTACGAAAAAGGAATACTCTAGTCACACCGGCTAGAAGAGTTCTTCATTGCATACTTTTATGCTTCTTCGGGCCTTGGAGACTAACACACGAAAAAGCAACCCCCTAGAGTCTTCTTATTGCTTTCAGACTCTCTAAAATTTAAAGCAACCACGAGCATGAACTGTCCTGGGCTCGTACAAATCCACACGACAGTACCACTTTACACACACTTCTTCTAGTTCCTTAACCCATGAAGATGTCCCCCCATGCCTCTTGGCCCTATGATCGATCATCTCGGCAGCACTGCCAATCAAGTCGCCTTTGTTCAGAGTAGTCTACATTCTCCTGCCATTTTACACCACCTTGAGTAACACTCATCCCAGTCACTATCCTTGATCCATTACAGCTATGATCCCTTTCCCATCAGTCAGTTTCATATGCTGCCCGATCATCCCCTCCATCATACTTTGAACAAAGGAAGTTTGAGTCCACCCACTCTACTTGCCCAGTTATCCCCCACAGTCTGTCAGTCCTACCATCAGTAATCTCATACTTCAGTTCTCCACCTCGCGCTCCTGTCAAGGAAACATCATTGCCTTGATAGTTGCAGGTCTCCCTCTGTCGACGAGAGCCCTCTATTCCAGAGGATAGACCCAGAGGTCCCTGCGCCTTGGACCCATCACCATCTGTGCTGAGTGCCTACGGACCATTCTGACAGGAGTCATCATTGCCTCTCCGAGTGGTTGTTTCTCACATGCTCGACTTCAACACCTTGATCGCATCATTGAGAATCGCGTAGGGTTTATATCCCTTCAGTTATTGGTCAAAGACCCTGGATTTCCCCCGACTCTAGCACATTGGTGAGTCACTTCGGAATGCCCAGTTATATGTTCCCGTGGCTGTCTGGGTTACGTTGGCAATTGTATTCGGAATCCATCCAATCATATGCTTCCTTGAGTACCCAGTTCAGTTCCAGTTCAGTGTACCACTGAGGACATGAATCCCCATCACTATGCTCCAGCAGCTCATCAGTTCCTCTAGTACCACACTCAGCAGCCCTGTTGTTATTCCAGTGTATCAGTTCTTCAGCTCAGACATGGTCATCTCAGCAGTATGTCCCAGATTTGTGTCCCCTCTGGACCCTTATGATGTACACAGTGGTTCTCTATGTATCCTACAGGTCCCCCTTTTTCGGGCCTCATTGTTCTTTTTTATGTATCTTGATACGAGCATGGGTATGCCCACCTCGTCCATATATTGAGATTCTTCCTCATTCATTATTTGAGGCCATGTATATTTCAGGTCCCCATATTTTGGACCCCATTGTTATTATTATTCTAGATCTTGATACGAGCATGGGAATGCCTGCCTCGTCCATATGTTTAGATTATTCCTCATCCATTATTGAGGTCATGTACTTTTAGTTTTTGCAGTTTGTTCGGGACTGTTGTTCCAGGATCTAGTTTGTTTCTTCTCTTCTCCACACCCCAGGAAAACCATACAAGACTTATGATGTCTATCGGCCATACGATGAGCTCTTGCCCTCACACATCAGGGGGCAATCTGTTAACAACCAAAAAGTGCTCACTACCTCATCTACCCCATTACATGACTCATTTGTCCATATTTCCTACCATATCTACCTTCAAAACCTTAAAATCCCATTAAAAAACCTCCAAAAGGCCACAAAACCATCAAAAAAGCCTCCGAAAGGCTAAAAAACCCCTTTTTACCCCAAAATTCCTCCAAAATAGAAAAGACCCTCTAAAAAGGGAATAAAAAATATAAAAAAAGGAGGAAAAAGAGGAAAAAAGAGGAAAAAACCCTATACAGCTGACCTAAACCATATGGTTCCCAAAACCATGGGCCAGCACTCCACCACCAAAAACCTATAAATAGGTGATGGAGACCCCTCATTTCATATCCACAGTCAAATACACCCTTACTCTGCCAAAATCACTTTCGAAACCCTAGCTCACCCTTGAGCTACTTTCACCTTTGAGTGCCCCTTTTGGCCCATTTCCAACCCTTTGGAGAAAGAGAAGGAGCAAAGCTGGAGTTTGGAGCAACCCTCTTGGACCATTGCAAGAACTTCACCAACCTCTACACTTGAGGTAAAATTTTAATACAAAAAAGAAAGATCTTCGCCATATTTCCATGTTTTGTTATGTTTATTAATGCTCATGCTAGTTTAGAATTCATATTGTTTTCTTACTTTAATTTACTGTTTATTGAACTGCTACTAAGGAGTCCTTTCTCCTTAGTAGGTGCTCATTTGCACAAGCTAGGGTGAAAACCCTAGCTACATCAACTCCCTCTGAATATCTGCATCCTTGCAGAAACTACTGAAGTGTGCTCCTTTGCTTTCTTACAGGAACAACTGGAGTGTGCTCCCTCTTGATCTTTGCTTCCTGGATTACCTGTCCTTGAACTTACATCCATCCTTAATCACTATGCATGCTTATTAGTATCATCATTGTGTTATCCTTGAGGTCTCATACATAATCACACATTTATTAGTATAATCTTAATACTATCAAAACACAATAGTCTTAAACATGTATAGTCATGATCATTCACAGATAATAAACATTAGTATTCAAGGTTTCAAAGAAGTCTTCTTTTACTCATGCATATTCTTATTTGATCATAGGACTCTTCTAATTAGTTAAATCATCAATGCATAAACCCGTGATTACTCAAACCTATACCTTCATGATTCTTCTGGTTATTCATATCATCAACTGTGGTAAGAAACATAATATGCATACAACCATGACTATTCAAACCTATGACCTCATGAATAATAATTATCAACAACACAACAGTATAAGATCCTAACACAAGGTAGGATTCTAGCTTGATATAGGAAAAACATACCTGGATTAGCATGCTAGATAGATATGTCTAACATACCCACATAATGTCTTCTGGTTCTCTTCAGGGACTTGTGCTAGTAACCTACATGTCTAATAAGTTAACCATTGTAGAACCAAGTTATACATACATCGTAAGTAGATCTTCTATGTGATCCATGACAATGGATGAATCTTTGTCTTCATGTCGCCATGATCATATGTTCTTGAAGTAGAACATGATTTGTCTTTCTTGGTATACCTTTTATGTTAGCAGACAACATAAACCTCATACAACACCATAATGCATTAGTACAATCATAAGTGTCAACACCCTAACCAATGAATATCTTCTATCATGCATTCATAATTTTGTTAAGGTGATACGACAAATCTCAAATCAAGATTGTACTAACCATAATAATCATGAAGACAAACATACCATAAACTTAAACATGAACAAATCTCAAAACATACCTTGATGAGTCATACCTGTCGAGATCGCTTGCAATCTTCTTATGTAAGGCCTTAGCCTCATCTCCCTCTGAAACAGGAACTTCTTCACTTATGCAGGTGAAAAATCCAACTTCTTCTAGGATTAACCCAATCCACTTGATTTGCAAGAACTGGACTTGGAGTTGGATTAGGGTTTGTTAGAGAAACCCCAAAAATTCAAACTTTGAATTTCAAACTTCCAAAAGGATAGAAATATGCGCCTTGATGAGTTGATCAAGCTGGTATATTCAGAATTTGAAAACTGCAAAGTTTCACTCCTCAATTTTTCCTTTGAAACTTCCAGATTCACTGGACGTGACACCGAACTGGGGTTTGATGAAGCCCACTCTTCTACCCAATCAAAAGGTTTGATCCAAATCTCTAAGCTTCTATTTTTATGAGGAGCTTCCAGCCGTGGTCACAGATTTCAAAAATTCCCATTTTTTGCAGAAGCCCTAATTTTCCACTTTTCTGATCAAAGTCCCGAACTAGGGTCTGATCAAGCCCGGCCTTCTGCCCAGCCAAAAATTCTGATCTTGGTCTCTAAATTTTGATTTTGATGAGTAGCATTCAGCCGTGGTCTCTGATTACAAAAATTCAAACTTTATCCGAAACCCTAAATTTCGGAAGCCATGAATGAAGGTGCTAAAAAATAATTATGTTTTGACAGAAATATGTACCTGATTGTTTTTGGAGTAACTCCGAACTTTTCGATCCACAGGGTCTGAAAACGTTTCTTGAGATATCCCGAACTGTCATCTTTCCATCCCGACAGGTATGATGTCAATTGGATTCTCTGAGAGAGAGTTATTCCAAGTGTCATAACGTGACCTGTTTATGGGATAAAATAGGAGAGCTAACTTGTACAGTGTTCCACGTGTCACTGGCTCCACTTCGGCCTCTGAAAACATTTTCTGAGATATTGCAGTCTGTGTTCTACTGTCACTTTTTACTAAATGTCATTTGGAGCTTCCTATCCCAAGTTATGACCTTTTTCCCAAGGTCACCTGATTTTGATTCAGATTTGGAAGAGGCAGAAACCCTATATTGTACAAATCATAAATCACAAAGTACAACGAATTAGAGGTTTTCCTTTGGACACAAGGTACATGGGGATCTTATCTTCGACCTGTAAAAGTTTCAAACACGAAAAATTCGCCAAAACGGATTTATAGCGAAAGTACTACAATGATTGATTTTTGCTATATCAAGCCCTAGCATCGTAAGTGCAACAAGTGTCATACATGTCATATCATGCCTTCTTTCGGGATAGCTTTGATACCATGTTAACTTTTCAAAATTTAGTTCAATCTGATCTAGGATCTTAACTGAGAGAATAACATGTACAGCAAATCTACAGCATATCAATCATGGACACAATAATGCAAGCACACAAGAGACACAAAGTTTACTTGGGGAAAACCATAAAGGTGAAAAACCCCAATAACTTCCTCAAAGATAGATAGAGCAATGATACAACTAGAATACAAGAGAAAGTCTTCTCCTAGTAGCAGAGCCTCCTCCTCCACAAGTGCGCCACTCTCCAAAGTGTGAGTGAGAGAATAGAATGTGTAAAATGAGAGAGACACACTCTCTATTTATACACTAACTTGACTTGACCTTTACTCAACTAGGTTGGCCTCAACTTAACCACTTAACATAATGCTGACTAGGCCGACCCCCACTAGGGTGGTCTAATAACCCTTTGACCCACATGGACGACCCCCAATAGGGTGGTCTAATAACCCTTTGACCCACATGACTTATACAAGGCCGACCCCAACAAGGTGGTCTAATAACCCATCAAGTATAAGTTACGACACTTACAATATAAATGACGACAATTCCGTATAGAGGAATAATAACATCTCTATAGGAATACAACCACTTCCGTATATAGGAATAATAACATCTCTATAGGAATACAATATACAAATATGTGAAATACATTCCGAAGTTACATATACATCAATATTTTATAGGACAAAAGCAACATTGGTTTTGGCATATTATTGTGTTTTTAAGCAACATATTGCATATTTTGTTTTATCATGTTAATTTTTTTTATATAAGGGACACGGTGAATTTGGTTTTAGCATATTAATCTTATTTTTACAAAGAGAAATATTGTGAATTTGGTTTTGTTTTCATGTAATATTGCAATTTGTTTCATTCATTATACAATTTTATATCTAACATATTACTATGATTTCTATTTTTTGGCATTGGAGTTTAGGTTTTCAATTCTTTCAACATGGGAAACCAAACGAAATGTGCAACAAAACATTAGTGCACCAGAACTGATGGAGAGGAAAGAAAATAAAGAAAATGTGAAAACATGAGAAAGTTAAGAGAAAAAAGAGCATTGGAAAGAAATGTGGAGGCACATGGCGGTGATGAAGAAATGCAAAATGTGGAAGCACATGGCGGTGATGAAGGAATGCAAAATGTCAAGGAACACGTTGATGAAAGAAATGAAGAACATGGAGGTGATGAGGAAATGACAAATGTGGAGAAAACCATGGGCAACATTGATATTGAGACCATGATTGGTGAGTAAATATTTTTTAATGTTTATAAAATTGTATTTAATACTTGAGTATATAATTGATTTGAAAGTTCACATTCTTATAAATATATATATTTTCATGCAGGGTCAACATCCAACCTGCAAAATCCTACCATACCTATCAATTTACAGAGATTAATTGGAAGTTGCAACAATATCGTCATTGATGACAAGTTTTTGGAGAATATGGATTCAAGTAAAATAGAAGAATTGGGACTTTTGATGCGTGATCATACAGCTCAATATAGAGCAAAAAGGATACTCGAAAATTATCTTGAAGGTATTTATGTGATAGCACAAGCTCAATTGTTACATAGATTGTTAAAGAAAAAAATTCTAAGAGATGTAATTAAATTATTGGGCATTAAAAGTGTCAAAGAGGTTAAAACAAATGAGATGGTATCAAAAAATATTACCTCGGACCTTGCCACACTTGCAAGGAAACGATCTCATGATTTAGTGTTTGCTCGTAAAACATTGCTAACAAGGGTTGTGAAAAAAAACACTGCAATTGATCGTTTGTTGGCTATGACTGCAAGAAAGTTAAAAACATCAAGAAAATTTTTATGGAAGCATAAAAACGTTAGGGTTCATTTAGATGAGGATGATGAAGTTGCATGTTGGGTTGCTATCTGTAGGAAACCTTATCAAGATAGACTTCCATATAATGTGAGGGACAGGGTGAAAGAGTTTTGGGAATTTAAACTCTCGTGTCTTACAAAATGAAAAGGATATTGTGTAGCATCATATATCTAATGGAAACTATGAAACTCATGCCAAACACATAACAGAGTTCACTCAAGTGGAAATGTTCAAAATTTTTATGGAGAGTAATGTTGATGTGAAGATTTCTCATAGCACATTTGTGAAGCTTAAACCATGGTATGTCAGGCCCATTGTTGTTCGTGACACATCTTGTTGCCTATACCATGTAGAATTTGAATTATATTATGAGACATTTAATAATTTTGGCATGGATTGTTGGCCAAATGACCCCCCTCCTTCGAGTGTTCGTGAATTTGTATCTAAAATACTATGTACACAAGAGAATGATCAAGTATTCTATAAGAAACAATGCGTCGATGGTAGAAAATGTGAAGAATGTTCTCATTTGGCTCTCTTTTATGTTAAATACCCCATTGATCCAAATGATCCTCAATTGTCAAATCACATTGTGGAATGGAATATATATGAATATGTTGACTATACCCATGTTACATATTCAATGGAAACATCAAGAAAGATTGAGTTAGTTGAAGATGATATCTTTGTGACATGTTTTATGGAGTCATTCAGGGAGAAAATATATATATATATATCAAACACTCTCATACAGCACGATGGCAAGACTTATAGTTCAAGCAATCACGAGATGTATTTCCAAAAGGAACAATATTATCAATTGTTGATTTTGCTGAAAATTACACTTTCACTCCACAAAAAGAGATACAAAGTGAGTATTATCATTCAGACCAGGTATCTATACTTGTCCATATTTTGTACAGACACGCAAAGCTTCATGTTGATGGTTTTGATAGCAATGAAAATAATCGTGAAGTGATTAAAGAGTATCATTTCTACATTAGTGATGATCGTACACATCATACATGTTTTGTCCAACATTGTTTTAATATGATTTATAACAAATTATCAAGACGTGGGGTCACTTTTAAAGAGCATTGGGTGTGGTCAGATGGTTTTGTTGTTCAGTTTAAATCGACACACTCATTCTTATGGTTGTCTCGCATTCATAATAAAATGGATGTTCACCACACATGGAGTTTTTTTGAAATGGGACATGGAAAAGGAGAACATGATGGCATTGGGGCCTGCATAAAACATTCACTTAGGAGATATCAAATGAATCACTCCGCTTCTCGCCTCGCAAATTCAAATGATATTGTTAATTGGTGCAAGCCGCAAATTTAATCCATGAATTCAATGAAAGGATGGCTAATGTGAGAAGGTATGTAATTGTTTTGATGACCCTTAATGTTTTCAAATGCAGTTATTTACTATGTTTATATGTACATGAGTATTTTGATTTAAATTATTTAAAAAAAAGTTTATTAAATTATTTTTAAATGTGAAATTTGATTTGCACAAGTTATGTGATTATCTTGAATGGGTTCTTCTGGAATATTGCAATGGGCGATGTTGACAGATCAATGCCATATAATTATGTTGCAATTCCTAAAACAAGGGGCTTACACTCCATTAGGAGTAAAAAAATGGCAAATATACATGCAATCGAGAAACGAAAGTACTCTTGCTTCTGTCTTGCATGTATTGATGATGTAGAGTCCTTCGATGAGTGTCAAAACCAAACTAACAAATTTTTCCAACCATGGATACACCAAGAATTGACACCATTTCCCCCATTTGGAAATATCATAGATGAAGAGAGCGATAATTAAGTGGTTGTGATTGACAAGGATTATGATCATGTTTCTGATTTGGTTAGAGAAGGTGACGTATTTGTTACCATTGCACCGGTAGATAATCCATAAAAAAAGTGCATTATTATTTATTGAGATGCAATAGGTCGAAAAGCACGTTGTTGCAAGAATTTAAGGATCCTTCAAATTACACGTATGCAGTGGGTTCAATGGTTTTAATGGGACATTTCTTTGCTGAAATAAGGAAATCTAATGACCATATTCTTTTTCAAGACTACGAGCCATATGTTATATGTGCTCAATACAGTCATTTAGTCATAGCGACCCAGTTGTAGTTGAAACCAGTGAAGACTAGGAAAAAGACCAAGAATTGATAATGGAAATTGTCGATAGAAGATCATAATGCCATTCTTGAAAACATGGGCCACTAGCACATTTCATACGAATCAAGAACACATTGATTGAAAAATGATTTTTTCTTTGATTCTAGGGTTACAACATAGAACTGTTATATAAATTGGACATTATAGTTTATGGACTTTACATTGGACTTTATAAAGTTTATGGACATGTATTTAATTCTCCATTGTTTCTTTTTTATTGAATGCAAACTTGTGTTTTTATGTCATTCCTTAAGGTTGACTGACTACAATGGATACATGCTTTCTTTCTTTCCAATTTTCTCTCTTTTCTTACACTTTTTATATTAATCAATACCAATTGTTCCACATGTTTTTGTTCATAGTTTGAATTTACATGGTTCTTCAAATTGTTGTTCAATGATGCAATCAGTATTTCAATTCTACGGATTTGACATGTCTTGCTAGCAAGACATACATTTTATGCATTCAATCACTTTTCGTTTGCTTAATTTCTATAATGTGCTTGGATGCAATAGTTGTATACTTGAAATTTTATTATTTGTATATCTCTAGTGCTTACACATGCAATAAGAATGTCAAAAATATTTTTGACATTGTCTCCTTTTTTTACTCATATGTTAGTCATTTGACATGTCTTGCTAGCAAGACATACATTTTATGCATGCAATTACTATTCGTTTCTTTAATTTCTATAATGTGCTTGAATGCAATAGTTGTATACTTGAAAGTTTAAATTTATCGACCACATATTATCTTTAGCACCATCCTATCACTTAGCCACAATGGCATATTACACAAAGCATCCATAAATCCTCCATGAAGTGGTAATGTACTATTCTTAAACTTCTTATCATGCAAACTATGGGGGTTATTTGATGATTATCAAATATAGTGAATAAAAGTACCTCTAGTACCTTTATGGCAATAATGTCCATCTTCCTAAAATGATTTCACCCATACAAACAAATTTTCAACATCATGTAAAAGTTCCAAGTAGTTCCATATACATGATGCTTCTCTCATATAATTGTTAATATAACTTTGAATTATAGCTTCGTGAGGTTGAAAAGGAATTAACTAATCCAATCCATATTTTTTCATTTGGTCTCCATGCTTGGTTTTCCATTTCCCTCAATAAATTAAGGCTGTAGTTGTTGGAATATTCTCACCATCATTTTTTATATTTGCATGCCTGCATGCATTCTGCATGCATCCAGTCATAAGTATGGTAGTCTCCCAGAACCTAGTCCCCATTTTTCCAGCCCCAGGATCCTGTTTTTGCTTAGTTCTAGCCCTCCTAGCCACATATGCGCCCTTGTTTCCATCACTAGAGTACAACTGCGCCCTCTTCCACCTATTTAGGAGTTACATCAGTTAGTTCCATGATTAGTGGATCAGTTCCTTGATTTGAGGATTGATTGCTTAGTTAACTGACTGAAACACTTAGTGTTAACACCCAAAAAGTGCTCACTAGTTCATTTCCTTATTCACATGACCCATTTGTCCACTTTTTCACCATTTGAGCCTCTAAAGCCATCAAAAGGTCACCAAAAGACCTCCATACACCCCTTTTTCCACTCAAAATGAATATTTTTCCTCAAAAAGCATAAAAAAACCCTCAAAAAGGGTCCAGAATTCCCAAAAATATTAAAAAGGGAATAAAAATATTAAAAATATTCAAAAAAGGAAAAAGGAGGGAAAAGGTACCTAAACCATGTTGGTCAATACCATTGGTTTCCTCAAAACCATAATGGTATTCCCCATCACCAAAAACTATAAAAAGGTGGTAGGGGCTCCTCACTTTCCATCCATCCATCATCCTATCCTCATGCTGTCAAAATATCTCATGAGCGTTTGACCATTGTAGCTATCTTGGAGAAGAGACCTTTGGAGCTTGGAGCTACTCACCTTGGAAGTTGCTCAACACAAATCCTCACCATTTGAGGTATCTTAATACAATACTCATTCTTTTTATTTATTGTTCTTGAATCATTTTAAGAAAATTTTATTTGATATATGCACATGCTAGTTTAGTTTAGATTCAGATTTATAATAATTGTTTTTGCTTTCAATCTTTGAAACTGCTATCACTTGTTGATAGGTGCCCATAGCACTCAAGCTTGGTTGCAAAACCAAGCCAACAGTTTTTGGCGACTCCGCTGGCTTCGAATTCTTAGATCTCAGTTTTTTGCCTTAGATCTTAGTTTTTGTTAGTTTTAATCATTTTAATTCATAGATCTGCCATCCTAGACAGCAGATCCATTTCTGTTCTAGATCTTGCCCCTTTTTATTGCCATTAACAGCCTGAAATTGCCATTTTCGGGTTCATTTTTCGGCGTCTATTTTCGGCTTTCGCCTCGCGGTTTTTTGCCTGACAGTCGCGCGGCTCATCGCGACCTCGCGGCTTTTTTCTGCGCGGCTCACCGCGGCTTCGCGGCCAATTTACGCGCTGCACATCGCGGCTTCACGGCCATTTGCCGCGCTGCACATCGCGACTGTGTGACCGAAACCCGCACTGCACATCGTAGCTTCGCGACCGAAACCCACACTGCCCATCGCGGCTGTTTTCCCGAAACCCACGATGCAAGTTTTTTCAATTCGGCCAATTTTTGAAAATTATTTTTTGTTGTATTTTCTGCCCATTTAGCATATTTTACAGTATTAAATTTTCTGCATTTTTACAGCCGTATTAAATCTGTTACTATTTAGAATGCTCCATTAAAAGTCTTTTTACAAAATTTTCAGAAATTGAAAGAGAGATTTTTCTGCATTTTATCTAGATCAAGGTTTTATTGTTTATTTGCTCGATACTTTGTCCAAGCAATTTTTAAGAGATCCATTTATTTCTTGAAATATTCATGTTATTTGATTTTCTTCAAATTATTTCAAAAATCCATTATTTTTGAATAGTTTTTTCAAACATTTACATTTCAAAAACGCCTTTATTTTTTGCAAAACTGGAAGCGTCTTTTCTTTCATTTGTAAAATCGCCCAAGCGAGGCAAATTAATTTCAGTTTAAATACCACACTTGCACCCACTCTGCCACATAATTTAAACCGAGCCTTAAAATTTACCTTAAACTCAACCAACTTTTAACCCCACTTGGGGAGCACTTAAAAGAATTTTGTAGTTAGGTAGAATTGAGGGGATAGGTGTTCCAATAACACCCCTTAGTTATTACATTTGAGACATAGTGGTTGTCCTCTACGGTACCAAAATCCCTTATAATTTTGACACAGTTATCAACCAATTTATCGGGAAGGCCTCTCCCTTAGGAGGGTTGAAGTAGCCAGACTGGTTCTGAAAGTCTGAGTGGAATACCGCAATCCATTCAGTAACCGAAGGATACCTTTCGAAGTTCTCGGTGTACACCCCCTTGGTGTACAGCAGCGATAGAACCAAACTGCAGATTCACCCAACCGAACGTGTCATGAACGGGGTATCCTAGTTGCCACTCTTTAGGATTGTCTACCCGGTGTCCCTCCCGGTAGGGGGATATCTAGCCGTTGATTCAACACTCTATATTGTCTGACTTGGATTTCATCACCTTGCAGAGGATATCGTTTGTTGACTCACAATACTTCTAGTTAGGTGTTTGCATGATATATTACCCACCTTTGGTCTAGTAGCACCTCTTTTTTCTAGAAACTGTTTGACTTTTGGTATTCTGACCAATTTTGTTGCATCCCTCCACTTATTATAGCACAATTGCTATAATAAGTGCTTTTTGAGGTTGATTTTTGGCCTGAGAGCCTTTATTTTCACTCCCCTTTTTGCACTCATTGTTGCATTAGGGTTTCGAGTTTTTTACATCACCACCTTACACTGAAATTTAAATATATATATATATTTCTCACCATTGAGAATTTAAGACGATCTCATCGTCTTCAGGGTGAACCCCCTCAGTTCAGTCCACTTGGTTCTACATGTCACCAACGTAGAGCCTTATCCCTTGACTCGACACGTCATCGACCAAACATACAGTCATCCAATTTTGACACGCCTCACTTCACATCTGATTCTGAGGCTGAATCCGAAAACCCTACTGAATTATCACCAACCAACCTCATGGTTGGACCACAATACGACCCACTTTTTACGAGTACTATTGGAGATACATCCACAAACCCTTCTACTACTGTGCCATCCATGGTAACAAAAACCCCTCTAGGCATGCCTAAAATAGGGGCCATTCCCCCTTTAGGTATGCCCAACACAGGGCCACCACATGTTATGGGTATGCCCAACATAGGGGGCACACCCCCTCTCATTACCACAACCCAGATCCCAGGAATTCCTGGCACTATTCCTAACCCCTCTGCAACCCATGTTGCACTTGGGAGCGCTGGATTTTCCCACACCACATCGGTTGGAGCACACATACCTTCCATACCTAGCATACCCTTAGGGGCCACTGGACCACTACATAATGCTACCATTAACAGTTATGTCCCAGCCACTACATCACACCCCTCGACCAGTCTACCATTTCTGGCAAGTTTGAATTTGCCAGACTTGGCAAGACTAACTAATGATCCTATTAGACATGACCCCACTTGGCCCCCCATGCCCACAAAGCTTCCCTCGGACATCCCGAGGTTTGAAGGAAAACCTGGGGAAGATCCCCAAAACCACATAATGTCATTTCACCTATGGTGTTCATCTAACTCCATAGTGGATGACTCCATTAGACTAAGATTGTTGCAACGAACGTTCACTGGCTCTGCAGCCAAGTGGTACATTGAACAACCACATGGGACCCACCATACATTTACGTCCCTCGCCTCCACTTTCCTTCAGTTTTTTCAGCTACCTGTACGCTATGATGCAGGAGTTGAAATACTGTTGTCTTGTAGACAAAACACAGCTACCCACATCACCGACCATATCCATGAGTGGCGTAAGCGCCGTATCCTCTGCAAGATAAAACTGAACGACCGTATATTTTTGGATTGGTTTCTCAAATCACTCCTACCCCTCATAGCTAAGGATGTAGCTTCTGAACAACCCTAGTCGGAGGAAGAAGCCATTCTAAAATCCAAGCAGTTTGATCTGATCTACGCCCAGTGTGGCTACCTGTATACCATTTTACCTGACGCTCCCCGCGGTGATTCCCCCCAGACTGACGCACCGAGGGCATCCCATGCCGCCGACGGCATCATTGGACAAGTTGCATCCCACAACCAACCATTTTCCATTATGCGCAATAATAACGACCCCGATCTTTTGCGGGCCACATCTCACTCTGGAGCTACAACTTCGTATGCTCCCATGGCCCACCCCCACCACACTCATGGACCCCCATGTCCACCACAGTGTTATGGTCATGCACCTTCAGCCTATCCACCTCTGGTTGCACCCCCTACGTATTACCATCAGCAGGCCACACATGCTCCTGTTCACTCACAAGCCCCAATGGATTATTTCCCACCACAGGTAGTCCTTGCTGCACAACAACCTCCAATCGCTCAGACTTATCCTCCAAACAACAACAACGCTACCCCCACCAACCAAAACCTTGATCGACCACCGAAATAGGGTAAGAACCCCAATTTACGAACAAACCACCAATGTTCCATATGCGGGGTATACGACCATTATACACACACTTGCCCCCATTTGGGGCGAGCACGCCAACTGTTGTCTGATGACGCCCAACGCCAAGGGCACGCGGCATAACCAGCGCCACCTCCTCAACCACAACCCATGGTGCTGCAGAATCCTTTGCCCACACAAGGAGTGGTGAACACTCGTCTGTTGGATCCTCCTCAAGGAACCACAACACCACAACAGCAAATCACATATGTTGCACACACAAACCAACCAATGGAGTCAAATACTCATCATCTCCTTATGATGTCATCGTCTGACATCAATCTCCAAACGTGTCGAAACCCATACGCTCCCATTGCACCTACAAATGTTCTCCCTATGATTGAACAACCAGTTCAGAATGCACCTACATCGTTCGTCTCCACAGTCAGACCCAGATTATACTCGGAATCACCTATGACTTCCACATTCCAATCCATCCAACCCCCTTTGAAGATAACTGAGATATCTAATTTGTGCACCCTCTCGCATAACACACAGGTACCAAACCAACAACCCCCTTTACTCCCGCAACCACCCTCAGTGCCAACTCACGTAGGAGCCACACCAATTCATACTATCCCATTTTTATTTCCCCCTTCAGGCGCCATTAGCAAACCAGTCATGGCTACACTTAATCTCCTAGGATTAACATTAGGACTACCTATGTGGTACCTACCTGCCCCAACCTCTCCTCCGACACCGAATGTCATTTTACAACCGGTGCAACCCATCAATACTTCTAACCGTCCACCCCCTGGTGTAGCAAACATCCAGAATCGACCACCTCCAACAACGGCCACCGCATCAACATCCAATTATACTCCCCCACCACTTCAAAAAACTGGGGGCAGAGGTCCACAAACCTACACCACTGGACCCATAACTCACACCCCCCCAGCGACCCCCAAGTTGGCAAAGAATCCCCCAACAAATAGCATACCCCCCAAGTGCTCTTTGTGCAACGACATAGGCCATGCCACCCATCAATGTCCACAGTTACCAGCACTTCAAGAATACATGAATATGTTGGATGACGACACCAATGTTCCAGTAGTCAAACTAGAACTCCCCCCTCAACCTCGTGATAAATCATTGCGCACAAACCATCCTTGTGCAATATGTGGCATTTATGGCCATTATTCACACCATTGCCCTGATCTCCCAGATTATAGAGCATCCTTATACGAATTGAATAATGCCGACCTAGAGATATCCCCTCCTAAAATTGAGGAAATTCATCCCCCACCATATTCCTCCTTGGAAGAAATTAACACCATTTACGCGGTTTCCACTGGATACCCCTCTGTCCGGTCGGCCCCTTCCATTGATCCCTTTGACACACATGTTAAACCCTTTCAAATCGACAAGGAAACCACATGTCCACAACATGGGGGCAGGCCCAAAACCTTACCTACTCATCATCATCGTGATTCTCGTCGGAGATACTGGGGGCATCCACCCCACAAAGGGAATCCCCCATCATCATATCATCACTTCAGTATGCCACCACATCCCACAGCCTCATGGTATAACACCCCGCCAGCAGTTGCTCAATGCCCTATTGATCTCTCTCTGAGACAACATCTGCACCACATTGACACCTCTGGGATAGGGGGCATGATCAATCATTTTGAACCTTCCCCATCATCTCTATCTCAACACCTCAATGAGCCCATCGTTCAAACCAACACATATGTGAT
The DNA here is from genome assembly GCA_027924585.1 of Larix kaempferi. Taxonomy (NCBI): domain Eukaryota; kingdom Viridiplantae; phylum Streptophyta; class Pinopsida; order Pinales; family Pinaceae; genus Larix; species Larix kaempferi. The sequence continues at coordinate 6,062,181 of BSBM01000510.1, forward strand.
CCACAATCACAAACCCCATGCACATAGCACGGGGCAGGTCATTAACCCTGCTGACTTCTTCACATGCGTGATCTCAACCATTTTTTGAGGTCACATATCACTTGTATATTCGATTTGATTTGATACACCTAGTATTCTCCCCCCGCGGGTCATCATTTCTCCCCACCACTGCATCCTTGGCTTGGTGGGTTCACCTTTATTTGTAGCCATTTTTTAACCTAGTTATTTGCTTTGACCATTCTGGAGTCCTTATGACCTCCATTTTTCGCACCATTTGCACTGCCGGATTCATATTTCCATGCTCGTGATGACGCTTGAGATCATGTCTCGCTCTCATGCCCAGATGTTTCGGGCATGTTTTCCTGTGCCCCCTTGTCGCCTCAGTTTGCGTGCCACATCGGTCGTTCTCCATTTTTGACGAGTTTTATATCGCCAGATTCAATTTTCCGCGCTTGTGATGACGCTTGAGATCATGTCTCACTCTCACGCCCAAATTTTTCGGGCATTTTTTCCTATGCCCCCCTCATCGCCTCGGTTTGCATGCCACATCGGCCATTCTCCGTTTTTGACGAGTCTTATATCACAGGATTCAGTTTTCCGCGCTCGTGATGACGCTTGAGACCATTTCTCGCTCTCACGCCCATATTTTTTGGGCATTCTTTCTCATGCCCCCTCGTTGCCTCGGTTTGCATGCCACATTGGCCGTTGCCCCTTTTTGACAATCTTTATGTCACCGGATTCAGTATTCCACACTCATGACGATGCTTGAGACCTTTTCTCGCTCTCATCAATCCCTTTTTGTTTGGTATAATTTTAACCCTTTTTCAGGCCGAGCAATCCCTTTTACAAAAAAGGCACTTAGGGAGTTTCTGTTAAGCTCTTTTCTGACTCCTAAAATAATGAAAAGATCACCGAGCAACCTTGCTTCCTTTCATGCTCGCTAAACGTATCTGAATGGGCGTCTACCTGGTATAAGTTTACCCCTTTTCCGGACCTTGTAGACTAATTACGAAAAAGGAATACTCTAGTCACATCGGCTAGAAGAGTTCTCCATTTGCATCATTTTATGCTTTTTTGGGCCTTGGAGACTAAATCACAAAAAAGAACACCAATGGAGTCCACTTACTGCTTTCAGACTCTCTAAACATGAAAGCGACCACGAGCAATCACCATCCTGGGCTTGTAAAAACCTACAGGACGGTACTCATAACCACTGCAGAGTCTTCTTATCGTTTTCAGACTTCTTAAAAATGAAAGCACTCATAAGCATGAACAGTCCTGGGCTCACAAAATCCATAGGACAATACCATTTTCAAAGCACACTTTTACCCCTTCTTGGAGCTCATTAAAACTATGAAGAAGGACCCAATGGTGCTTCTCGGCGACACAACAGATCACGTCTACTCATATGGCAGCTTCCCCATTTTGGTCACCTTTGTTCAGAGTATTCTGCAGTATGTCACCCTGAGAATCCCTTGACAGCACCCATCAGCTCGTCCCCCCCCCCCAGAGTTAATACATACCCTTCAGTCCTTAAAAGCTATGGTCCCCGCACCTACAAGTCAGTTCCCTATGCTACCAGGTCAACCATGTCATCATGCTCTGAACAAAGGAAGTTTGAATCTACCCACTCTATGACCCCAGTTACTTCCCATCCCCACAAGTATGTCAGTCCTACCGTCAGTACTACCACACTTCAGTTCTACACCTCGTGCTCCTATCAAGGAAACATCATTTCCTTGTTAGTTGCTGGTCTCCCTCTGTCGACGACACCCAAATTTATTCCAGAGGATAGACCTAGTGGTCCCTGTGTCTTGGAATCATCACCATTTATGATGAGTGCCTACGAATCATTTCAAGAAGAGTCCTCAGTGCCTCTCCAAATGGTTGTTTCTCACATGCTCAACTTCAACACCTTGATCGCATCGTTGAGACTCGCACAAGGTATTGGTCCGTTCAGTTATTTGTTGAAGACCCCGGATACCACCTGACTCTTCCACATTTGAGAGTCTACCTATGGAAACAACTAGTTACATTTTTTCTATAGATATCCAGGCTACGCATGGCGACAGTATTCAGATGTACCCCAGTTTTATACTCCCTCTATTATACAGTTACAAGTACTTCCCAGTGCTAACTCACAGTCATTGAGTCCCTACAGATGTTGGACACCTTCCGTTTCAGCAGTTCATTAACCCTTCTGAGACCTTATTCAGAACGGTTGTTGCTCTATGCCAGTGTATCATTTATTGAGATCAGTCATGTTATGATCATGTGTACATCCCAAAATAATGTCCCCTCCAGACCATTATGATGTACCAGCAGATTTTTTATGTATTTTTCAGGTCCCCCTTCTTGGGACTAATTGTTATGTATATGTCTTGATACGAGCATGGGTATGCCCGCCTCGTCCATTATCAGAGCTTATCCCTCATTCATATTGAGGCCATGTAATATTGTTTATTTTGCAGCTTCCAAGGGCCGTGGATACAGTCTCCAATTGGTCTCTTCTCTTCCCCAAACACCAGAAAAAGACAAAAGAACTATGATGTCTATCGGCCATACAATGAGCTCCTGCCCTCACACATCAGGGGGCAATCTGTTAACACCCAAAACGTGCTCACTAGCTCATTTCCTTATTCACATGACCCATTTGTCCACTTTTTCACCATTTGAGCCTCTAAAGCCATCAAAAGGTCACCAAAAGACCTTAATACACCCCTTTTTCCACTCAAAATGAATATTTTTCCTCAAAAAGCATAAAAAACCCTCAAAAAGGGTCCAGAATTCCCAAAAATATTAAAAAGGGAATAAAAATATTAAAAATATTCAAAAAAGGAAAAAGGAGGGAAAATGTACCTAAACCATGTTGGTCAATACCATTGGTTTCCTCAAAACCATAATGATATTCCCCACCACCAAAAACTATAAAAAGGTGGTAGGGGCTCCTCACTTTCCATCCATCCATCATCCTATCCTCATGCTGTCAAAATCTCTCATGAGCTTTTGACCATTGTAGCTATCTTGGAGAAGAGACCTTTGGAGCTTGGAGCTACTCACCTTGGAAGTTGCTTAACACAAATCCTCACCATTTGAGGTATCTTAATACAATACTCATTCTTTTTATTTCTTGTTCTTGAATCATTTTAAGAAAATTTTATTTAATATATGCACATGCTAGTTTAGTTTAGATTCAGATTTATAATAATTGTTTTTGCTTTCAATCTTTGAAACTGCTATCACTTGTTGATAGGTGCCCATAGCACTCAATCTTGGTTGCAAAACCAAGCCAACACTTAGATAGACACCTACAGAAACTAGTTTAGATATACTGACTACTGACAGCTCCTCATGCGCCCACATTGGAGTCTCCTTCCATAGATTTGTGCCACATGCACTAGTTAGACTCAGTTAGACTCATTTGACTGAGATTTGACTATTTGTGACTACTGCCACTGATTGGATGATGTCTCCAATGTCATCCAAGCCACACATTGAAGAGAATTCGAATGACCTTAGAGGCATTCGAATCCATTTGATTGTATTCAATTATTATTCACTTTTCACAGTTCCAGCTTACAGCTGATGTATGATACAATAGTTTTTTCCATTTTCTTGTGTTAATGAGTGATTATTGATTCAACAATTCTTCTTCTCTTCTATGCTGTTATTGAGTGAGTTTTAGTGAGGTTTTCTCCATCTCTATGATCTCTCCTATAAAATATCACATGGTATCAGAGCTGGAGTCAGCTATTCGAATTGCAGCAGCAACAGTTGCAACAATTCTTTGAGCATCTGTCTTTCATTAAGCACCAGAAGCCTCTGGATTTCCACAGCAATTCCTAGTGCAATTGTCTTGAATTCATTGGAGCAATCCAGTGAGTTCTAGCCAGGTGTGAAGGATCCAGTCACATGTGCTCAATGTCCTAAGGCAGTGTTCAATGCGAATTGTAGCAGATCTCCATTTACAATTCTCATTTGTTTTACAGTTTATCTCCATCATTCGAATCCATCTTCAATAGCTACTATGGATCTCCATTGTTTTTGTAGGTTATTCGAAGTTCTCTGCAGTTGAAGCAGTTTCCTGCAATTGTAGCAGTTTTGAAGTTTTATGCAGTTGGAGCATTTTCCTGCAGTTGCAGTAGTTTTGATGTCTTTTGCAGTTGCAACAGTAGATTCGAATTCTACAACAGCTTCCATGGATCTGAAAGTAATTCCTTTTCTCTCTTCATACAACTATGAAGAATGGAAACCAAATATGACGGCATACCTGAAGAGATATGTTATTTTCGATATGTGTATTTGTGTTAAGAGAGATTTTGCTTCCTATGAAGAGGAAGAATATTGGCTAGATGATTGTGACAGAGCCTTAGCAGCAATATGTACTACTATGCTTTCCAATATGGAATACCTCATTGATCTTGCAGAACATCCAAGTGATAACTGGAAAAGTTTGGACATATTATTTGGAAAGAAGGAAGAGGATGATTTGGAGAACAAGCCCAGTAATACTGCCTTCAGTGCTCTCTCTACTCATGATTCGGCCTCAATCATTTCTCATCATGAAGTTGTTCAAGATGAATTCGAAATCCAAGACATGATATCAGGATCTACTATTGCAAAATGGTCCATCACCACTGATGAAGTTGATCCATTTTCGAATTCAAATTCTGAGCAAGATATGTCAGCTACTACTTTAGAAGTTGAAGAGACTTTTGAAAACTCTATTTCCCATGAGCTTGTTGATGTGCAAGATGATGATCTACTGAGTATTTTGGAGGTGATGCATTCACTCTCCTTTATAAAATGCTTCCTATAAACTCCTATTTGGTCATTGGCACATGTTTTCATAGTTTTACCGAAGATGGAAGACACCATCATTCGCTTGGTTTCAAGTCTCATGCATATCCTTGTGATTTTGGTTTTGATCTCACCCCTGCCAGTTCAAAGGAGATCATAAGAAGCCATCTATCGATTCTTGGATCTAATTTGAAGTCCAATCCAACACCATCATGTTAGTTCATTTGGTTATGATCTCACCTATGTTGGTTCAAAATATCAAGTTTAGGAAGCCTCCAGATTTGCTTGCATCCATTGTTGGAAAACTCAAGCACATGTTTTTGGAGCATAATCCACTTCTTCCCAAGAGGAAGATAACTCTTTTTGAGAGAATGCTAGATCCAGATCCACAAGAACCTGAAGATCTAGCACCTATTAGTGAAGATGAGCGATTTGAAGACCAAGATCCAGATCTACAACTTGCAAATCCTCCTCTTCCTAGATGGGAAGCCACTACTCTTAGATCAGTCGAAGATCTTGTTGGAGATCCACTTGATCCGAGGAGAACCAGATCTGATTTTCAAAATGGAAGGTTTCATCTTTCTCACATTAAAGATCCATTTCTTGCCAATAGATCTTTATTTGGTGGATAAGTGCACTTACCATTTGGGGTGAGTGATGTACATGATTGATTATCCTACCACAATCTATCTTGAGGGGGGGTTTTCTTCCCACTGGATTTTCCCTCTTTCCTCACTTTATTTATTTTAGATTGTTGTACGGGGTGACCTTGGTCTCAGTCACCAGGGCCCTACCATTAGTTCTTTCAGTTGTTTCCTCATGTTTAGCTTGTGGAGGGGTGTTGGAATATTCTCACCATCATTTTTTATATTTGCATGCCTGCATGCATCCAGTCATCAGTATGTTAGTCTCCCAGCACCTAGTCCCTAGTTTTTCAGCCCCAAGAGCCTGTTTTTTCTCAGTTCTAGCCCTCCTAAAATACAATTACCTATAAGATTTTTCACTATGACTATTACATTTTGGATGTTTGAACCCCATGGTAATTTCGTTAATTTTAATAAGTTTCATTGGACACTGTTAGTATACATTTTCCTTAATACCTTGATCCATAGGTGTGCTAGTTCTTTCACTATCCTCCAACATAATTTAGCTTCTAATGACAAATAGAATAAATCTATCCTTCATATGCATGCTTCTTTTGTTGATTTGCATTTGACTAATTTCACAATGTATGACTTGAAGAAATCAATTTACTTTATTATATACTTTGGAAAAGTCTAATTTCAAGCATCAACCCTTTTATGTTAATTTTGTTGGTTGAATGTAAGGTTTATTAAGTAGTGATTAAATTACACATAATTTTTTTGCCTATTAAAAAGCCTCTTTAAGTTCTTCAAGTATTAAACTTGTTTAGTTGGAATTTGATTTTGAAGGATATTACTTGTGAGATGATCTTATTGTGGAGGAATGTTCTCTTTTTTTAAATTGGAGTTAGAAACATTGGACATATTAAATACATATTAGAGATCACCTTTGGGATCAGAGAAAGTATGAAGTGCACTTAATCTCTCTTTTACATCGTTCAGGGTTTGTAAAAAAGGTTTGGAATAATTCAACCACTTATTTTTCCATTGAAACACTACACAAAAAATATCTAGGAAATGATGTCTAACCAATATCAGACAATATCAATAACGAGTCGAGTGATTCAAATGGATCAAAGTTTGATCCATATAAAACATTACAATATATCAAGTCAATAGATCTTGTTCAAGTGTGTGTTGTTTTATTTGACACTGAGCATTTTGATTATCAGAAACTATTTTAGCAAATAGTGAAGATACATGTTCAATGGAGCCGTAGTGTCTTTTTGATTAAACCATAGTGGAAATAGTTCACGATTTCTTCTCTAATTTCTAATGATGTACAGTGAAAATGTAGCAAAACTGCCAATGCATCAAACAAACAATTTCTTGGTTCACAATGGAAACTATGCCAATGAAACAAGTCAAAATTACCTAAAGCATTATCAATTTCTTCATTCTTCATGATGGAAAGATGGGAAGAATATGATGATTAAGATAAGTGCTTGAGAGGATGGAAGGATGGGGAATACTTTGTTGTGAGCAGAGCCTCCTCAAGACCTTCAAGAGAACCGGTTAGCTAGCTACAAGTCTAGAATAAGTGCAGGGTCTCATCAATAGAGATGTCGATATCTCATGGGACTATGCATGTTACTTACAGTCATCTACCATCAAGATCAAGGGGAATAAGGAAGAGATCATCATAATAGTGTTTGTATTGGGTGTAACCTATATCCTCCATCTCCTGAAACCTGGTAATTCCCTTAAGAAAACAATCAAACCACCTCCATCCCAGGTGTTAAAATAAAGTAGTGAGGGATCCTCCTAACTCTTTGTAAAGACAATGAAACCTCTATTCATAAACCATAACATATTATCAAACATGATATGGAAATCATAGACTTTGGTAACATTTTGGCTCAACATTCTGGCTTGAACCTATAGCATCCATGTGTCCCAAGAAGAATTTCAAAAGAATTATAACAATACAAGTCATATATCCTATTAATGGTTGAAGGAAAATGATAGCAAGTGCAACAACAACAACAAAACTAGAAAGAAAGGAAAGTTTAGAATATAGGGTCTAGGATTTATATGGCCTTTGTGCTTCGTGCTTGGAACACACAACATAATGGGAACAAAATTTATGGAACAATAGATATCAACTTTTGTTGAAAAAATTCTCCATTAATGCACAAAAACTGTTTTATGAAGCTTTTTGAAGCTTTCACGTATTAAACTTGTTCTAGAATCCTTTCCGTCATATCTTATGCAAAACATTACAATACATGGAATTGCTAAAAAAACTATTAAATCTATTAAGTTTTTTAGCTTAACTAGGTCTCTCAACACTTTCTCTGTTTTTGAATGGAAAACACTAAAATGCTTCCTACATATGCAAGACAAGAATTCCCAATGCCCATACGCACATAAAAAAATGACAAAGATATAATTGAACCCTGATCTGGAACTCAATGACAAAAGCAAGGACATATGCATTTATTCAATGCAAAATGAAAGACAAAATAAAAAAGAATATTTAAGTCACTTGCTATTGTGCATTCATTTCAAAAACCCATTCTCTTAGGACATTAAAAATTTCAACCAACTAGATGGAAGGAATATTTTTCATCCTCAATGCACATTGTACAAAGAAAAATCTTAAAGCTCATCAAGGGCAAATTATCACATATATTGACATTGTTCATTCCAATGTAGTTGGCAGAATACTTGACCTTTTATCTGTTAATGTATATGTAACTTCGGAATGTATTTCACATATATGTATATTGTATTCCTATAGAGATGTTATTATTCCTCTATATGGAAGTGTCGTCATTTATATTGTAAGTGTCGTAACTTATACTTGATGGGTTATTAGACCACCTTGTTTGGGGTCGGCCCTGTATAAGTCATGTGGTTCAAAGGGTTATTAGACCACCCTATTGGGGGTCGGCCCAGTCAGCATTATGTTATGTGGTTAAGTTCGAGCCTACATGAGTTAAGTAAAAAGGCGAGTCAATTCAAGTATAAATAGAGTGCGGGAGGCACTCTATTTACTCACTCACTTCTCACACATGCACTCAAGGAGGAGTGGCGCACTTATGGAGGAGGAGGATCTACTACTAGGTTATTTCTATCTCTCATGGTTGGTTGTATCATTGCTCTATCTATCTCTGAGGAAGTTATTGGGGTTTTTCACCTTTATGGTTTTCCCCAAGTAAATCTTTGTGTCTCTTGTGTGCTTGCATTATTGTCTCCATGATTGATATGCTGTAGATATGTTGTACATGTTGTTCTCTCAGTTAATATCCTAGATCAGATTGAAGTAAATTCTGAAAATTTAACATGGTATCAGAGCTAGCCTGAAAGAAGGCATGATATGGCATGTATGACACTTGTTGCACTTACGATGCTAGGGCTTGATATAGCAAAAACTAGTCATCGTAGCACTTTCGCTATAAATCCGTTTTGGCGACGTTTTCAGATCTGAAATTGTTACAGGACGAATATAAAATCTCCAGGTACCTTGTATCCAAAGGACAACCTCTAATTCGTTGTACTTTGTGATTTATGATCTGTGCAATATAGGGTTTCTGCCTCTTCCAGATCTGAGTCAAAATCAGGTGACCTTGGGAAAAAGGTCATAACTTGGGCTAGGAAGCTCCAAATGAAATTTCGTGAAAAGTGACAGGTAGTACATGGACTGTACTATCTTAGAAAACGTTTTCAGAGGCCTAAGTGGAACCAGTGACACGTGGAATGCCGTACAAGTTTGCTCTCCTGTATTATCCCATAAACAGGTCACATTGAGACACTTGGCACAACTCTCTCTCAGAGAATCCAATTGAGGTCATACCTATCAGGATGGAAAGATAACAGGCCGATATATCACAGGAAAGGTTTTCAGAGGCCGAAGTTGAAACAGTGACACGTGGCACGCTGTACAAGTTCGCTCTCCTGTATTATCCCAAAACAGGTCACGTTGCGACATTTGGCATAACTCTCTCTCAGAGAATCCAATTGAGGTCAGACCTGTCAGGATGGAAAGATAACAGGTCAGGCTATCTCAAGAAACGTTTTTAGAACCTGTGGATCAAAAAGTTCAGAATTACACCAGAAACAATCAGGTACATATTTATGTCAAAACAGAATTATTTTTGAGTACCTTCATTCATGGCTTCCGGAATTTAGGGCTTTGGAGAAAGTTGGAATTTTTGTAATCGGAGACCACGGCTGGATGCTACTCATCAAAATAGAAATTTAGAGACCAAGATCACAATTTTTGGTTGGGAAGAAGGCTAGGCTTGATCAAACCCTAGTTTGGGACTTTGATCAGAAAAGTGGAAAATTAGGGCTTCTGTAAAAATGGGAATTTTTGAAATCTGTGACCACGGCTGGAAGCTCCTAAGAAAAATAGAAGCTTAGAGCTTTGGATCAAACCTTTTGATTGGGTAGAAGAGTTGGCTTCATCAAACCCCAGTTCAGGGTCACGTCCAGTGAATCCGGAAGTTTCAAAAGCAAAATTGAGGAGTGAAACTTTGTAGTTTTCAAATTCTGAATATACCAGTTTGATCAGCTCATCAAGGCGCATATTTCTATTCTTTCGAAAGTTTGAAATTCAAAGTTTGAATTTTTGGGGTTTCTCTGACAAACCCATATCCAAATCCAGGTCCAGTTCTTGCAAATCAAGTGGATAGGGTTAATCCTAGAAGAAGATGGATTGGTCACCTGCATAAGTGAAGGAGTTCCTGTTTCAGAGGGAGATGAAGCTAAGGCCTTACATAAAAAGATTAGAAGCGATCTCGACAGGTATGACTCATTGAGGTATGTTTCGAGATTTGTTCATGATTAAGTTTATGGTATGTTTGTCTTCATGTTATTACGGTTAGTACAATCTTGATTTTAGATTTGTCGTATCACCTTAACAAAATTTTGAATGCATGATAGAAGATATTCATTGGTTAGGGTGTTGACACTTATGATTGTACTAATGCATTATGGTGTTGTATGAGGTTTATGTTGTCTACTAACATGAAAGGTACACCAAGAAAGACAAATCATATTCCAGTTCAAGAACATATGATCACGATGACATGAGGATAAAGACTCATCCATTGTCATGGATCTCATAGAAGATCCATTTACGAGGTATGTATAACTTGGTTTTATAATGGATAACCTATGAGATATACAGGTTACTAGCACAAGTCATTGAAGAAGAACAAGAAGACATCATGTGAGTATGTTAGACATAACTAACTAGCATGTTAATCCAGGTATGTTTTTTCTATATCAAGATAGAATCCTACCTTGGGTTAGGATCTTATACTGTTGTTGATAATGATTATTCCTGAAGAGTCATAGGTTTGAATAATCATGGTTGTATGCATATTATGTTTCTTACCATAATTGATGATATGACTAACCAGAAGAATCATGAAGGTATAGGTTTGAATAATCACAGGTTTTATGCATATTATATCTCGTATCTTGATTGATGATTCAACTAACCTGAAGAGTCATAGGTTTGAGTAATTACAGGTTTAGACATGTTATGTTTCTTATGATTTGACTAACCTTAAGAATCCTACATAGACCTTGAATGCTAATGCTTATTATTTTCTGTTTGAAATGATCATGACTATACATGCTTGAGATTATTGTGTTTTAATAGTATACTAATGAATGTATGATTTTATATGAGATCACAAGGATAACACATTCATGATACTAATAAGCATGCATAGGGACCAAGGATGAATATGAGATTCAAGAACAGGTAATCCAGGAAGCAAAGATCAAGAGGGAGTACACTCTAGTGGTTTATGCAAGGACACAGATATTCAGAGGGAGTTGACCATCTCTCTACATTCCACAACAAAAAGGTGTAGAAGAAGTTACTTCATATTAGGACTCCAGCAGCTCCTGTAAGGAAGCAAAGACTCAGAGGGAGTCCACCCAACGAACAAACAAAGATAAGTATTTTAATTTCTTGCATATTTGTCTGTTTAAATAAAATTGTTCAATGATGTATATGCTCATGTTCCTAGACTTAGGATATGTATTGTGCATATTAGAATAATTTCATTGATGAACAGTATACTTCTAATATGCATGGGTAAGTGGCCTATGGCACTGTACAACATTCCATTGCTACTTATCTAGAATGAAACCTCTTTGCTGACATGTTGGGAGTTGTGCACACTCTTAACAATGTTCTGGTAGATATTGGAAGGCATCTAGAAAGTTACGGGATATGGATAAATGTTGTATTGAAGCATTGGCTAAGATAATTGCATGACTGTATGACATATCTCTTTATGTGTAAGAATTTGTTCTGAAAATTATGAGATGTTTCTAATCATGCAATTTAACTTGTTTTGTAGGAAATACCGTATATCTTCACCTACAAAAGGACTACAACATTTGTTCCAGCAACAAAGATATCTATTGAAGATACTGAAGTTCCCAGGATCTGGGATGAAGAAATGGAATGTCATGATCCGTCGATCATGAAGAATGATGTTTGGGATGTAGTCCCAAGACGTGAAGGAAAGTTTGTTATAACTTCCAAATGGAGCTATCATATCAAGCATGTTGCAGATGGCAGCATTGAGAATTATAAAAGTGATGAAATAGAAGATGCACCAGATGGATTTCAAGACAACATGGTGTAGTCATATATGTGTGCAGAACTTGGTATGGTAGGATAGACAGCCTTCTATCCAGTTTGGGCTTTACCAAGAGTAAAGCGAATTCCAAACCTTGACTACAAGGTTGAGGAAGGAAATCCAGTGATACTACTTTTGTATGCAGATAACCTATTTGTTACAGGTGAAGATAGATTGATTGCCGACATGCAGCGGAAGCTTACTGCCTAGTTCGAGATAAAGAACTTGGGGATGATGCACTATTTGTTTTTGGCATGGAGGTGTGGCAGAGTGCAGATGGAATCTTCCTTGGACAAGGGAAGTATGCAGTAGAGATCCTGAAGAGGTTCGGGATGATGGATTGCAAGGCCATGGCCACACCTATGGCATCGAATCTGAAGCTTCTATGTGATGCTTCATCTGAGCCGGTTGATGTCTCTATGTATCGTCAGATGATTGGGTCATTGATGTACCTGACGAACACGAGACCAGACATTTGCTTTGCTGTGAACACATTGAGCCAGTTCCTGACAAATCCGAGGAGTGTTCACCTGGTTGCTGTAAAGCATGTTCTGAGGTACCTGAAGGGTACAATGGATTATGGGCTCAAGTATGAGGCGAATCAAAAGTTTAACCTGCAGGGTTATGTTGATTCAGATTGGGCTGGCAGTGCTACAGATAGGAAGAGCACATCTGGGTGTTGCTTCAATATGGGATCAGGTGTGATCTCTTGGTTTAGCAGGAAGCAGTCCTGCGTAGCACTGAGTACAGCTGAGGCGGAGTATGTTGCAGCCTGTTCAGCCAGTTGTGAGGCAGTATGGCTGCGGAAGCTACTGTCTGAGTTATTTGATCTCCCGTTGGATACTACTGGTATCTTCTGTGATAACCAGAGTTGTGTGAAGCTGTCTGAGAACCCAGTGTTTCATGACAGGTCGAAACACATAGAGATCAAATATCACTATATCAGGGATATGGTGTAGAGAGGAGCTATGAAGCTCCTATATGTTGCGACGGACAAGCAGATTGCAGATGTGCTGACGAAGCGACTAGCCAGGGTGAAGTTCGAGTACTTTAGAGAGAGGCTTGGCGTGCTTCAGATCGAGGATACTTCGAGGAAGAAGTGATGGACACATTTGCTGAAGCCATTCCAAGCATGTTGGAAGGGGGGTCCTTCACATGGCTGTGGATGTAAGCGCTGGATGATGAGCATCAGGATGATGTTCTGGTTTCTGCTTGGATATGATCAGTTGGATCATTTTATGTATGTATGTACGCATCATGCTGGGTGCTGGATATGATTAGATGGATCATTTTTTGTATATATGTACGCATCATGTTGGATGCTGGATATGATCAGATAGATCATTTTTATGTATGTATGTATGCATCATGTTGATGCTGGATATGATCAGTTGGATCATGTGTATGTATTTTGTATATGCATCATGTTGGATGCTTGGATCATGTATCTGTATATGTATCAAGTGGATACATTGTATGATCAGGTGGATCATGTATGGTGATATGTATCATGTATTTGTATTTGTATCAGGTGGATACATTGTATGATCAGGAGGATCATGTATGATGATATGTATTAGGTAGATACTTGGTATGCATCAGGTAGTTGCAGTGATGATCAGGATGATCATGGATGACGAGCTTCAGGATGTTGCTCTAGATGACATGTAGCAGGACGTTGCAGTGATGATCAGGATGATCATGGATGACAAGCTTGAGGATGTTGCTCTAGATGACATGCAACAGGACGTTGCAGTGATGATCAGGATGATCATGGATGACGAGCTTTAGGATGTTGCTCTAGATGACATGCAGCAGGACGTTGCAGTGATGATGATCAGGATGATCATGGATACATCAGGATGATGTATGGTGAGTATCAGGTTGATACTCTATGGCCGTGGATCAGGTTGTGTAGATGAGCATGTAATCCGGTGCCCTGGGAGATTTGCAGATGGTCTTTTGAGGTTTTGCCTATGGCATGTAATATCGGTGCCCTGGGACATCTGGCAAATGCTCTTTCGAGGTTTTGCTCTGGGAGGACATGTAATTCGGTGCCCTGGGAGATCTACAGATAGTCTTTCGAGGTTTTGCCTATGGCATGTAATAGCGCCCTGGGATATCTGGCAGATGCTCTTGCGAGGTTTTGTCCTATGGCATGTAATAGCACCCTGGGAGATCCGATAGGTTGGGCTGTGTGCCCGTAATCAGTCCTAGGATGCTCTTGCGAGGTTTTGCCATGACCACATATAATAGCGTCCTGGGAGATCCTACAGGTCGGAGTTGTGTACCCGTAACATCCTGGGATGCTCTTTCGAGGTTTTGGGGTGGGGTCACATGTAATAGCGCCCTGGGAGATCCTACAGGTCGGAGTTGTGTACCTGTAACATCCTGGGATGCTCTTTCGAGGTTTTGTGGTGGGGTCACATGTAATAGCGCCCTGGGAGATCCTACAGGTCGGAGTTGTGTACCTGTAACATCATGGGATGCTCTTTTGAGGTTTTGTGACGCACGTAATAAGTCCTGAGGATTCCACAGTATGGCCAGTGATGTTGAAGACCTGCAGGTGGTGGGACTACATCCAGTATGAAAAAGGACTGGCTCTGTAGAACTTCCTATGACGAGTAGATTCAGAGATTGATTGAGATAGCAGCAGCAGTGACGATGATGATGACTCGATGACAATTATCCAGTGACGATGATCCAAAGAAGATGACTTGTGCTAGAAGAACTGTGCTGAGAAATACCTTCCTAGTTAAGAGGGAGTGTTAATGTATATGTAACTTCAAAATGTATTTCACATATATGTATATTGTATTCCTATAGAGATGTTATTATTCCTCTATACGGAAGTGTCGTCATTTATATTGTAAGTGTCGTAACTTATACTTGATGGGTTATTAGACCACCTTGTTTGGGGTCGGCCCTGTATAAGTCATGTGGGTCAAAGGGTTATTAGACCACCCTATTGGGGGTCGGCCCAGTCAGCATTATGTGATGTGGTTAAGTTCGAGCCTACATGAGTTAGGTAAAAAGGCAAGTCAAGTCAAGTATAAATAGAGTGCGGGAGGCACTCTATTTACTCACTCACTTCTCACACATGCACTCAAGGAGGAGTGGCGCACTTATGGAGGAGGAGGATCTACTACTAGGTTATGTCTATCTCTCATGGTTGGTTGTATCATTACTCTATCTATCTCTGAGGAAGTTATTGGGGTTTTTCACCTTTATGGTTTTCCCCAAGTAAATCTTTGTGTCTCTTGTGTGCTTGCATTATTGTCTCCATGATTGATATGCTGTACATGTTGTTCTCTCAGTTAAGATCCTAGATCAGATTGAAGTAAATTCTGAAAATTTAACATTATCAAATCTATATTTCTACTAAACATCTATATTGGATAACATCTATATTTCTCGATTTCTACTAAGCAGTCCCTCGGCAAATTTGTCCCCTCCAACACTCACAGTATTCACTCACAGTTCCAACAAATACCCTGCAAATAACAAGAAGTCAACTTGTTAGTTCTTTACTTGGCATAAATGTATATTTTCCAGAGATATGCATCAAGAACTCTTTCACTAAAGGTAAGTTACATGTTAATGAGTGATCTTGACAGTTGATAGTGAAAAAATAATTGATGTGCTTGCTGCTACTGCACCCAAAAAATCTACTGCCACTAAGCATAAGATCCACTTACACTTGCAAATTTTATATTTGAGTATAAATGATTTAAGGACACAATTTCGTCTCACGGAGTGAATCAAAATGTCTCCACTAGCACAAAATACCTTTGCACAATTTCATCTTGCAACTTGAAAGACTCTTTTGTGTTGCTTTCCATAAAATAACCATCAATTACTGTTGTGTAATTAACTCATCAGGCCAAAAATCTACTCCAGTTGAGCATAAGATCCACTTAGACTTGTAAATCGTATATTTGAGCAGAAAAAACTGTGAACAATACTCAGAATGTGTCATTTGGCACATAACCCATTTTCATCATTTCATGATGCCACTTGAAAGCCTCTTTTGTGTCCATTTCCTTGAAGTAACCATCAATTAAGGTTGTGTAACTTGACTTATCAGGAACAAGTCCCTTCTCTCTCATTAAACTATTGTAGGCAGTTATCGATGGCAAGAAGCCAGAATTCCGGATTCTGTGAAATGCCTCTGTGGAAACTCTCATCCTCTTATCATGGACATAGGTTATCATCAGGAGATCAAACACCAGTGTATTTGAATTACAATCCTTGTAAGTATTCACCAGAGCATCCACAGCTAGAGATGTTGAAACTCCACTTTTCGCACCATGCGAAGCAACATAGGTTGGGCATCTTCCAGCTTCCTCCCCTTGGTCAATATATGTATCATGGCACTTAGGGATTGGGATGTGTACTAGTAGTTCTATTTTTTTCCAACCCAATAAAAAAATCTCAGACCTAACTGATCATTATCCCTACACTTATACAAAACATTGATCACAACTAGTGGGCTCAATAGGTGACCTATCTACTGCAGATCGCCCCAGTTTTCCAGCCTCAAAAAGTTGTAAAAATATTTAATAAGACGACTATCACATGAAGAGGGAAGAAGGTTGTCCTCTATAACTTCAAATCTTAACCAGTCTGCTATGGTATTGTTTTCTAACATTATTTTGCTGCTGAAGAAATGAACTTAGGTCACTGCTCTTGAATCAACAAACCTACCTCAGTAATCACTTCTCTTGAACCAACCATCCTCAACAATCACTTCTCTTGAATCAACATACCTGACACAAATCCTCTAGCCATCATCAAATCAAAGTTTTTAAGGAACATTCTTAGCACCTCAAACCTATGTTCAAAGTTGTCTCCTTCCTCCACAAGATATGGAATTTGAGATACTCATCCTCTGGGCGTGAGAGGTACCACTTCCTGTCTCTTCACTCTTTAGATGAGATTACTTCTGCAAGCACCTTGGGATGAAGTATTTGTTGGTTCTTTGAGGCTTTCTTGCTACTTCAATATGTTGGCATCCCTATTGACAACCAAACCAATATCATTCAAACCCCCATCCAAGGCCTTATCCCTAGGATGACCTACTTTTAGAAGTTCATACAAGTGAGTTAGAATCTTATTGACAGACTTGTGTATAAGCAGAGACAATAGATGCATATCCTTAGAAAACTTCTTGGTTAGTCTAGACTGATCATCACATCCTCTGGTTAGAAAGGATTTGCTAGCTATGTCACCTACAGGAGGTTGAGTGAAAGGAGCACCACGTCTTCAGATGTCCCATTTACTATATAGAGGTGTCCTCTCACAATTTTCTTCCTTTATCCAGACAATATATGCCTTGATATTTATATGAGGTAGGTGTTAGGACATGAATCTCAATACTTAAAAGGACATCCCCAAACATACTGCACCAGAGGGAATTTTGTGCCTTCTTCCAATGGAAACAAATAGAAGGAAGAGACCCACAATACTTCTATCATTCGATCAATGAAACTACAAACCTTATTTCAAAATTCAACTTGCAACCCTTCCCCCACAAGGCTTTTGAAGAGTTCGAGTTCTCGGTCCTGCAACAAATATCACCTCGACACTCAGCACAAGAAATATGATCTACACCCAACCTCTAACTTCATCACCTAGTTCTTTCCCACAACATCGAGTGTCAATAGAGTCTCAACAGATCACTCTCAAATTCCTCCAAGGTTTCACAATCTGACCATCTCTAACCAAAACTCTTCCACAAGGACGTCTATTGGAATATACTCACCATCATTTTTTATATTTGCATACCCGCATGCATTCTGCATTCATCCAGTCATCATGCATGCATCTGCATGCATCCAATCATCAGTATGGTAGTCTCCCCAGCACTTGGATCCTATGTTCAGCCCCCTAGAGCCTATTTTTATCCCTCAGGAGCCCTCCTACCTACCTAGTGCAACTTTGTTTCCTCACCTGGACGACTAATGTACCCTACTACACTACTTGGATCACTGACAGACAGTTGTAGCATTTATTGACCAGTTTATTCATTTATTGCTCAGGTTAACTGCCTGTAGCTTCCAGTTTTTTGTATCAGAGTGCTACTTGACCTATTGACAGCCTAATCAGCCTCATGTGCCCTCCTTGGAGTCTCCATCCTGATTTGTGCTCACATGACTCAGTTAGACTCAGTTAGACTCATTTGACTAACCTTTGACCATTTGTGACTACTGCCACTGATTGGATGATGTATCCAATGCTATCCAAGCCACACATTGAGGAGAATTCGAATGACCTTAGGAGGCATTCAAATCCATTTGATTCGATTAAGTTATTATGCACTTTTCACAGTGCCAGCTTACAACTGATGTATGATACAATAGTTTTTGTCATTTCTTGTGTTAATGAGTGATTATTCATTCAACAATTCTTCTTCTCTTCTCTACTATTATTGAGTGATTTTTAGTGAGGTTTGCTCCATTTGTGTGATATCTCCTGTAAAATATCACATAGTATCAAAGCTAGAGTCAGCTATTTGAATTGTAGCAGCAGCAGTTTCATCAATTCTTTGAGCAGTTTTCCTTCATTGAGCACCAGAAGCCTCTAGATTTCCATAGCAATTCCTGGTGCAATTGTCTTGAATTCACTGGAGCAATCCACAAGGTCTAGCCAGGTGTGAAGGATCCACTCACATGTGCTCAGTGTCCTAAGGCAGTGTTCAATTCGAATTGCAACAGATCTCCATTTACAATTCTCATTGTTTTGCAGGTTATCTCCATCATTCGAATTCATCTTCAATTCGACTTCAACAGCTACCAATGGATCTAAAACTGAATTGGTTCAACTATTTCGAATGGAAGGACAAGATGGAAATCTTCATGAAGTCCAAGAGCCTCTCTATATTTTTGAATGGGTCTGCAATCGAACCCACTGGTGCAGTAGATAAATCCAAGTACTTAGAAAAACTTGATGAAGCAATAGGACTATTGCTCCTCAGCATTTCCTAAGACCTCCATTTTCATGTCATATATCTAGAAACTCCAAAAGAGGTTTGGGACAAGCTCGAATCTCTTCTTGCACAAAAAGATGACTTGAAAGGTCATAAATTGGAAAATGAGCTCATCTCCTTGAGCCCAAGCAATTTCGAAACCATCACTGAGTTTCTCAACGAGTTCAAAAACTTGATTTCACAGTTGAAGAGATATGGGATAGAGAAGGAAGAGAAGCAACTCATCCTTGCCATACTATCAAAACAAGGCCCTGACTACTCAGTATTTGTCTCCACCTTTTAGTTAGCAAAGCTGTCCATCCCAAAATGGAATTTTCCCACTCTTGAAGACTTCATCCAGTCTCTCACACTTGAGGAGGAGAAGTTAGTTCATATGGGAATGATAAAACCCAAATTGGATTCAGCTCTTGCAGCCACTAAGATGAAGATATTGAATGGAAAGGGTAAGAAAAAAGAATTTGACAGAAATTCGAATGAGCAGAAACATAAGGAGGCTCCAAATCAGTCAGATGGATTTTTGAATCCTAAGAAAGACAAGCAAAATCAGAAGGGGAAATCCAAATGCACATACTGTAATAGAGGATTCCATCCTGAGATTTCATGTATGAAGAATACCATAGATCTCATGGATTCACTTCTTGAAAAGAATAATATTCCAGTACCTACATGTGCTAGAAAAAAAGAAGGCGAACCATCAAGATCAGGGGACAAAGAGAGATGCCATGCCCTCATGGCAGATGCATCAACACAATCCTCCTTTATCATATATTCAGGAGCATCAAGACACTTTTCTTCCTCCAAATATCTCTTTACTGGTTTTGAATCCATGGTTGGACCATCCATCATGTTGGGGAATGATTCTGAGGTCTCCTCTGAGGGGATTGGAAGAATCAAACTTGATCATGGGTACTTCTCAGATGTGCTCTATGTCCCTACAATCACTGCTAATCTACTTTCAGTCTACAAGATGACCCACACTGGAGATCCTAAGAGGGTGATCTTCTCTCCAAATGAGGTCGAAATCCAAGACATGGTATCAGGATCTACCATTGCAAAAGGTGTTGCAAACAACAAGTCGAAACTCTATGAGTTCTCCCATTTTCTACCTCTCTCTAAACAGTCTTTTCTTCACACTCATGCAAATGAAGAGAGTAGGCTATGGCATGAAAGATTTGGGCATCTCAACTATCAATACTTGCAAGACATGCATACTCAAGAGATGGTTGAAGGGCTGCCCAAGATCAAGTTTGCTAAGGGAAACTGTCATGGTTGTTTGATGGGAAAGCATCCTAAAAAGAAGTTTGAGAAGGGGAAGGCAAGGAGAGCCTCTCAACCTCTAGATCTAATTCATAGTGATGTTGTAGGGCCATTTCCAGATCTATCTTTGAACAAGGCAAGGTATATTCTTACTTTTATTGATGATTATTCAAGATTTACATGGGTCTACTTTCTCATATTAAAGTCAGAAGTATTTGGATTCTTTAATTTTTTCAAGTCTTCTGCAGAAAAATTTTCAGATAGAAAGATCAAGGCCATTCACACTGATAATGGAGGAGAGTACATCAAGGGTGATTTTCAAACCTTTTGTGCTAGAGAAGGCATTGAGATGCAACATATTGTTCCCTATACACCATAGAAGAATGGTGTTGCTGAGAGGAAGAACAGAACATTGAAAGAGATGGCCACCTGCATGCTAAAGTTGAAAGGGTTGCACCCTAGTCTTTGGGCAGAAGCCATCAACTGTGCCACCTATCTTCAGAACACAGTTCCTCACAAAGGACTCAAAGATATGACTCCTTTTGAAGCATGGATGGGATACAAACCTGATGTGTCTCATCTTAGAGTGTTTGGATCCAGAGCATGGGAAAGGATTCCAACTGAGAAAAGGAGATCCCTAGATCCACAAAGCAGAGAATTTATTATGGTGGGTTATGTAGTGAATGCAAAGTCCTACAAGCTTCTTGATCCTTCTACTATGAAAACATTGCTTGATAGGAGTGTGCAGTTTGAGGAATGGCCTCTACATGATGCTCATCCTTTTGAGCAAGAGAGCTTGCCTGCCACACCTCCACTGCTTGATGAGCTCCAAGAGAGCGAATATTCATCACATGATAGTTCATATTCAGAGTTTGAGAGTGAAGATGATGAAGAGCGAATGCTAGATCCAGATCCACAAGATCCTGAGGATCTAGCACCTATTAGTGAAGATGAGCGAATGGAAGACCAAGATCCAGATCTATAGCTTGCAGATCCTCCTCTTCCTAGATGGTCAGCCACTACTATTATATCTATTGGAGATCTTGTGGGAGATCCACTTGATCCGAGGAGAAACAGATCTGATTTTCAGAATGGAAGTTTTCATCCTTCTCACATTACAGATCCATTTCTTGCCGGTAGATCTTTCTTCGGTGGAGAAGTGCAATTACCATTTGGGGTGAGTGATGACATGCTACATTAGCATCCTTCAGTCTATTTTGAGGGAAGGATTTCTTCCCACTGGGTTTTCCCTCTTTCCTCACTTTGTTTATTTAGATTGTTGTACGAGGTGACCTTTGCTCTTAGTCACCAGGGCCCTACCATTAGTTCCTTCAGTTGTCCCTCATTGTTTGGCTTGCAGGGGGGTTTTGGAATATACTCACCATCATTTTTTATATTTGCGTGCCTGCATGCATTCTGCATGGATCCATTCATCATGCATGCATCTTCATGCATCCAGTCATCAGTATGGTAGTCTCCCCAGCAACTGGAGCCTATATTCATCCCCCTAGAGCCTGTTTTTAGCCCTCAAGATCTCTCCTACCTACCTAGTGCACCTTTGTTTCCTCACCTGGAATACTAATGTGCCCTACTACACTACTTGGATCAGTTGCACCATTTATTGACCAGTTTATTCATTTATTGTTCAGTTTAACTTCCTGTAGCTTCCAGTTGTCTGTATCGGAGTGCTACTTGACCTACTGACATCCTAATTAGCCTCATGTGCCCTACTTGGAGTCTCCATCCCTTGATTTGTGCTCACGTGACTCAGTTATACTCATTTGACTAAACTTTGACCATTTGTGACTACTGCCACTAATTGGATGATGTCTCCAATGCTATCCAAGCCACACATTGAGGAGAATTCGAATGACCTTAGGAGGAATTCGAATCCATTTGATTGTATTCAGTTAGTATTCACTTTTCACAGTGCCAGCTTACAGCTGATGTATGATACAATAGTTTTTTTCCATTTCTTGTGTTAATGAGTGATTATTGATTAAGCAATTCTTCTTCTCTTCTCTACTATTCTTGAGTGAGTTTTAGTGAGGTTTTCTCCAGCTGTGTGATCTCTTCTATAAAATATCACAACGTCAACGTACAGTGTGGTATGAGGTACTTAGTGGAAACCAAACTCAAAAAGGCTCTATCAAAGACAAAGGACTCATTGGAATACCCAAACCACTTCTCTATAATCTTCCTCAACTGAAGAAAGAGAAATGGTAAACTGTACATTGTTTCTAGTATGCCCAAGTAGAAAAACCCTAACCGAGAGTATATACATTACTTGCAATGGACATCTAATCATCAAAGTCACCGACACAATCAAAACCTGTGAAAAAAACCAACCATCATTATGATGATGGATAGAGGATTGTTGCTGAAGAAATGAACTTAGGTCACTACAAAGTTGGGATAACTTGCTTCACTATAGATAACTGAAATATAATGTAGCCATAACTAAAACCTCCGATAACTAAAATCTAATGTTTAGTAAATTATTAAATTAAATTAAGAATTTTTACTAAACATAAGTTAATTTAATTTACTAAACCTCCCATAATTTAATTTATTAAACCTCCCATAAATGAAATCTAATGTTTAGTAAAGAAGTTACAGGAATTCAAAGCAGAATCAAAGCTTGAACAGAAGTAATACACTATCGAAATTTTAAAAGAAAAAACTCATTCTAATACGAAAATTTAGGATATATACCTTGTCATTAGTTGCATTTGAAGTACAGCCACTATATCTATATACATAGAGCTACTAATTTCTCCAATGCTAGTATGCGTGTCAAAAAACTAACATCTTCACTCAAAACATATTTTAAGTATTGCATTCTCATGCAAGTTGATTGGCATTCCCCTGTCGCTCACCATTTCCTTCATACACGAATTCCATTTGCTCCTGGTTTTCTGTTGGAAGAAAAGTCAAATGGAAGTTTATATGTGTGTGTGTGTGTGTGTGTTTGGGGACAAAATATACCAAAACTAATAAAATTTTATCAAAAAGAAATATTGATACCTGCGTCACCTGTGGAAATTGTGTAGCTACAATTTCCTCAACATGTATATTTGTGTTGCTACCCTGAAATTTCAATAAAATGTAAGAGACTAACCAGTAAGATAAAAAACAGAAGCACAAACCTGCAAAATAAAAGACAAAAGGAGCTAAAAGAATTTATATACATGTCAGCAAAGTAATACCTTTGTTTCTTCCTCGCCAACAAAACAATCATCAGCATAGTCGTCATCATTTAGCATTTGGGCATACTGCATAAATTTCAATTAATTTACAGATATGATATTTGGATAATAAAAACACACACACACACACACACACACACACACATATATATATACACAAAAACATTTAATATGTAACATGTGCATTCTAGCTCATATTGTAAATGTGTCTTTTGTGAGTTCAATTATTAAAGCATACTTACGTAATACATGTCAGCAAAGTAATACCTTTGTTTCTTCCTCGCCAACAAAACAATCATCAACATAGTCGTCATCATTTAGCATTTGGGCATACTGCATAAATTTCAATTAATTTACAGATATGATATTTGGATAATAAAAACACACACACACACACATATATATATATATACACAAAAACATTTAATATGTAACATGTGCATTCTAGCTCATATTGTAAATGTGTCTTTTGTGAGTTCAATTATTAAAGCATACTTACGTACCAAATATGTGCATCGATTTTATCAAGCATTGAATCGCTTATACCTATCTCTACAATATGTTGCATACTGCTCGAGCTCTGATCGACTCATAAATCTCAAGATATCATCAGAATAGTCAGCAAATGAGTTGTCATCCATATTGGTTGAATATGCCATATTAGTTATGTTGATTTATACCCCTACCAATGCAGCCCCAACATGCTCTTTTATCTTTCTCCTCACCCTACTTGCCACTTCGGATGTCATTTCAAACTCCTGTAGAAAATAAATGACTCTATTTTGTTGAACTACTAAGCGAGGCACCAGTTGACTATATTCAACATCTCACAGTGAATCAAGACATTCATATGTATGACCTTTTCCAGCACCATATAAAGGTGATCCCGTATCTGTATAGTCAGGGTCCATGTGCAACCGAAACTCTGCAATTATCATCTTGACAAAATATTGAGGGACCTCATCGTTATTTGGGAACTTCCCATATGAATAGAGGAACCTCGAATAAATATGTGGTGCAATAGTTGGATCATTGAATCTTGCAATCTTTAAACGTCTTTTGTCTTCAGGCCGCAAGTCAAATAATGAAAAGACCATTTCTTTTGTGACAATGCTTTTTATTTCTTCGAACTTGTGGCAAACCATCACCACCATTTACCTCCTATGCATCATGTCATAAAATATGGGTTGATGGTACAACCCCCAACATATGTCTCAATCAAACTGTTCATATTGTACAAAACAATCTGGAGACTATGTTGACAACTGATAGAGATAATAGAACTCTCAAGTTCACCCTGCAATCTCATGGAATGCTCGAGCTCATCTCTTCCACAGTAAGCATTGTGATCTTGTATTCCCAATGAATCTCATCAGGAACATATTTAGGATGAGTGTAGAGAGGGTCATATGTTTCATTGTGGGCATACTGACATGCTCGATGACCTCTCCTTGTATTACGAGGTGGAAATTGGAATAGGAGCACAAGCAGCAAACCCTGTAAGAAGTAAAACGTGTGCAAGTATTAGAATGTATATAGAATTTTTCGATCAAAGTATAATCATTTAAATAAAATGTGTTCATTAAAAATACCCGGTGGAGCCTCTACCTCAGCATGTACATTGTGCATACTATAAACTAATTCTTCTATCCTATCAATATTCTGAGAATTTGTAGAAGCCCCTGTAAAAAACAAAAATTGGCAATCACATGTAAGTTTAAGTGAAATAGCATAATTTTTCGCAAATAAAACACTCATGTCAAATAAGAATTATGGTCATAATTTATGTAAACAATCTCTATTTGGTGATGGGCTCTCTGAGCTAGTCGTATCTGCAGCATAAGGCATTGAATGCAAATGCGAAAAAATAATCAAGTCATGTGCATGTATCGTTTTAAAAAAGTCCAAGATATTTAACTTGTACTATAAAATGATAAATAACATTAAAAATTACCTAAGCGTTTCCTTTGTGCCTGTCCACTAGCCCCTGTAAAAAACAATAAATTGACAATCACATATAAGTAAGAGAAATATCATAATTTTTCAAAAATTAAACACACATGTCAAACAAGATTTATGAACTTAGATTTCACCTTTACCATGTATATCTTGCGCTGGCGTGCTTGTGGTAGGCATATTAGCAGAATAAGGCACTAAGTCCATGTGCACAAAAATAATCAAGTCATATGCATGTAACGTTTAAAACAAAGTTAAATATATTTAACTTGTACTACAAAATGATAAATATCATCCTGCGCAACACTTCATCAAGTTTATAAGACATATCCTTTTGAATTTTGGAATACAGTATAGTAGATACACTTAATAATTTATTAGAGTAGTGATAAGTTCAATTCCTCTTACATTAAAGGTCCACATGAGGGAGATGTTATGTCATTCATGCCTTCTCCTAATGTGTACATTGCATTAACATTCACAATATGGAAACTTCTCTTCCCTTTGCACAACAAACCAGTTATACAGGTGGGATTTTATGGTTCCAGCGGGATGGAAGGTGGTAAAGGGTGGATGATTTCTTTGGGTGTATGGTTGCATAATGAGCCTTACGGAATCAAGTGAAACTGTATGTGTGAATGAACCTCTATGTGCAAAAATTAGACCTTGATACCCCAATCTCTTCTATTGGAGTGGTTTCAAGATTTCTCCATGAATAGAGGTATGCCATTATCGATTCCTATGGGATTTTTTTCCTTATCTTTAAGTATTTCTAGGAGGGTTAATTTTAGCGCTTGTAGATCTATGTTTTACAATGGTTTGGGGTTACCCACATTAAAGGGCATGCTACATGAGAAAACCTATTTCAAGATCAGAATCCTTTCTAGCTTAAGAGCTAATATAAGATTGGTATCTATGTCTTGAACTATTCAATAGCACATCCCTCTAGCTCTTGGTATAGTGGAGGATATGGAAATGCTAACATTAAGAGGATTTTGCATAGAATAAATAACTATATTGAGAGAAATAAGCAATCGATTGAATACTTAGGAGGGGTGAATAAAATTGCAAATTTCTCTTATCTATTACGGGTAAGAAAATTGTGTTTTCTAAATTTGTATATATAGTTATTCCTTGTAAAAGTTAATGTAATCTATAGCATTTCTTGAACAAAAAGATAAAACACAACGTGAAATTGAAATAACTTCTCAAAGGTGACAATTGCACATGCACGAAAAGTTTGAAATGTCAACCATGCACCATATAATAACCCAACAAGGGGCCGAAATGAGCTTGAGGACAATCGGAATGCTTTCTATAACTTGGAATTCACCAGAGAAGTGATCCATCTCACACAACTACGATAGTATATCCAACACGTCCATAAAGCAATCATTGATTCATTAAATTGTTTCCCTAAATGATATAACATACCCTACATAGAAATCCAAAAATTGAATATACAGTAAGCCACCACCAAACACAAAAAGTGTGTAAAATATGTCAAGAAACAATTAAATTGTGTGAGGTTCATCAACCATCCCAAGTAATGGTTGCAAACCATGGCACAAATAATCCCTTTTAACCATATGTAGACCATACGAACTGACAAAGGGACACCCTAAAAACTGCCATGTCATAAATAATTTTTGTAACCACATGTACTACATGCTATTGATGTAATGTACCTATGGGTGTCCTCTGTGCACGTGGTTGAGTAGCAATCAGGACATCCTGACATTCGAGCTTATCTCTTTCTATGCATCCAGTAGACCCGTCAGAAGTGTGTTTTCCATGGTCAGAGGCAGAGCCACTACCTGTGCATGACAAGATCTTACAAAAGTGTGTAAAAGAAAATTTATGTCTATATTTTTTCACATTAAATATTACATATAACATATAGACTTGAGCGTGAACTAAATAATAATTGAATTTACCTGACGATGACCTTTGATAGTGTCCACACATATAGGAAATTTTGCTTCACCCTGAAGCTGTGCAACTATGTATGACGAGAATTTTCCGCAAATTAAAAAACATGTCACATTTAACATAAATACGTTCATATCTGTATTGAAATTAAACATTTGAAATATGTAACCTAGACTTAAACATGTTGAAGTTAACAATCGAATGTTGAAATTTGGTTGAGCTTTGATCTTTAATTCTTTTATATGCAGAGACTTGAAGCAATGAGACAATTCAATCCATGAAATTCATACAACCATAACACAAAATATACCCTGGGGAAAATCCTCAAAATTATGAGAACAAAACCCTAGCAATTCTTCTCAGTATAATATAATCGATAGCAAAGAATGCTTTCTTTTACAACATAGCATTTTGCTTTCGGAAGATAATAGATCACCAAACTTCTTGGTGAAGATACAAAAGAAATAGAGAAGAGAGATCAATCGGATGTGTTCCCAACACAACAATAACAAGCACGAACAATACCCTACACAAAGAGAAGGGCCTTGCCTTCAATGGACAAGAGAATTCGCTTCACATTGGATTCAACAATCCTATATATCATATTTATACATTCTTCTCTTCTATTTGTAATTTCTAACTTCAGGATAAATTCGCCCTCAAATTGTATGTATTAATATTGCATGGAGTGGTGTGCCCCACTTCTCATGCAGTGCTTCATCTCACTGAGATGTCACTTAGGATGAACTCGCCTCTTAACTGAAAGCTTTCCCACTTAGTTAGGTGGCTGACTTAAGTGTCAACATGCAAGTGTCAAAACTCACATGTCATCTTTTAGTTTAACATAGGTATCGTCATGCAATAAAACTTAGTTAACTAGATCTTCTCTTTAACTGAAGTGTCGTCTTTTAGTTTAACTAAAGTGTAAATACTTTAGTTAACTAGTCCCTTTTATTTAACACTTAGTTAACTGAAATCATGCTAATTGATTTACTTGAATTGACCACTGTGAGTTCTTTATTAAAATGAGACATATCTTTAATGGATGCTTTAACTGAAGCTTTAATAATTCGAGTTCTCTTTAATTAGCCAAAGTGTCTGCATGGGCAATTTTGAATTCTCTTGATATCTATGCTTTATCTTTTATTTCTTTATCTCTTACTGCATGGTCAATATGTGCTAACTTTAATTATCCATCACATTACATTATACTAAGAAGAATTATCGGATGTTGTGATCATATTATATTATTCCAGACCAAATGATCATATGCTAAAGTAATTCACTTTAGAGGTGATCAATCTCTAAACGAGACTTAATAGCAATCTGGTGATTATGGTTAATAATATATCACACAACATTAAATGATTTTAACAAGTAAAGCATGACCTTTATACAGAAGTTCCACCTCTATATGGGAGGTCAATCTCATGGATACCATTATATGGAAGGTTCACATGATAATCATGACTTGATACACACAAGTCCGGAGCCTTGTCCAACAAGACTTTACAACATCATTACTTTGATTAATTACCTCTATATGGGAGGAATAACCTTTACAAGGAAGGAAATCAAAGTGCTCACCTCTATACGGGAGGAATAACCTTTGTACAGAAGGAAATTAAAGTGATCACCTCTATACGGGAGGATCAATATTGACTACAAAAGATTGGTTTGGAGAATGTCTCTTGATGTTGTATATTTAACACTCTCTCTTAGCGAGGGAGGAATTCTCTACCATACCAATATTGTCTCATAAGTACTTGAAATTCGTCACTAATAGAGGCTTTGTTAACACATATGCAATATGCTCATCGGTAGCAATGTACTGAAGTTTCACTATATCTTTTTGGACCATGTCTCGGATGAAGTGATACTTCATTTCAATATGATTCGACTTGCCATGAAACAATGGGTTTTCGGAAATCTTGATGCGACTCTAATTGTCACACCTAATAATGGTAGGCTCAATATTTTCACCGAACAACCCTGCAAGTATATTTCTGATCCACACTGCTTCTTGGCAGGAAACACTAGCAGCTATGTATTCTACTTCAGTAGTGCTCTAGACTATAGAGCCTTACTTCCTACTAGATGAAGATATCATAGTTGATCCTAGGCTATAACAGTATCCGTATGTGCTCTTACGGTTCATAATGCTTCCTCCCCAGTCTTATTCTGTATAACCAAGTAACATGACTCCTCCATTGGAGGCATATCTGTGTCCATATGAAATTGTACCTCGAAGGCACCTAAGCACATGCTTAGCAGCTGCCTAGTGTTTGTGTCTCGGATGAGACATAAATTGACTTAGAATGCTCACATCATAACATATATCAGGCCTCGAATGTATCAAGTATATTAGCGAGCCTATATGCTGTCTATACAAAGTGGGATCTACTGGATATGATCCACATCCTGATTCATCAAGTTTCCTCAAATTGAAAACCATCGGTGTATTCATAGATTTGCAATCTATCATGCCAAACCTGTGCAATATATCCACACTGTTATTCCCTTGAGATAGAAAAATATCATCTTTTGTTTGCCATATTGCAAGGCCAAGAAAGTAGTGCATTAGACCTAAGTCTTTCATCTCGAACTCTGAGATGAGATCCCTCTTGCACTAAGCAATCAGATTTTCCTCTCCAGTGAGAAAAAAATCATCAGCATACAGAACGAATATCAACGGTTGGTTCTTCACTACTTTGAAGTACAAATTTGGATCAGCTTCACTCTTACAGAAACCCAGTTTCTGAAGGTAGATATCAATTATGGAGTACCAAGCCCTAGAGGCTTGCTTAATCCCATATAGAGCTTTCTTTAGCTTGCAAACATGAGACTCGTTCCCATGCACCACAAATTATTCAGGTTGCCGAATATAAACCTCTTTCTCAACCTAACCATTGAGAAAGGTTGTCTTCACATCCATTTGGTGAAAGTTTCCATCTTAGAACAGATGCAAGTGAAATCATTGCTCGGATTGTGGTGTACCTTGACACAGGGTCAAAGGTCTCATCATAATCGATGCCTTTTTTCTGAGAGAAACCTCTGGGAACGAATCTGGATTTATACTTCTCAATGCTACCAACCGCAGCATGCTTTATCTTGTAAATCCATCTTGAAGTCACAATGGACTTCCCATCAGGTTTGGGAACAACCTCCCAAACATCATTCTTCATTATAGAGTTGTACTATTGTTGATGTATATGTAACTTCGGAATGTATTTCACCTATGTATTTCATTTATGTATATTGTACTCCTATAGAGATGTGTTATTCCTCTATAAGGAAGTGTCGTCATTTGTATTAACAAGTGTCGCAAGTGTCGTAACTTGCTGATGGGTTATTAGACCACCATGTGTGGGGTCGGCCCTGATTAAGTTAACCTTGGGTTATTATGCTAAGCTATACAAGTCAGCCCCATAAGTTTATTGGGCAGTTAGGACAAGTATAAATAGAGATCGAGAGATCTCTATTTTGACCACTTCATTACTCACTTATCCATCACTTGGAAAGTTGCGCACATGTGAGGAGGACGATCAGCTGCTAGGAGGAGACTATCTCTGTGTACTTGGGTTTTACTTTGGTTGTATCATTGCTCTATCTATCTCTGAGGAAGTTGTGGGGTTTTTCACCTTAAGGTTTTCCCCACGGAAACTCTGTGTGTCTATTGTCTCTTATGTTTGCATCTTGTGATGATTGATATGCTTGCTATGATTGATATGCATTGATATACTGTACATGTTATTCTCTCAGTAAAGATCCTAGAGTATATTGAATTAATGCTCAAAAATCAACATGGTATCAGAGCTTCCCTGAGAAGAAGACATTATGCAGTGGCGGAAACTAGGGTTTCTTGTTTATTGGGTTTCTCTCCACATATTTTGGAAAAGCAGTAAGGTAGATTGACTCTACTCATCAAGGAGAATCTATCTGTCCAATCAGAATTCAATTCTGAGCACTTTCAGTTTTGCCCCTAAAAATGAGGGTTTCCACAAAAATAGGAATTTCTGAAATCTGAAGACATAGCTGGAAGCTCCTTGGAAAAATAGAAGTTTAGAGCTTTGGATCGATATTTTTGGTTGGGTGAAGCTCCGGGAAACTCAAACCCTAATTCAGGGTCCTCCCTGATGAATCTGGGAAGACTAAAACACATTCCTGAAGGGTGAAACTTTGCAAATCTCAAATTCAGAATATACCAGGCTAATCAGCTCATCAAGGTGCATCTTTCTATCCTTTCAAAATTTTGAAATTCACATTTTGAATTTTTAGGGTTTCTCTGACAAACCCTAATCCGAGATCAGATCTAGTTTTCATCAAATCAAGTGGTAAGACCTAAATCTTTTCTATTTCCATTTGAAGTACTCTTTAAGATGTCTCACCACACCAAGCTTGAGGATAAGCCTGAAGGAGCTGATAACTTCCAAGCCTAGAAGTATAGGATTGGGTTAATCCTGGAAGAAAATGAATTGGACACCTACATCAGCTCTGAGGGCCCTATCCCAGAGGATGAAGAGGGTAAGGCATTGCATAAGAAGAACTTGGTCAAGGAAAAGAGAATCATTGCTGGTTCTATCAAAGACCATCTCATACCACATGTGTCATCTCTGAAGACACCCAAGGAGATGTTTGACTCTTTGACCAAGCTCTTTGAAGGGAAGAACATAAATCGGAAAATGACTCTTCGGAATCAATTTAAAGGGGTCGAGCTGTTGAATGGAGAGACCATTCAATCTTATTTCTCCAAAGTCTCTCAGATCAAGGAACAACTTGAAGCTGTAGATGAAGTGGTGGAGAATGGAGAAATTGTGATGACCACTCTGAATGGCCTACCTAGGTCATGGGATTTCTTTATCCAAGGAATATGTGCAAGAAGGAAGTTAATCTCCTTCAGTAGACCGTGGGATGAATGTTCACAAGAAGAGGCTAGGATTGTAGCCCGAGAATAAAATATGGGAAATGAAGATCAAGCTCTCACAGCTCACACCAAAAGAAGCAAGCCTAAGAAGGAGCACTCTCATTACAAGAAATCCTCTCACACCCATCTAAAGAATAGGAAAGACATGAGATGTTTCACATGTAATGAGAAAGGACACTTTGTTGTAGATTGTCCCAAGAACAAAAAGGACAACAACTTCAACAACAAGAAGAAAGGCAACAAGAAGAGATATCATGCTCATGCTGCTGAGGATGATGAACCTCCTAAGAAAAAGGCTAGAACAGAAAGTGATGATGATGACTCATCAAGCGAAGAAGAATATGTTCTAATCTCTGCTCTCATGGGTACTATCTCTCATGGTTGTAGTGATTGGATTATTGACAGTGGGGCTTCCAAACACATGACTGGGTTTAAAGAATCTTTTGTAAATCTATTTGAACATGAGTCACCCCATAAGGTGAAACTTGGGGATGAATATCAATATCCTATCAAAGGAAGTGGTGAAGCCTCCTACAACCTAGACTCTAGGAAGTCTTTGAAGATGAAAGAGGTTCTATATGTACTTGGGCTCAAGAAGAACTTACTCTCCATATCTGCATTGGATGCAAAAGGCATGAGGGTTGCATTTGTAGATGGCCAAGTCCTAATGTGGCCAAAAGGTAAAACTATAGATGATGCAGTGGTTATTGGAGAGAAAGAGGGAGGATTGTATAAATTGAAGGGACAACCTGAACATGCCATGGTACATGAATCCATGGAGCCAATTGAATTTTGGCATAGAAGGCTTGCACATGTGCACTATAGAGCACTACTAATTACAAGTAAAGCTGCAAAGGGTCTTCCTGAAATCAAGACTCATCCATAGTCATGGATCACATAGAGGTATGTATATTTTACAATGGTTAACTTATGAGTTATGCAGGTCATTGAAGGGAACAAGAAAACATTGTTAGACACAACTAGCAAAAATGATGACCAGGTATGTTTTTCTTATATCAAGTTAGAATCCTACCCTATGTTAGGATCTTATACTTTTATATATGAGTATTCATAGAAATTTAAGTAATCAAGGGTTTATGCATGTTATGTCTCTTACCTTGATTGATGATATGACTAACCGGAAGAGAAGTCTTCCCTGAAAACTTTGAATGCTAATGCTTATTATTATTTGTGTTTGAAATGATCATGGCTATACATGTTTAAGATTATTGTGTTTTGATAGTATTAAGATTATAGTAATGAATGTATGATTATGTATGAGATCTCTAGGATGACACAATGATGATACTAGTAAGCATGCATAGTGATCGAGGATGAATATAAGTTCAAGGACAAGTAACCTAGGAAGCAAAGATCAAGAGGGAGCACACTCCAGTAGTTCCTGCAAGGAAGCAAATATTGAGAGGGAGTCCACCCTACAACCAAACAAAGATAAGTATTTGAATTGTCATTTCTTGCATACTTGTTTGAAATAATATTGTTGAAAGATGTTCCTAGACTTAGGGTGTGTATTATGCATATTAGAATAACTGCATTAATGAATAGTATACTACTAATATGCATGTGATGGGTAAGTGGCCTATGGCACTGTACAACATTCCATTGCTACTTATCTAGAATGAAACCTCTTTGCTGACATGTTGGGAGTTGTGCACACTCTTAACAATGTTCTGGTAGAGATTGGAAGGCATCTAGAAAGTTACGGGATATGGACAAATGTTGTATTGAAGCATTGGCTAAGATAATTGCATGACTGTATGACATATGCCTTTATGTGTAATAATTTGTTCTGAAAACTATGAGATGTTTCTAATCATGCAATTTAATTTGTTTTGGTAGGAAAGATCATATACCATCACCTACAAAAGAAGGACTACAACATTTGTTCAAACAACAAAGTTAGATATTGAAGATATTGATGTTCCCAGGATTCGGGAAGAACGCCATGATTGAGGAGTACCAGTCGATCATGAAGAATGATGTTTGGGATGCAGTCCCAAGACTTGAAGGGAAGTTTGTTGTGACTTCCAAGTGGATCTATAAGATCAAGCATGCTGCAGATGGTAGCATAGAAAAATACAAAGCGAGGTTTGTAGCTCATGGCTTATCTCATAAAGAGGGAATAGACTATGAAGAGACTTTTGCACCTGTAGCCAGATACACTTCCATCAGATCAATACTTGCTCTGGCTGCAGTGATGAAATGGAAGATACACCAGATGGATGTCAAGACAACCTTCTTGAATGGTGTAGTCGAGGAGGAAGTGTATGTGGAGCAACCACTTGGTTTTGAGACACATGACAGGAAGTCATATGTGTGCAAGTTGAAGAAAGCCTTGTATGGCTTGAAGCAAGCTCCTAGGACTTGGTATGGGAGGATAGACAGCTTTCTATCCAGTTTGGGCTTTACCAAGAGTAAAGCAGATTCCAACCTTTACTACAAGGTTTAGGAAGGAAATCCTATGATACTACTGTTGTATGTAGATGATATGTTTGTAACAAGTAATGATAGTTTGATTACCGATACCAAGAGGAAGCTTGCAGCCGAGTTCGAGATGAAGGACTTGGGGATGATGCACTATTTTCTAGGCATGGAGGTGTGGCAGAGTACAGATGGAATATTCCTTGGATAAGGGAAGTATGCAATGGAGATCCTGAAGAGGTTCGGGATGATGGACTGGAAGGCCATGGCCACACCTATGGCATCGAACCTGAAGCTTCTGTGTGATGCTTCATCTGATCCGGTTGATATCACGATGTATCGTCAGATGATTGGGTCCTTGATGTACCTGACGAATACGAGACCAAATGTTTGCTTTGCGGTGAACACATTCAGCCAGTTCCTGATGGATCCTAGAGGTGTTCACCTGGTTGTTGTAAAGCATATTCTGAGGCACCTGAAGAGTACAATTGATTATGGGCTCAAGTATGATGCGAATCAAAATTTTAACCTACAGGGTTATGTTGATTCAGATTGGGCAGGTAGTGCTACAGATAGGAAGAGAACTTCTGGGTGTTGCTTCAGTATGGGATCAGGTGTGATCTCTTGGTTTAGCAGGAAGCAGTCCTACATAGCACTGAGTATAGCTGAACTAGAGTAAGTTGCATCTTGTTCGGCTAGTTGCGAGGAAGTATGGCTCCGGAATCTACTGTCTGAGTTGTTTGATCTCCCGCTGGAGGCTACTGGTATCTTTTGTGATAACCAGAGTTGTGTGAAGCTGTCTAAGAACCCAGTGTTCCATGACAGGTCGAAGCACATTGAGATCAAATATCACTATATCAGGGATATGGTGCAGAGAGGAGCAGTGAAGCTCATGTATGTTGCGATGGACGAGCAGATTGCAGATGTGCTGACGAAACCACTAGCCAGAGTGAAGTTCAAATACTTCGGAGAGAGGCTTGGTGTTCTTCAGATTGACGACACTTCGAGGAAGAAGTGATGGACACATTTTCTAGAGCCATTCCAAGCATGATGAGAGGAGGATCCTTCCCATGGTTGTGGATGTAAGCGCTGGATGATGAGCATCAGGACGATGTTCGAGTTTCTGCTTTGTATGATCAGTTGGATCATTTATATGTATGTATGCATCATGTTGGATGCTTGTTATGATCAGTTGGATCATTCATATGTATATGCATCATGTTGGATGCTGGATATGATCAGTTGGATCATTTGTATGTATATGCATCATGTTGGATGCTGGATATGATCAGTTGGATCATGTATATGTATCTGTGTATGTATCAGGTGGATACATTGTATGATTAGGTGGATCATGTATCAGGTATGATTAGGTGGATCATGTATTTGTATATGTATCAGGTGGATACATTGTATGATCAGGTAGATCATGTATGATGATATGTATCAGGCAGATACTGTGTATGCATTAGGTGGATGCATTGTATGATCGGGATGATCATGGATGATGAGCTTCAGGATGTTGCTCCAAATGACATGCATCAGGACGATGCAGTGATGATGATCAAGATGATCATGTGTATATCAGGATGATGTATGGTGAGCACCAGGTTGATACTCTATGGCCGTGGAACAGGTTGTGTAGATAAGCATATAATCTATCCCTGGGAGGTTTGCAGATAGTCTTTCGAGGTTTTGCCTATGGCATGTAATGTGGCCCTGGGATATCTGGCAAACGCTCTTTCGAGGTTTTTCTTTGGGAGAACATATAATCCAGCCCTGGCAGATCCAATAGGTTGAGTCGTGTGCTCGTAATCATTCCTGGGATGCTCTTTTGAGGTTTTGTCCTATGGCATATAATCCAGCCCTGGGAGATCCTATAGGTCGGAGTTGTGTACCCGTAACAACCTGGGATGCTCTTTCAAGGCTTTTCCATGACCACATATAATCCATCCCTGGGAGATCTGACAAGTAGAGTTGTGTGCTTGTAATAGCCTGGGATGCTCTTTTGAGGTTTTGTGGTGACCACATATAATACATCCCTAGGAGCTCCTATAGGTCGGAGCTGTGTGCCCGTAACAGCCTAGGATGCTCTTTCGAGGTTTTGTGGTGGGGTCACATATAATACAACCCTAGGAGATCCAACAGGTAGAGCTGTGTGCTTGTAACAACCTGGGATTCTCTTTCAAGGTTTTGTGACGCACGTAATAAGTCTTGAGGATTCCATAGTATGGCCAGTGATGATGAAGACCTGCAGGTGGTGGGCCTACATCCAGTATGAAAAATGACTAGCTCTGTAGAACTTCCTATGACGAGTAGATTCAGAGATTGATTGAGATAGAAACAATAGTGATGATGACGATGATTCGCTGATGATGATCCAAAGAAGAAGACTTGTGCTAGCAGATCTGTGTCGAGAAATACCTTCCTAGTTAAGAGGGAGTGTTGATGTATATGTAACTTCGGAATGTATTTCACCTATGTATTTCATTTATGTATATTGTACTCCTATAGAGATATGTTATTCCTTTATAAGGAAGTGTCATCATTTGTATTGACAAGTGTCACAAGTGTCGTAACTTTTCGATGGGTTATTAGACCACCATGTGTGGGGTCGGCCCTGATTAAGTTAACCTTGGGTTATTATGCTAAGCTAGACAAGTTGGCCGAATAATTTTATTGGGAAGTCAAGACAACTATAAATAGAGATCGGGAGATCTCTATTTTGATCACTTCATTACTCACTTATCCATCACTCGAAAAGTGGAGCACATGTGAGGAGGAGGATTAGCTACTAGGAGGAGACTATCTATGTGTACTTTGGTTGTATCATTGCTCTATCTATCTCTGAGGAAGTTGTGGGGTTTTTCACCTTAGGGTTTTCCCCACGGAAACTCTGTGTGTCTATTGTCTCTTTTGTTTGCATCTTGTGATGATTGATATGCTTTCTATGATTGATATGCATTGATATACTGTACATGTTATTCTCTCAGTAAAGATCCTAGAGTATATTGAATTAATGCTCAAAAATCAAAAACTATTCTGTCATTGCATCTTTCCAAACTTGTTTCTTTGCAGCTTCTTCATATGAGGATGGTTTTGAATCACTGATGTGACTCATCAGTGCAACATACCTTGAATATCTTTCAGGTTGCTTGCGCTCTCTAGATAAGCCTGTTGGTTCTCCATGTTTCTCTGCATTTTGTAAGATGCATCGGCACCACGCAGATCTTATTTTAGCAGGAGGTTCATCAGGTGAACTCTCAACTATTTCTACTGGTTCTTCAGGAGCTAGCAAATCTAAGGCATCTTCTATTTTCTCCCTCTCTAACTCTGAAGGGGGGGGATCAGACTCAGGATCCTCCATATCCGAATCACATTGAATCTCTTTCGATATTTTGAAAGCAGTTTCTTCATGGAAGGTAACATCTCGGCTAACTTCAATGTGTCTCTCGCCAAATACATATATTCGGTATGCTTTGGATGACTCGCTATAACCCACAAAGGTTCCTTTCTTTCCAGAAAGATCCATCTTTTTTCTCGTTTATTTCGGTACATGAATGTATACTGGGCTCCTGAAGATCCTCAAGTGTGAGATGTATGTATTCTCATCGGTAAACACTTTTTCTAGTGTCTTCTCATCTAGAATGGCATGCGAGATTCTATTCTGGATGTACACATATGTACAGGGTCTTCTTCCCATAATGATGTAGACATATCTTGATCATGCATCATGGATTTTGCAGCATCACATATGGTTCTATTCTTTCTTTCGGCAACCCCATTTTGTTGAGGTTTGTATGGTACTGTTAACTGTCTATATATTCCCGCATCACTACGTATCTCATTAAATGCATGTGAATCAAATTCACCTCCATTATAATACCTTAATGCACAGATGTGATTTTCTTTTTTATTTTCAACTAGGGCTTTAAACTCTTTAAATTTTCTAAGAGTTTCACTTTTAGCCTTCATGAAATAAATCCATGACTTCCTAAAAGAATAATCTATGAACAGTACATAATATAAGAAGCCACTTAGGGAGGGGGATGACATGGGACCACATACATCAGAATGTATTAAATATAAAATCCCTTTAGATATAGTAGAATTGCTAGAAAATGTTTTCTTAACATTCTTCCCAAGTGCACAACCCTGGCATACACTATCATGCTCAAAATAAAATATGGGCGTACCTTTTACCATATTTTGAAGTCCTAGTAGCGCTTTGTAGTGTATGTGTCCAAGCCTTCGTTGCCATAGCTCGCATGGACTGATAGTGTGGTGAATCATAGCTTGAATGTAATTCCCAGGTACCGTGTAGAGTCCTCGCTCTCTGACTCCAATCATAGCAACAGATTCTAGGATTTTGTTCTTTAGCCATAAAAGTGATTTGTTATCCATGAAGATAACTCAAAAGCCTTTATCTTCAAGAACCGAAACTAAGAGGAGGTTCTTCTTCAATATTGGAACATACAGAATGTCCTCCACATGTAGAATATCATCGGTGCTCAGTTGGAATGAGGTGGATCCAAATCCTTGGATCGAATAAGTTGAGTTGTCCCCCAACTCAACCATGCATGTGAATTATTTCTCTTTTAGATTGGTGATGGTACTCTTGTAACCAGTCATATGTTTGGATGCACCACTTTCAATCAACCATGTTTCTGCATTTGTGATGACGGATCCCGAAAGGGATGAGACAATATAATACTCCCTTCTTGTCTCCTTTTCTTCTGATGCATTCTTTTGAGTGATTTCATCTTCTATGGCAGTATAAGCATGAAACTTTCCTTTCCGCTTTGCTCTACAATCTCTTGAGAAATGGCCTTTTTTGTTGCAATTGAAGCATCTAGCTTTTGACTTGTCAAAGCCATTGTTGAACTCCTTCTTCTTTGAATGAGAGAACTTCTTTTGAAAGAAGGGTTTCTTTCCTTTCTTCATTCTTGCCGTGAGGGAAATATTTTCTTCTTTGATGCACACTAAATTTCTCTGGATTCACCCCTCCTCTTGGAGGCAGTCATGCCACAACCTTTCGAAGT
Organism: Larix kaempferi; assembly: GCA_027924585.1. Lineage (NCBI taxonomy): Eukaryota > Viridiplantae > Streptophyta > Pinopsida > Pinales > Pinaceae > Larix > Larix kaempferi. The sequence continues at coordinate 6,101,989 of BSBM01000510.1, forward strand.
TAGGTTGTACCTCTCATCCATTTACCACAGACAAGAATGTCTCCCATGAGGATGGGAGACCATAAATAGCGGTTTGGAGAATATCATCTTCATCCACCACTACTCCAATACTATCAAGCTGACCTCTTACCTGAGGGATATTGGAGAAGAAGGAGGCCATTGTCTCATCCGTCTCCATCTTTAAATTCTGAAGCTTATTCTTCAATGCCCTCTTTTGACTCGGGTCCTTCTTCTCATATAGATTCGTCAATGTATCAAAACATTCTTTCGTAGTCTTCAACAATGTGATAACGGGCATCAAGTTATCTTTTACTGAATCATAGATGATCCGTTTAGCCTTAGCTTGATTATTCTTGAAGTTGATGCACCCTGCATTACATGTAGGTTCCTCCACCACAGTGGATACATAGCCATCCAAGTAATGTTCCTATAGGATGTTGAGAATCCTATCATTCCAAGTGTTGAAGTTTGAGGTGCCCTCAAGACGGTCTTCCAGTTGTACATAGACTAATTCCATAGTATTCAAATCTTGTGCTCAACTTATCAAGATCTACATAGGATCTAGCTGGCATGCAAAAATTAGCTCCTTCACGCCCTGAGCTCTGATACCATGTTGAAATTCGGTTGAGATTTGATATTTAATTCTCTTAGATGTAGAGAGTTGAAGCAATGAGACAATTTAATCCATGAAATTCATACAACCATAACACAAAATATATCCTAGAGAAAATCCTCAAAATTATGAGAAAAAAACCCCAGCAATTATTCTCAATACAATATGATGGATAGCAAAGAATTCTTTCTTTTACAACATAGCAGATTGCTTTTTGAAGATAAGAGATCACCAAAATTCTTGGTGAATATACTGAAGAAATAGAGAAGAGAGATCAATCAGATGTGTGCCCAGCACAACAATAAAAAGCACAAACAATACCCTGCACAAAGAGAAGTGCCTTTCCTTCAATGGAGAAGAGAATTCGCTTCACATTGGATTCAAAAATCTTGTATATCATATTTATACATTCTTGTCTTCTATTTTTAACTTCTAACTTTAGGATAAACTCGCCCTCAATCTAGATGTATTAATCTTGCATGGACTGGTGCGCCCCACTTCTCATGCAGTGCTTCATCTCACTGAGCGTCACTTAGAATGAACTCACCTCTTAACTGAAAGCTTCCCCACTTAGTTAGGTGGCTAACTTAAGTGTCAGCATGTAAGTGTCACAACTCACGTGTCATCTTTTAGTTTAACATAAGTGCCATCATGCAATAACACTTAGTTAACTAGATCTTCTCTTTAACTGAAGTGTCATCTTTTAGTTTAACTAAAGTTTAAATACTTTAGTTAACTAGTCCCTTTTATTTAACACTTAGTTAACTGAAATCAGGTTGATTTATTTACTTGAAGTGACCACTGTGATTTCTTTAGTTAACTGAGACATATCTTTAACTGATGCTTTAACTGAAGCATTGATACTTTAACTAGAGCTTTAATAATTCGAGTTCTCTTTAATTAGATGAAGTGTCTACATGGGAAATTTTGAATTCTCTTGATCTCTATGCTTTATCTTTTATTTCTTGATCTCTTACTACATGGTCAATATGAGCTAACTTTAATTATCCATCACATTACATTATACTAAGAATAATTATCGGATGATGTGATCATATTATATTATTCTGGACCAAATGATCATATGCTAAAGCAATTCACTTTAGAGGTGATCAATCTCTAAAGGAGACTTAATAGCAATCCGGTGGTCATGGTTAATAATATATCACACAACATTAAATGATTTTAACAAGTAAAGCATGACCTTTAGATGGAAGGTCCACCTTTATACTGAAGGTCAATCTCATAGATACCTTTATATGGAAGGTTCACATAATAATCATGACTTGATACACACAAGTCCAGAGCCTTGTCCAACAAGACTTTACAACATAATTACTTTGATCAATTACCTCTATATGGGAGGAATAACCTTTACAAGGAAGGAAATCAAAGTGCTCACCTCTATATGGGAGGAATAACCTTTATACGGAAGGCAATCAAAGTGCTCACCTCTATACGAGAGGATCAATATTGACTACACAAGATTGGTTTGGAGAATGTCTCATAATGTTGTATATTTAACATCGAATGCACCTGATAGTGGACCTATGGTGCATCCAATACTCCCATCTGAATGGCATCTAGGAATGTTGGTACCACTACCAACATGTCTAGATGTCTCTAGATGATCCATGTGTCCTTAATTAAAAATCATGTCAAATTTAACATAAATATGTTCATATCTGTATTTACATTAAACATTTGAAATATGTAACCTAGACTTGAACATGTTGAAGTTAACAGTTGAATGCACTTGATAGTGGACCTGTGGTGCGTCCAATACTCCCATTTGAATGGAGTCTAGGAATGTTGGTACCACCACCAACATGTCTATATGTCTCTAGACGATCCATGTGTCCTTATTAAGAATAAAAATGATTAGGTAGGTTAACTCTATGAAATCATAAGACAATGATTGCATTTGTTATGTTTATAGTTGATTCTACAATTCGTATGGCCTCTATTTTAATTGTTGCAACATTTTATTTATTGACACAACATTTTAATTGTTGCAGATCCCCCGACATAGCCACATAACATTGTTTCCAAATATTTATCTCAGATGGAGAAGTACGCATAGATCCTCCAAATACATCCATATCAAAGAGGAAGCAACTCGATTTAGGTCTAGAGAAACTTGATTTATGGTTTGGAAGGAATTAGAAAGCTATCAGGTCATGCCAAGGAGGAAAATACAAATTATTCAAATTAAAAATTGAAGAATATAATATAAACTCGTGCACTAAAATAAAAGAAAAAGAAAAGACTTCACAATCATAGGATAATTCACAACTACTTTAGAAATTGTTGTAGGTAGCGGAGCAACAAGGATTTGATCAACAAAATCACACATAATGTTAATATTTTTATGATTTACAACAAGAAGAACATGTTGATTGTGAGGAGCTAAGTTGTTAATATCAAGAACATAAAGAACAACTGCATGTGAAAATCCTCACAGCAGATCTAAGAGATGATGTATACCTCACAAGAAAGAATTTAGGAATAAGATTAAGAGTGGTCAATGCAGTAAGATGAGCAACAAAATAATAATATAGTAGAATTCGGATAGAAGCAAAAATACTTCACACACACTAATTAATTAATCACAATATGGAAAAATAAGTAGTACAATGCATGAGGATTCGAATGCTAAGGTGGCAATTCGAATTAGCCTTCATGGAGTGATCAAAAGATAACTAGAGTGTCATCGGAGCCCAACTAGAAGTCTATCTCATCATCACTGCAGTCATCAATGCTCAAGTAACTGTCAACCATCTGTCAAACTGAGTCTAACTGAGTGTGGTAGGTGTAACTGAGTGTAAATGGAATAACTGAATGAAGGAGGCTCAGTGGAGGGCACATGAGGAGCTAACTGAAGTCAGAATGAGCAGTCTAGTCACATTGGAGGTCCATCAGAGTGGTAAGGTCAGTTAAAAGTGAGTCAAGCCTAAAATCAAGGAGAGAACTCAGTTAACTGAAGACAATTGGACTGGTAGGTGAAGAAGGGCGCCTTTGTCAAGTGGATGGTGAGATGTGGGCGCATCACTGGCTAGGAGGGCTCAATCTAAGTGGAAATAAGCTCTTGAGTGCTGGAAGAATAGGGACTAGGTGCTGGAGGTATCAACCTGATGACTGGGAAGCATGCGGATGCATGCAATGCATGCAAGACTGAAAATGCTGGTAGGACTAGGATGGAGTATAGGAATATCCTAACACACCCCTTAATCCATCCTGGGCCCTGGTAACTGAGACCAAAGGTCACCCAATACAATGAATAATAACAGTCAGTAAATCAAGGAAATGGAGAAAACCTCATGGGAAAAATACCCCCCCTAAAAAATAGACTGTAAGGCACACACAAAAATAAATGCTCCAAACTCAAGCAGGTGTGATGCTTGGTCATATGTCTGGAGGTATCTTCTTCTTGGGAAGAAGTGGATCATGCTCAAAAAGCATGTGCTTGTACTTGCTCTTCAGATCGAATGTGATGAGAACAAATCCAAAAGTATGAGGATGATCCTTGAACCTGTGATTCAAATCAGCTAAGGTAGGATCAAAAACATGAATGTGCAGATAGTCTTTTGTCTTCTCCTTCGAACCATCATGGGTGAGATTATGCTCAAAAGAACCATCAAATAATAGTAAATGTTTTGAATCCAAATCAGATCCAAGACTTAAAGAATGGTTTCTTAAGATCTCCTTTGAACCATTTGAGGTGAGATCTAAACCATTGAATGCATGAGAAATTATCCCAAGCGAATGGAAATGGCCATCAAATATCAGTGTTTTCTTGGAGTCCAAATTAGATCCAAGACTTGAATCATGGTTTCTTGAGATCTCCTTTGAACCATTAGAGGTGAGATCAAAACCAGTAAATGCATGAGAAATTATCCCAAGCGAATGGCAATGGCCATTATCTTCAATAACCTTCTGAAAGCATGAAATAATGATCATATAGTAGTACATAAGAGGTGAGTGATCAAGGAGATCGAATGCATTACCTCCAATGGCTGATTTTACCTCCGAAACATTCAATAGATCATGATGCAAACCAACAAACTCTGGTGCAAAAGAGGATTTAGGACCTTCTGCAATTTCTAGAGTGTGAACTGACACAGAATTCGAAATAGAAGAAATTTGGAGCATGAGTGTAGAATCTGCAAGTTCTTCTTCTTTCTGGACAACTTCAATATGAGATATGTTTGATACTGATTCATGATCAATGAGATCATCAAGGAGGGTGGATGCATCACTTTGCTTGCTCTCGAAAGGGTTTGGACCAATCCCTTCATTCTGCTTGCCAAATCTTTCATCCAGATGGGCCCATAGCTCTTTTGGAGATTTAACATATTCATCATCAAGGGAATGAAATACCATGGATCGAGACATAGCATACATCATGGCTGCAATAGCTCTTCCACCTTCATCTAACCAGTCATTCTCTTCTTCAGAGGATTCGAACTCTCTTTCAAAACAATAATCAAAGAGATCATGTCTCTTCAAATATGCTATCATTTTTTGTTTCCATTCAACATAGTTGAATAGATAAAGAGGAGGATCTTCTGAAAACATGGAAGCTGTAGAAGACCTGCAAAAACAATAGAAAATATCTGCAACTGCTACTGCTGAATAAATGCAGAAACTATTGCACTCGAAATCTTGATAATAACCTGCAAAAAACTCTCAGGAATGGAGATAAACAATACTCTCAAGATGCTCTAATACCATGTGAAAATCCTCACAGCATATCTAAGAGATGATGTATACCTCACAAGAAAGAACTTAGGAATGAGATTAAGAGTGGTCAATGCAGTAAGATGAGCAACAGAATAATAATACAATAGAACTCGAATAGAAGCAAAAATACTTCACACACACTAATTAATTAATCACAATATGGACAATTAAGTAGTACAATGCATGAGGATTCGAATGCCAAGGTGGCAATTCAAATTAGCCTTCATGGAGTGATCAAAAGATCACTGGAGTGTCATCAGAGCACAACTAGAAGTCTATCTCATCATCAGTGGAGTCATCAATGCTCAAGTAACTGTCAACCATCAGTAAAACTGAGTATAACTGAGTGTGGTAGGTGTAACTGAGTGTAACTAGAACTAATTGAATGAAGGAGGCTCAGTGGAGGGCGCATGAGGAGCTAACTGAATGAAGGAGGCTCAGTGGAGGGTGCATGAGGAGCTAACTAAAGTCAGAATGAGTAGTCTAATCACACTGGAGGTCCATCGGAGTGGTAAGGTCAGTTAAAAGTGAGTCAAGCCTAAAATCAAGGAGAGAACTCAGTTAACTCAAGACAACTGGACTGCTAGGTGAAGAAGGGCACCTTTGTCAAGTGGATGGTGAGATGTGGGCGCATCATTGGGTAGGAGGGCTCAATCTGAGTGGAAATCAGCTCCCAAGTGCTAGAAGACTAGGGACTAGGTGCTGGAGGTATCAACCTGATGACTGGGCAGCATGCAGAATGCATGCAAGACTGAAAATGCAAAGGATGAAAATGTTGGTAGGACTAGGATGGAGTATAGGAATATCCTAACACTGCAATCATGGAAATGGCATGTTAAGTCTTAGGAGGAGGATCAACATGATGAGTAGCACTAACAACAACACTAACAACACCATATAGAACAAGTGGATCAATTGGTGGAAGGGGGACAATAACACATGCATCTTTTGGATGAAGGGAAAGATTGGAATCAACACATGAACCACCAGGAAGGGGGACAATAACACATGCATCTTTTGGATAAAGGGAAAGATTGGAATCAATACATGAACCACTAGGACTATCACCCCAACCATGTTTCCAAGAGGAGTAGCCAACATAGAGCCCCAATTTCCCTTATGCACAGGGGGAGGAATCATATTGAATTTCCAAGCTAGATTTTCATTTTGAATTGAGATACTTTGCACAACTTCGAGCAATTCAAAGATATTGGGAGGAGAAAAAAGATTAATATTAAAAGCAAGGTGACACATATGAAAATCAAGATGATTTTTGAGATATAAGTGGTAATTTTGGGCTCTCTATGCAAACTCCTCAATATCAACACCGATATGACCTAAGAATATAATTATCTCTCTTCCCCCACCACACAAAACATTACCGTTGCTTGGCCAAAAATATCTGACTCGTCCACAAGCTATCCCATGTTCCCTTCACCAAAATCTCATCTAGAAGAGTCATAGATCAACCATCAAATAATTACCATGGACAATAGCACAACTTAATCATCCCAATCAACGATATTCAATATGAAATAACCAAAAAAATTAGCAGCAATAATCAATTTGAAATTACCAAATATTTCGGGCAACATCATAAAATTATCATAAGAACATACCACTCCATTTTTAAACGAGCCAACCCTCAAGTCATCCATGAACCATTTGTAATTCAAAATAATTCTCTAGATGCATGTGTAATATCTTATCATTATGAAAGTAAGGATCACATTGTGAGGTCGTACAAAAAGAGCACAATATAAAACTTGGTTGAATTCAATGCTACTTACACTAAATTGAATGATTTGAGATGGTAAAGGAGAACAAGAAAAAAATAGAAATTATAACATTCAATATGCATATGTCCTTTACAAACAATACATAATCATTTTAAGATATTCTAAATCTGCTTAGTTTTGTAAACTTGAAAAAGTTCAAAATGACTGATTTTTTTTCTTTTCTGAACAAACATTTTCTGAAAAAATCGATAATGAGTAAAGATATTATGTTCAAGTATATTATGCAATGAGTAAACACAATTCATGTATATTATGCAGTTGAGACATAGAAATCATTGTGACCACAATCAAAATCTTTGAAGTTTTCCTCACACTTCATGGGGACAAAGTTGAGACATTTATTAGTTGTCTTAAATGGGTCTTGCATTCACATCAAGCATTGGCAACCCATATATAACACATGATAACCATTATACCTTCCTCTCTTGGAATTCCTCCTCCGACCAATTATATATCTTTTAAAACAAATAGAGCATGGAAACACCATCATTTACCTCCAATCAATCCTAGTTGATAATATCAATGCTCACAACATTTTCATATCTAAGGTAGTTAAGAATTGAGCTCTATTGTTCTAGTTCCACCTTTAGTCACCCCACATATGCCCATGGGAAACATATCATAGTTCTCAAGAAAGGGTAGGTATGATTCTTGATAATACACTATATACCATTTTATAATGACAATCCATAATGAAGAACAATGTTGATGAATTGAAGATGATATTGTTTTTCATCATTGATTCCAAGATTCAAAAGCTTGATTTTCAATTGTTTGTATGAACATCTCTAAACAACAAAAAATATATGGAGGGTCCCTCTCATATATTTGCAATAGAGGAATCTTAGTGGAGTTGGGATCGAAATCACCCAACTCATCTATCCTATTGTAGCATCTAGCCTTGGTCGAAGATGGATTCTTTAGGACTACCAATGCTCCCTAACAATGTATCATATCCTTGCATTTTAGTCTTCTGATGTTCTTGTAATTACCTAAATCATAAGTAGAGAAACCATTGCTTTGAGTTTTCCTTTTCCCATATTTAATTGCAACAATATTTTATAGGATCTATGTAATTCGTCTCCAAGTTTATAAGCATAAAAAGTTATTGTTTGTAATCCTTTGTCTTGATCAATTAAATCTAACTTTTGATTTTTAATTATTGAAATAGAATTGTCACTAGTGTAGTGATAAGATTTTTCATGACAATTTGTATGGTTTAGACAATAAGGGAACCCCTAGAAATCTTAAGGTTTGAATGAATATAAAGGGTGAATTACATCTTTGTTAGATGTGAGATTCAAGTGTTGTATAAATTCAAGGTGATGATACCCATCAATGGAAACAAACATTCATTATCCTATCACATTCCACGGAAGTGTCCTATCAATTCAAATTTTAGTGGAGTTTGATGCACAAGATACTACTATTGGTTAGTTGGTAAAGGAGTTTGAACATAGGATGCACTTTTTAAATAATGATATGTAATTTTTTTGTATGTAAAGTCATTGCACACCCAAGAAAACCTTGATTCTAATGAAATATTTGGGAAGATGAAACAAATATTTTGTATATGGAGAAAATACTTCAAAGTTTTATTGTGATAGACTAATGTAATTCCGCAAAGGGTTGGAAGTATATATTCATATGTAGAAAAGACACAAAAAAAAATTATAGGGAAAGAGAAGTAGCTAGTAGAGTCTAATTTAATTAATATGTAGAGAATGTTTGTGAAATGCTTGATAAAGTAACCCAAATGCCTCCGAAGACCATCAAAATGTCCTATTTTTTTAGGGATTTGCATAAAGAGTTTAAAGTCTTCATCAACATTATCATTGTGCACATATCTAACAATCATTGCATTCCATAAGATTAGGTCCCATTGATGCATTTCCTCGAACAATTCACATGCCTTCTCTATAATCATACAATTTGCATACATATCTATAAGGGCACTTATCACAAAGACATTAGACTAAAAACCAATTTGATTTACTATCATTCATATGGTATATGTGCAACAATTGTTTCACTAAAAATGGTGCACGAGTTGAAAACTATATTATTTTCATTTATCTAGCTAGATGTTTAAAGGAGGAACTACAAACAGCAAATAGGCTCATTGTTTTTCATGGACTATCTAGCCTAAGGCTAAATTGGCAAATAATTTCCATTGTTACATATTACCAGCTACTATATTAAACTTTGAAATTATATAATAACCATCATAAACTAATCTATAATAATTGTAACTACCAACAAGGTTAAATTACCTGTGAAATTAAGAAGAAGAAAAAATGTGAATAACTCGTACATCCAAGTTGAGGGTAGAGTACATAGATCCAATCTCCTTATGTGGATAATAATTGGATCTCTAGATGTGGTAGCGATCTAATATCCTTATAATCTGGGCCAAAATTTGCAAATCTAATTGCTAATCCTCTTTACCTCAATAGACAATTGATGAACATGGGGTCATTTGTCATTATCGTTTAGTTAACTATTTCCTTTAAAAAAAAATACAACTTCATATTATAGAAGTTTTGAGCCGCCACCATAGAGAACCTCCTATTTAAGCGGTTTGGAGCCACTACCATATATAACCTTCTACATTTTCTGGTCGACTTCTACATGAGGGTATAACCTTCTACATTTTCTCATTGAACCTCATTATCCTATCACATTCCACTGAAAATAAATGTGCTTTACATTTACATCAAGCTAAGCGGACGAACAAACCAACCTCTTATTCTGGTTGCAGGTCAAATGAATTCCTCTTCGTGTAGGTCTGATGCCTTCCTCTTCGCGCGGCCGCTGCCTTTCTCTTTGCGTAGGTCTGATTCCTTCTTCCTCTTTGCGCGGTCGTTTCCTTCCTCTTCACAGGCCTGGCCACCTTCAATGCTGGGAGGTCTTCAGGAGTGCGCTGGGAGGGTTTCAGGAGTGTGCTGGGAGGGCTTCAGGAGTGCACTGGGAGGGTTTCAGGAGTGTGCCGAGTGTAAAAGAGACTCCACCATCCCAACTGACAGAAGAACCAATTATAGTTGCAGTACCCTTATAGACACAAGTCATTCTAGCTGCCTCCATGGGGATACATTCCATGCCCGCAAGACAAAGCTACCTGCTAGGACTCTTATCTCAGTTGATAAAACACGGGGAGTGTTGGGATTTCAGGAAACAACCGGGGTACATATACCGCTAGTGCATATCGATGACGCCCCCTTAGAGAACATCCTGTGCAGGACAAGTTAACAGGAGGGCCAACTATCTACTGAAACTAAAACACACGAGGGGGAAGATTTGTTGCCACACCACCAAGAGTCACCCACAAGGATAGACGAGGACTTCACTGAAGAACAAGCGGGCGCACAAAAAACGGACCTTGCAGAAGAGCAGCAACAACCAGGATAATTGCATATGTGTGAGCTGCACTTCGACGGACCCACTTCACCACTGGTTTCAGGAGTGTGCCGGACTGTGGCGTTCAACAATGAAAATGACAGACTGGCGGGGCCGGTCTGTGGTTTATATTAAAAAAAACTCTCTGCCGAGAGTTTGAAAAGAATATAAACTCTCAGCCGAGAGACCTGTTCGAAAGTTTCATGCCAAAAATCTAATCGTACGCTCCGTTGAGAAACTGAAATTTTCTCGACCGAAAAGTTATCTAATCACAACTAACCTCTCGGCCGAGAAAAGCTTAACTTTGGTTAAATTCTTGTCCAAAATATATTACAACTCTAGGTCGAGAAAATATGTTGACTTTATTTTCGGTCGAGAAATTGGAAATTATAACCCAAAAACACCTAATTCTCAAAAAATTGTATCCCAACTTCACGTTTTTACCCCTTTGTCATTGTTCAATATTTTTCCACTCCGTGTCTTATTTAACTATGCATTACAATGTCTTTTATTCTTATCTAACCTTTAATTTATTGCCAAATTACATTTGACTTACCAACTTTGTGTTCGAATCTATTTAGACTCATTTGACAACATAACAATAAGTTAAAAATTCTATCACACAAACTTTCTTCCAACCCTAGCACTCAATAAATAAGCATAAAGAAAACCATATACCATTTACAATTTTTCAATTCTATATATTGAAAACCACCCACTTGAGATTGCTTAGTATTCATTACAAGCCAGTGATTTGCATTTAGCCTTTGCCATTGTTCAACATTTATTCCTTGCTAGCATTTACTTTGCAAAATGTAAGTTGACTACTATGAACTTTATCTCTGTTGGCAGGAAATAGTAGCCTTCAACAGCCTTCAGTCTCAGGAGCTCTGGCTCAATACAAGCATAGGCCACTGAAAAGACTTAAAACCTTCATGGGACGTTACAACCCCAGCCCAACCCAATAAGCAAATGCTGGACAGCTACATTTTGAATTGCTTGCTAGTCACACTGTTTGACAGCTACATTTTGAATTCCCTCTGTCACAACGCGACCTGGTGTCACAGCGTTTTTAATTCAAAACAAAATATTAGAAATTGAGAATTTGACATGGCAATCAGCATTAAGGAAACTAAGCCAAGGAGCGCAAGCTCTGCTTTCGTCTTCTCCACTGATTCAAAAAGAGGCTTTCGTTTGGTTTTATATATCCAAAGTTCCAAAACAGCTGTGCAATCGAAACTTCAAGCAGGCATGGATCCAGTTTTAAAAGAAATCTAGAACAGAAGGAATAGCAGTGCCTGCATAGAAGGAAAATAAGTTTTGATCCATATAAGAAATTTATTGAATAGAGAAAAAAAACATAGGCACAAACACACAAGAACGCACCTGCTCCAGGTTACACAAAAGCCCAAAACTCCCATCTTTGCATGTACACAGATGAGTATTTTCCTCTCCAGCGTTGAGAAGTCTACAGCATGTGTGGATCTGCAAAGAATTAAGAAATACACACCTGCAACAAATGCATGATAAAATAGCATGTATCTACAATGCATGTGCATGCATAACAGTGCAAAGTTAGTTAATAAGGAATATATGGATATATCATTATAAATAGCCATTGGTTTATATACAAAATGACTTGAATCTCACACCATCTTACCATGATAGTTATATGGTTAAAATCATATATTCACTCAGAGAGAAACCAGCTCCCATCTTCCAAGGTGACGAAGTCCACTGTATATCTTATTTTATTGATCTCAATTTGTATATATAATAACTCAATAATATGGTGAATGTGTACACTGGGCTTTAATATAAATGCAACATCCTGTAAGTAAAAATTGACTTGGCAATCTTCACATCAACATTGCCCATGCTTGTCTTTATAATATTCTCCAAATGGCTTATAGCCTCTAAACTTCAGCATACACGTCCATAAAAGTTTTTGAAAATCACAATCACTAAAATCATATGTTTATATTTCAAATGCGCTTCCATTAACCGAAAAATGATTGAAATTAAAGAATTCATAATGATATATAAATAAATTCAAAATTTAATTGAGATGTATTACAGTAACAAACCAAAGCTACAAATAGTTTTTTTTTTAATATTTTTACATGCATCAATAATTTAGTAATAGTGTCTGCTTGTTCACTTTTATCCACAGCTTAAAGAAAATACATATTTTTATGGTTGACAACACTATTTAAAAAGGTCTTAATGTTATGATCAGGACAAAGACACCTTACCACAATATTTATAAAGGACGCCTCTTTTTACCAAATGAGGACTAGACAATCCTTTATTTTTTACCATAATATTTATTAAGGTCTTTACTATCATGACTAAACACCCTACTCTGAACCCGTGGATAATGCCATGGATAACATGGCTGCACTCATCCCAATCCTGCAGAACAGAAATTTCCCAGCATGAATGCAGTTGATAAGCTGGGAAGTTTGTAAAAATATTGTCAATTTAATGGGAAAATATGACTGTTAACAGTGCAAACACAACCATATGAAAACCAAGTTTTATTAATAGAAAAATTTAAGCTTATGTCTTGAATCTTGATTTCTTACCAGTAGACCTGCATCCTGTCTGGGTAAATATTTCAACCTGCATCCAGCCAATCCAAGCTGAAATGTGCTTCTACAACCTCGACTCTAAGCTCCATGATGGCAGAGCTCTTGACACGACTCCATTGATTCCCAATCTTCTCATCGCAGACAACATGCTTTAGAGATCTCAAACTTCCAACTGATTTGGGCAGCTTCCTAAAACGAGAACACTCTCTCATGTCAAGCTCCTCAAGTTTATTTAATTGTCCTATTTCCTCCGGAAGCTCTTTTAAGCACTCACATAGCGAAATGTCCAGATATTCCAGCTTCCCAAGTTTTCCAATAGATGCTGGAAGCTCTTTCAGACCTAGACATGCAGATACGCTTAAAATTCTTAAAAAGCTGAGCTTCCCCAAGTGATCAGGTAACTTTTGAAGAAGGTGACAGTTAGTGATAGACCACTTCTGAACAGACGACATGTCACAAATACCAGGGGGCAACTCCTCCAAATCACAGCAATGGTCCAAGTTAAAATCTAGCATTATGGGAAACTTTAGGCTTGACTGGCTGCTGTTGAACCTTGACATAGTTCCAAGCCCTTCACATAAACTCAAGGATAGCTTCTGTAATTTCTGTAAGACTTTACTGTGCTCTTGAAGTGGGGGCACAATCAACCTCTCCAAGTGAAGAGTCTTGAGCTTAGTGAGTGAAGATAAGGCTGGTAGACCGTTCACCGTGGCTCTCTTGGACCCATAATTGTATACTATGAGGACTTTCAGTTTTTTCATAGAACTCACAAACGATGGAAGAAAGTATTGGCTTGCAGAAAAGAGTAAAACCAAAGCCTCTGTCTCACTAAAATTCAGTTCACGCCACTGATTCTCTTCCATGGCATCTACATAGGTAAACAACAAATGCAAAGTTCAATTAGAACATTATAGGTTATTGAGCTGCGAGCACACTATGAAATCATTACATATCTTTTCTAAGATCTTAGATATCAATGGCCAACACCTAGAAAATGGCCTATGATCAGCTATGCAGAGTTCATGCAGATCACATAGTGATAACCTGTAGGATAAGATTCACCTATGACATGCACAGAAAATCTTGATAAAGAACTTATTATTATATTTGAATCAAGATGGTGAATACAGGCAATGTTCGACAAAAATAAACATTTTTCTCCGGAGTTGATTGCTTAGTACTTCTCAGTAGTCAAAATTTGAGGGCGTTTTGTTGAAAGTAAAGAAAACTATCCTGGTACGTTATTAACAAGTTCATATGAAACTTTAGGAAATAGTAAATTTTGATATTAAAGCCAAAAAAAATAGCAGATATTTTACAAGAAGTAGGCGATTGGACAGTGCAGTTCCAATGGAAATGGTTCCAAAATAACCATTTTGGTGACAAGGTATTAAGGAGCCCCATGAGATTTCCTTGGTAAGGCTCTCTGGTTTCTAGGCCTGGTCCATGACCTACACCCTGTTTGATTGAATTTATTGGTTAGAATTAACACAAGGACCATAGAAGAAACATCAATTCCAAAATACTCATTTGGTGATAAAGAGACCCATAAGATTTTCTTGACAAGGGTCTCTGGTTTCTAGGCCTGGTCCATGACCTATATCCTGTTGATTAAACTTACGGGTTAGCATGAAACACTAGGAACAGAGAAAAGAAACAGCAATTCCTAATACAACACATTTCGTTCCCATGTTTTGAAGAAAATAAGCGCGTACACTTCAAGAAAGCTTCTAAAATTATCAACCTGTGTGAAGGGAAACTATTTGAGCATCAAATGCTTGATTCTTGAGTAGATCCCATTTTCCTGGCAAACTGTCCTGCTTTCTAGGCATAAGCAGCCTCTTCCTACAAATTATACTGTCTCGGGATGCCAAATACAGGCCCAAGTCTCGCATTACATCATGCTGAGAAAAATACAGCTCAGAGGCACTTCCATAATTGGTTGCTTGACTCCTACTAGGTCTGATTACCAAAAACAACACAATGTATAAGACACAGGAAGCCAAGATCCAATAACTTGAAGCAAAATAAACAGAGCTGAGAGGAGAAGGCACTTACCTGAGATTGCTTGTTAAATTCAACAGATTTCTACTTGCAAGTTCTAACAAGATGACAAAAGCATCCTGCCACTCTATCTTTCGCACATAAACCCAGATGTCCAATAGTGCATCCACAGATATTTTTCTGTCCTCCGGAAATGACCCCAGGTCCAAGAAGCACTCTCGTGCTTCCTCGTCCAGGACATCAATACTAGTCTCCAAGCATCTATAGAGCCCTTCTTTGTGATAAACCGATATTGGTTCCCCATTTAAAAGTTTGTTCTTGGCACTTTCCCACACCAGTTGAGGTTCATTATGCAAAGAGCTTCCAATCACCTTCAGAGCAAGTGGTAGGCCTTTACATTCCTCTTGCACCTATGAACCATACATCAATAATCATAAGTGGAAATTCTATCGGTGGACAATAAATCAAACATATATTTTGTTATTGTGATATTCATTTTCCTCATTTCTAGTATAAAATTCATCTTCTCCTGAATTGGTTTGTCCTTAATTGCAGTAAGGTCGGGGTTATATTTTTCTTGCAAATGGAAACTTGTCGATGCATATCCCAAATGTGGTTGGTCGTCCTGGTAGATTCCATCGATGCATTCTTCCCCTCCTGAAACCACTCCTGGCCCTGCAGTTGCAATACTTCTTGCACCTTTTGCTCCTGCTTAAGTTAAGAACCCAAAGTATTCCAACTTCTAGGGTCGACAACAACGTTTCATCAATTATTCAATTCCAAAATCAATGCTTGTGTTACCTTCAATTTACTACAGATGTTGGCATAGTAGGTCGGCCAATTGTTCAGGATAGTGTTAGTACTTGAAGCAACAACTCCTACATCCTGTAACTGCTCCCTTACTTCTTTAAATTTATGATATTCTTTATTCGAAGTTTTGTTGTTGAAAGCATGAATCATTTGCCAAATACGCTTAAAGTTCATTCACAGGTTTTGTTTATGGCTCATGAAAGACAACAACATGGCTTTTTTTTTTAAATAACGATCCTCTTTAAGGACTATTAAGTATATGTCTAGCATCTCTTTTACTTGAACATCAATTCCATTGGTTAACCATTAATGTGAAATGATGTCCAAGGGATATGACATTAGTGATAACTTGTAATTAGGGACATTTACAGTGATTGCAATCACTAAACTCACATCAAACTCAACACTGATATATTGCATATGAATGGCATTCCAGTAGTGTAAGACATATACCTGCTTGACTAGATGTTCATCTGCAGTCCTTGGAATTGAACTCTGTCCAAAAGCCCAGTGGCAGAAAAGGGACAGAGCATCAGCATCATCCAGCATTGGTAATTCATAAAAGGAAGTAAAGGTTGTTCTTGGGATGGTAGAGCAATCCCGGGTTGTTACAATGGACTTATATCCGTCCCCTTCAAATAACAATTTTTCCAAATTTGCCCTCGACCAGACATCATCCAACACCACCAGAATTGGCTTGGCTTGCTTCTGCAGCTGTTGCTGCAGCTGCCTGTGTGCATCCTCAACATTCTGAAATTCAGGTTTCTTCCTATGAACAATCTTCTCCCACATAGTCTCTAAAATTCCCTTAATGTTCGGGGATTGTGAGACAGTGAGAAAAATAATATTGTTTTCGAAAACACCTGACATACATAAAAAGACAAGTGATTAGATAGAAATTCCATAATCTGTTGAAGAACAAGTTCTTGAGTAGTTTCATTATCAGCGAAAAGCAGTCAAGTTCTTGACAGTGAAAAGCTACAACATAATTTCTGCATGTCCAGATATCCATGCTAGCCACAAGCTATAGAGATGGCACTCAAGCTGGCCGCCATCAAAATCCAGTTTTCTTAGTCTTAAACTTGTTATAACGAAAAGCTTATGCTGTCAGGCACCATTTACAGCATTAAATTGTGGCCAAGCTATAACATACTTTGTAGCTAACACACTTTGTAGCTTAAACAAAGTAAAATGGAAAGAAACATCAACAACAGGGTTATTTTTGTGAAATGCAGAAGCTAAGATGTAATATCCCGATTTTGACCCCATTGCACCATCGATTTATTGTTCTCATATGGCAAATGAAAATTGATGCATATGGTTTGTGTGCTAGCCAGGCAAATAGAAATCGTAAATATCATGTAAATATGCATTTTAATAAAATACCCACAACTAGCTATGCAATGCAATGCAACAAGAGTATGGAGGCATGATATTTATAAGGAATTGGGAGGGAAATATTCAAACCCTTGAGCCAATAGAGTTAGGCCAAGTGTCAATGAGAGAACCCATGAATCTTCCACTACCCATGTTGACTTTTGTACCCAATCATTTATTTCTCCCAAGAATTGGTTGAAGTAGTTATTATTTGGGGAAATGGAGAGGTATGGCTATCCAAATTCAAGTATGGGCAAGCCACCATTTTTGGAGAAACGTGTTTGGCTTCTTGGGCAAGAAAAGAGCCACGAAATTGCTCCCCAAGCCATTCTTCATCAACCAGTTTGGCTCTATCACGAATGTCTAGCTGGTGGGGTGTTTTTCCTCCACGTTTTTCTGGTTTTCCCTTGGTTTCGAGCTGGAAAAAGGGCGTTTTTGGTGCTGCAAAGAGGCTGGGAGGAAGGGAGCTCGATTTGGGGATCAAGGTTACTTGGGAGTGAGAAGCGGGGAGCGAGAAGCGAAATTTTCAAATTCCAGAAGCATTTTTTATATAATATATATTTTTATATATTTTGATGCATATATGTCAACAAATGCATGTATAATGTTGAATTAGTTATGGAAATGATAAAAACATGAAATAAACAATAATACCATATAACATCATTCATCAATCATCAATCATTAATCATTCACTAGTGAATTCTTCAACCATAGGTCCAATATCCATGATTCCATAAGTTAAAACATCAAGATTCAACCTTAAAGCTTCAAATTTTCAATATATAAACATTTTGTCATCACTAATACTTGTAAGTTGTAACCAAAATTACCAAACTATAGTGACATAATCTATAACAAAGAACATCAACCATAAAATGAAAGTTGAAAGTTGAAACAATTCACGAAGCTGTTAAAAGAATGTAACTGCGAAAGATATTCTAATTGATATTTGTCTATTGTATTATTGTATTTCTCCTTTGGGAGATGCCATTGATGTACTTAATAATGTAAGAGTCATTGAAAGAGTCAGTGTAAACCCTAGGTCTTGGGTCAGCCTAGAGAACCCAAAAGAGATTATTATATTATGTATTTGACAAGTCGGCCCAGTCAGTTAGGTGAAGTCGGCCCTGTTGGGGAAAAGTCACCCCAACAGAAGAATATAAATAGAGGATGTCTCTCTCATTTGTACTCACTCATCTCACTCACACAAGTTCGCATAGGAGAGGGAGAGAGAAGTATGCACAAGTGGAGGAGTAGCTGATTTTTTCTTGGGGTTTACTTTTGTACTTTGTGATTTCTATATTGAGGAAGATTTTGCCGGGGTTTTCTCCCTTGTGGTTTCCCCGAGAGAAATATTGTGTTCATTGTGTTATTGATGTGCTTGTATTTCTTTCAGTGATAGATTGTTTAATGTTATATGCTAAACAAGTAAAAACTAACATGGTATCAGAGCTGGCCTGAAAGAAAACAATGTGCAGCCTCCGTAATTGCAGAAACTAGGGCTTCTTGTTCCAGGAGCTCCCTCCATAGATCAGCTGAAAAATATAGTGCATCTAACTCACCTCACTAGGGCGCATCTTTCTGTCGAAGCAGATTTTCAGTCTGAGAATTTTCATTTTTGGGTCCCCCGCTATAGCCTGGGAGAATTACGGCATCAAGTTTTTGGATCATCTGCTCACAGAATTGTAAGAAGGAGCATTTTTCTCAACTCGCCTTGAGAAGGCGAATTTGCTCATCCAATCAGATTTCCAAAATCCCGAAGTCGAAAAATTAGGGTTTCTCTAACAAACACTAGGTCAAGGAAGAAGCAATTTTCAGAAGAACAACTTTTCTGGTAACTCTCAAATATATTATATTTCCATTTGAAGTACTCATTATATCAAGATGACAAGCAATACCAAGCTTGATGAGAAGCTTGAGGGAGCTGAGAACTTCAGGGCATGGAAGTATAAAGTCATGCTCATCCTTAAAGAACATGACCTAGAAGACTATGTAAAGGAAGTACTTATAGAACCAGAGAGAGATGAATCCAAAGCAAGGCATAAGAAGAATATGGTCAAGGAAAAGATGATCATTGTTGATTCCATCAAACATCACTTGATCCCCCAAGTGTCTTCCAAGAAGACCCTGAAAGAAATGTTTGATGCTTTAACCAACTTGTTTGAAGGAAAGAATATCAATAGGAAGAGGACCTTGAGAAATCAACTCAAGGGTGTGAAGAACTTGAAGTCTGAGTCCATGCACTCATACTTATCCAGAGTGTCCCAGATAAAAGAACAAATTGAAACTATTGGAGACATGGTAGAGGATGCAGAAGTTGTGATGACCACTTTGAATGGTCTTCCCAGAGATTAGGAACCATTTTTTCGCGGCATTTGTGCTAGAAAGAAATTGATCCAGTTCAGACAGCTATGGGAAGAGTGTGTGCAAGAGGAAGAAACAATAGCGGTAAGAGAGGAGAAACTAAACAACAATGAAGATCAAGCTTTGGCAACTCATGCCAAAGGTGGAAGGAAAAGAAAGAGTGATGTACATACCCACTCTCCCAGAAGATCTCAAGGATATCAAAAGAACAAGAGGTTCAAGAAACACCTCTCCTCCGTTGAGTGTTACTCTTGTCACAAGACAGGACATCTAGCAAGAAATTGTCCACCCAAATTTGAACATCATAAAAAGCAGAAGAAGAGGTTTCATGCTCATGCAGCAGAAGATAGTGAATATGATGAAGAAGTCAAAACCAGAGATGATGAAGACTCCAGTGAAGAATATGTTCTAATTTCAACACTCACTGGTTCCGTATCTCATGGGAGTGATACTTGGCTAGTGGATAGTAGAGCTTCAAAGCACATGACGGGATACAAAGAATCCCTCTCACATCTCATTTAGAAGGAATATCCACACAAGGAAAAGCTTGGAGATGATTATCAATACCCCATCAAATGAATGGGAGAAGCCTCTTATAAATTGGACTCTGGAAAGTCCATGAATATGAAAGATGTACTTTATGTACCAAGTTTGAATAAGAGCCTTTTATCTATTTCTACATTAGATAAGAAAGGTCTTCGAATTGCATTTATAGATGGTGAAGTTCTTATGTGGCCAAAGGGGAAGACTATTGATGATGCAGTAGTCATTGGAGTAGAAGGAGGACTTTACAAACTGAAGGGTCATGTAGATACAACATTGATGACCAGCACCATGAGCCCTTGTGAGCTATGGCATAGAATACTAGCTCATGTACACTACAAAACCTTACCAATAGTAAGTAAGGTGGTGACTGGACTACCAGAAATCCATGTTGATCATGAAGGAGTATGTAAAGGATGTGCTCAAGGGAAGAGTATGAAGAACCCATTTCCAAGTAGCGACAACAAAACGAAAAGTATTATGTATATTATTCACTCATATATTTGTGGACCTATGTCCACCACTTCTATAAGCGAGTATGTATACTATTCTTCTTTTATTGATGATTACTCCCGCAAAACATGGATTTATTTTCTGAAGAATAAGAATGAAGTCTTTGAAAAGTTTAAAGAGTTCAAAGCTCTTGTAGAAACCCTCTCTGAGAAGAAGATAAAAATTCTAAGGTCATATAATGGAGGGGAACATACTTTGAGCGACTTCAAATATTTATGTAAACAAGTAGGGATTAAGAGGGAGCTTACTATTCCCTATAATCCACAACAAAATGGTGTAGCTGAAAGGAAGAATAGAACGATCATAGAAGCACTGAAGGCTATGATCCATGATCAAGACTTACCCATGCATCTATGGGAAGAAGAATCCAGAACCATAGTATATGTACATAACATAATCTCTCACAGTGCTCTTGGAAACAAGACCCCATAAGAGATGTTCACCAGTATGAAGCCTGAAGTTAGTCATCTAAAGATATTTGGATGTCTAGTGTTTATTCACATTCCAAAGGAGAAGAGATCGAAATTGGAACCTTCAGGGAAGAAGGGAATATTTGTGGGCTATAGTGAACAATCAAAGGCTTACAGTATCTACATCCTAGGATTCCACCAGATTGAGCTCATCCAGGATGTTACATTTGATAAAGACACAGGTTTCAACAAATCCAAGAAGCTCCTAGAGTTACAGAAACAAACAAAGTACCAGACAGAAATATTGAAGAAGATCCCATTCCAGAGGATCATGACATGGTAGAACCTCAGAGACCTAAAGAGACACCTCATGAGGAGATTTCTCAGAAGAGAAGACCAGCTTGGGCACGAGAATTAATTCAAGATGCAGGAAAGTATGGTTCCCCAGAAAGAACCAGTAGAGAGAGCAATATACCAAGGCCATACTCCATCTATATAGCCTTGATATGTAACCTTGTTGAAGAAGAACCGACTTGTTTTGAAGATGCAGTAATGAAGAAGGAATGGTTGGATGCTATGAATGAAGAATACCAATCCATCATCAAGAATGATGTTTGGGATGTGGTACCAAGACCGAAGGATAAATCAGTTGTATCGTCAAAATGAATCTTCAAAACAAAACACTCAGCAGACAGAAGCATTGAAAAGTACAAGGCAAGATTTGTAGCTCAAGGATTCTCGCAAAAGGAAGGGATTGACCATGAAGATACTTTTTCTCTTGTGGACAGATATACTTCAATTGGAACCATTCTTTCCTTGGGAGCTAAGATGAAATGGAAGTTACATCAGATGGATGTAAATACAACGTTCCTGAATGGGAAGATAGAATAAGAAGTATATATCGAGCAGTGAGAAGGATTTGAAACAAAAGATAGAAAGTCACATGTATGCAGACTGAAGAAAGCATTGTACGGGTTGAAGCAAGCACCCAGAGCATGGTATGGAAGAATTGATAGCTTCCTGATGCATTTGGGATTTACCAAGAGTAAAGCAGATTATAATCTTTACTATAAGATTATGGATGATGAACCTATGATACTACTATTGTATGTAGACGATTTGATACTGACGGGAGAATACAAGCCTATCATCGAATGTAAGAGAAGGTTTGCAGCAAAATTTGAGATGAAAGACCTTGGTATGATGCATTACTTTCTAGGTCTTGAAGTGTGGCAGTTTCCAAATGAGATTTTCCTGAGTCAAGGAAAATACATAGCTGAGTTCCTAAAGAGATTTGGGATGTTGGATTGTAAGGCCATGACTACTCCAATGGTGAAAAATTTGAAGCTCCTTAATGATGCTTCATCAGAGATAGTAGATGTCACCATGTATAGAAAAATTATTGGGTCATTGATGTACTTGACCAATACTCGACCAAATATATGTTTTGTTGTGAACACATTGATCCAGTATATGGTGGAAACTAGGAGTGTTCACCTGATTGCAGCAAGACATTTGATGAGGTACCTAAAGGGTACATTGGATTATGGACTCAGATATGCTTCAGATAGTGATTTAAGGTTGTACGGGTACACAAACTCAGATTGGGCTGGAAGTGTCGAAGATAGGAAAAGGACTTCAAGATGTTGCTTTAGTTTTGGATCAAGTGTGATTTCATGGATCAGTAGAAAGAAGCCTTGTGTTGCACTTAGTACAACGGAAGCTAAATATGTAGAAGCTTGTTCATCTTGTAGCGAAGCAATGTGGCTTCGCAAGATGTTGGCAAGATTGTTCGATGCAGAGATTGATGCTACGGATATACTCTATGACAACCAGAGTTGCATCAAGATGACATAGAATCATGTGTTCCATGATAGATAGAAGCACATCGATATCAAGTTCCACTATATCCGGGATATGGTGCAAAAGGGATCTATAAAGCTCAAGTATGTTCCTACATAGGAACAAGTTGCTGATGTGTTGATTCTGCTGACTAAGCCTCTGTCTCGCATAAAGTTGGAATACTTTCGAGACAAGCTTGGTGTGGTCCAAAGGGACCTCTCTCGAAAGAGAGAATAATAGAGTTCATGTCCTTAGGGATAGATGCCAATCCTAGGGACTGAATATCAGTATTGGATGAATTATAGTGTTCCAGTTCTTAGGAACCGATGCCAGTCCTGGGGGTTGAAGATTAGTATTGGCTGACTAATAGTGTTCTAGTTCTTAGGAACTAATGCCAGTACTGGGGGATGAAGATAAATATTGGCTGAATGATAGTGTTCCAGTTCTTAGGAATTGATGTCAGTCCTGGGGGATGGAGATCAGTATTTACTGACTAATAGTGTTCCAGTTCTTAGGAATTGATGCGAGTCCTGGGGGCTGAAGATCAATACTTGATGACTTATAGTGTTCCAGTTCTTAGGAACTGATGCTAGTCCTGGGGACTGAAGATCAGTACTGGCTAACTGATAGTGTTCCAGTTCTTAGGAACTAATGCCAGTCCTGAGGGATGAAGATCAGTACTGGCTGGCTGATAGAGTTTCAGTCCTTAGGGACTGATGCCAGTCCTTGGTGACTGAAGATCGGTACTGGCTAACTGATAGTGTTCCAGTTGATGATGTTGCTAACGAGGATGTTCCAGCAGAATATGTCCCAACTGATGATGTTGTTGATGAGTATGTTCCAACAAAAGATGTTCCAGCTGATGATGTTGCTGATCAGGATGTTCCAGCAGAGGATGTTCCAGCAGAGGATGTTCCAGCTGATGGCGTTGTTGATCCAGTAGAGGATGTTCCAGTAGAGGCTGTTGTTGATGATGATACATAGGATGCTGTTGATGGTGATATTCCAGCAGATGATGATGACGATGTTGATAATGATCCAACACACGATGATGATTCTACTCCAGCAAATGATACTCCAGACATATGATGATCCAAAATCTTCCTACGACATATAGAGATTCACAAGTCAATTGTGCAACTATTGATGTTACCCACATAATACCTTCCTAGTTAAGAGGGAGTGTTAAAAGAATGTAACTGTGAAAGATATTCTATTTGATACTTATCTATTGTATTATTTTATTCCTCCTTCGGGAGATGTCATTGATGTAATTAATAATGTAAGATTCATTGAAAGATTCAATGTAAACCCTAGGTCTTGTGTCGGCCTAGAAGAACCCAAAAGAGATTATTATGTTATGTATTTGACAAGTCAGCCTAGTCAGTTAGGTGAAGTCGGCCCTATTGGGGAAAATTCACCCCAACAGAAGAATATAAATAGAGGATGTCTCTCTCATTTGTACTCACTCATCTCACTCACACAAGTTTGCATAGGAGAGAGAGAGAAGTTCGCACAAGTGGAGGAGTAGCTGATTTTGTCTTGGGGTTTACTTTTGTACTTTGTGATTTCTATATTGAGGAAGATTTTTCCGAGGTTTTCTCCCTTATGGTTTCCCCGAGAGAAATATTTTGTTCATTGTGTTATTGTTTTGCTTGTATTTCTTTCAGTGATAGAATGTTTAATGTTATATGCTAAACAAGTAAAAATTAACAGAAGCATCATATTCATTTCCAAAGAGTTATAATATGCTTTTATGCAGTCAATGAATCAAGCATGCAAAGTTGCAAATAGTGAACTTCAAAGGTAGGTTCAAGTTTCAACTTCAAACTTCAAACTTGAAATGTCATGTAATGTTTATAAAATATACCATAATAAATATAAAAGAGTCAATAGTGCAGAAACCTGAAAGTACTATAAACAAGAAAAGACAAGAAAAGTAGATTTTATGGATGTTTCCTCTTGCCACGGGAAATTTCCATTTTCTTTTCTTGTGCTCTATGGACAATGGGAGTGGGATTATCATCCCCGGTAACCTCCAATCTTAAGCCACGTCCAAGACTCGATCCAACGTGAACCCCCCTCACTGATGCAGATGGAGGTCGTGAAGTTGAACCTCTAGGAAAATATGGTGCGTCTGGAAACAAGGTAGAAGATGTCGGTGACATTGTTGCTACATGGTCATCCTCATCACCTAAAAACTCTTCCTCCAAGCGCTCTAAAGCTAAGGCTTTATCCTCCAAGTTATGCTCCTCCGGATTGTTGTTGCAAGTGACATATGATCTATCAGTTTTGGCACGCTCACAATAATGAGTCAACAAACTCAAGTTGTAATGTACATAAACTAAGTTTTCTGCTTAGTTTTCATTTAATCGGTTTCTTTTCACTGAGTGGATGAAGCTATAGGTTCTCCAGCACCTTTCTAGTTTCTGCAGAGGAACTGTTAACCACCTATGAAAGCACTCTGATAGCCAATTTATTCAAGCATGGGCATGTTGAGCCATACATGTTCCACCATTTGATAGGAGGTCATGCCCTATCTCGATCTCTGATTGCATGCAAAGTACCAACTGGACCAACTTCACTGAGGTATTTGCCTAATTTACTGCGCAATAAGTCACATTCCTCTACATCAGGGACCAACTTGTCTATAACATCCATGTACCCAACCTATACCTCTGGATCTTTGTGAGGATTTCTCCTAACCCCACCCCCAGGTGTTGGTTTGGCCAACCAAGATGGAGAATAATATTTTGGTGTTAACACATATGCTAAGGCATGCAGTGGAACGTTGAGATGTTCCCACCTTTTGACCACATGTCTATGAATATGTTCATACAAGATGAGATATTTTTGTTCAACAATATATTTAATTTGGCCTAGCATGCTATCCATATGCTCATACACCTTCCCAATCACCGACTTATATGTATCTTCAAACTGAGTCATGTAATAAATGGGCTTTGTGAACTGCAAAACATACTTGACACTTGCCCAAAAATGACCATCAAGAACTGTGTCCTCCACCTCCTGAAAATCAAGCCTGTCAGATGTGGATGTAGCCCTATATT
Organism: Larix kaempferi; assembly: GCA_027924585.1. Taxonomy (NCBI): domain Eukaryota; kingdom Viridiplantae; phylum Streptophyta; class Pinopsida; order Pinales; family Pinaceae; genus Larix; species Larix kaempferi. Next base: position 6,128,071 of record BSBM01000510.1, read on the forward strand.
TCAAGACCTTCCATGATTCACTTGATACCATGCTAGCCAATGTGTCTTACCTTCAAAAGTCACCTGAAAGTGAGGTAGTAGCTAACAAATCTAGTCTTTGCTATCTTCAATAGCTCCAACTTTGAGTGACTGTGGAAAATGCCATGGGAATTTCTATGGTTGGTTATAAATCTTATCATGTACTTTCCCTTTTTGTACAATTCACCAATCCATTTGTAATAATTTTCCTTCAACTTAATTATGTCGTGCATCAAAACGTTTAGTGTGTGAACGAAACACCCGGACCAAAATATGTTGGGGTATTTATCTTCAATGATTGCTCCTGTTGCCTTACAATTAGCAGCATTATTGTTTATGACTTGGATGACATCGTATGGACTAATAGGTTCAATGGTTTTGTTAGGAGTTCTGCAATGTTCATGCCGGTCTTGAATTTATCTGAGTAGTCATGGGATGAAAGTAAGACTGCACCAATAGAAGACACACCAAGAACATTTATCAATGGCTTGCCTTTTACATTTCTCCAACCATCTGATACAATTGATACCCCATAATCATTCCAAGCATTTGTGAATTTCCCCAAAGCATTTTGGATCTTTGCTCTTTCCTTTTCAATCCCCACAGTTCTAGCTTTGTCATACCCGCACCACAGTTCTAGCTTTGTCATACCCCGGGCTCTTGTATCCTGCTAGAGTAGTGCGAATGGCCTCTACCATCTCATGCTAATAGGGTGAGCGAAGGGCATTGAATGGTATGCCACATGCATAGAGAAACCGAAACACTTTTTCATCCACATCATCCCTACCACCTTGGTCAAGGAAATGTGATATTGTCTTGCGTGATCCCATGGGTGAGAATCCACTACCTTGGGTGGATGGGCCTCCAGTTCCCAGTGAGTTTGAGGGGTCCTAGTCAGCCCTTGATGCTTTTGATTTGTTTTGTTCTACAAATTCTTCCTTCTTATACATGGGTCTTTATGTTGATGGCACATTTGGGAAAACACAAACTCCTATAGTTTTGTTTTCATCCTAGGGAATGTGCCCACATAGATGTCTTCTCAGACGGGTATATGAACCCGTGTATGTCCTTTTACAATGGGGGCAACCAAATTTGTTGGTTCCACCCTCTTTTTTTCCTCCCTTATTGGTGGCATATTTCAACAAGGGTGTTGAGTCCTCCTTGGTTTTCATTCGGTTTCCCTCCTCCTCTTCCTCCTCCTCTTACCCTCCCTCCTCCTCTCCACGGTATGTGCCACTACCCACTTCTTCATCCTCTCCCTCTCCCTCATTCCTCCTTGTAAAATCTCTATCACAGTAGGATCTAGCTACTATAGATACCCCACAATTGAAATATTTAACTTATTATGCAAGAAACAAGTGCATATACATTTATGGAAAACAAATGATCAAATATCAACACAAATGATCAAAAAACAGGAAACACAAATGATCAAATATCAGATTTTATTAACTGTCCAATGTTACAATGATTTTGTATCATCCTTATATAGAAATAGGAAGATATAATATCCACTTGGAGTGTCCACACTTAGCTAGCTTATATTTAGCCCAATCCCCCCTAGGTTGACTTAAAGGTTCCCAAAATATCCCAAACAAGTTCAAAATGTGCATGTGAACACTGGGTAAGCATGGGGAACCAAGGTGGAGCTCACACATGTGAAGGAGATGGTTGGTTGGAAGTTAGGTGGACTAGGATAGGCCAAAAATAGCCAAAAGGAGGGAAAATGACTAGGTTCAATGCATAGGCACCTTAGGTCAATAGCATTTCCTTAAAATAGGGAGATGAGTCTCCTTAGGCATGCTAGGGCAATAAATCCATGTGGGGGGATGCCTAACAGCTAGTTTGACCACCCTTGGCCCATACTTTGTCCCATACTTTGGCCCATACAATGTTATCTAGTTCACACTTGCCCATACAAGTTCTAGCCAACTCATAATAACCTTGTTCACACCTAGGGATGTAATTATTAACCGGTTAGAACCTAATAATCATTAATTAATTAATGATTAAGGTACCAAGGTATAATATTGCTCTAACACCCCCCCATAATCTAGACTTAGTGGAATATCAAAAATAAGGCCTTGGCAACTAAGGCTCAAGTCAACTTTTACAACATAAAATTTATTTGTCCATGTAACCAAGGAAAGAAGGAAAATCACATGGGAAATAAAACCTCCGCTCTAAATGGACATTAAGCACACCAAAATTAAACTTCTCCAAAACTCAAGTAGGTGTGAACTTGATTATATGTCTAGAGGAACCTTCTTCTTTGGAAGAAGAGATTGTTGCTCAACTAGATCAGAAACATGAACAACTGCATGATGGAGAATGTAGCTATGTAGAGCAGCTCCAATAAACTGATGTGAGAGAAGAAGTGGCTGCTCATTAGACTTGAACTTCATAATGAAATCAGATCCAAATGAGTCTTGAGATCCTTGTGCCAAAAAACTTGAACCAAAGGTGGAGAAATCAGCATCAAGCAAAACTGAAATTTCTTGAAACTTTGAACGAAAAACTCTTATGGCAGCTCCAAGAATAATGAACAATAGTTCCAAATTATCTTTGGACTTGAAATCTAAAATAAAATCAGATCCAAAACAGGTATGATCAGGTCCAAGTGAGAGGAACAAAGGTTCAATGCATGCCAATACAATGGCAATGTCTCCTTCTTCAATAAAATTGTGAGAAAATGTGTTAGTCACCATAGAGGAATAGGTAGAAGGATTTAGATCAGAATTGGTGAGTGAGTTTGAAGACATATCACACTTTGATGCAGCCTTCAAATAATCCAAAATATCAGAAAATTTTGCACCATCATCTAGTGAAGTATGCAAAGGATCTTCAACAACTATCTTATCATCCTCAAAATCAACATTTGAAGAATTATTGGAGAACAATGATGAATGTAGTGACAGTTCTTCTTCAACAATGGCTGCTCCATTTTCTGTATATTCATCATTTGCAGCAACATCTTGTGCAATAGATGATGTCTCTTCACATTCTACTACATAGCATGTAGAGGAAGCATTCGAATCAAAGAGATCTATAACAATAGGAACTTGGGTTGAAGATTTTTCCATTCAATCTTCATGCACAACTTAATCAAAGAGAGTAGAGTCCGAACCATAAGGAGGGAGAGCACATGTAGAGGTGTCCATAGGCTCACTCAATGCACCATTCTTCTGCTTATCAAGAGCCTTGTCCAAGTTGGACCATAGCTCGAATGGATAATCTGAAAAACCAATCAAGTAGTGCATGCATGGAGACATGGCTAGACACATAGCTTCAAATGCTCTATCACAATCATTTAGCCAATCATTTTTCTCTTCATAAGACTTTGGTTCATTCTCAACACCAATGGAAAAATCATAGAGAACTTGTCTCCTGAGATATGCACACATGTTAGGCTTCCATTCTACATAATTGAATGGAGTAAGAAGAGGAACTTTAAAATCCATGTAGAAGTTGTTGCACCTGCAATAGAAAACTCTCGATACTTAGGAGGGGATCTACACTAATAGATTCAAACCCTGTTTGACAGTAGGTGCATTCAGGAGAGCATCACACCCTGGATAGACTCCAATGGATTTCTCCAATGGCTTCAATGTAGTAGTTCCAGGGACTTATGTGGTTTCTCCACTGCTTCTGGCACACCACTAAAACAGTCTATTGGTTATAATAATAGCTCCAAGAGCTTTGATACCATGTAAAATATCTATCATAGTAGGATCTAGCTACTATAGATACCTCACAATTGAAAGATTTAACTTATTATGCAAGAAACAAGTGCATATACATTTCTGGAAAACAAATGATAAAATATCAACACAAATGATCAAAAACCAAGAAACACAAATGATCAAATATCAAAGTTTATTAACTGTCCAATGTTACAATGATTTTGGATCATCCTTATATATAAATAGGAAGATATAATATCCACTTGGAGTGTCCACACTTAGCTAGCTTATATTTATCCCAATCCCCCCTAGGTTGACCTAAAGGTTCCCAAAATATCCCAAACAGGTTCAAAATGTACATGTGAACACTGGGTAAGCATGGGGAACCAAGATGGAGCTCACACATGTGAAGGAGATGGTTGGTTGGGAATTAGGTGGACTAGGATAGGCCAAAAATAGCCAAAAGGACGAAAAATGACTAGGTTCAATGCATAGGCGCCTTAGGTCAACAACATTTCCTTAAAACAGGGAGATGAAGCGCCTTAGGCATGTTGGGGAAATAAATGCATGTGGGAGGGCTTCTAACAGCTAGTTTGACCACCCTTGGCCCATACAATTTTATCTAGTTCACACTTGCCCATACAAGTTCTAGCCAACTCATAATAACCTTGTTCACACATAGGGATGTAATTATTAACTAGTTAGCACCTAATAATCATTAATTAATTAATGATTAAGGTACTAATGTATAATATTGCTCTACCACTCCTCCGATTTTCAATCACCATCATCAAAATAACAAATGGAACCAACAAAACGAACCATAAACCCATCATCATGTTTGTTGGAATTTGGAAGTGGAACTAGAGATTTAACCTTTGCCCTACAATAGAATGAGGGAGAAAGCATGGGAAAGAGTAGGAGAGGAACATTTACATTCTAAAATCTAGATTCCAAGCATTCAAATTTCAACATATAGATCAAAGTTCAAAGTTCAAACACAAAGCAAATCAACAAGAAAGGGTTTAGAGCCTACCTCTTTGACTCTCCAATGGTAGTGACTAGTGGGTGTGACAACCTTCTTCAATCTCCAAGAAGAACCCAAGATTGATGGTAGCCTTCTCCTCTTCTCCTCTCCTCTCTTCTCCTCTCTTCTCTTCTCTTATATTCTCTTTCAAAGCAAAGCGAGAATAAGAATGGAGAAGAGGGCTTTATCCCCCAAATCCATTTTCTTTCCCTCCAATACTCAAATCGTGGACCCCACCCCCTTTCTCCTTTCCTTTTACGCAGGTTGATGTGAAGCTATGAGAGAAGCGACGAGAAGCATTTTTGGAAGCGATGGGAAGTGCTTTTTAAATCCCACAGAAGCGTATGGAAGCGTTGAGGAAGCTATCAGGAAGTGATCATTCCCGATAGCTTTCTCAACTCTTCTGTACAAAGGCAGGGAGCATAATTTTTTGCACCGAAGCGCACTTTCGAAAAGTGCTCTCATCCGGAAGCAAAATGGAAGCGCGCTCTGTGGGTGCTTCGACTTAGCTTCGACCTGAAGCTAGCTTCCAGAGCGAGGACGAAGGGGCACTTCCCCACAACCTAGTTGGGGATTCATAGAGGCCATTTTTGGCCATTGGAATGCTCATAACCCATGGAAAAAATCGTTTTTTGCTCCCTATGGTCGATTTCCCCTCTCAAAGGTCATTTTTGGTGTGCCACGAATTGGAAGAATCCGTGGGGACCCTATTTTTGTAAAACCCATAGTTAAAAATGTGTATCCATGCCCAATATTTGAGCTTGTTGTGTGTGGGAATATTATGTTGTGGAAGGATTTATGTGTATCCTTAGTTTTTGGCTTGAGCTTGAGTGCAAGCATCCAAGAATAGAATAGGGTTCATATCTGGCTTGATAGATCCAACTATAGACTGGCTTGGATTAGCTGAGGTGTTCATTTTGTTGTGGATAAGTTTGAAGATTCCCATTCCTTGTGGAAATCATGCCCAGCTCGGGGGTAGAAATTGTGTTGAGAGATTGATGAACACAATTGGCCTATGGTTGGGTGGAACATTGCAGTGACATAGCTAGTTGCTTGGGACATCATTACATCAATATTAGTATTCTCTTTTGTGTTAGTTTGCAAGGTCTTTAATTATTTACTATTGTGATTATGCTGATATATGCATGTGAAATGTGTGTGGATATAAATTTTATTTCCGATGTGTTATTTTGAATATGCATCTGCACACATGTGTTTTTATTTATATGAATATGATGAATGCGTTTGAGTTTTCGTACAAGCCCTGAATTTTAGTCATGTTCCCTTCCTTGTGTTGGATTGATGGGAGGGGACATGACATAAGACGTTGTTGCCTTTTTTTCCCAAGAAAAACTCAGTGGATGCTTCTTCACATTTGTGGATGGCATACTTAGTAAAATCGTCTGTGTAGATTAGTGCGCCTCACCCAAGGAATTCAAATAGGTCATCTGTCAACATGGAACTAGCCAAATGCCCAACAACATTTTTGAAAACCATTTGAGCTAACCCCTTGGGCTAAGAATTTATTGTCTTGTTATCATGCATGGCTTTGTATTGGTCTATGGGTTACCAAATCAACAAATAAATCATACATCTAAAAAACCCAAACGGCTACTAGTATTGACAACTATGCTTGTATGAATGTTTGTGAAGCTTTTCCTTTCCTACTTAAACAAAGAGTCAAGGAATCTCTAAGTTAATAGTTCATTTGGAACAATACTTGTTGAGGTTGTGCAAATGGGGTAGTATTTCCTCCTAATACACACCTAGGGCGAACGCGGCAAGAAACATTCAAGCCGCTCGGTGTGTCCTTGGGGGCAAGTGAGAGTCAAGCAATGTTGCATATATCGTCTTGGGGAAAGTATCGGTGAGGGTCTGGAATATAAATCCTCGGCGATATCAACGGAAAATATCCGAAGGCCACAAAAAATACAAAAATACTCACATTTTTTCAATTTTTAAAACATATAAAGCAACAACAACATCAAATAGACACATGTTACATAAATATGATGATACAAGTAATAAATAAGATGCATAAGATGTCAAGTGGTCACATATCTTCACTAAAATGAAAATTCTGAAACATGTTCCTGATAGGATGATACAAAATCACATCAAAAGCTCAAAATAAATGTATCTCATGAGATGAATAATCATGAGGCATCTAGATACTAAATAGTACATAATAAAATCAAAATGATAGATCATAGGAATCCCAATCATCGATTCCCTCTACCCCTTTTACGGGTAAAGGGAACCACTCTTCCTCTAGAAGAAATAGGTGGTCATGGAGGTACTCGGGATGAGGTTGGATTGGAAGATCCATAGCCTCCAACTACTCCAATTGAGGCAGAAGATAGAGTGGGTTGTCTCCTCCCAACCACAACTCCAACTACAGGTCTCTGTGGTGGTGGTGGTGGTGGCATTGGCTGCACCGGAAGATCAATCTCCTCCTAAACATCTGTATACACTAGAAGTGGATCATCCTCCTAATCCTCCCCACCCTCCCCCTCCACTATGGTCTCCTCCCCCAAATCATCTGCATGATCCTCCCCGTCCTCCAACCACTCGGGTGCCTCCTCCATCTCAGGCTCCTCCAACTCCACCCTCCATTGAGTAGTGGTGTCAATGGCATCCAAATTTATGGCCTCTATGTCAATTTCTTTGTCAAGTTGCTTCACCCATAGCCTTATATTGTAGTATACATACACCATGTCATTAAGGTGTTGGGTACCTAACCTGTATGAACATTGAGGGCCATAGTTAGTAATGGTAAATTGTAGTAAATTAAAATTAAAAATATAAACAATTTAAATTTTCATTTTTGCATTTTTGAACATTCTTAATATGTTTCGCTTCTTGGAGTGTATCTTTTCAAAGACACTCCAATTGATCTCACACCCTGAAGAACTATAAGTTTGGCTAAGCACCTGAACAACAAGTTAATGTAACTCTAGGAGCTTTCCACCATACATCTACAATGAATAAAATGAAAGGATTCAATGGAAGACAACAAAATATATTTATATCAAGTAATAAATGTCAAATATATATAAAGTAAAAAACAAAATTTGAAATTGAAGCTTCTGGCATCTATGCGGTCCTATCTAGGATAGCCATCTCATAACCCAAAACCCTCGCTGCCATCCTATATATCTCTCTCTGTCTAGAAATATCTAAGTGTTTAGCTGGAGTGTGCACCATCCTCTGAACACACTGGAAAAAACCATCCATGACCTCACCATCAAAATTAAATCCACAAGCATAAGCGAATGCAGGGTTGAGTAAGAGCCCTACTGCATGAATGGGACAATGGAGAGTGTTATTCCATCATTCCTCAATCACACCCCAAATATGAGCTATCTTGGTGAGTCCTTCCTTGCCCTTATCATCATAGTACCGATAGACAACTTCCTTGGCCCTATCCATGGCCTCATACAAGTATCCCATTGTGGGCTTATCACCATCAACCAATCGAAGAACCTTTACCAAAGGTTCACTAATGGTACATACCTCACCTACTGCACTCCAGAATCTCTGGTCATGTCGCACAAGTTGGGATATGGCTTTCACATATTGTTTGGTTTTATAGACACAAGAAACCCACTCATGAGGAAGAAACATCCTCTGTAACTCCAACATACTCTTGAGAAGCGACTGAAGTGAAATGAAGCTGGTGGCGAAACGTGTGATCGTGGGATGAATCAACTCTCTGTTCCTTGTGAACTGTATCATGAGTGAAAGAACATATGTATGATTATATATGTATTTGTTCACACTCCAAGATGAATCAATGGTTCCCTATATCCAAGGAATTTTTCCCATGTCCTATAGCATCAAATCAATGCAATCGGATGCACAAGGACTCCAGTACAAGGTTGGATACCTCTCCATGAGAAACCTCCTAGTAGCAACGTAATTAGTAGCATTTTCTGTGATGACTTGGACAACATACTACGGGCCTATCTCTCGGATGAAACCATCCATCAAATCACATAATAATTGTCCATATTTTGTATATTCACTTCCATCAACACTTTTGATAAACATTGTCCCCCTGGGACAACTAACCAAGAAATTTAGAATTGACTTGCCCTTTTTATCAGTCCACCCATTCGACATCACGGTGCATCCGGTGGTCTTCCATGATTCCTTGAGCCTAGATAATCTTTGCATGCAATCAACCTTTTCCCCTTGAAGAAGATGACCTCTCAAATCATTATAGGAAGGGCACCTATACCTCGGGCCAACAATAGCAACAACTTCAAACATGGCATGGTAGAATGGGTTCTTGGAAATGTTAAATGGTATATCACTCCAAAGAAAACATTTTTTCACAATCTTATCAGCCTCCTCTTTCTCCTTTGTTTTAACCAATTCCTAAATAGAAGGTTTCCCCCTTGGTGTTGACCTCCCCACAAAGAAAGGTGAGGTTGATGAGGGCATTTGAGAAGTTGTGGGCCATGTGGATGAGGAGTGGGATTGTGGTCCTACTCCTCCCATTGAGGACTTGTTCCAGTGGTAGAACTTGTAAGTTCATTTTTGCGAGCCTCCTTCGCATCCCTTTTATTAGCAATATCAATGATGGATTGGTTTGCAATGCACATAATTTCCGAGGTAGTTTTGTCGCAAACATCCACATCAAACCCAGTGAATTTGGAAAGGTGGTATTTCAAGCGACTAATTCCTCCATAAGTTTTTTTGCCACAAAGTTTGCATGTCAATATTTGTCTATTGGGAAGTTCTACTGGTTCACCATACACCCACATTGGATCCAATGCCTTTGGCATTTTGTTGAGGAGAAAATATTAACCCTATGGCACAAAAAAACCAAAATAAACACATGATAAGTGCAAACTTGCAAAGCTTAAAATTTAAATAATGAGGGTTAGATGAATGTGGAAATGGAATGGTTGAATCTTTCATTCAAAAGCAAGAAGAAGAGGCACATTGCAAATGCAAACCCTAGCCTAAGTCTAGAAAAACAAACAAATGAAATTGAATCCAAACATTTTAAAAATTTATACATTCCTGGAAATCTTGAATCTTGATGGTGAATCCCCACTCCATGATCTCTTCGCCATTGGAAAAAATATCCTTGGATATCTCCTTTGATGGATGCACAATGCTCTCCTCCCACACTCTCTAGCTCTCTCACACACTTGGAAACTAAGAATGAAGACAAAAAAACTAACCCGCGGACTTAAAACAACCCCACGGTCATAAATTCTAATTTTTTTGCCTCTAATGTTTTTGCTAGCAGCCCAATATATTCCATCGACTCGCGATAAATAGGGAATATATCGCGATATATTCAATGTATCGCGATATATTCAATATATCGTATTTATCGTGATATATTGAATCTGATATATCGTACCTCGGAAAATATTGGCGATAAATCCGATATATCCGATATATTGGTGATATGTGCAACATTGGAGTCAAGTGTTGTCACCTGATTACTTGACTCCTCCATCTAAGCTACTCCTAGCGAAGCCAAGGGGGGTGGTCCCTATGAAAATAATCTAAGGATTTTAAACTATGAAAACAAGTAAAATCTATTCTAGAATTTAAATGATGGATATGGAAAAATAGTACAACCAAACACAATTTGCAATTAAAATTAATTACCACAACACATGATATAGATAAAATCACTACATTTTATGATTTGAATTTAAAACATTTGTAAAGTATAATGACCAGTGCCAAGAATATAAATGAAATTGCTTGTTGTTTTGTGCCGTGAAAGTATTGCAAAGTCTTATTGCAAATTTTAATTTATTAATGAGTATTAAAGGAATGTGTTTATTTTTGGTTTGGCCCAACTTAGACTCGCTCCCTCGGAATGGGCGTTGTGACAACTATACCAAGTGTCCATCCAAGAGAGGATGAACCTTCTTACGGCAGCCTATTGACTCTATAGTTAGGCTCACTTGACCTCCTGAATCCTTAGAATTGAGACTTTGTAGGATTTCCCTATTAAAACTAGTCACTTTGCACCTTTTTCTGATTGAGCCAACTGTTCAGACTAAGTTGCAGCGGTCAAGAGCATATTTTGGGTTTCAAGCCTTGATTGATTTTATTTAATATTGAAAGATGAGTTATTAAACTAATCTAAAGCCCAAGAGTCTCTTTTCCACACACCAAAAAATGGTGCAGTACTTCGAGAAAGCAAGGGCATAATTTATTAAGGTTTGTTGGAACAACTGTAAAAGGACAAAGCATGAAATGAATAAATTAGATATAATAGGTCCTCTAGGGATGTTTGTATGCTTTGTGATCTGATTTAATTACTATTAACATAAATGAACTAATCTAAAATAATAATAAAAATAAAAATAAATAAAATAAAATAAAAATGAAAAAAAGTGTGAATCTCCCCTAGGGGGATGGGGGCAGGTGCTGGAATAGTCTGCTATGCTCTTTTTATTTTTTGTTACATCAAAAGAAACTAAAGAAACACTACTGGTCCTTTATAAGTAGGTACCAATACAGTTTACAAAATATTATAGAAAGCAAAGGAAGGTAGAACGAGCTTCCCAGATGGCCACAGAAGCCTCCAAATCCCATATTTTGGTCACTTTAATGTTCAAACCTACTTAAAAAAAGAACAGCGAAAATTATTTGTTATAAAAGGGCCAAATAACACTTAAAAAGTGTATTTGGCCATACTGTAAAAATTTATAAAAAAATTCTAAGTTAACTAGCTATAAAATGGAAAAAATGAACTAAGGCAAGTTAGAAAGCTTGCCTTCATAGGATCTTTGCTTGCCTCTTTAAGAGATGGAAAGAAACCTTCCAATGATCCATTTTATTTCCATCACTTAAAGAGGGAAATCCTACAAAGTCTCAATTCTAAGGATTCAGGAGGTCGAGTGAGGCTAACTATAGAGTCAGTAGGCTATCGTAAGAAGGTTCATCCTTTCCTGGTTGGACACTTGGTATAGTTGTCACAACGCCCATTCCGAGGGAGCAAGTCTAAGTTGGGACAAACCAAAAATAAACCCATTCCTTTAATACTCATTAATAAATTAAAATTTACAACATGCCTTTGCAATACTTTCATGACACAACACAACAAGCAATCACATTTATATTCTTGGCACTGGTCATTATACTTTACAAATGTTTTAAATTCAAATCATAAAAAGTCATGAGTTTATCTATATCATGTGTTGTGGTAATTAATTTTAATTGAAAATTATGCTTGGTTGTACTATTTTTCCATATTCATCATTTAACTCCTAGAATAGCTTTTTACTTGTTTTCATAGTTTAAAAGCCTTATATTATTTTCATAGGGACCACCCCCCTTGGCTTTGCTAGGAGTATCCTAGACAGAAGAGTCGAGTAATCAGTTGATAGCACTTGACTCTCACTTTCCCCCAAGGACAAAGCGAGCAACTTGAAGGTTTCCTACCGCGTTCCCCCTAGGTGTGTATTAGGCGGCAACATAGTAGCAAGTTAAATAGGCTTGACTAAGGGGGAAAACTCTATGGTTAAGTACATTTGAGGTAGAGGAATTAGGTGATGAATAAACTTGCCACTCCATGATTAAGTGTAATGTCCTCATCCAAATAAATTTCATGAAGGAAAATATCCACCAATCTACTAGTTCCTAGGTTGGGGATTAAACATTTAAACTTGGAATAAGGGAGCTACAAGACCCCAAATGAACCTTAGATTGGAAAATCCACATTAAAGGGGCTAAATAAATAATAATAAAGGAAAAATAAGGTGACATTTGTTCATGAGGGTGCATAGGTGGTGTGGGACTCACACATGGTAAGATTCTCCATTCCACATGGCATCCTTCTCTCACCCATTCGAATCCAAGGTGGAGTATAATGTTCTTGGGGGAGTTGGAGAGGCATTATTCATGGCATGAATCTAGGAATGTTGAATTGGAGTGAAAGAGTAACTCCCATGGACGAGGAAGAGGCATCATAGAAGAATTGTGACACTTGGAACTAGATTCCCTAGTCTCTATGACAACAATGATGGAGAGTCTATGAAAAATATGAAAAATTCAGACCTGATTGCTGACATATGACACATATGACATGTTAGGGATAAAAACAGCCACTAAGAGGGTTCACAAGGGGAGTTATGGTCAGCCAATATTGCCCCATTCGAATTGATGGAAGAGGAATGCAATAAAGAGAGGGACAAGTGTCATTTATGAGAATCTCTCCCTAATTCGAGTTGGGAGAAGAATATTGGAGGGAATTCGAGCTATGGATGCCATTGGAGGTTAATAGAAGAGCATGGGGATGAAGGAGAGTATCTTTTTATCATTTCTCATTTGGCACTTTTGGAGAGCTTAGCTTGTCCTTGCATGGTGGATGTTCATCCTCCCTGACTTCGAACCAATTTCGTGGGTGCAAGATTCCTATCCAAGTTGGTTGATGGAGAGGCCACTCAGACCTCCCAACAGAGATTCATGGATATTTTTTGATGCAGGTTCAATCCCCCTTTGATTTCGAGTCAATGTTCACTCTTCCTTCTCTACTCTTATTCTCCTATCTTTCTCTCAATATTCATGTGCAAGTGTGATAGCGCACTCCTTGTTGCATATAGTTAATAGAAGAATGTTATTTTGACCTTATGGACATGTTAACTGTTTCATAACTCTGTAATGGATAGATCATGAGAGCCATAGTTCAAAACACCAAGCACTTCATGTAATATTTTCAAGTAACATTGAGATTCGAGCTATTTCCCTCATTGTATTCTCATGGTGATTTTAGAGTGATTTGTATTAGTTTGATATTAGAGTTTTTTTGAGGTAGTGATTATGATTTGAGATTCATATGGAGTTAAATGGATGGCTAAAATTTTGTATGCAGACCCCTAAAGTCTTACTATAGTTTGGGACATAAATTCATGGTCCCTTGTCTACCCTTTTTTTTATAAATTGTATGCTCTATAAGATGTTGTCTTTTGGAAGACCCATACGACTCTAAAACCTAATATAATGCTGCAAAAATGTTTTCCTTTATGTACTATAATAGATCCAAGTATCAAATTAAATATTAGGGAATTTCGTACAGTGTTTGAAAGCTCAAATAGTAGCTGACCTAGGGGGGATTTCCACCAATGCAATTGACTAGTTTTGTTCCAATTCTTCCATCCTTGAAAATTGCAGACCATGAATTTTTATAGCAGATATTTGGGTGTCTAAAGGTTGTATTAGAGTGTCCTATATCCTCCCAAGTCCCTCCTTACACAATTCGAAAAAATTTGGAAGCTTTTGGAACAGTTTGTGCATAACATTCCTAGGTTTGAAATTGGGTGAATTTGAGCAACTTTGCATAGTAGGTATGCTACAATTGTATCAGGGCATGGTCCTTGCACCTGATTTGGGTGACCATTGATGAGGTCAAGAATTAACCCCCCACCCCTAGAAACCAAAACTAAAAGTACCTTTAGTGAAGAGGAAGAAGTAGGAGAAGAGGTACATTCTACTGAAGCCATGGCTAGGGATGACAAAGGAACCTCAGAGATGGAGGAGAAAGAGGAGTTTAGTAAATTCATGAAACCATTTTTTGAGGACATGACAAGGAAGATAATGCAAGGGTTCGAATTGATGGCTATTCAAATTGGGAGCGAATTGGAAACATGAGGCAGTAGTAGTTCTCATTCCAAGGAAAAAAAGATAGTTAGTGAAAACATTTTCTCAAGGAACGAGCCTCACAATTGACCTAATGAATTCTAGATATCAACAAGAGCCACCACACCCAAGTTTCTTGAGTCAAAAGAGGATCCTAACACTCAATATGGGATAAAGGAAGCAGTTGAGTGAAGAGTGTAGGAGGACCTTACACTTTGAAAATTTCTTCAATGTCTCAAACAAGCTCGGAACTATAGGAGGTAGAAGAATCCCTTTCCAAAATAAAGAATTGAAGTATACTATAGGAAAGATACCCATTCCCACCTTTGATGGCTCGCCACAAAGTTCTGCTAATACTTGGTATAAAATTTAGATGTGTATTTTCAGCTGAATCCAATGGTCGAAGATGATGCTTTGAAAATGGCTATTCTGCATCTTGAGGGAGAAGCAAATGATTGGTGGTTCCATGGACTTAAAACCTTGGGACATGATCAAATCACATCATATGAAGAGTTTTTTAAGAGGTTGGTGGAAAGGTTTGATCGAAAAGACCCTGAAATTCCTTTAAAGGAACTAGCGCAGTTGAAGCAAACTGGAACCCCTTAGGAGTAGATGTTGGAAATCCAAAAGTTGTTAGTTATGGTTGCTGATATCTCTATGGTTCGCTTGGTATTTCTCTTTACTAAAGGGTTAGCTGAACCTTTGAAAGGTTTAGTTAAATATCACAAGCCAACTACATTGAAATATGCCATGAACTTTACAAGAGATCTGCAAAATGTGCTACCCAAGACAAAAAATCCTCCGAAGCCCAATTTTCCTTCCAAGTTCAAAGATGACAAGATACCATGGAAAAAAGATTCATTTGGGAGGGATAAGAAAGAAGGACCAAATAAGGAAGAACTCAGAAGAAAAAAACTATGTTTTACATGTCATCAACCATGGGTTCTAGGGCATAAATGTGCTAAGGGGAAAGCACACTTCATTGAACTCTTTTCTGATAATGAGGAGGACATGGAGGAAGAAGCACAACATTCATCCCAAGAAGAGGAATATGACATAGTACTAAAGAAGATCATCCACCACCCAAAACAGGGAATATGGCTATATTATCAGGAGTGCCTCATTTTCACACCTTTCGATGCAAAGGTGTTGTACAAGGGAATAAGTTTTCGGTATTAGTGGATGGAGGAGAAACTCGTACTTTATTTGATGTAGCCTTGGTGGAGAGGAGAACGTTTCCTACTGAAACATTCGAAGGGTTCAGAATCATCATTCCAGGTAACCACTCTATGGACTGTAACACATGGATTCCAAAGCTACAACTTACCATAGGAAATTACACCTTTAATGATAGTTTCTATGTGGTGAATGTTGCTGATACAAATGTGTTTTTGGGAGTCCAATGGTTGTACTCCATAGGAGAACATACAATGAATTACCAAATACTTGAAATGAAATTTAAAGATTCGGAAGGAAATAAAATATTAGTGAGGGGAATGCACACCTATCCCAACCAAATGGTGTCTTCCCACATTATGAGGTCCATATTGAGACATGGGGACATTGAATGGGTTGCAAAATGTTTAATCACTTCCCCCAAACCAAGCATAAAAGTTGAAAAAAATACAAGGGAGATAAGGCATCTATTACATAAGTATGAGAGGGGTTTTGGAGACCTTCCCCCTAGAAGGCCACTTGATAGAGGAGTTGAACATACCATTGTATTGGAGGTAGCTACTTCACCTATCCAAATACCACCATATAGACATCCAAAAAGGTTGAGAGATGAGATTGAGAAGGCTATTAAATAACTCTTGGAGTTGGGGATCATAAGCAAAGCTCAAGTCCCTATGCTTCTTCAGTTGTCTTGGTGAAGAAAAAAGATGGAACCTTAAGGGTGTGCATTGATTTCAAAGTTTTAAACAAGAGGAAAGTGAATAATAGATATCCCATCCCTCAGATAGATGAACTCATGGATGAGATATTTGGAGCAAAGTTATTTTCCAAAATCGATCTTAGATCTGGTTACCATCAAATTCGAATGAAGGAGGAAGATGTGCAGAAAACTGCTTTCAAATGTCACTATGGTCATTTCAAATTTCTTGTCATGCCTTTTGGTTTGACCAATTCTCCAACAACCTTCCAATCATGCATGAAAAAAAATCATTTGCGAGCAGCTCCATACTTTTTTTTGTTTTTTTTTATGATATTTTGATTTACAGTAATACATGGGAGGAGCATTTGCATTGGTTAGAATGTGTATTGAAAATATTGCATGAACAGTCTTTGTTTGCTATGTTGTCCAGGTGTGAGTTTGGGTTGACAGAAATTTTGTATCTTGGGAACATCATTGGGAAAGATGGGGTAAATGTGCACTTGGAGAAAATAAGGGCTATTATAGATTGGCCATCACCCAAGAACATCTCCGAATTGAGGGGATTTATTGGAATCTGCACTTACTATAGAAATTTTGTGAAGGGGTTTTCCAAATTGACTACTCCTCTCACTGATTTGACCAAAAAGGATGCTTTCCAATGGGATGAAGATGCTGAAAAGGATTTCCAAAGAATGAAAGAGGTAATGAGTAGTAGTCCTGTGCTGACATTACCAGATTTTTCTAAACCATTTGTCTTGGAATGTGATGCATCAAGGGAAGGCATAGGAGCAGTACTAAAGAAAAATCAACATCCCATAGCTTTTGAAAGCAGAAAATTACAACCATGTGAGAGGCTCTACTCCATATATGACAAGGAAATGTTGGCCATCATGCATGCCTTGGCCAAGTTTAGACAATATCTGGTGGGGAACAAATTTGTGGTCAAAACTGATCATAATAGTTTAAAGCATTTCCTTACACAAAAAGATCTCAATGAAAGGAAAAAAAAATGGGTGAGTAAGATTCAAGCCTTTAATTTTGATATTGAATATGTTAAAGGGGAGAATAATGTTGTAGTAGATGCATTGTCTAGAAGACCCTCACTTTCTCTTATGAACATTTCAAAAGATTGGAAAGATGTCCTAATCATTAGATTATGTCGGAGATAGATTTGCTTGTGAATTGTTAGATGGGGCCAAGGGAGATGATAGGTATAAATTATTGAATGGCTTAATCTACTATAAATACCAAACCTACTTAGTTCATGGTTCAAATTTGAAGCAAAAAATCTTGAATGCAGTTCATGATTCTCC
Organism: Larix kaempferi; assembly: GCA_027924585.1. Classification (NCBI taxonomy): domain Eukaryota; kingdom Viridiplantae; phylum Streptophyta; class Pinopsida; order Pinales; family Pinaceae; genus Larix; species Larix kaempferi. The sequence continues at coordinate 6,145,609 of BSBM01000510.1, forward strand.
TTTAGCAAGCCATCCTGGTTTCTTTAAAACATATAGGCAGCTGAGACAAAGGTTCTTTTGAAAAGTTTGAAGGAAGATGTTTTCAAGTATGTGAATGAATGCAAGATATGTCAACAAAACAAAGTTGAGCACACCCATCCTGATGGTCTCTTACAACCATTTTCTATTCCATAATAAAAGTGGGAAAGCATCTCCATGGATTTCATCACATGTTTGCCCAAGGCTCTTGGTAAGGATTGTATTTTTGTTGTGGATAGATTCACCAAATTTTCTCATTTATTTTCTATTGCCTCATCTTTTACTGCTGCACAAGTAGCTGAGCTATTCTTTAGAGATGTTTTCAGATTACATGGACTTCCCAAAAACATTTTTAGTGACAGGGATAGCATATTTATGAGTGCTTTTTGGAAAGAACTCTTCAAGTTGGTGGGAACACAATTGACTCTTAGCACAAGCTATCATCCACAAATTGATGGCCAAATAGAAAGGGTGAACCAATGGTTGGAGAGATACTTGAGGAACTATGTTAGTGGGCAGCAAAAAGCATGGGTTAAATGGCTACATTTGGGTGGGTTTTGCTACAATACTACCTTTCATATGTCCATTGGCATGTCTCCCTTCAAAGCACTTTATGGTTATGAAGCGCTAACCTTTGTTGATCACATTTTTGGTGATAGTAGAGCCCCAAAAGCTAAATATTGGATTGAGGAAAGTCAAGAAATTTTGAAGCTCTTAAAAGACAATTTGCAGGTTTCCCAAAATAAAAATAAAAAAATATGCAGATCAACATAGGAAAGAAAGAACTTTTCAAGTGAATGATTTGGTTTATTTGAGGCTGCAACCCTACAAAAAAACCACCTTAAAAGGAAGAGGATAAGAAAATATTAAGCCAAGGTTTTATGGTCCATACAAGATAATTCAAAAGGTTGGGGAGGTAGCTTATGAATTAGAACTTCCGGAAGGAAGCAAAATCCATAATGTGTTTCATGTCTCATACCTTAAGAAGGTGATTGGGCAACAAATTTCTATTTCAGAAACACTTCCTCCATTAGATGATGAAGGACAACTCATACTCATTCAAGAAAAAAAATTGAAAGTAAGGGAAAGGAAATTAAGAAGCATAACCATAAGAGAATATTTGGTACAATGGAAAGATTTTCCAAGTGAGGATGCCACATGGGAAAATGAACAAATTTTGTAGTATCCAAATTTGGAATTGCTTGGGGACAAGCAATCTTGGGTGGGGAGGACTGTAATGTCCCCATCCAAATAAATTTCATGAAGGAAAATATCCACCAATCTACTAGTTCCCTTGTTGATGTATATGTAACTTCGGAATGTATTTCATCTATATATTTCATATATATTAATTGTACCCTTATAATAGATGTGTTATTCCTCTACAAGGAAGTGTCATCATGTGTATTGACAAGTGTCGTAAGTGTGTGTACTTGGCGACGGGTTATTAGACCACCATGTGTGGGGTCGGCCCTGAAATATATTTTATATTGTGGATGTACCTAGCTAGACAAGTCGGCCCCATAGTGTAACTGGGAAAACAGACTAGTATAAATAGAGATCGGGAGATCTCTATTTTCATCACTCGGAAACTCACACTTCCCTCACTCAAAAAGTGGCGCACTAGTGAGGAGGAGGATCATATGCTACTAGGAGACTATATCAGTGTATTTTGGTTGTACTTTGGTTGAGCCATTGCTCTCTCTATCTCTGAGGAAGTTGTGGGGTTTTTCACCTTAGGGTTTTCCCCACGGAAACTCTGTGTCTCTTGTCTCTCATGCTTTTGATTCTTGTGATGTTTGTCATGCTTATTGTGATTATTATGTATTGATATACTGTATATGTTATTCTCTTAGTGAAGATCCTAGAGTATTGTGAATTAATGCTCAAAATTTAACATGGTATCAGAGCTAACCTGAGAAGAAGACATTTTGCAGTGACGAAAACTTGAGTTTCTTGTTTATTGGGTTTCTCTCCATGGATTTTGGAAAAGCAGTATAGTAGATTGACTCTACTCATCAAGGAGAATCTATCTGTCCAATCAGAATTCAATTATGAGCATTTCAGATTTGGCCCTAAAAATTAGGGTTTCCTCAAAAATAGGAATTTCTGAAATCTAAAGACATAGCTGGAAGCTCCTTGCAAAAATCAAAGTTTAGAGCTTTGGATTGAGATTTTTGGCTGGGTAGATCTTCGGGAAACTCAAACCCTAATTCAGGGCTCTCCCTAGTGAACCCAGGAGGACAAAAAGGAAAATCTGAAGTGTAAAGCTTTGCTAAATCTCAAATTCTGAATACACCAGGCCAATCAGCTCATCAAGGCGCATCTTTCTATCCTTTCAGAAATTAAATTCACATTTTGAATTTTTAGGGTTTTTCCGACAAACCCTAATCCGGGACCAGATTCAGTTTTCAACATTTCAAGTGGTAAGACCTAAATCTTTTCTATTTCCATTTGAAGTACTCTTTAAGATGTCTCACCACACCAAGCTTGAGGATAAGCTTGAAGGGGCTGATAACTTCCGAGCTTGGAAGTATAGGATTGGGTTAATCCTGGAAGATGCTAATAATATTAAATAAATATTCATAGCAGAAGAGAATGAGTTGGATTCATATATAAAAGAAGACATCCCTATCCCATAGGATGAAGAGGCTAAGGTATTGCATAAGAAGAACTTGGTCAAGGCAAAGAGAATCATTGCTAATTCTATTAAAGACCATCTCATACCCCATGTGTCTTCTCTAAAGACACCCAAGGCTATGTTTGACTCTTTGACCAAGCTATTTGAAGGGAAGAACATAAATCAGAAGATGACTCTGCAGAATCAATTGAAAGGGGTCAAGATGTTGAATGGAGAAACCATTCAATCTTACTTCTCCAAGGTCTCTCAGATCAAGGAACAACTTGAAGCTGTGGATGAAGTAGTGGATAATGGTGAAGTTGTTATGACCACTCTGAATGGTCTTCCTAGGTCACGGGACTCCTTTATTCAAGGAATTTGTGCAAGAAATAAATTGATCTCTTTCAGTAAACTGTGGGAGGAATGATCTCAAGAAGAAGCTAGGCTTGTAGCTTGTGAAGAAAAGATGGGAGGTGAAGATCAATCTCTTGCAGCTCACACCAAAAGAAGCAAGCTCAAGAAGGAGCACTCTCACTTCAAGAGATCCTATCACAACCAACAAAAGAATAAGAAGGATGTAAGATGTTTCTCATGCAATGAGAAGGGTCACTTTGCTTCAGAATGTTCCAAGAACAAAAGGGATAGCATCAGCTCCAGCAAGAAGAAGAAGGGAAACAAAATAAAGTTCCATGCTCATGTTGCCGAAGATGTTGAACCTCCAAAGAAGAAGGCTAGGGCTGAAAATGATGATGACTCATCAAGTGAAGAAGAGTATGTTCTAATCTCTGCTCTCACAGGTACTATCTCCCATGGTTGCAATGATTGGTTAATTGACAGTGGTGCTTCCAAACACATGACTGCGTTTAAGGAATCTTTTGTAAACCTATTTGAACATGAATCACCCCATAAGGTGAAACTTGGGGATGGTTATCAATACCCAATCAAAGGAAGTGGTGAAGCCTCCTACAACCTAGATTCTGGAAAATCTTTGAAGATGAAAGAAGTCCTTTATGTACCTGGGCTCAAGAAGAACTTACTCTCCATCTCTGCATTAGATGCAAAAGGTATGAGGGTTGCATTTGTGGATGGCCAAGTCCTAATGTGGCCAAAGGGAAAGACCATAGATGATGCAGTAGTGATTGGAGAGCAAGAGGGAGGTTTGTATAAATTGAAGGGACAACCTAAACATGCCATGGTGCATGAATCCATGGAGCCAAGTGAACTTTGGCATAGAGACTTGCTCATATGCACTATAGGGCACTTCCAATTGCAAGCAAGGTTGTAGAGGGTCTTCTTGAAATCAAGACCAAACATGAAGGTGTTTGCAAAGGATGTGCAAAATGTAAGAACATTAAGAAGGCTTTCCCAAGCAGTGAAAGCAAGGAAAAGGATATCCTGGAAATCATCCACTAAGATGTTTGTGGTCCTACGTCATCCAGTTCTCTAAGTGGGTATGTTTACTATGTCTCATTTATTGATGACTTATCCAGGAAGACTTGGGTATACTTCTTGAAGAATAAAAATGAGGTGTTTGATAAGTTCAAGGAACTCAAAACCTTGATGGAGAATCAAACTGACAAGAAAATCAAAACATTCAGATCCGACAATGGTGGAGAATTCACCTCAGGTGACTTCAAGAAGCTTTGTAGTGATTCAGGGATTAAGAGGGAGTTGACTGCTCCTTATAATCCTCAACAGAATGGAGTTGCAGAAAGTAAGAATAGAACAATAATGGAAGCAGTAAAAGCAATGCTGCATGACCAGGATTTACCTATGCATCTATGCGCAAAAGCAGCTAGAACAGTTGTATATGTGCAGAACAGAACACCCCACAAGATATTGGACAACAAAACACCAGAAGAAGTCTTTTCTGGTAAGAAACCTGAAGTCAACCATCTCAGAATATTTGGTTGTCCAGTATACACACATGTCCCAAAGGAAAAGAGGACTAAACTAGATCCTTCAGGAAAGAAGGGTATCTTTGTGGGTTACAGTGAAAGCTCGAAGGCTTACAGAATATACTTTCCAGGGTTCAAGAAGATTGATGTCAGCAGGGATGTAACATTTGATGAAAACTCAGCATTCATCAAATCAAGGAAGGCACCTATCGAAGTTTAGGAACAACCTAAGGAAACTAGATTTCAAGACACTACCATGACTAAAGCAATTCCATAAGTTATTCGTGAGTTTGAAGATCCGCAAGAACCTGTATATCCACCCCGTGAGGATAAATCTCACAAAAGGAAACCTGCATGGGCTAGACAGCTCATTCAAGATGCAGAAAGATTTGGCATTCCAGAAGAAGAACATAGAGCAAAGAAGAGAACCAGATCACATACCAGCTATGTTGCTTTACTCTGTGACATTATGAATAAAGAACCTTCCAGTTATGAAGAAGCAGCGGAAAAGAAAGAATGGAAGGATGCCATGGTTGAGGAATACCAATCAATAATGAAGAATGATGTTTGGGATGTTGTCCCAAGACCTAAAGAGAAGTCTATTGTGACTTCCAAATGGATCTACAAAATCAAGCATGCTGCAGATGGCAGTGTAGAGAAATACAAGGCAAGATTCATAGCTCGTGGCTTCTCTCAGAAAGAGGGAATAGATTATGAAGACACTTTTGCACCTGTAGCCAGGTATACTTCCATTAGAATAGTACTTGCCCTGGCTGCAACAATGAAATGGAAAATACACTAGATGGATGTCAAGACTGCTTTCTTGAATGGTGTGGTTGAAGAGGAAGTATATGTGGAGTAGCCACTCGGTTTTGAAATACATGACAGGGAGTTATATGTGTGCAGATTGAAGGAAGCCTTGTATGGCTTGAAGCAAGCTCCCAGAACTTGGTATGGTAGGATGGATAGTTTCCTATCTAGTTTGGGCTTTACCAAGAGTAAAGCGGGTTCCAACCTTTACTACAAGGTTGAGGAAGGAAATCCTATGATTCTACTTCTGTACGTGGATGACTTATTTGTAACAGGAGATGACAGATTGATTGCAGATACTAAAAGGAAGCTTGCTGCTGAGTTCGATATGAAAGATTTGGGAATGATGCATTATTTTCTACGTATGGAGGTGTGGCAGAGTGTAGATGGGATCTTCCTTGGTCAAGGGAAGTATACTGTAGATATCCTGAAGAGGTTTGGGATGATGGATTGCAAGGCCATGGCCACACCTATGGCATCGAATCTGAAGCTTCTTTGTGATGCTTCATCTAAGCCGGTTGATGTCTCTATGTATCATCAGATGATTGGGTCCTTGATGTACCTGACGAACACAAGACCAGATATTTGCTTTGCTATGAACACATTGACTCAGTTCCTGACAGATTCGAGGAGTGTTCATCTGGTTGCTGTAAAGCATGTTCTAAGGTACCTGAAGGGTACAGTGGATTATGGGCTCAAGTATGAAGCGAATCAAAAGTTTAACCTACAAGGTTATGTTGATTCAGATTGGGCTGGCAGTGCTGCAGGCAGGAAGAGCACATTTGGGTGCTGCTTCAGTATGGGGTCAGGTGTGATCTCTTGGTTTAGAAGGAAGCAGTCCTACGTAGCACTAATTACAGCTGAGGCAGAGTATGTTGCAGCTTGTTCAACTAGTTGTGAGGCAGTATGGCTACGGAAGCTACTGTTTGAGTTATTTGATCTTCCATTGGATGCTACTGGTATTTTTTGTGATAACCAGAGTTGTGTGAAGCTGTCTGAGAACCCAGTGTTTCATGATAGGTCGAAACACATAGAGATTAAATATCACTATATCAGGGATATGGTGCAGAGAGGAGCTGTGAAGCTCCTGTACATTGCGACGGACGAGCAGATTGTAGATGTGCTGACGAAGCCACTAGCCAAGGTGAAGTTCGAGTACTTCAGGGAGAGGCTTGGTGTTCTTCAGATTGATGACACTTCGAGGAAGAAGTGATGGACACATTTGCAGAATCCATTCCAAGCATGTTGGAAGGAGGATCCTTCACATGGTTGTGGATGTAAGCGCTGGATGATGAGCATTAGGACGATGCTCCAGTTACTGCTCTGGATATGCATCAGGAGGATGTTGGATATGATCAGTTGGATCATTTATATGTATGTACGCATTATGTTGGATGCTGGATATGATTAGTTGGATCATTTATATGTATATGTATGTACACATCATGTTGGATGCTGGATATGATCAGTTGGATCATTTATATGTATATGTATGTACGCATCATGTTGGATGCTGAATATGATCAGTTGGATCATTTGTATGTATTTTGTATATGCATCATGTTGGATGCTTGGACCATGTATCTGTATATGTATCAGGTGGATACATTGTATGATCAGGTGGATCATGTATGTTGATATGTATCGTGTATTTGTATTTGTATCAGGTGGATACACTATATGATCAGGTGGATCATGTATGATGATATGTATCAGGTAGATACTTGGTATGCATCAGGTAGATGCATTGTATGATCAGGATGATCATGGATGACGAGCTTCAAGATGTTGCTCTAGATGATATGCAACGGGATGTTGTAGTGATGATGATCAGGATGATGTATGGTGAGTATCAGGTTGATACTCTATGGCTGTGGATCAGGTTGTACAGATGAGCATATAATTTGGCCCTGGGAGATTTGCAGATAGTCTTGCAAGGTTTTGCCTATGGCATGTAATTTGGCCCTGGGATATCTGGCAAATGCTCTTTTGAGGTTTTGCGCTGGGAGGACATATAATTTGGCCCTGGGAGATCTGCAGATAGTATTGCAAGGTTTTGCCTATGGCATATAATTTGGCCCTAGGATATTTGGCAGATGCTCTTCCAAGGTTTTTTCCTATGGCATATAATTTGTCCCTGGGAGATCCGATAGGTTGGGTTGTGTGCCCGTAATAAGTCTTGGGATGCTCTTGCAAGGTTTTTCCATGGCCACATATAATCTGTCCCTGGGAGATCCTATAGGTAGAGTTATGTGCTCATAACAGCCTGGGATGCTCTTGCAAGGTTTTGTGGTGACCACATATAATCTATCCCTGGGAGATCCTATAGGTAGAGCTGTGTGCTCGTAATAGCCTGGGATGCTCTTGCAAGGTTTTGTTTTGAGGTCACATATAATATGGCCCTGGGAGATCGTATAGGTAGAGCTCTGTGCTCGTAACAGCCTGGGATGCTCTTGCAAGGTTTTGGGACACACGTAATAAGTCCTGAGGATTCCACAGTATGGCCAGTGATGATGAAGACCTGCAGGTGGTGGGCCTACATACAGTATGAAAAAGGACTGGCTCTATAGAACTTCCTATGACGAGTAGAGTCAGAGATTGGTTGAGATAGCAGCAACAATGAGGATGATGATGACGATGATCCCGAGAAGAAGACTTGTCTAGTAGAACTGTGTCGAGAAATACCTTCCTAGTTAAGAGGGAGTGTTGATGTATATGTAACTTCGGAATGCATTTCATCTATATATTTCATATATATTAATTGTACCCTTATAAGAGATGTGTTATTCCTCCATAAGGAAGTGTCTTCATGTGTATTGACAAGTGTTGCAAGTGTGTGTACTTGGCGACGGGTTATTAGACCACCATGTGTGGGGTCAGCCCTGAAATATATTTTATATTGTGGATGTACCTAGCTAGACAAGTCGGCCCCATAGTGTAACTGGGCGAACAGACTAGTATAAATAGAGATCGGGAGATCTCTATTTTCATCACTCGGAAACTCACACTTCCCTCACTCAGAAAGTGGTGCACTAGTGAGGAGGAGGATCATCTGCTACTAGGAGACTATCTCAGTGTATTTTGGTTGTACTTTGGTTGAGCCATTGCTCTCTCTATCTCTGAGGAAGTTGTGGGGTTTTTCACCTTAGGGTTTTCCCCACGGAAACTCTGTGTCTCTTGTCTCTCATGCTTTTGATTCATGTGATGCTTGTCATGCTTATTGTGATTGTTATGCATTGATATACTGTATATGTTATTCTCTTAGTGAAGATCCTAGAGTATTGTGAATTAATGCTCAAAATTTAACATCCCTAGGTTGGGGTGGAACCATGTAAACTTGGAATAAGGGAGCTACAAGACCTGAAATGAACCTTATATTGGAAAATCCACATTAAAGGGGCTAAATAAATAACAATAAAGGAAAAATAAGGTTGCCTTTGGTCATGAGGGTGCATAGGTGGTGTCAGAACCACACATGGCAAGATTCTCCCTTCCACATGGAATCCTTCTCTCACCCATTCGAATCCAAGGTGGATTATAACGTTCTTGGGGGTGTTGGAGAGGCATTATTCATGGAATGAATCTAGGAAGGTCGAATTGAAGTGAAAGAGTAACTCCCATGGAAGAGGAAGAGGCATCATAGAATAATTGTGACACTTGGAGCTAGATTCCTTAGTCTCTATGACAATAATGATGGAGAATCTATGAGAAATATGACAAATTCAGACTTGATTTCTGACATATGAAACATATGACATGTTACGGCTAAAAATAGACACCAAGAGGGTGCACAAGGGGAGTTATGGTCAGCCAAGATCCCCCCAATTCGAATTGATGGAAGAGGAATGCAAGAAAGAGAGGGACAAGTGTCATTTATGAGAATCTCTCCCTAACTCGAGTTGGGAGAAGACTCTTGGAGGGAATTCAAGCTATGGAGGCCATTGGAGGTTAATAAAAGAGGAGGATGATGAAGGATAGAATATTTTTATCATTTCTCATTTGGCACTTTTGGAGATCTTAGCTTGTCCTTGCACGGTGGATGTTCATCCTCCCTGCTTTAGAAACAATTTCGTGGGTGCAGGATTCCTATCTAAGTTGGTTGATGGAGAGGCCATTCAAACCTCTCAACATAGCTTCATGGAGATGTTTTGATGTAGTTTCAATCCCCCTTTGAGTTCGAGTTCATGTTCACTCTTCCTTCTCTACTCTTATTCTCCTATCTTTCTCTCAATATTCATGTACATGTGTGATAGTGCACTCCTTGTTGCACATAGTTAATGAAGACTTTTATTTTGACCTTATGGACATGTTAATTTCTGCATAACTCTGTAATTTATAGATCATGAGAGCCATAGCTCAAAACACTAAGCAATTCATGTAATATTTCCAAGTAACATTGAGATTCGAGCTATTTTCCTTATTGTATTCTCATGGTGATTTTAGAGTGATTTGTATCAGTTTAATATTATAATTTTATTGAGGTAGTGCTTATGATTTGAGATGCATATGGAGTTAAATGGATGTCTAAAATTTTGTATGCATACCCCTAAAGTATTACTATAGTTTGTGACATAAATTCATGGTCCCTTGTCTACCCTTTTTTTCATAACTTGTATGCTCTATAAGTTGTTGACTTTTGGAAGACCTATCTGACCCTAAAACCTGATATAATGCTGCAAAAATGTTTTAATTGATATCCTCTAACAAATCCAAGTCTCAGATTAAATATTAGGGAAGGTCATACAATGTTTGGAAGGTCAAATAGTAGTTGACCTAGGGGGATTTCCACCAATGCAATTGACTAGTTTTGTTCCAATTCTTTGCTCCTTGAAAATTGCAAACAATGGATGTTTATAATAGATGTTTGGGTGTATAAAGGTTGTGTTAGAGTTTCCTATATCCTCCCAAGTCCCTCCTTACACAATTTGAAAACTTTTGGAACAGTTTGTGTATAACATTCCTAGGTTCGAAATTGGGTGAATTTGAGCAACTTTGCATAGTAGGGATGTTACATTAAGCATGCTTGAGCCAAAAAAGTATTGGGTGACTATTGAGCCCTCAATAATCCCATGAAAATTTTTGGTCCGCTTAGTTTGTTCCATCAAAAAGCCTTTGGAAGTCTACCATAACTTTTGAGACCCATTTTTCTACGTCCTCATTACTATTCCCATCCTTGGCTTCTCCCTTTAGAGCTTTGGCTTGACAGGTTAAGTATAGAAAGAGAGGTATTGATGATAGTGGACCATAACACTAATGTGTTCCTTCTTACTCTACATCTAGATATCATTTCCAGTTGGAATCTCAATTTTGTCATTCATCACTACTGCTGAATAGTGATCGAGGCCATGACCACCAGGTAAGGTAATTAGTTTTTTGAAGACCTCAGGTATAGACTCACCCTTTATCCCCTCGAATGATCCTCACTTTGATTGCATTGTATCAGAGCACTTGCATCATGCCTTAGTTCAAAGAGCACTTGTCCCATAAAAATTGTCAATGGGACGATGACTTCGTCATCGGGCCCTCAACTTCTTTCCTGAGAGCATTTATGTATCAACCAAGCTTGGTGGGCCAAGCATGATATTTTATTGAACCTAATTATATCAATGCAAGGCTCATCACGGTGTTTTATTCAAAGGATATCAGAGTAGAAGTGAAGACAACGAAGGACCCTTATCGGAATAATTCCCTTTAGTGGGTTTATTGCAAAGGGAATTCAAATAGAAGTTTACATGTTATAGTGACTGAGAAACAAAAGACTTTGTCATCGGACCATCTGTTCCCCTAATGAATGGATATGCATTTCACAGAAACACACTCATCAACGAGTCCTCGCACGATTTATGTGTTAATTTTCATCTTGTTATCATGTATGCAATATTTATTGGTACCTCTTCTTGAGTTCACATATTTGGAGGTACTATTTCACATTTCATGTTTGGGGCACTTTACTATATTTTTTTATTATATATTTGTTTTCAATAGGTGTATCTTTCACATTTTCCATAGCAATTTACGGTAATCAATGTTGTGGAGCATTGAATGTGCCAACGGGTGTATATAGACAGTCGGATGTGAGGCGCCCTCACATCCGATGGTCTTTATACACCCCGTTGGTGCAATGCCTCACATCCAAAGGTCTATATACACCTCGTTGGCACATTCACTGCCCCACATCGTTGATCACTGTAGGATTCCGTGGAAAATGTGAAAAATACACTTATTGGAAAAATATAAAAATAGTAAAGTTCCTCACATCCGACGGCCTATATGCACCCCGCCGATGCATTAAATTCCCCACAATGAGGTGCATGTTGATCGCCGCAATCTACATATTTCACATTCTCCTAACTCTAAGCCAAGAGTATATTCAATAGCTCGTAAATTAGATATACCAATAACTCGTGACTTAGCAAGGTTTTAGATGTCTCAAGGCACACCCAAGGGGGCCTCTATCCTGGGGGGCATCTGTCCTTTTAGCCTTGTCACAATGGGTAAATATCTCATTAGAGATTTGAACGTGAGAGGGGAGAGTGTGAAACTTACCTCTCTACCATTCATGTCGTTGACCTTTCAACATAGACGTCTACCACACTTATCAATAATTTCAGATTCTTTTAATTCGCTCTTGCTATTAGATTTTGCTTTTCCTTGAAAATTTAAAAGTTTATAAAATCTATAAACTCATAAAAATGGATTTGGCAACCAAAGCTACAAATGAAGGATCTTCAATTAAGGGTGCAACCATGCTTGGAGGGTTTTATTTTAACAAACCCATATGCATTGAAAAGGGTTAGAAGTCACTAACCTTCCCATTCCATGGTTAAGTACACTTGAGCTAGAGGAGTATTGGAATGGGTGACCTTCCTAGGAAGGCCATGACTAAGCATGCTTGAGCCAAAGAAATGTTGGGATGGATGGCTTTCGTGGCAATCTTGATCATTGATATTCATATCATATATTGAAATTCAAGAACTTTTAGATACTTTAGAATTTACCAGCACAAATTCTCCGGACTCCTTCAAGGGATAAGGGATAACCCAGATCAATGTGAGATAACCCATATCATAATATTTTTGAAAAAATGTAGGGAAAGAATGGAACTATGCCTCAATGTATAACATTTAGGCTTGAAAATGATTGAAACTTAACTACGCAAATTATCTAAACATATAAAATATTAAATTAAACTCTATACAACATGTAGCTTTACAACGTGGAGGTGTATCTTAGAGCTGGATTAGATGAGTATGTCCTAGTTATAAAATTATCAGGTTTTCTATAAACATAAGAAAAAAGATGAACAAAAAAGATGAAGACATTGGGCTTTTCACATGAACGGAAGAGTAAACAGAGTGCATATTAGGAAATGAAAATAGTTTGAAGAACTGGAAAACACCTTTAATTTCTTTATCATTGCAGAGGGCCCATGCCATAGTAGTTTTGCCAGCACCTCCCATACCTTTCACCCCCACAACGGACACGTCTTTCTGGAGCAGAATCCTCTTCAAATTCCAAATATTTTTCTGCATTCCCACTACAGAATCAGACTTTACTAACCCATCATAACTACAAGGAGCCTCAGCAAAAGCTCCATCAAACATGTCATCTGCACGCATTTTTTGAAGCATCATGGCATTCTCGAGGGAATCATTGGAGAGCTTGGAGATTGTTTCATTCATCTTTCTCTCATCCATTGAACGCAGGTCGTGAAGATCTCGAAAACTCTTCAGCTCTGTTATCAGATTCTTCACGTCAAGAAGAACGCTGAGAGGCATCTGGTAGTGGAGAAAGTCAGAAATCTCCTTCTCCAGCTGCTGGATTTGAGAAGCATATCTGACGTGATGAAAAATATTAAAAACACTGGTCTTCTCACACTTGTTCACCAATTCAACGCCCTTCATCAGGATGTTCAGGAAGTGCTCGTATACGGGATTTCGCTCACTTTCAGGCTTTTGTAAGTCCAACAAGTAAATCTGCTGAAACATCTGAATGAGGCCTGTGAGCAGCACATCTAATCTACTGCATGAGTTCTTGCAGTTAACTCTATCCATGACAAAGAGATTGAAAAATGGCATACAGACACTCGCAATATACTTAATTCTCTAAAAACACGATACCAGCTCCTTCAATGCCTGATTGTTCTTAGTATCGCGTGACAATTCTATGACCAGTGAATGAGTTTTATAACATTGAAACTTGGAGTGACACGCAAGGTGTGTAAGAACCACGACATTTAGGTGGTGTGAAGTTTCCGAGCAAGCAGTCTGCAATTTCCTGGCATCACAATCGCAGTTCATATTGATTGCAGTTCATATTGATTGCTAGGTAGTTTGGAAGATTCCTCCCCCAAAAAAGAGGAGCAATAATACTTTGGCATTGTCATTGATTTAGTTTAATGTTTAAAATTTTTGAAATGTAGTTGTATCCGTAAATGTTGCAACATTGTTTACTAGGTGGTTTGGAAGGTTCCTATCGATTAGGAAAAAAAGCAATAACGCTTTGCTATTGTCATTGTTTACTAGGTGGTTTAGTCTATGTTAGATAGATTTTGAAGTGTAATTGTACCCACAAATGTTGCAACATTGTTTGCTGGATGGTTTGAAAGGTTCCTCTCCCTTGGAGAAAAAAAACATTAATGTTTTGGTATTGTCATTGGTTTAGTCTATGTTTGATAGATTTTGAAGTGTAGTTGTACTCACAAATGTTGCAACATTGCTTCTTGGGTGGTTTGGAAGGTTCCTCTCTGTTGGAAAAAAGAAAAGAGCAATAATGAGCTTTGGTATTGTCATTTGTTTAGTTTATGTTTGATAGACTTTGAATTGTAGTTGTACTCACAAATGTTGCAACATTGCTTGCTGGATGGTTTGGAAGATTCCTCTCCATTAGAAAAATACACTAATGCTTTGGTATTGTTATTGGTTCAGTCTATGTTTAATAGATTTTGAAATATAGTTGTACCGACAAATGTTGCAAGTCAAAGTTCCATATAACATGGAAATGAAAGAGAATCTTGGATTGCAAGGCACACATGGGAATGGCAAGAGAAGTCACAATGACAAGTCAAAGATCCACATAACATGGAAATGAAAGAGAATCTTCGATTGCAAGGCACACATGGGATTCAGGAATGGGAAGAGAACTTTGGATTGAACATTAACTAAATGTAAAATAATTGTTAATATAAATTAACACAATATGGCTATTCCCTGCTTTATTATATATATATATATATTTCAATTGATCTATGAATAAATGGTATTAATGATTATGTGTATCACTGTAATGTCCCCGACCCAGATGGGCACAAATTATATGAATTTCTCAAATAGATAACAATATTACATTGATTTATAACTTTCACAAACAATTTGCAATCTCATCAACATTTCGTCGAACACACTAGGAACATTCAAGAACATAAAAATGGATAAATAATGTTGGCATCTTTATTATGAATAATAGATGGTAGTTAATACAATAACTATGGCTGCTATAGCAACTACCAAAATACACTCAACAAGAACTTGGAAGTGATGCCAAACCAAAAGAGGAAGCTCAAGGGAAGACCTTGGTTGGATCCTCCTCCTTATCTAGCTAGGGTGGATTTGTCTCACCACTAAAACTAAACCACAATGGATGGATGGAGTTTGCCAACCCAAACAAAAACTCTAGGCAACCCCCAAACGGTGACAAGAAATCAATATCTAAATCAACATGTCCATAATGGATGAGTGCCTTCCCTTTTATCTTCCTTTTTATTCCTATACCATGGGACACCCAATACCATGGAACACCTAATACCATGGGAAATACCATGGGTCATCCAATACCATCCACTGAAATATCCCCCTTTTAATTAAACGATACCTTAATATTATAACGATTTTAGGACTAAGTGCCATCCAATAACCCCCTAGAATGATCACCTGGAAAGGGACATTACAGTCCTCCCTTCCCAAGACTGCTTGTCCTCAAGCAATGAATCCACAACATGTTGCTCCTTCGAAGGAACTGGTATAAAACTAAAAAAGATACCAGGGTCCCAAACCAGCCGAGAACAGGTGAAGCATCCTCTACTCGATATGTGATCCGACAAGGTACTTCCATAGGCTCTCGCCTCTATGTCAGCTACTGAAATCCACAGATCCCAAAACAATCTCAAACATAGATCATCATGCCGCTAACGCTACGCCACTATGATCATAACTATCCGATCGTTATGACCCATCTGCATCCTCCTCTCCTGGAACTCCAAGCTACAATGCTTGTAAGAGCTATCTTGAATATGTCTTTCCATAGTAAAATCACCAGGGTCCCACACTAGCCTATAAGATGTGACGTATCCTCCATCCCTAGTGTTTATCTTCCAGGAGCTAACACAATTGCCCCTGATGAGCCAAGCAATCATAAGTTGCACAAACTAGGACAACTCCTCGATCCTGGTTAACTTCAATTCAATGGTATGCTCAATGACTTTGTTAGGAGGTCTCCCTGGAGGAAACACTCCTAAGTTCCATTGTACACCATTGTGTTTCCATGTACCCTCCTGTATACTATTGCATACAACTGTGACCTCTTGTGCCAACTGGTGTCCTGTATGCGCTACTGCATCCAACACTCTACTAATGTAAGTCGAATCCAGATCTCTGTGTGAGTCCAAATCTGTCATATACCCATCCACCCAATCCATGGATGCATACACACCCATGTTGGCTGGTCCATACAGAATGTGCTCAGATAACTATGCCATAGTTAAACATTGATCCTTTAGTGGCTCCTCCCACAGAAGTAGCTCAAGATCTCCACACCGCAAAACAAGTGCATGGTCACAACTCTCTGTGTCCAAACTCTCCCCAAGTACCTGTAACTCTATATGCTCCTCATGTGGAACCGTCATGAGAGGATCCTCCCTTGTGGTCTCAAGGTGCATTGGATTTCCCATGAATGGTTCACCCTCCTCTATGCTAAGTGTCTCCTCCTCATAGTCAGGAAGTACCTTTGTATAGTGCAACTTTCCCTTTCCCTTGCACCTATGGCATGACTCCCATGGTTCTTTGCAATTGTATCACCTGTAGGTTTCATACCACTCTGGATGTTTGATGGTGCAAAATTCCTTGAGCGACGTGGATGTGTGGAATGCCTTGTTGTTTGCCATATACTCCCTTACACAATTTGTAATATCCTCAACTCATTCTCTTGCTTCATTATCCTCTTGATTGTTCGCTATATTCACTGTAAGCAAGCCTTGCAACCAATTCACCACTACTGAAATTGAAAGGTATAGTACTAGTCACTCAACATAAATCGTCTGAAAATGTATTTTTTTCAATTATCTCCCCTCAGGTAGGCAGGATGCACAGATATGATACCACTATAATGTCCCTTTCCAGGTGATCATACTAGGGGGTTATTGGATGGCACTTAGTCCTAAAATTATTATAATATTAAGGTGCCATTTAATTAAAAATGGGATATTTTAGTGGATGGTATTGAATGACCCATGGTATTAGGTGTTCCATGGCATTGACCATGGTATTGGGTGTCCCATGGTATGGGACTCAAAAAGAAAATAAAAGGGAAGGCACTCATCCATTATGGACATGTTGCTTTGGATATTGATTTCTTGTCACCGTTTGGGGGTTTTCCAGAGTTTTTGTTTGGGGTTGGAAAACTCTATCCATCCATTGCGGTTTAGTTTCGGTGGTGAGACAAATCCACCCTAGCTAGACAAGGTGGAGGATCCATCCGGGGTCTTCACTTGAGCTTCATCTTTTGGTTTGGCATCACTTGCAGGTTCTTGTTGAGTGTATTTTGGTAGCTGCTATAGCAACCATAGTTATTGTATTGAATATCATCTATTATTCATAATAAAGGTGCCAACATTATTTCTCCATTTTCATGTTCTTGAATGTTCCCAACGTGTTTGATGAAATGTTGATGAGATTGCAAATTGTTTGTGAAAGTTATAAATCAATGTAATATTGTTATCTATTTGACAAATTCATATAATTTGTGCCCATTCGGGTCGGGGACATTATAGTGGTATCAGAGCTATGCATCCTACCAGCCTGAGGGGAAATCAATGAAAAAAAGACATTTTCGGATTGTTTTTGTTGAGTGACCAACACTATACCTTTCAATTTCAACAGTGGTGACTTGGTAGCAAGGTTTGCTTACAGTGGATATGGCGAAAAATCAAGAGGATGATGAAGCAAGAGGACAAGTTGAGGAGATTACAAATTGTATAAGGGAGTATATGGCGCACAACGAGAAATTCCACACAACTACTTTGTTCAAGGAATTTGTCACGATCAAACATCCAGAGTGGTATGAAACCTACAGGTGTTACAATTGCAAAGAACCATGGCAGTGAGGCCGTAGGTGCAAGGGCAAGTGCAACGTGCACTATATAGAGGTACTTCCTGATGATGAGGAGGAGATACTTAGCATATAGTAGGATGATCCGTTTAGGGGAAAGCCATCGTGCCTTGAGACCACAAGGGAGGAGCCTCTCATGAAAATTCCTCATGAGGAGCATATAGAGTTATAGGTACCCGGGGAGAGTTTGGATGCAGAGAGTTGTGACCATGCACTTGTTTTGCGGTTTTGGAGATCTTGAGCCACTTCTGTGGGATGATCCACCAAAGTTTCAAGGTTTAGCTACGACGGACTTAGTTGAGCACATTCTGTATGAGCTAGCTAGCATGGGCATGTATGCATCCATGGATTCGGTGGACATGTATATGGTATATTTGGAGTCACACAGGGATCCATATTCAACTTACATCAATAGAGTGTTGGATGCAATAGCGCATACAGGATACCAGTTGGCACAAGAGGTAACAGTTGTATGCAATAGTATACAGGAGGGTACATGGACACACAATGGTGTACAATGGAACTTAGGAGTGTTTCCTCCAGGGAGACCTCCTGACAGAGTCATTGAGCATACCATTGACTTGAAGTTACCCAGGATCGAGGAGTTGTTCGAGTTTGTGCAACTTATGATTGCTTGGCTCATCAGGGGCAGTTTTGTTAGCACTTGGAAGATCAATGCTAGGGGTAGAGGATATGTCACATCTTACAGGATAGTGTGGGACCCTTGTGATTTTACAATGGACAAACATATTCAATATAGCTCTTATAGGCATTGTAGCTTGGAGTTCCAAGAGAGGAGGATGCATATGGGGCATGATGATCGGATAGTTATGATTAGAGTGGCGCAGCATCAACATGATGGTCTCTATTTGAGATTTGCTTGGGATCTGGGGATTTCAGTAGCTGACATAGAGGCGAGAGCCTATGTAAGTACCTTGTCGGATCACATATCGAGTAGAGGATGCTTCACCTCCTCTCAACTGGTTTGGGACCCTAGTATCATTTTCAGTTTTACACTAGTTCCTTCGAAGGAGCAACATGTTGTGGAGTCATTGCTTGAGGACAAGCAATCTTGGGAAGGGAGGACTGTAATCTCCCTTTCCAGGTGATCATTCTAGGGGGTTATTGAATGACACTTAGTCCTAAAATTGTTATAATATTAAGGTGTCATTTAATTAAAAAGGGGATATTTCAGTGGATGGTATTAGATTACCCATGGTAGTGCCCATGGTATTAGATGTTCCATGGTATTGACCATGGTATTGGATGTCCCATGGTATGGGACTCAAAAATAAGATAAAAAGGAAGGCACTCATCCATTATGGACATGTTGATTTGGATATTGATTTCTTGTCACCCTATGGGGGTTGTCCAAAGTTTCTGTTTGGGGTTGGAAAATTCCATCTATCAATTTTGATTTAGTTTCGGTGGTGAGACAAACCAACCAATCTAGACAAGGAGGAGGATCCATCCAAGCACTTCACTTGAGCTTCATCTTTTAGTTTGGAATCACTTCCAGGTTCTTGTTGAGTGTATTTTGGTAGTTGTTATAGCAACCATAGTTATTGTATTGACTACCATCTATTATTCATAATAAAGGTGACAACATTATTTCTCCATTTTTATGATCTTGAATGTTCCCAATGTTTTTGACGAAATGTTGATGAGATTGCAAATTGTTTGTGAAATTTATAAATCAATGTAACATTGTTATCTATTTGACAAATTCATATAATTTGTGCCCATACGTGTCAGGGACATTACAATCACTACTTTATTTATATATTTTTTTTTCTTATTTTATAATATTAGATCATTTAGGAGATGAATACACTATACAATGGTTGGAAGCAATGTCAAAAAAACAGTAGAGAATTCTCATGATCATGAACCTATGATGGACAATGTACATTTTTAGTCCAAAATTAACATAGCAAATAAAATTTTGCGTTATAATACTTTTGTTAAGAAATATAATTCATATTCTTGAAACAAAGTTACTCTAAACCCTTTGTTTCTTCTGTCAACAATATACGTTTCGAGAACGTAACAATTCGAAAAAAAATGGTAGGAATCCTGAGTATAAAAATACATCCTCAGATTCAGGTTATATACCCCTCTGCAAGACTGGAAGAATCAGTTTCTCCTGCAAATAATATCTTAGAGAATACCTCTGTTCGGGCCCTTAGAGTATCCATGCCCGGTACACAGGTTCCTTAATGTCTATACTTTCATTGAATGTGCCTAGGCTGGGTAGGAATGTTAAGGTTAGGTCCCTATCAAAGCTTTTGAAGACTACTAACCCTGATGCTGTTTTTCTACAAGAAACTATGTTCTCTGACCAACAAGCTATTAAAGTCCTTTTTGATATACTTTCGGGGTGGGAAATATGTGCCACGAACTCTAATTGGATCTCAGGTGGATTGCTAGTTGGATGGAACCCCGGGGTTGCATATTTTTTTCCTTTTAGTATGAAAGGGGGAATCCTTCTAGAAGGCAATTTAATTATTTTTTTATTTGAACTTAAATATTCTGAATTTCTATGGGCCATACAAAGATAGAGAGAATTTTTGGAATAATTTGGTTGAGATGGGGTTGTTGGCTGTGGAAAATTTGATTATTGCTAGTGATCTCAATTTCACTATGTCTCCTGCAGAGATCTAGGGATCATCAACTAGAACATATCAATTGGCTGTATTTTTTCAAAATCTTTTTCTGAGAACTGGTATGGTTGATATTACTCTTGTGAATCTTGGGCCTACCTGGTCAAATGGTAGGAGTGGGATTGATGGTATATGTAAGAGGCTGGATCGTTTTCTTATGAAATCATCCATTATTCAGTCGATGGAAAAATATAGGACCTGGGTGAGAATTTATCCTTCTCGGATCATAACCCTATTGTTCTTCAATTTGATGGGTTGAAAAAATCTATAAATTACCCTTTCAAGTTCAACTATTCCTAGTTACAAAATGGTGATTTTTGTGATTTGGTTCGAAAAAATTGGCAGAATATCAAATTTACTGAAGAAGTTTCACCAATGGATAGTCTAGTATTTAAATTAAAGGAATTAAAAAAGGTGGTTTGTAAATGGGCTAGAGACAAGAAGCAAGATGATGAAGAGTCTTATAATCAGATTGAGGAACAAATCAAGGAGATCATATATTCTAATGAGGATTATATTTTAGAGGAATCAAAGATGAAGGTCTTAAAATAATTGGAGGCTAAGAAGGAAGAGTATCTTAATCAAGAGGAGAGGGATTGTTGAATTAAAAGCAAGGCACTTTGGATTTTGCTTGGCGATAATAACCCAAGTTTCTTCCATAAATTTGCCTCTCACCGAAGGAACTTGAAATCGATTTGGGAAATGTCTGATGGATCTAGAAACATTCTTTATAAAGATCAAAGTGGACTTCAATCTTTGGCCAAAAAACACTTTGAAGGTATTTTTAGAGACCCAGGTTTAAGTATCATTAAAGCTCAAATGAAACTACTTAGACACATTCCTATTTTCTTCAATCAAGAGGAAGGTGAGATTTTGGGTGAACCCGTTACTATCTGTGAAGAGTGAAGAGGCCCTAAAACAATTTTCTAAAGAGAAAATCCCTGGTCCATATGATTGGACTGTGAAACTTTTTCTCAATTTATTTGACATTATGGGGAAGGATTTGTTGGATATGGTTGAACAATACATAACTGAAGGATATGTTACTAGTGCATTAAATGCTATGTATATCACCCTAATTCCTAAGTGCAACAAGCCTGTTTCTTTTGATGAGTTTAGGCTGATTTCCCTGTGTAACCTTGTTTATAAGATCATTTCTAAAATCATTGCAAACATGATTAAGCCTTCTTTTTCCAGAGGAATATCAAAAGAAAAATTTGGATTCCTGTTTGATCAACAAATCCTAGATGCTATTGGTATCTGTCAGAAAGTAATCCATTCTACAAAAAAGAATAAATTAAAGGCTCTTGTATTAAAAATGGATCTTGTCAAAGCCTATGATCGGGTGGATTGGGGTTATCTAAGACTGCTTCTACTTCATATTGGCCATCCTTTATTGGTAACAAATTGGATAATGGCATGTGTAACATCAACGAATTTTGTTGTGTTAGTAAATGTAGCTCCTTCATACTTCTTCAAAATTACTAGAGGCATTAGGCAAGGATGCTCACTATCTCCTCTTCTATTTTTGCTTATTATTGAAGGATTCAACAGATTAATTGCAAATGCGAAGAAAGAAGGGAAAATAAAAGGCTTTAAACTTTCTTCTACAATTTATATTACTCATTTGTTGTTTGTTGATGATGTCATATTTTTTGGTAGTGGCATTTTGGATGAATGGTCATATTATGTTGATATCATTAAACTTTTATGCAATGCTACATGTATGGAAATAAGTAGCAAAAAATCTTGTTTTTACCAACATAATTTGGATGAAGCTTCTCTTAATGCTATCACACAGTTGATTCCATACAAAGTTGCAATATTAGAGGAAGGGTTTAAATATTTGTGATCTTTCTTGAAACCAGATGGACACAGGGTTAAATATTGGTTTTGGTTAGTTGAAAGATTTAAAAGAAGAATAAAGAACTGGACCTATATATTTTTATCTATTGGGAGGATATTAGTTCTCATTAAGGCTGTACTTACTAGTATCCCAGTATATTGGCTCTCCTTTAAAGCTTATATCCCCGTGTCTATCATCAATTGGTTGAGAAAACTTATTTTCAATATTCTTTGGTCCGGAAATAGTGAAGGGGGGGGAATAAACATGGCAAGTTGGAAAAGACTTTCATTGCCGATTGATTGGGGTGGATGGGGTATAAAAAACCTTACATGGTTTGGGATGGCTCTTAGACTTAAATGCTTTTGGAGGTGTTTATTTGGCTTCGGCTTGTGGATAGATGTGATTTATGGAAAATACATTAAAGAAGCCTTATAGATTGGTTTCAGAGACTTGATAAAAAATGTAGAAATTCCTCTCCTTGTTGGGATGGATTTTTAAAGGTATATAATTGGCTGAGTAGAGGTATTTTGTGTTGCGTAGGTGATGGCACAAAGATACGTGTATGTTTTGATCCCATTGCAGGGATGGAAGAAAAATATCATCTTTCCCATTACATTCTAGATTATTTAGCGGATTTGGGTTTCCATGCCTTACACAAAATCAAGAGACCTGCTTGGTTGCAACATGTAGACTCATACAGGCTCACAACTAAAGATCTAGGACTTGGTGACATGTGGGCTAGGGAATGTAATGGATACATTGGAAAGATGAATTCTATTGGATGTAGACTTCATGTGGGTGAAGACACTCTGATTTGGTCCTTGAACAAAAAATCAGGTATAATCACTACTAAATCTACCTATCAAGTGATTGCACATGAATCTTTATATTTAGACCCTAGATGGTGGTATAAAAACTTGTGGAAATGGCACATTCCATTGAAAACAAAATGTTTTCTATGGCTGACATTTGAGAACTGTCTTAAAACCCAGGATAACCTCATAAAATGAGGTTGGTGTGGACCGAATATTTTCCACTTATGCAAATGTAACAGGGAGTTTGTTGATCATTTGATGGTTAATTGTAACTTTACTCATCAGGTTTGGGTGAATATATGTTCCATTTTAAACATTAATTATCTATGGGGAAATGATACCTTTGAGCAAAATTTCTATTGTTGGATTAAAGAATGTAAATATTTTGCTACGTTACCTGATTTTATATCCCGGGGAATTTGGTTTTACAGAAATAGATGTATCTTTGAAGATAAACAACATGTAGTGGAGGATTTTTGTTTCAAAATCAATATTCTGATCATGGACTATTTGAAACCTATTGAAACAGGTAAACATATTAGACAGGTGCAACCTATCAGGATTATGGATTATACATTTAGCTTCTTTGATGGTGCTGCATGTGATGGATTATGTGCAGTGGGTGTGTTACTTTTTCTCAATGACACACATGTTTTTAAGTTCCAACTTAACGGTGGCTTTGGCACAAATACAAAGGAAGAATTGATGGGGTTATGGTGTCTATGTAAAATGGCACACAATTTTGGCATATACACATTATATGCGTATGGAGATTCAAAAGTCATCATCAACGGGCTGGTAAAGCTTCAAAGTGTTTCTTTAATGCATTGGTGTAGGTGTGTTGAAGATCTTATATCTACCTTTACTTATATTGATTTCATACATATATTTAGGTAAATAAATCAAGATGCAGATGCACTTTCAGAGAAGGCCTATTCTGGTGAAGAAGGAATCATCTATTGGGAGGAGTTTTTTGATAATTCACTTATTGCTAGTGGTACTAGAAACATCATTATGCTGTAAGATGCCTTTTTGATGATATTTGTATAGGGTTACAAGTTGCAAGGCTCATAGTTTTGATGATTATTTTTTTGTGGTTAGTTACCTCATGGGATTTTGTTATGTCTTTTTTTGAACTATTTTGTTCTAGTATTTTCTGGCCTATGGACATATTTTCTATTAATGAGGTTATTTGATTGTATCTTGGAAGATACCCAGTATTATGGCATGTACTTTTTTATTATATTTGAATAATAAAAATGCTTTTTTTTTCTTACTGAAAATAATAAAACATTAATTGATTATGTCAGTATACTAAGTATATAAATACAAAATAAGGTGAAAAATAAAAATAATGTGGAAAATATCACGTATTATTTAGATGGAAATAATTTTGCAAACAATTTATTAAGTAAACCCATGAATTCTAGTCATGGAAAAAAAATTAACAAACAAAAAAAACATTAACACCTTGCAACACTGAAAGAAATTGTAATCTTGATAACTATTTATACAAGGATAATATATGTCCATTACAGGTCAATAAAATTTATTAATTAAAATAATTGATTCAATAAAACATGTAATGTTGGCCTATGCTTAATTTTATTTTTTTCAATTCTAAATTGTCTTTTTTTGAATTGTCCATATTGCCTTATAATTAAATTACATATTTATAACATTATTAATTTAAATTGTTTAAAAAATAAATTAATAATATTTTTTTTTGAATTATCCCAGGTTACGGAGAACATTATGAGGGATTTGAACATGTGATTTTCTATTTACAATTTTTTTTTATCTTTAACCACCTCCACGGAAAATATAATCATATATTAAATTTTCACACACTAAAATAATTATGGAAGATAAGCCATGACTAAATAACCTTTATCCTTCAATAAATTTATTATCAATGATCATCAACACTTAAATATTTGATTTGTAATATAACATTCACCTTAAGTTTAATTTATATTTTCTTTTATTATCAATTAAGAATTCAATCTCTGTATCTCAAGAAGAATTGCATAGGAACTCTCTTCATATTAAATTTGATTCAAATTAACATGGTTATATTTAAATTTTTAAATATTTTATTATATTTTTTAATTTAAAACAATCACCTTTACCCATAGCTACTTAATCAATTAAAAATTAAACATAAACCATTTCAAAAATTTAAATTAATTTTATTTAAAAAATAAATCAACATATAAAAATATGTTAACTTTATCATAACATTGAGAAATAAAAAAAAATAAATCAAAACAATAATGACTTTCAAAAGAAAGCTATAATCCATGCCTTCGCTGGCATTAATAAAATATAAATATGATGTATTTTTGTGAAGATAACGTCACATGGAATGGCAAGAGAACTTTAGATTGAATGTTAAGTAAATATAAAATCATTATTTAATTTAAATATGATTTTTTTTAAAGATAAGTTTGTGGAAAACTTTATATATATATATATATATATATATATATATATATATATATAACTTAAAAATTTCAATATGATTTTTTTTTTTAAGATAAGTTTGTGGAAAACTTTTTATATATAATTTTTTTTTTCTATTTTAATAACTTATCACACAAGAAAAAGTATAGGAAAAGGTAATTTAAAAAAATAAATAAAAACTATAAAGAAATGGTATAGAAAAGGGTTTAACCTAAGGTAGGAATAAACAAAAGTCATAAAGAAATAGTCTTAAATAAAAATATAATTTATTAAAGAGATTGAATCAAATGCTTAAAATAATTAAATATGGAATAGGAATTAGTAAAATTAAAAAATATATAGAACAAGTAATTGAATAAAATAGAAAATAAAATTAATATTAGAAATAAACTAGAATATCATAAAATATTTTATTAAGAAGATTAAATCAAGATTAGTATACAATGGATAATTGAAAATAAATAATTGAATAATTAAATTAAAAATTAAAATTAAAATTAAATTAAAAAAAAAGTATTTGACTAATTAAATAAAAAGTTAAAAGCTAAAATTAAAATAAAAAAAATAAGATAAGGAGAGGAAAGTATAAACTAAATAAAATTTAAATAATCAAATAATCATCTTCATGTGACTTCATTTTTTTTTCAATGGAACACATCATGGGAAACCCTCAGGTACTTCCTTACATTTCGAGGATGGTACCCAAGGTAAACCACTTGATTATGAGGCCTAACCCGATGGGGACATCAAGTGAGGCCCTACATAGTCACCCGAGGATTTGAAATCGAAACCTTATGCTTGCGATTACAGTACTCAATCACTTGAGATAACCCACCGGGCTCTTCATGTGACCTCATTATTTTAATAAAGAAAGATTTATTCTCAATAATTCTTTATAGATTCATGGTTATTTCATCTCCTAGATTAATATAACTTTGCTTTGTGTTTGTTATCCATCCAGAAACAAAGCAGTCTATCTTTATCTCGTTTCCCAAGGTTAAATATAACTACCTTATATTCACAGAAACACTAATTATATTTCTAAGATCTTTGCTAAAATGAATATCAAAATTTATTTATTTCAAATCTTAGAAATTTTTTAAATAAATTTTCATAAATGCCAAAGACAAATCTAACCCTTTATTATCTAAGGTGTTGATGAGATTCTTTGTTCTTATGCCAAATTATATATAGATCAATCTAAGAAATCTATCCATTACATATAGTTATAGTTGAGTAGTTGATACTCACCATAACAACTTTAATAAATTCATTATTTCTAAGAATTCTTATAACACCAAACACCTTATATTCCTTAACAACACTAAAATCCTTGCATTTATGCCCAAACAATAAAAAATGAAAAATATCCTAAAAATATTAATCTACAACTAAACCATTCTTAAAATTCCACATCCAATGTCTTCACAAATAACCCTTATCCTTTTAATTCTTCTCTTATCATCTACTTTTACCACGACTTTTACCTTCATTTGTTTAATTCCTCTTTATCTTTTAATACAAATCCCTCCTCCCCAATTAATTTCTTTTTTTTGTTTGCTCAAATCTCCATGACTTGCGGGAGTGGCCTATGGTCTAAGAAACCACAACTTAGGGGCATCTAAGTTGTCAAAATCACCCGAGGATCGCACCCGGCCTGGACCGCACCAACCTCAACTTGACTAGGTTTTTGGGTATCACCTCCCAACTAAGTCACCCCTAAGGGGAATTGAACTCGGGTCGCCTTACTCATGAGACCCACACCTTAACTGTGTGAGCTAGCAAGAATTGACTCCTCCCCAATTAATTTCACTTTAACTTTTCATAAATATTTAAGATCCTAACCTCATATTATTATTTTTTCCTAATTTAATTTACTTACTTTATTTTCAATTTTGTTCATTTCCCTAGAAGCACTTCTACAACTGAGTAAGGAGAGGTGTTGTCACATTACATGATGTAACATAATGTTTCAACATAGTAATAACTGAGCCAACATAAATTTTAATTACAAATTTAATAATAATTTTTAAAAAAGTAATAACTAAAATAAAAAAGTAAAACATTGTAAAATAATTAAAAATAAAACAATGTAGAAAAATTAAAAAGTAAAACAATGTTTTTTTTCCAAGAAAAATTATTGCAGATTTTATTAAAATCTAACCACCTTGTTCATAGACATAATACCATACATTATATGTCTAGCTAGAGACATCTATCCTTTTCTAAGCATGATAGATCCAAAGTTTAGATAAATCTAGATAGTTATAATTTTCTTAATAAACTATATCTCTATTGTTTAATTTATTATTAAAATCATTTTCATATTTTTCATACTTTCCATACTTTCATTCCATTATCTTAATCTTTTTCTAATTTTACCTCTTTTAAAATTTTATTTAATTAATAATATATTTAATTATTTTATTAAAATAATAATCACTCTATGTTATTATATTGATTAAATACTTTTAATAAAATGTTTCATTATATTCTAATCTATTTTTAATATAAACTTTACCCAAAGACTTTATTAAATTACTTATTTCATTAATTAGTTTGAACAAATCCCACCCCTTATTTTAATTATTTTATTCATTTAATTTTTTTTTTAATAAAATGTGTTACTCTTTTAAAGATTATTTCCTAAGCAATAATAATAATTTTTAATCTTTATTATTTAATTTATTATTAAAGTCGCTTTCCCATTTTTTTCAAACTTTCATTTCCTTATCCTAATCTTTTTCTATTTTTATCTCTTTTAAATATTTATTTAATGTAATGTACCCAATTTTCCATTGCTATTTTGAGAAATAGGATATACATTTTTTCCTTAAACTTCATTCAATAACCAAATATGTTAGCTTCACATGACATTATAATCATATCATGTATTCCTATAATTTTACATATAAGAAAGTACATGAACTTATTCTTCAACCTTCCATTATATGTTAAGATTCTTATTTAAGACTATTTCCTAAAAAATAATAATAATTTTTAATCTCTATTGTTTAATTTATTATTAATGTCCCTTTCCCTTTTTTTCAAACTTTCATTTCCTTATCCTAATCTTTTTCTAATTTTACCTCTTTTAAATATTGATTTAATGTAATGTACCCAATTTCCCATTGCTATTTTGAGAAATAGGATATAATTTTTTTCCTTAAACTTCATTCAATAGCCAAATATATTAGCTTCACATGACATTTTTTTTTAACATAGATGGTTGAGTAGCTTTTGATTAAAAATAAAACCGAGATTTACATAGTGCATAGGCAAATTGCTCGTTTAACAAGGTAGCATCTATAACATCCAGTTCATCTTTTACATTCTTACAACCATGAAAAAACAGTCCAGGACCATGTATGCTATACCATTTGACAAGCTGTCCTAGAAGTCTAATGCAGAAAAAGAAAAAAGAAAAAAGAAAACTGTACTGTACTAGTGGCTTTTAACTAAACTGCTGATAGCTGGAGCTGTCCAAAAATGGTGGATTTCTTGAGTTCTTCCATCCCAGAAATTTCAGAGAAACAAATCCTAGGACAAAAAGATGATATAGATGCATAAAAGGCAAAAAGACGAAACCAACCATAAGAAACTAGGGGTTGTCGTTGTTCAGGATTGCGCCATAGGAACTAGTGTTGGCAGGCGGTTTGGTAAGGAAGAATCGTAGCATCGTTTACATTCTTACAACCATGAAAAAACATTCCAGGACCATGTATGCTATACCATTTGACAAACTGTCCTAGAAGTCTAATGCAGAAAAAGAAAAAAAAGAAAAAAAAAACTGTACTGTACTAGTGGCTTTTAACTAAACTACTGACAGCTGGAGCTGTCCAAAAACGGTGGATTTCCTGAGTTCTTCCATCCCAGAAATTTCAGAAAAACAAATCCTAGGACAAAAAGATGATATAGATGCATAAAAGGAAAAAAGACGAAACCAACCATAAGAAACTAGGGGTTGTCGGTGTTCAGGATTGCGCCACAGGAACCAGTGTTGGCAAGCGGTTTGGTAAGGAAGAATCGTAGCATCGTCGATGCTGCGACATGTCAGACGAGGTTGCGGAAGGAAGAAGACTCTATTATTTTATGTATTTTTTGAGTCGTTTGTACCACAATAGGTGGGTTTTGGGTCATTTGGACCACATATTATGTAATGTTGAGTCGGCTATACCGCATAATGCGGGTTTTTGGTCATTTTTGGATAAGTCAGTTAGATATTGGGTCATTTGTCCATAGTGTCAGTTAGGAAGTCAGTAGTAAATGGACAAGAGTTGTAAGGCGGAAGCCTATATATAGATAAGAATTGTAAGTGTTGAAGATACAATTCGCAGAGAGAGAAATGGTAGCTGAAGAATGGGAAGCTCTAATGTTGGTTGTATGATTTTCGGGTATGTTTTGATGTCAAGAGTCATTGCGGAGATCTAGTTTTTGCAGAGGCGTTGTATCTGGGTTGACAATGATAATATGATGAAGATATTTTGGTGCAATCCCTGTGTTCAATTTGTTCAGTTATGATAATGTAATATTGCACTATACGAATAATGTCATGCTTCTTTGATGCGATACTTGCTTTATAATTACTGTTGTTGCAATGATGAATGTTTGGGTTGAATATTGCTTTACTACTATGTTTAATGCTTAAAGATCTCTGTCGCTGTATTACAATAAGTTTAAGTATCATAGCAACAACCATCCTCCTTCATTCGGTGGAAACATGGTTCCGTCTGCTCTTCCTGGACGCCTCGGGTGAGACCTCATCTGCTCTACAGGTGTTGTTGGGCGGGATAAACCCTGTTCGGGCCAGTGCTCAGGAAGACTGTAGTATGTGTCGACAGTAAGTGGGACCCTTATCGACTGGAATCACGTTAACAAGTGGTTCCGTTGCCGAAACCGTGTACGGAGTGAAAGGAGGACATGTTGTGGCACCTGACGAAACCAGAGATCCAAGAATGGTTTGATCAGAAGTTGCAAGAATTCGCCGAAGAGAAAAGCAGGAACACTCGATTGACATTAGATCAGTGGGTGGGTAGATACATTCACGACGGTCCGCACGAATGGTTCTTCTGTGAATTTTCGGTCCTATTGTTCAAATGGTTGGCAAAGTTGACCTTCCAAAAGAGGAACTTCCAAGGTGGTGAACCGACGACCTGGACCCCCAAATTGATTCAGGAACTACAGGAAGTTGATAATAAAGCATCGCGGGCTGTCGAAGTGTGGTTCGATAGAATCCTAGAAGGCTATATCACAGAGTTTGCGGTTGATAATCAGAAGTCATATAGTGAAGCCGAAATATATTTTTTCCGCGATCCTAGGGGCAGGTTTTTACTGTCGCTTCAACTGTCGATCAAGATGCTTATTTGCGAAAAGGGTATATTGAAGATGCATCTTGATCAGTAGACAGCCTGGTGGGCGGAGGCCGTGGGTACCGCGACTGTTGGGGGGCGGTATAGGGAATGGTAAGGGGTAGATGGGTGCAGGTCATGATGAGACTATGAGTGAAGCCGAGGAAGAAAGTGGTCTTACGAGGGGAGGAGCGAGGTTCCAACAGGAAAAGAGACAGTGGATGGGAGAAGGTCCTGTTGTGGTCGAACTGCAAGACCGTGAAGGAAGGCCACACGGGATGAAGTGACCTCACATTCATGACAAGGAAAACCAGGCTACGCCTAGGATAGAGGCAGGACCCAACCCTGGCACCAACGTACCCACACCTTCGCTCACTATCTCTCAGATAGCAAGAAATACCACTTCGACACCGCCAAGTTCGTCAATTCCACAGATGTTAATTGTTAGTAGTACAACGAAAGGAGGAAGGAAGCCTAGAATGGCGGGCGATGATGCTGAGTTACCGTTGTTCCACGGGAGTGTGACAGACAACCCAAAACAGTATTGGTTTTTGTGTGAAGTGGTCTGGACCATAA
This sequence comes from Larix kaempferi, assembly GCA_027924585.1. Classification (NCBI taxonomy): domain Eukaryota; kingdom Viridiplantae; phylum Streptophyta; class Pinopsida; order Pinales; family Pinaceae; genus Larix; species Larix kaempferi. The sequence continues at coordinate 6,177,050 of BSBM01000510.1, forward strand.
AACAGATCACCGATGATGCTGCTAAGAAAGGACAGTTAGCGATGACTCTACGAGGTCATGCATTATATTGATTTATGAAGTTCGTTCTAGTCCCTACAGGAGCCCTAGAGAAGTCGCTGGATGAGATTCAGGATGGGCTGATTGCCAAATTTAGAAGGCCCAAGTCTGAGGCTCAATATATTACAAAATTGAAGGAAATTAAGCAGGATCCCAATGAGACGGTATGGGATTTCGACCAGCGATTCAAGATGCTGATGGAAAAGGTTAGTTTTGATATGAGCGCCATCCAGCATAAAGAGTGGTTCATTGCAGCCCTGCTACCACACATTTGGCTTCCGTTGATGCAACAAAACATCTCGACACCCAGTGAAGCTCTAGATATTGCAATGCGATTGGAGGCGTCACTGATTGGAGATAATGTAGCTGGGATGTCGCAGATACAGACATAACTCGCTAACTTGACTATACAGCTGCAAGATTTGAAGAAAATCAAGGAACAGTGCGATGAAGCATGGTGTACACGATGCCGAGGAGAAGGGCATACGAAGGACAATTTCCTGGATTTCTGCAATTAGTTGGTGTCAGGTGCGCCAAACTCGTTGAATGGCGGCAGCATGCCATGGTGTCGCGTCTGCCAGGTGTGGGCACAGTCAGGTCACAACCTCGAGAAATCTTTATTACACATTTTGCAAGTTGGTGGGCCATGATGACAAAGATTGCCGTGCATATGGGTTGCTACAAGAAAGAATGTATGAAGCAATCTTTGTCAAGGACGACTAGCGTGCCGTACAACAATCGCAACTGCAGCCGTAGGTAGCCCAGCCGCTACCTCAACCGCATATGCAGTTTGTACTGCAGCAATAGCAACCACTGCAATTCATGCCGCAATATACTCCGATGCAGATGGCTCCACAACAACCACAATATGTACATCAACCGTAGTATGAACCACAAGGGCAAGGGATGCAACCGGAACTGATGCAGCAACAGTTTAACCAACCACAGTACCAACAATAGGGAGGATTCTGGGGAGGATGCCAGGGAGGACGTGGCGGAGGATTTGGTCGTGGAGGAGGACGAGGTGGTCACGGACCTATTCAATGTTATCACTGTGTTGTATGGGGATACTATCAGCGAGACTGCCACTGCTGCAGAACTAGTGTACGTTATGTTTTGCTAACGATCATACAGTTGAGAATTGTCCACAGTTGATTGCATGATGGCAGGAAGGGAACACTCCCCAGTTGCAGAGACAGCCCCAGGTACAACAACCCGCTCAGAACCAAGTACAACAACCAGTGCAAAACCAAAATCCGCGGCCAAATCAGAACATAAATTAAAATATAAATCAACCGGGGAACGTACCACCGAATCAGTAACAGGGTGCAAACATCGCGACAATTTATGTAGAACCAAGACCGCAAGATGCTTCCGTTGCTGTGGTCACTCGAGGAGGAAAGACAACTGGAGAAGACAACTCAATGATCTGGTTAGCTGGACAAAAGAAGGTATCATTTGATATTGATGCGGAACGGGAGACGTTTCTTCAGGCACGACGGGCCCTAGGGAATGACCAAGGTAAAGTCATCATGTATGACATGCCCTCTACTTTTGATGCTACTTCGGAGGTTAGCCCATCACGACGGTCCAACACACTTCGATCATTTTTGGAACATAGTTTGTCCCTGGCAAAAGATCCCGACGCTCTTACTGCGATTGAAGCCTTGTTGCGACGACCGGCCCAGGATCGACAAGAGCTCGTGATTAACTCCTTGCAACGACGGAAGACGGGTAAGTATATGTGGATGAATATTCAAATTGGCGACTATGATGTTGATTCAGTTATTCTGGATCTTGGTTCGGATGTCAACATCTTGACCAAGCAGGCTTGGCGGAAAATGGGGAGCCCCCCATTGACCTGGTCTCATGTACAGCTCCGATTGGCTAACCATGCGAAAGTAACACCCATTGGGCGAGTTCCGCGGCTAGTGGTATATATTGAGGGTATGAAAACCTATGCCGACTTTGATGCCATAGAAGTTGTCGAAGGCGGCATCTCTTATCCCGCGTTGTTGGGGATTGGATGGGCTAATGATAGTGGAGCTGTAATCAACTTCAAGCGATGGATGATGACTTTTGAAAATCGCGATCTCAGAGTTATCGCCCCGTTGGATCCGGCTGAAGGATGCCGCTACATAAAGCCAGTGAAGGATGATGATCCCAGCAGATGGGACCATGCATTCAATATTTCTGAAGATTATATACATCTGACTGCCAACGGTGAGCTAGGATGGCGCAGTGACAGCTCTGCGTCTTCCGACTCTGATGATGCGCTGGAATATTGGCAGAACCGCTTACACGAAGTGTCGCTCCATAAGTGCGGGTTGGCATTAGAGAGATTTTGAGGTCAAAAAAGGGCCTCCTAAGAGATGTACTACAAAAATATGAGATATATTAAAATAATATGAATTGGGGGTTTTATGGGGTAAGTATATATGACAAGTCACCTCCCACACTATTTTCTATGCACAATATAAATAACCATGGTTGAGTTACTTTTCAAAATTCACTAGAAATAAAATTAATAAAATAAGACTACATTGATGTGACTAAGATTCATTGTAAATTCCCAAAAATGTATTGTCCTTTAACATTTATTTGTCTTGAACTTGCAAATGAAATTAAATAATAAAAAACATTTTTAAGAGTTTTTTTTTAATTTTATGTTGACTTTTTATATTCAATACTTTTCTCATGAATTTAATAATGTAATTTAATTGAGAATTTATTTACATGTAAAATTTCAATAATATTATTATAATCCACATTGCATTATTATTATTATTATTATTATTATTATTTATTAAATCTATTATTATTCTTTATTAGTTTGAAATTATGTTATTAAATAGAATGGAGTGAATATATAATTTAAAATTAAAAACATAAAAATGATAATATATTATTTTATAAAAAAATGTGAAAGGACTTTCTTTATGAATTAAAAGTACTTCACTTGAAAATGACAATAATATTATTTTATGTGAAAGTGTGAAAAGACATTCATTATGAGTACTTTACTTGAAAATGACAATAATATTATTTTATGAAAAGACTATCATTATGAGTACTTTACTTTATGACTTAAAAGTACTTACACCACTACCTTGGTTAACTATGTGTTTTCATCCACCATAGAAAATTTGACAAATAAGCATTCTTAACTCATGCAATGCCACCTCACCAAGGGGGATGATTTCATCTACTAGACTGTGATTGGTTGTATTTTATAGTACATTTTCTTTGTTTTGAGGCCCTTTTTTGACCTCAAAATTTCTCTAATGTCACACAGTCATTATGCCGTGTCGCGACTGAAACGGTTACACTACCAAAATATGAAGGACTACCTGGCTTATCCGACTTTCTGATGGAGTTCGAAGAAAGGGTTTCCGAACCACAGTGCTTGCTGGCATTGAATGAAGCATTGAAGGCTGCTCCAGCATGCTGGTGGGCGACACACAAGGCATCGATTCATGGATGGTCGAAATGCCAAAGATTGATGATGGTATGCCAAAGATTGATGATGGTCGAAATCCTAGGACAAAAAGATGATATAGATGCATAAAAGGAAAAAAAGACGAAACCAACCATAAGAAACTAGGGGTTGTCGGTGTTCAGGATTGCGCCACAGGAACCAGTGTCGGCAAGCGGTTTGGTAAGGAAGAATCGTAGCATCGTCGATGCTGCGACATGTCAGACGAGGTTGCGGAAGGAAGAAGACTCTATTATTTTATGTATTTTTTGAGTCGTTTGTACCACAATAGGTGGGTTTTGGGTCATTTGGACCACATATTATGTAATGTTGAGTCGGCTATACCGCATAATGCGGGTTTTTGGTCATTTTTGGATAAGTCAGTTAGATATTGGGTCATTTGTCCATAGTGTCAGTTAGGAAGTCGGTAGTAAATGGACAAGAGTTGTAAGGCGGAAGCCTATATATAGATAAGAATTGTAAGTGTTGAAGACACAATTCGCAGAGAGAGAAATGGTAGCTGAAGAATGGGAAGCTCTAATGTTGGTTGTATGATTTTCGGGTATGTTTTGATGTCAAGAGTCATTGCGGAGATCTAGTTTTTGCAGAGGCGTTGTATCTGGGTTGACAATGATAATATGATGAAGCTATTTTGGTGCAATCCCTGTGTTCAATTTGTTCAGTTATGATAATGTAATATTGCACTATACGAATAATGTCATGCTTCTTTGATGCGATACTTGCTTTATAATTACTATTGTTGCAATGATGAATGTTTGGGTTGAATATTGCTTTACTACTATGTTTAATGCTTAAAGATCTCTATCGCTGTGTTACAATAAGTTTAAGTATCATAGCAAAAACCATCCTCCTTCATTCGGTGGAAACATGGTTCCGTCTGCTCTTCCTGGACGCCTCGGGTGAGACCTCATCTGCTCTACAGGTGTTGTTGGGCGGGATAAACCCTGTTCGGGCCAGTGCTCAGGAAGACTGTAGTATGTGTCGACAGTAAGTGGGACCCTTATCGACTGGAATCACGTTAACAAGTGGTTCCGTTGCCGAAACCGTGTACGGAGTGAAAGGAGGACATGTTGTGGCACCTGACGAAACCAGAGATCCAAGAATGGTTTGATCAGAAGTTGCAAGAATTCGCCGAAGAGAAAAGCAGGAACACTCGATTGACATTAGATCAGTGGGTGGGTAGATACATTCACGACGGTCCGCACGAATGGTTCTTCTGTGAATTTTCGGTCCTATTGTTCAAATGGTTGGCAAAGTTGACCTTCCAAAAGAGGAACTTCCAAGGTGGTGAACCGACGACCTGGACCCCCAAATTGATTCAGGAACTACAGGAAGTTGATAATAAAGCATCGCGGGCTGTCGAAGTGTGGTTCGATAGAATCCTAGAAGGCTATATCACAGAGTTTGTGGTTGATAATCAGAAGTCATATAGTGAAGCCGAAATATATTTTTTCCGCGATCCTAGGGGCAGGTTTTTACTGTCGCTTCAACTGTCGATCAAGATGCTTATTTGCGAAAAGGGTATATTGAAGATGCATCTTGATCAGTAGACAGCCTGGTGGGCGGAGGCCGTGGGTACCCGCGACTGTTGGGGGGCGGTATAGGGAATGGTAAGGGTTAGATGGGTGCAGGTCATGATGAGACTATGAGTGAAGCCGAGGAAGAAAGTGGTCTTACGAGGGGAGGAGCGAGGTTCCAATAGGAAAAGAGACAGTGGATGGGAGAAGGTCCTGTTGCGGTCGAACTGCAAGACCGTGAAGGAAGGCCACACGGGACGAAGTGACCTCACAGTCATGACAAGGAAAACCAGGCTACGCCTAGGATAGAGGCAGGACCCAACCCTGACACCAACGTACCCACACCTTCGCTCACTATCTCTTAGATAGCAAGAAATACCACTTCGACACCGCCAAGTTCGTCAATTCCACAGAAGTTAATTGTTAGTAGTACAACGAAAGGAGGAAGGAAGCCTAGAATGGCGGGCGATGATGCTGAATTACCGTTGTTCCACGGGAGTGTGACAGACAACCCAGAACAGTATTGGTTTTTGTGTGAAGTGGTCTGGACCATAAAACAGATCACCGATGATGCTGCTAAGAAAGGACAGTTAGCGATGACTCTACGAGGTCATGCATTATATTGATTTATGAAGTTCGTTCTAGTCCCTATAGGAGCCCTAGAGAAGTCGCTGGATGAGATTCAGGATGGGCTGATTGCCAAATTTAGAAGGCCCAAGTCTGAGGCTCAATATATTACAGAATTGAAGGAAATTAAGCAGGATCCCAATGAGACGGTATGGGATTTCGACCAGCGATTCAAGATGCTGATGGAAAAGGTTAGTTTTGATATGAGCGCCATCCAACATAAAGAGTGGTTCATTGCAGCCCTGCTACCACACATTTGGCTTCCGTTGATGCAACAAAACATCTCGACACCCAGTGAAGCTCTAGAGATTGCAATGCGATTGGAGGCGTCACTGATTGGAGATAATGTAGCCGGGATGTCGCAGATACAGACATAACTCGCTAACTTGACTATACAGCTGCAATATTTGAAGAAAATCAAGGAACAGTGCGATGAAGTATGGTGTACACGATGCCGAGGAGAAGGGCATACGAAGGACAATTTCCCAGATTTCTGCAATTAGTTGGTGTCAGGTGCGCCAAACTCGTTGAATGGCGGCAGCATGCCATGGTGTCGCGTCTGCCAGGTGTGGGCACAGTCAGGTCACAACCTCGAGAAATATTTATTACACATTTTGCAAGTTGGTGGGTCATGATGACAAAGATTGCCGTGCATATGGGTTTGCTACAAGAAAGAATGTATGATGCAATCTTTGTCAAGGACGACTAGCGTGCCGTACAACAATCGCAACTGCAGCCGTAGGTAGCCCAGCCGCTACCTCAACCGCATATGCAGTTTGTACCGCAGCAATAGCAACCACCGCAATTCATTCCGCAATATACTCCGATGCAGATGGCTCCACAACAGCCACAATATTTACATCAACCATAGTATGAACCACAAGGGAAAGGGATGCAACCGGAACTGATGCAGCAACAGTTTAACCAACCACAGTACCAGCAATAGGGAGGATTCTGGGGAGGATGCCAGGGAGGACGTGGCGGAGGATTTGGTCGTGGAGGAGGACGAGGTGGTCACGGACCTATTCAATGTTATCACTGTGTGGTATGGGGACACTATCAGCGAGACTGCCCACTGCTGCAGAACTAGTGTACGTTATGTTTTGCTAACGATCATAAAGTTGAGAATTGTCCACAGTTGATTGCATGATGGCAGGAAGGGAACACTCCCCAGCTGCAGAGACAGCCCCAGGTACAACAACCCGCTCAGAACCAAGTACAACAACCAGTGAAAAACCAGAATCCGCGGCCAAATCAGAACATAAATTAAAATATAAATCAACCGGGGAACGTACCACCGAATCAGTAACAGGGTGCAAACATCGCGACAATTTATGTAGAACCAAGACCGCAAGATGCTTCCGTTGCTGTGGTCACTCGAGGAGGAAAGACAACTGGAGAAGACAACTCAATGATCTGGTTAGCTGGACAAAAGAAGGTATCATTTGATATTGATGCGGAACGGGAGACGTTTCTTCAGGCACGACGGGCCCTAGGGAATGACCAAGGTAAAGTCATCATATATGACATGCCCTCTACTTTTGATGCTACTTCGGAGGTTAGCCCATCACGACGGTCCAGCAAACTTCGATCATTTTTGGAACATAGTTTGTCCCTGGCAAAAGATCCCGACGCTCTTGCTGCGATTGAAGCCTTGTTGCGACGACCGGCCCAGGATCGACAAGAGCTCGTGGTTAATTCCTTGCAACGACGGAAGACGGGTAAGTATATGTGGATGAATATTCAAATTGGCGACTATGATGTTGATTCAGTTATTCTGGATCTTGGTTCGGATGTCAACATCTTGACCAAGCAGGCTTGGCGGAAAATGGGGAGCCCCCCATTGACCTGGTCTCATGTACAGCTCCGATTGGCTAACCATGCGAAAGTAACACCCATTGGGCGAGTTCCGCGGCTAGTGGTAGATATTGAGGGTATGAAAACCTATGCCGACTTTGATGCCATAGAAGTTGTCGAAGGCGGCATCTCTTATCCCGCGTTGTTGGTGATTGGATGGGCTAATGATAGTGGAGCTGTAATCAACTTCAAGCGACGGATGATGACTTTTGAAAATCGCGATCTCAGAGTTATCGCCCCGTTGGATCCGGCTGAAGGATGCCGCTACATAAAGCCAGTGAAGGATGATGATCCCAGCAGATGGGACCATGCATTCAATATTTCTGAAGATTATATACATCTGACTGCCAACGGTGAGCTGGGATGGCGCAGTGACAGCTCTGCGTCTTCCGACTCTGATGATGCGCTGGAATATTGGCAGAACCGCTTACACGAAGTGTCGCTCCATAAGTGCGGGTTGGTCACACAGTCATTATGCCGTGTCGCGACTGAAACGGTTACACTACCAATATATGAAGGACTACCTGGCTTATCCGACTTTCTGATGGAGTTCGAAGAAAGGGTTTCCGAACCACAGTGCTTGCTGGCATTGAATGAAGCATTGAAGGCTGCTCCAGCATGCTGGTGGGCGACACACAAGGCATCGATTCATGGATGGTCGAAATGCCAAAGATTGATGATGGTATGTTTTCGTGATACTGAGGTTTACCACACTGGGAAGTATGATGGGCGAACCGATCCTGGTGGTCACTTGATGGAATGTCAACGGCTATGGGTATCGCGACCAAAATATGAGTGGGTCCATGCTTTTATCCATACTTTGGATGAGATGCCACGCTCATGGTATACTGCAGCTGAATTGCGAGCGGAAATTTCTACTTGGCTGGAGCTCACAGTGTGTTTTACCCATACATTCTGTTTTGCAGATGCTGATCCAGAGGTTAATAATGCATTACAACTCATCCATGATGTCATTCTGCAGGTTGTCCTGGTAGCATATCCTGCGGATCCGCACACGCACTGCCAGATGCAGTCTCTCATGGAGTGTTTCAATATCAGTGGTGGGCCAAAATATGGTGATGATCCGCGGAATGTGAATATCCCAGAGTCAGAAGGAAGTCGTGCTGTGGTACCACCTGATGCCCCAACCGACCCGATCAGTCAGTCGCTGAGGATCCGTAAGATTAACATTGGGACAGAGGACACTCCGAAGTTCGCAAATGTCGGGGATTACTGGGATGATGAGATGATAAGAAAGGTAACTGATTTTCTCCATGAGTTTCAAGACATATTTCCTACTAAGTTTTTTGACATGAAGGGGATTCTGGGTGACTTAGGAGAAATGAAGATTCCATTAAAACCAGATGCTAAGCCGATCTGGTAGCGACCCTATCGATTGAATCCGTGACATAAGGAGCGGGTTAAGGCTGAGATGGATCGCATGTTGGACACTGGTATTATTGAACCAGTTGATGAGTCGGAATGGATTAGTCCTATGGTGGTGCAGGATAAGAAGACTGGTGAAGTGCGCATTTGCGTTGACCTCAGGAAGCTAAATGATGCATGTTTGCACAATCCGTTCCCCACTCCATTTACCGATGAAGTGCTTGAAGGTGTGGGTGGCCAGGAGATGTACTCCTTCACAGACAGGTTCTTTGGCTATCATTAGATCCGCATTTCCAAATAATATCGCCATAAGACAACTTTCCTTACTGAATGGGGCTGCTTTCAAGACACTGTAATGCCGTTTGGTTTGAAGAACGCACTTGCGATATTTTCGCGGGTTGTCGTTGCTGCATTTAAAGACTTCATTCAAAATTTTTTACAGGTATACATGGATGATTGGACGGTCTATGGTTTGGTCCGTGGTCATTTGGAAAATCTACGGTTGATGCTCGAGCGATGCCGACAACACCAGATATCGCTGAATTTGAAGAAATGCATATTTTGTACACCGTTTGGGATATTGCTCGGCAATATTGTGTGTAAGCAAGGGTTGTTGGTCGATCTAGCTAAGATTGCACTCATTTTGAGTTTGCAACCACCGAACACTATTAAGCAGTTGCGGGCGACTCTGGGACACACGGGGTATTATCGCAAGTTCGTCAGGGGTTATGCTGCGATTACTGCCCCTATGGAGAAGTTGTTGAAGAAGGATGCGGCATTCCAGTGGAGCCCAGAATGTTAGGCTAGCTTTGAAACACTGAAGGCGAAGATGGTGTCGGCACCGATATTGGTATTTCTGGACTGGAGTAAGGAATTCCATGTCCATGTTGATGCCTCATCGATTGCGTTGGGTGTTGTATTGGCTCAACCAGGAGAAGGAGACCTTGATCATCCTATTGCTTTTGCAAGTCAGAATTTGTCCTCTGCAGAAATAAATTACGCTACCACTGAGCGGGAAGGTCTGGAAATGGTCTATGCGTTGCAGAAGTTCAGGCACTATTTGTTGGGTGGGCACTTTAAAATGTTCACCGACCATTCCGCGTTGAAATACCTAGTCAATAAGCTTGTGTTGGGGGGGAAGATATGCCACTAGCTACTTCTTTTTCAGGAATTCGATTTTGAAGTCATTGTGAAGCCAGACCGGTTGAATGCCGGTCTTGATCATCTCTCGTGGATCGATACAGGAGAGGATCCGACCAACAATGAAGATGGTTTACCCGATGCTCAACTGTTTCGGATTGAGGTTGCAGATGGCTACTTTGCGGAAATCATCCAGTTTCTGACAACGGGTACTGCACCAGATGAGTTCACTACCAGTCAGAAGAAGCAGTTGGTATTCAAAGATGTAGACTTCTAGCTAATTGCAGGAGAGTTATACAAAATGGGTGCTGATGAGGTATTGTGCAGATGTGTCTTGCCACATGAGCAATCGCAGATATTAGCAGAAGCGCATGGAGGAGTAGTCGGAGGACACTATGGCAGTAGGGAGACTACCAGGAAAGTGCTACGTGCTGGGCTATGGTGGCCCACCCTACATAATGATGCGACATACTGTGCGTGGTCCTATGATTTCTTTTAGCGAACTGGAAAACCATCCCAACTCAATGAGATGCCGTTGATGCCCCAGTTGACATTACAGCCGTTTGAAAAATGGGCGGTGGATTTTGTAGGACCGATCAATCCACTAAGGAAGTGCATGAGTGTACGCTATATTATCACCGCAACAGAGTATTTGACTCGATGGGTAGAAGCTGCACCAGTCATTGATTGTTCCGCAGCCACAACCGCGCGGTTTCTCTTTGACCACATTGTCACTTGCTTTGGCTTCCCCAAGATATTATTGAGCGATCAAGGCAACCACTTTCTTAATTGCACCATCAATGCATTGACAGAGGAGTTGCAGATACAACATACAAAGAGTACACCCTATCATCCGTATGTGAATGGCACGGTGGAGGCTTTCAATAAGGTATTAGAGCATGCGCTGACAAAGGTGTGTAACATGAACTGCGATGACTGGGATCTCAAAATACCAGCAGTATTGTAAGCCTATCGCACCACATGTAAACGACTGATAGGACAGACACCATTTAAGCTGGTGTATGGACAAGAAGCAATTATGCCCATGGAGTATATTGTCCCGAGTCTACGCATCGTGACCACAACAGTCCTGGATGATGCAACGGCACTAGGTGAACGTCTAGAGTAGTTGGTGTAGTTGGAGGAAGATCGTTTCATCGCTGGGTTCCACCAGGGGGTCGAGAAGGATCGCCAGAAAGCATGGCATGATCGACACATAAAAAACAAACACTTTCAGCAGGGCAACTTGGTGTTGTTGTATGACAACAAGTTTACGAAACATCCAAGAAAGTTGCAGATGCATTGGCTTGGTCCGTATCACATCAGTAGTATTACTTCAAGGGATGCGATTCAGCTGCAGCAGCTAGATGGGGTGATGCTCCCAGAACTGGTGAATAGTCATAGGTTGAATCCCTATCAATCGGGCTTGGAATACCGCGATGCCTGAGTCGCATCGAAAAAAAAAAGAGAAGTAGATTCATTGGTGGCAGGATGTCTCACCGCCATGGATGAAATGTGGAAGCAGGGAGGCTTCTCCCGCAAGTTTGGAGCGGTTTGCGACACCTAGGAGTGTTGTTCTTGGGTCACATCCGAAATCATGACACATATGAGACTTTTCCCTTTTTGACGAATATGATCGTTAGTCGATTTAGATTGTGCCAGAAGAACGCACGTTTGGAATCAGGGATACACTGAGGCATCATGGCCGATGGCACCTGGATGGATGGTTTGCATGGTTGGAATGAGGTATCCACCATGATAGCATGGCCAAAGGGATGCTTTGAACATTGTTATATCTTGAAATGACACCTCTCCGTCCGTGACGACACTTGCTTTCCTTGTTCGCATGACGACACTTCTTGAGATCAAGTTCAGTCACACAACAGGACATTTGTGGATGGAGGAGTCATTTGGGACACTAAAAATGGTTGAAATTACCTCATTCTTGACCCATTTTATGTATATGACCCTTAGGAACATTTTTCCAGACCAAACCATCTCTTGAAAATGAGCAGAAAAGCCTATTTTTGGCCATTTTTCAACATGAGCGCTGGTACACAGGCATGATAGTAGCGTGTGTACCCTACTCTAGTGTACAAAAGTAGCGCTCAAACCCTTTTGAGTGTGACTCCACTGTTGAAATAGTAGTGCTCAACTCCATATGTATGCTACTTTGTCTATTGTAGAGTAGCGTACACCCCTGGTTTGGTCAAAATCTCGAAATTTTGGGAAGTTAAGTTGGTTGGGGAACCTCCTACTCGGTTATAACTTATTTTCCTCTCCTTCACTGATTATATAAGGAGGGTATAAGGTCCATGTGAGGGGACTAATCCCAATTACAAAGTTATGCTGGAGGAATGGAGACTCTCATCCCCCTCTCTTGTGCTTCAGTTTTTGGTAAACCCTAGTACATTTGCTTAGAGGCTGGGATCCTTGGAGAACGGAAGTAGGAGACCTTGAATCTAGGTTTCGTGAAGTGCCAAGCTTGAAGGAAGGTTCAACTTTATGTACTTGCTTTCATTCATCAATAAAGATCAGACGTTCTTCTCTTTCCAAATATGACCTATTAATGTGTCTCAGATTTGATTACAGTTTGTTTATAATCTGATGTATTCTTCTATTATGAATATCAGTCTTATATGTGTAGTCAAATGTGTTTGAGAAAGGTATCAAGTTGTTTTGCAGGTCTAGGCATTGCGACACTGGATAAGCATTGAAGAACAAGGGAGGCAAAGCTAGGATCAACCTTCTGAATAAGGTGCCTACATATCTAAACCCTAATCTCTTCATTTATTTGTTGTACTTGCAGAATGCTTGTAAGTCTATCTTTATCACCATAAGTTGGTAGTTTCTCCCCTGAACTATAGGTGCATTTTTCCCACAACAGAATGGCGACTCCACTAGGGATCTTTTCTGTAAAGGTTTAACGAGTCCGAAAAAGTAAACTCATGACCTCCTTACTGTTTTTAATGAGCTCAAAGGAGATACAAAAAATGCTCACAACTTCCTTACTATTTTTAATGAGCTCGAAGTGAAGATGAAAGAAATGCTCATAGCCTCCTTACTATTTTTAACAAGCTCCAAGGAAAGGTGGAAGAAGTGCTCATAACCTACTTACTGTTTTTAACGAGCTCGAAGTAAAAGAAGAATGCTCGAAACCTACTTACTGTTTTTGACGAGCTCGAAGTAAAAGAAGAATGCTCGCAATGGGAGGAGACGAGTGTCAAGGACATGCAAAACTAGTTCCAAGTGCATGGAACAAAGCTATGCCTAATGCAAGGAACATGAGCAATATAAGGACACTCAGGGTGTGTCTCCTCCAGGTAAAAGGTGTCAAATTGCAAAGGAAAAAAGATACAGGGCTTAGCGGAAATGAGTTCAGAGATGGAGGCTTATATAACGAGCTAAAAGCATGGAAGCCGGCATCAGGCTCATTAGTGCAAGCGAGATCATAACAGATGCACATACAACTTGAACATAAAGATGGGAGCCTTATCAGGGATGGCCAGAAATAGATGAGGAAGAAAGATATGGGGCTTCTTCTCAAAGTCATGGTAAATCTAAAAAGGCTCCCAAGCCTATGAGAAAAACTCAGCATGGGCACCAGAATGGCATAAGGGTGCTGACTAGGGTGACCCATGTTAGGTAGGCTCTGCTGTCGAACTGGTGCACGATGCATAAACAAATGGCTAACACACCAATATCCAACAGGTTTGACCCTATGGCGAATTCAGATGGAAAAAGGTTCAAATGCAACATAACAGAAGGGAATCCTAAACCTATATGCAAGATTCCGAATATACCTGACATGGTCACACAAGGTGTCGAAAATGACCAGTAAGCAAGTATACATCCAGCTAAGAATCCTGTCTCCAAGAAACATTAGTACCAGGATCATATCTAAAACATATGTAAGGAAAGACCTGATACAAGTCACTGTGGTAGAAATACTTTCAACTTCACTATCATCAACAGCAGGCATAAACAAGGCAGAGTTTTCGAATGAAGACTCTATGGTACCCAAGCCCGAGGACTTACAATCAACAAGATCGACTTCAGGATGAAGATCAAATTTGAAGGACATGATGGAATCTGCATAAACAAATTCATCATCACGGGAGTTGAAAATTCTAGAAGCAGAATCAAACTCAGCAGGAACACCGATTTGCGGATCTATAGGAGAGTCCAAAGACTCAACAGTAGGAAGATCAGACTTTAAGGTCAAACCGGGGCTGGACATAACTGAGACTGGATCAACATCCAAATGAATGGCATACTGTACTATGGACTCTAGGAAAACTTCATCGGAAGGAAGTATGTCATCCCAGATAGAACACATATCTAAACATTCAGATGGAGGTGTCACTTGGTCAAAAGCTGGGACCAAGTCCTGAGAAGGTAAGCATGAACTCAGAGACTTCTTCTCAGTAGCAGTTGAACTCAAGGAACAATATGCCACACAAGTCCCATGTGACATAGTAGTGCCTAATGACAAGGGATCTGATTGGTCTACAGTTGGGTAATAAGGAGGATCAACGAATGCAAGCTGGTCGATAGTGACGATGCTTTTGTTATGAGGGAAATGCATCACGCGAAAGAGCATAGACACCACAGCATGCATAGCATAAACGTAATCACACCCGAGGATCATATCAAAATCCACAGGGTCCTTTAAAACCATAAAATCAACTAAGACTGTTTTTCCACCCAAAGTAACAGGTGCCTGATGGAGGATCCGATAGGTTCACTAGGTTTTCTATCAAAGGTCAACGACCAATTAGCAGCTAGAATAACATTAGGGAAACCCAAATCTCTCCAAGCATAAGCAGATAAGATACTAACAGAATCACCTTCATCAACAATGCATTGATCAACCGTACGGTTCCCGATATCAACCTTTATTTGGAAAGGTGTCAAAGAAGGAAGACGAGGCTCAGCTAGACTATTCCAATCAAAGGAAACAATCCTAGGGCTTGGTAGGGGTTCACATGGCACAGATGAAGTGCCCCCTTTTTTAGGAATATCCAAACTGGTAATGCAAAAGACTTCAGTAGTAGGTGCATCAATCTTCGAAGGACTGATGGGATCGGTCGAAGATTGCATTGATTCGATCACTTCACTCTCTAAAGGAAGAGTGGGGTCGACCAAAGATTGCATTGGTTCAACCACTTTATCAACCAAAGGTTGATCTGGCTACAGGGAATCTATAGACAAATTAGGAACAGAGGTTCCTTCAGACATGGACCACACTCTTCGTGCCTCTGGAATGGCAGGGCATCGGTGAGTAAGGTGATCTCCCTTACAAAGTTTACAAGGGAACTTTGGTTTCCGTCCTATAGGTTTAGACTCCTTTACAACGTCAGTACTCTCATCATGACTAGCATTGGCTGACAGCTTGCCCCCAGCATGACTCATGGAGGCTGGTTGCTCAGAAGCATCAGACTTTTGAACTAAGGACCACACTTTTTGTACTTCTGGAAGTACAGGGCACAAGTAAGTAAGGTGATCTCCCTCGCAAAACTTACAAGGGAACTTAAGTTTGCGACACCTAGGAGTGTTGTGCTTGGGTCACATCCAAAATCATGACACAGATGGGACTTTTCCCTTTTTGATGGATATGATTGTTAATCGATTTAGATTGTGCCAGAAGAATGCACGTTTGGAATCAGGGATACACCAAGGCAGCATGGCCGATGGCACCTAGAGGGATGGTTTGCATGGTTGGAACGAGGTATCCACCACGACAGGATGGCCAAAGGGATGCTTCGCATATTTTTGCATGCAGGTAAATAGGCGGAAGTACGATTGCTTTGAAGTCGGGCTAATAATCACACGGAACAACAGAATATTATGATTACCCTGGAGCGTGAGTAGGTGGTGCAAAGGATTGCCGAGGCAGATGAATGGCTAAATGCAATGTATAAATATAGGACCTGAGGATAGTAAGAGAACAAAGGTTTTTTTAGTTAAGAGGGGTTATGTTACGAAAGGCTCATGCATCTAGCTAAGTTAGGAATTCCAAGGAGGTTGTGGAAATGATCCATTTTATTTCATGTGGTAGCACACCCAGTGCACTGAGGGCCCAAACCACGAGTATACATGAGCGGTTGGAGCAAGCTGCGCCTCGGACACTCCGGGGTTACAAGCATGAAGTCTTGTTCGAGATGTCTAGGTAGTTGGTGATGGTTCGAAGTCTCGTGGTCCCTGTGACCACACAAAAGGGGGGGGTCATCACCCCTGGGTCCCTGTAACATGTGCTTACTAGTGCGAACTAGATGTGCCGGAACCACTGGCCTTTTTTACAACCTGGCGTTGCTTGCACAATTCCTCTCCATCTACAATCGGTCTCTCGAGACTGGAGTATGAGTTTGCAAGGACTGCGACAGTAATCTAGGAAGAGTCCACTTTTGGGCAAGAAGTACACGACAGCGAGCAGATGATCAGTATAGCAGAAGGAGTAGGACAACACCGTGCACTCCAGACAGCAAGAACAGTTGCAGAACTATAGTTCTGCCCTAGTAGAATGAAGACCACAGAATACACCATGTCCAGTTGACGTGGCTCGAGGGTGAGCCACAAGATTGTGTTGGAGTCCTGTTAGCAGGCGGTTTGGTAAGGAAGAATCGCAGCATCACCGATGCTATGACATGTCAGACGAGGTCACGGAAGGAAGAAGAATCTATTATTTTATGTATTTTTTGAGTCGTTTGTACCGCAATAGGTGGGTCTTGGGTCATTTGGACCACATATTATGTAATGTTGAGTCGGCTATACCGCAGAATGCAGGTTTTTGGTCATTTTTGGATAAGTCAGTTAGATATTGGGTCATTTGTCCATAGTGTTAGTTAGGAAGTCAGTAGTAAGTGGACAAGAGTTGTAAGGTGGAATTCTATATATAGATAAGAATTGTAAGTGTTGAAGATACAATTCGCAGGGAGAGAAATGGCAGCTGAAGAATGGGAAGCTCTGATGTTGGTTGTATGATTTCTGGGTATGTTTTGATGTCAAGAGTCATTGCGGAGATCTAGTTTTTGTAGAGGTGTTGTATCTGGGTTGACAATGATAATATGATGAAGCTATTTTGGTGCAATACCTGTGTTCAATTTGTTCAGTTATGATAATGTGATATTGCACTATACGAATAATGTCATGCTTCTTTGATGCGATACTTGCTTTACAATTATTATTGTTGCAATGATGAATGTTTGGGTTGAATATTGATTTACTACTATGTTTAATGCTTAAATATCTCGATCGCAGTGTTACAATAAGTTTAAGTATCATAGCAGCAACCATCCTCCTTCATTCGACGAAAACATGGTTCCGTTTGCTCTTCTTGGACGCCTCGGGTGAGACCTCATCTGCTCTACAAGTGTTTTTGGGCGGGATAAACCCTGTCCGGGCCGGTGCTCAGGAAGACTGCGGTATGTGTCAACAGTGAGTGGGACCCTTGTCGACTGGCATCGCGTTAAAAACCAACAGTCCCATTCCTGTCATGGATGAGGTCAACGAAGTTCCCTGCTTAAGCCATGATTTTCTTCAGTTTATCCAGCTTCCTGCGTAGACTATCTAATTCACTGTTGTCAACACCAGAGTTGCATTTTTTGTGTGGGTATCCGAGTCCCAGCATCTCCTCCAAATGTTCCACTTTCTCTACCACCATACTATTCTGGTGTTTTACCTCAATATTTGTAGTTTCAATTCAGGAATAGAGGCGAATCAAAACCTTCTTGAAATCCAAGTTTTCATTTCGAATCAGCCTAACTTGGCCTTTCAATTCCAGCAGACGACTCTTCATTTCCAACTCGAAGTTTGTGTGGCCACGCCTCTCTTCTAGGTTCCGAGTGCTTATAGCCTTGTCCTGCCTACGACAGAGACCATGCGCAGGATGCCCGTGCTCTGTCGTGAGCCAATATCCTTGTCGACCATCGAGGTATCCCTAATACAAGCTGCATTCGATCCTCTAATGGCCTTGCTGCACCTGAAACACCTCAGATAGAGACTATCCCCAGCCTGTGAATGCACGTGCTCCATGCTGGAATTCACCCACCAAAGCAGAGATGGAAAGAACTTTACACTTAGAACAATCCAGAGAGAAAGGAGACCGATGAGAATGCAAGGAACATCCCCTCTGCATTGTCTTAACTCGAGCCTCTGCCTTCGCATGTTGGCCAACTGGCGTTCCGGCTAGTCATAATAAATGCTGGCGTGCTTCAAACTTCTATGGGGATTTTGCAGACTGCCAATTTGGGTGGTGGGATTTTTGAAATCCAAAGAATTTGCAGCTCTATAGTTTGAATTCATGTAATTAGGAGGTCTTCTTTAGGGATAGATAGTGTCCAACATTCCACAATGGGGACTTGAGTTAGGGGATCCAAGTATTTCTGGAGATGGCATTGTCGCAGTCAAGGTATCCATATGGGAGCCTAACTCCAGAGTTTGCCATAGCGTCAGCTTGTTCATTAAGGTTTCTCAAAGCATGGGAAAAGGAGACCTCTTTAAATTCTTTGCTAATGCTGAAAAGAAGGTGATGTAACTTGGAGGAGGGGATCTTTTTATTATTGACAATATTCCTTACATCTCTAATGACTATGAGAGAATTTCCGATTACATTTAGGTTCTCAATGCCCAGAGCTGAAGCAATCTCTAGTCCTTTAATGAGCACGAACCATTCTGCGCCGTTGTTCGTCTTTCTCCCTATACCACAGACATATTTTTTCTTCTGGTTCCCCTTGGATTCAAATATCACTCCCCCGCACCTGCCAAACCTAGTGCTTCACATGACATTATAATCATAGCATGTATTCCTATAATTTTACATATATGAAAGTACATGAACTGATTCTTCAACCTTCCATCATATGTTAAGATTCTTGTTTAATTGAAGTCATGCATTAAATTATAACATTTGTTTCATTTTACAGTTTACAAGCATTTATCATGGTCAACATCATAAGATCTTTGTCTTACCTCCTTGCTTGTCCTTCCTAGCATAAGTAGTTTAACATTTTTCAATTATTCTTATACAAGATAATAAGTCTCTTTTACGTAACTCTTCCTATCAAGTAAGACAAATCCATCCATGATAGATATGGTGGTTTTACCATTTATTAGAGTACAACTTCTTAGTAGTTATATTTAGCTAACCACGAGGCAACATCTAATAGTTGATGCCAACATCCTTATTTGAGCATAATAATTTTCAAATGCAAACTAGTAACTATTAGGAATATGATAACTCCTTTAAAAATATAAAGACAATACCATCAAAACTAATTTATAGAACCTATATTCATTGTACATATGTTTGATAAAAAATTCCATAATAAACACATATTTATCACAAGGCAATGCCCTTCCTATATATTCCTACCATATAACCCTAGTCTAATATCGTAACTCACACATACTTGTAACGATTTAATTTACAAATTGAAGAATTATCTTTATACAAGTAGGAATAAATATACATCTATTATCCATGGTAATGGCTACACATTTACCATATACCCCTACTCTAATATCGTAACTCATACATACTTGTAACGATTTAATTTACAAATGGAAGAATTATCTTTATGCAAGTAGGAATAAATATACATCTATTATCCATGGTAATGGCTACACATTTAAAGTTTAGGGTTGTACAGCAACTTTATAGAAGTTAAGATTGCATATCTAATCATATAATTATTTCTCAAGAGTCTTTGATGATATTACAATCTTTCACAAATAAATACTTTCATTGACACATTCCTATAGAGATTCTTATAACCTTGAAAAAAAAATAACAACATACATAACTAGAAGAGTCCTTGATGATATTACAATCTTTCACAAATAAATACTTTCATTGACACATTCCTATAGAGATTCTTATAACCTTGAAAAAAAATAACAACATACATAACTAGAATTGTAGGTTTATTTACATCAAGTTAATTTGGGCAACTAAATAGTGCAGCATTCTTTAGAGATATAATAAGTCTTACCCCTAATTGCTTCAATTTTTCTATCCATTAATTATTCATAATCCTGAAAGTAAAAGTAGAGGAATGAAGAAACTTAGATAAATATGTAAGACCATTCATACATCAAATTGTTTAAATCCAACATAATCAAAATAGAATCTTTATAAATAACTTTGACGATAGATAATAACATCGACGGAAACACTTATCTGCTTGCTCGACCGAAGGAGACTGAAAGGATTGACGCAACTAAACGATAGGGGCAACATACC
This sequence comes from Larix kaempferi, assembly GCA_027924585.1. Classification (NCBI taxonomy): domain Eukaryota; kingdom Viridiplantae; phylum Streptophyta; class Pinopsida; order Pinales; family Pinaceae; genus Larix; species Larix kaempferi. The sequence goes on from BSBM01000510.1 coordinate 6,197,373, forward strand.
ACTAGGGGGAGAGGGTGAATGGCTGAGAAACCATGAGAATCAAAGTTATGGATGAAGTGTGTCATCTTAGTGCCTGGAGAAAGTGAACTGTGAGGTTCACCTAGCGATCTTAAGTTTATAAGTGTCATTCTAATAAAAGTAATTATTTGTCGTAAGCTATTAATAAGCTTCTATGACCTAATTTTTAGTGTAAAGCTAGATTGTAATACCCCCTCTTCAAAGAAATATTAATTATATGGAATTATTTTACAGTTAGGGTTTTTGGATAAGGAGAGGACAGTTAGGGTTAATGTCTTAGAAGCTATATGTTATCTTTTTAGAAACGTTTTTTCATAAATAGTTACCCAGTTCTTTGCCCACTCTGTAATTGAGGGGATTGGATATTTTTCTGGATGCACTATATTTTCAAGAGCCGAAGGCCCTTTCTTCTAGATGGAACGACTATGGTAAGGGGTTACTTAAAAGACTGGAAAGATCCCTTTTTACTTGCATTGGATACTTTAGAAAATCCATAGTTTTATGTATATGATTCTATATTCCTACGAAGAGAAAAATTCACTTTGATGGCAATGATAAAAAAGAATGTAACCTGCATTGAAAAAGATCAGAGTGTGGGAAGTGTTTACTTACATTGAGGAAGAATATTGGATTGATGAGAAGGGGCAGGGTGAATAAGGTCGGTACCCTTCTCATGCAAGATAGTTATTCATTACATTGATTGAAAGAGGAACAAGTTACTCATTGCATTGACTGAAAGAGGAGCGAGGAATATCCTACTTCCATTTTATGATACCGTGTAACTGCTAGCAAAGGATGAAAACGAAGTAGGGCATCGTCTCCGAAAGGTATTGTTTCCTACCCTTTTCTAGTGGGAGAGAGGACCTTCTGTTTGTTGCCTTTCATTATGATGAGGTGCGTTCTATTTTCTACCTTCTTTGGATATCACAATGTGTTGAAGAAATTGATCTTTCTGTAAAGAAATACACAATCTATTTATTTAGTATACACCATAGTAGCATAATTCGAGTACGAATATGGATATGAATACGATTCAGTACAGAAAAAATACTTAACGTAAAAACCCAATACGAATAAAATATGGAAGTAGTCTTCCTATATGAATAATAATTTTATTGAAATATGCATGGATATATCATAAATGTACATTTAAAATCATTAGTTTATTTCTAGACATGTTATTTACAATCAAAATTACTATTGAAAAACAAAATGTAAAATCTCAATGTAGTGGGAATAGAGAGTGTGAGAGATAACAACTAGTTAGTAATAATTATTTTTATAAGAAAGTATGAAATTGAATGTTATTTACATTTTATAGTGATTAAATAATTAAAATGTGGTATTTCAAAATTAGTTTTTCAAAATTCAATTTTCCAATGTATTCTTATTTTACCTACACCGAATATTCGACGAATTCGAATTGTTCTGAATTTCCATACAGGAAAAGCCAATACGGCCGAATTATGCTACTATGGTATACACACGTTCATAATGTAGAAAGAAGAAAGGGTGGTCTCCTTAGGAGAACCAACCCAGTGATTTCCATCTTGCTACTGTCAAAAGGGGAACCTTTTAAGAGCCGCGGTTTGTTTGTTTTAAACCAAATTATAGTCTTGATGATTGAAGGATAGCATGGTTTATATTTGTTTAAAATTAACCCTACACTCGACCATTAAGAGCGGGGATTTTTTTTCTTGGCCTGTTAAGAGCCAAAACTCTTTGTCTATCCATTGAGAGACGAGCGTAGTTTTATTATTTTTTTCAGAGAAACTAAGTTCTATATTTATTTATTAAGAACCAAACCCTACCTTAATGTTAAAGGTTAAACCTATAGTAGCCAATCTTATTGAATATGAGATCGAGTCTAGTGTTTGTGTAGTAGATCCTAACTTTCATGAAATCAAGTTATTATAGAGGAAGCCTAGCTTTTGATTATAAAGTTGAACTTACTTGTTAAGTAAACCCCTTAATCTTGCTTATTGTTTGAGAAATGATTATACAATTTCCATTCAAACTATGTTGAGAAACCTTGGAAGTACCTCTTAATAGAGATTAAGCTCTTGGATTGTTTATAAGAAGTCCAGTAATAATGTTTCTATATTATATTAAAGAATTTGACTATTTGTGAAAATATCTATGCTATTGTATGAGAAATACCGTGAAATAATAGAAAAAGGAATTGCTGAGAAATACCGTGAAATAATAGAAAAAGGAATTGCAATGGAAGTGATACAAGTTGTATCTTTTCATCGGAATAATAATATGAAAGGTACGACCCTCCTTTGTGGACGTAGCCCAGTTTTGGGTGAACCATGTATATTGGTGCCTCCCTTGTATTTGCTTATTATGTGATAAATATACGCATTAGGAATTGTGATATTTATGTTATTACTTTATCTCTGCATATTGCTTATCTTAATGCAAAACAAATATGTTCTTGTAATAGAGTAATAATACATGATATGTTTGGAATTTAAATGGAATTATTTCAGGATGGTTTAATGAGTTTATACTCTTGGGAATAATAGTAAGAATGTATTGGAGAAGCAAGTGATTATATAAATTATTATTTATATGGTAGAATCAAGCTCACCACTACTATTTGAGCTTTTAAGATTCATAAGCTTGATACAATTATTTAACACATGGATAAGAACACAATGGTGAGAAAAATGCATTGGTAGAGATTATATATTTTATAAATAATGTGACTAATGCAATTGGTTCTTGATGTCAAAGGAAAAAACTTTATACCCCATTTCCCAAAATAGCATGGAGGAATTTGGGTACATTACAAGTGGTATCAGAGGACAGGTTAACAACATTGCATCCTAATGGACTCGCATACGTATAGGTACGTTGTGTACTCTATGAAGTGTTTATTATTCGAATGCAAAAGTTTGTGCTTACTTATCAGCATGTTATAGCAAGTATGAGGTAAGATGTTAAGATGTAAAGTTTAAAAGGATTACATAAGTTAAATGCGCTTACTCAGATGTGCAATGTGATGACCTGAGTAGTGTGTGAATATTGATTGTTATACATAGGAAGTAAATGCAATAATGATTACGAAAAAGTCCTATGTTTGTCACTACCTAGAATGGTTATACTATAGACATCTGCATCATAGTCGTAAGTATTAAGGAAGCGTGCAATTGAAACTGAATGCATTATGATGCAGAATGGGCATTACCTAGGCAAAGATATGTTCATGCTATTTTTACAGACATAATGTTGTGCAAAAAGCAAGTTTATGTGTATATTTTCAAGGTTATGATAGAAAGGTTAAGTGCATGTTATTTGGCTATTAATACATTGGGTTAAAATGTCTTAAGAGTGTACATGATGCAGTCAAATTAGTGGTAGCATTAAAATTATTCAAGCCTATAACAAAGTAAGGTATGAATTATGATTAAAGTGCAAGTCAATGAAAGATACATGCATGTATAGTTAAGACTATGTTTGTCAAAAAAGTAATGCATTGGGAATTAAGCATAAGAATATTTCATTGCATCAAAAGTTTATGTGCACTCAAATAGGAACTTGCTATTGTATTTATGTCTTGCTTTATGTTGAAAAACATATTATGATGTAAATGACTTCTGGCAAGAAATTGTGAGTCGCAAAGCATGAAGGTGCACATGGGTGCAAGAAGTTTCACCAAGTTTATGTAAATGGAAACTGGTAAGGTAATCGAAAGCAAAAGAAAAATTCCTCGATGGAAAAGGTAACTACTACAATGAACATGATTCCTTAATTATTCTAAAAAAATAACAGGATGCTTGTTGTGAATATTTAATTAATATTATTATTTATAAATTAATAGATTATTAGGTTACTAGTGAAAGGGCGTAACCCTTCACTATGCTTGCTCAAGCCCTATAAAGGAGACCTTATTGCAATTTTATCAGCATCCTCTAATATATTATTCTTATTTATCATTCAATATGAAAGTCGGATACGACTATTAAGAGTCCAACGGGATACAGTTGCTGCATTTGGTACCATATCTTTCGCTCCTCCCCTCAGAGCTCGAATTCGGCTCTTCCACCACCCTTATCACTTTCCGCTGCTCATACCATGTCCGTCATTCGCCCTCCCTTAGCTCCATCCTACCTCCTCCTCACCCTTCCCTTCCCGCGCATTTCTGCACTACCTCCTCTCTTCTCCCTTCCTTTTCTCACGACCCAGCTCCCTCTGCATCCTCCTTTTTCCCCACCATTTCCGTCTCCTCCATTCCCTTCACGCAAACCTCCACTTCCACCGCACTCCCTCCTCCTCTCCCACCCCACGCCCTCCGCCTGCACTATTTCTTGCCCTAGCATCACGTCCCCTCTTTTCTACGTCCACCCTGCACTCCACCACATCCCACTCATCATCCCTACCATCTCCCTCCATCGTGCCCTTCACCATATTTCTATCGCCTATCCCACTCCCCACCTTCCACACTGCTACTTCCCTACTCCTTCCTCCTTCCCGCCCTCCACACAACACCACTCCTTCCTACACCTGCCTACATTTTCCCACGCCATCCCTATCAGCCTACACACTGCTCCACCCTACGCCCAACATCCTATCATCCACGCCGCCACTACCCCCTACTGCGACTACGCCCACCTCTTTCTGCTCTCCTTCCAATCCTCTCGAACAACTCCCAATCTTATCCACGTAGCCTTACAAAAAAAAAAAAAAAAAAATATTAATCAAATATTATTATTATAATATTAAATATTATTATATAATATTTTATTTTTATTAGAACTTTATTGCTCCACCTTATAATAAAAATAATTGAATATAATATTTATTATATTTATTTAACTACACAGAAATTTATAGTAGATCTTATTACTATAATAATTATTATTGATTCAACACTTTTCCAAAGACATTATCATTTTTTCCACCCCTCATAAAGCCAAAATTAGGCCCAAATATTCACCTCCCCACACCAGATCAAGAACCATAGCGGAACTAAAAGAGCAAATCGAAAAAATGGAGAAGGACGTCAAATCCCTTGTCGCTAACCAAAAAAACTTGAAGGAAGAGATGAAAAATAACAATACAGTGCCTAAAAAAGAAATCAAAGACGAAGTTGTTCTGGTACTAGAAAGAAGGCTGGATGAAAAATTTGACATCCTGAACGAAAAAAAAAAAAGACTTGGATGACAAAATGAGTGCTATGACTCAAAACATAAACACCATAACCCAGAACTTGAGCAGCATGACGCAGAACCATAATACATAATTAATGGAGGTGTTACAAAGACTAATGCATAAGATAGACCAAGTAAGCAGTCTAGACATGCAAGATGCCTCATTTCATATTTTTCACATAGGAAGCACTTTCCAAGAATCAAGAAGAATTGCAAAAAGAAATAAAGATTAACAATGCGACGCTTAAGCAAGAGATAGAAACAAAAGTACTGCCAGATATGGAGGCACGATTAAACAACAAAATAGAAGCTATCAGTAAGAAAGTAGAGAATAAAAAAGCTAAAAATCACCGCCAACAATGAAGCAGTTCAAATATGTCACTTACATCATCCAGTAGTTCTGATCCACCATCACAACATAAAGCAAAAGGCAATCAATATCACCCTTACATAGTGTACCCACCTAAGGAAAAAATAGAGTTGTCAAAATACAATGGAAGTGAAGACCAATGCGTTGCTTGGCTAAACAAAGTGGAATAATACTTCGACATTTACAATATTCAATCTGATGAGGAGAAGGTGAGATATGCGTCAATGCATATGGAAGGGTATGCCTATAATTGGTACTTATGGTGGAAGAGAGACAATTTTTCCTACACCTGGAACTTGTTCAAAAATGATTTTTTTAATAGGTTTCAAGGAATCAAAGAAGATGAATTTTTCAGTAAACTTACCAGATTACAACAGGTTGGAAGCGTGGAGGAATTCACACATCAGTGGGAATCCTTATCGGCACGAGTATTTTGGTTTTCTAACAAGCAAAGACTCGAAACCTATTTAGGAGGTCTTAAACCATACCTCCAAAAAGAGTTAAAGTTACATGACATACCTAACGTAGAAGTAGCAAGACATAAAGCAAAATCCGGAGAACGCAAATTGGAAGGAATAAAAACAAGAGGCGATAACCATTTTCGACAAGAAAAAGAGACATAATGTAGGTACTGTGCAGATACTTGGTCACCCGGCCATCAATGCACAAACCTCAATCATATGCCTATGAAATGGAAAATAGATCAAAGTCATCTAACAGTTACTCTAATAATAGAAAAAAGAAGAAAAGCATATGTCATCGATGCGGTGATGACTGGACCCCAGGCCATAAATGTAGGAACAATCAGACAATACAGTGCATAATAACCAATGGAGAGGAAGTGCAAGTCTCTGCATAAGAAATCTCGTCCGATTCTAATACCAACACCGAATCTGAATGAAGGACGACATTAGTAAAATACTCAAGCTTTGAGGACAAAGCTTTCCTAAGGGGAAGGCAATGTTGTGAATATTTAATTAATATTATTATTTATCAATTAATAGATTATTAGGTTACTAGTGAAAGGGCGTAACCCTTCACTATGCTTGCTCAAGCCCTATAAAGGCGATCTTATTGTAATTTTATCAGCATCATCTAATATATTATTCTTATTTATCATTCAATATGAAAGTCGGATACGACTATTAAGAGTCCAACTGGATACGGTTGCTGCAATGTTATTAAAAGTTGATCAACATGATAGTCAATGGCATAGTAGATTTGAATTCCTATTGAAATATTTGAAAGATGTAGACGTAACATGTCTGAAATTGTTAATATTGATTAGATGGTATATTTATGCTAAGGTAATTTATTCAGGAAAGGATAGAAGGTGTGATTCGAAAGAATTAAATGCATTGTTATGAATCACACGTCCTTTGCAATGTATTAGAGGAATCAAGACCAATTATAATTATTATGCTAATTTGATGTTGAGTCGGAGGAATCTGGAGCATCAGTACGGTTTACAATAACTTGATGTTGAGGTGGGGAAACTCTGGAGTATCAAGTATAATTACGAATGTGATGATTATGATATTTCATTTATTCAATTTTATTCTTGAAAAGTATTAAATCTATGTCATGTGACTGACAATGCTTGAGTTTATTAGCTATGGCAATTCCATTAAGACCATACCTTAAGAACTGATTATGACTAAAGACTAATTAGATAAAGAGTTATGAAACTTTTGAGCTAACCACAGGGGATGCCCTGGGTTATAAGGCTCTTAAAATTTTAAGAAACCTTACTACACTAAACAGATCTCTTAAGACACAATATTTAGAATTAACCACTAATGAAAATGAAGAAGAAAGTGGATAATCAAAATGTGAATAAGCAAGAAGAACCTGAGTTAGGTGTTGAGCTTGTTGGCTCTGTAGCACCTAAATTGTTTAGACTCATTATAATATTTGAGTCTGGTGTTGGGCTTGTTAGCTCTGGAGCACCTGACACTTTCTCTAAAAGAGAGAGAAAACCCTTTAATTTGAAAAGAGCTTTCATTATCTGTAATAATTGAGCGCTTAGAAAAATTAGAGCTTTCAGGTGCTGAGAGATTCCAGGCTCTGAGATCTTTTAGGCTCTTTGCAGGATATATGCTTGAGAGATGAAAAAATGCCTATGAAGGGTATCATCCTTGTGTTGGATGAATAAAATATATACAAGTTGAGGAGGCCTGCACGTGAACTAGTGGTTCCGTGAGGAGATGACTCTCATGTGTGTGTGTGTGTGTCTATATATATGTGTGTGTGTGTGTGTGTGTGTGTGTGTGTGTACATATATATGTGTGTGTGTGTGTGTGTGTGTATACATATGTGTGTGTGTGTGTGTGTGTGTGTATACATATATGTGTGTGTGTGTGTGTGTAAAATTTTTGAGGGAATATTTCAGCCAAGAAATGCTTGGAACAGCATTGCCATACAAGAGGTGTTGGAACATTCTAACCATATCAACATGTTTTTTGCATGCATGCATTTCATGCAGTGGTAGCTAAGTCTCCTAGCACCTAGTCCTTATTTTTGACCCCCTAGAATTTCATTTTGGTCATCATTAGCCTCCTTATCCATTCAAAGAACCTTATCCACATCAATGGAGTTAAAATGTGCCTTCATGCATGATTTTAGGAGTCCACATAGTCATTTCCATGAATTAAGGTGCCTTGTCCCCTTGATCGCCTAGTTAACTGATTGTTACACCTAGTTTCACTGCTAATGAGTGTAGGAGCACCCTTTTTTACCACTGTCAGTCAATTATGCACCCCATTGGAGTCTCCTCCCCTATTTTGGTTCCCAAATGACTCAGTCATGCTCAGTTCTACCTCATTTGAATAACTATTGATCATTAGTGGCCACTAGACCTTATCGGGTGATGATTCCAATGCAAACTAAGCCTAGACTTGAGGTGAATTTGAATCCTATCAGGGGCTATCGAATTCTCTCCATTGTATCATATTTTGTTTACCAGTTCATTGTTGAATGATAATGTAACAACATTTTCTCATCTGTGTTTCATTTTCATGAGTGAATTGATCAATGTTTCTTCCTAATTCTTTTCAGTGAAAGCATTGTGAAATCAGTGAGGTTTGTTCAAGCTTGTGATCTATCATGTGGAATTTCACATGGTATTAGAGCTTGTGAGATATTTGTAGATTCAGTAACAATCCTCCAAGATACATTTCCAATTTCTTTTGTAGCTTATTCCTTCATCAGCACTGCATTCAATCACCTACAATGGATCTATATTCAATACCAAAACTCACTCCCTTCAATTTATTTGAATGGAAGGATCAAATGGAGATATTCATGCGCAATAGAGGTATCCACAAGGTGCTCAAGGGTATTGAAGTCAAACCAAATGGTGCATCAGATAAAGCCAAGTATCTGAACAAGCTTGATAAAGCGTTTGGATTTCTATGTCTCAGCATCTCTAGAGATCTTCTCTTCCATCTATCTGGTTTGAAAAATACCAAGGAGGTTTGAAAAAATATTGAATCATTATTTGGGCTGCAATATGATATGAGAGGGCATCAATTAGATAATGATATGATCTCCCTGAGCCCCAAAAATTTTGAATCCCTCTTAGAATTCTTCACTTGGTTGTGCAACTAAAACTATGTGGTATTGAGAAGAAGGATGAACAACTGATTCTCTCAATTCTGTCAAAATTGGGATCAGACTATTATGTATTCATATCCACCTTCCAAACAACAAAATTATCCATCCCAAATTGGAAAATTCCCTCTCTATATGCCTTCATTCTGTCTCTCACAAAGGAGCAGGACAAATTGGTGCAAATGGGAGTCATAAAATCATCCAGTGATCAAGATATTGCTGCAGGAGAAGGAAAGAATGCGAATGGTAAAGGAAATTTCAAAGAAAAGGAGACAAAACAGTATGATCAGAATCCAAAGGAGTTTCCCAAACAGTTAGAGGGACCTTCGAATTCCAAGAGAGGCAAGAAAAATAAAAAGGAGAAGACCAAATTTCCATACTGCAACAGAGGTTTTCATCCTGGAAGCGCTTGCATGAAGAAGACAATAGATCTTATGGCTCAACTTTTAGAGAAAAACAACCTTCCAGTACCTGCAGGTGCCAGGAGGAAAGAAGCTGATTTTAAATACGAAGATAAGGAGAGATTCCATGCACTCATGGCTGGTACTTCGAATGCATATTCCTTCATCATATATTCTGGAGCCTCAAGACACATGTCTGCATCCATAGATCTATTCTCAGAATTCGAACCTATTGTTGGGCCTTCCATCCTAATGGGAGATGATTAAGAAGTTCCTTCAAAAGGAATTGGAAGGATCAATCTTTATCATGGATACTTCAATGCTGTGCTCTATGTTCCTACCTTGGAAGCCAATCTCCTTTCAGTCTATCAAATGACACATAAAGGAGTTCCAAACAAAGTAATTTTTACTCCTAAAGTAGTTGAGATAAAGGAGATATCATTTGAAAAAATCATTGCACAAGGAATTGCATATCACCATTCCAAGCTTTATGAGTTCTCTCATTTCATGCCTTATTCAACTCAAAGTGCACTTCTTACCCATGCAAAATGAAGTTAGCATACTTTCGCATGAGAGGTTTGGGCACTTTAACTACAAATATTTGAAAGAAATGCACATTCAGAACATGGTTGAAGGTCTCCCAAACATCATATTTGATAAAGGTACCCGTCAAGGTTGCTTGATTGGCAAGCATTCGGAGCTCAAGTTTGAAAAAGGTAAGGAAAATAGAGCCTCATCTCCTCTTGAGTTGATTCACAGTGACATATCAGGACCTCTCCCTCACCTATCTCTGAATAATGCTATATACATCTTAAAATTCATAGATGACTATTTGAGATTCAGTTGTGTTTATTTTCTAAAGTTGAAATCATAAGTCTTTGAATATTTCAAATTTTTTAAAGCTGCTGTAGAAAATTTCACTGGCAAGAAGATCAAGGTCCTTCGTACTAACAATGGAGGAGAGTATGTGAAGAATGAGTTTCAATTATTTTGTGCAGATGAAGGTATTTAAATGTAGCACATTGTTCCATACACACCACAACATAATGGTGTGGTTGAGAGAAAGAACATAACCCTAAAAGAGATGGCTACGTACATGCTTGAGTCTAAAGCATTGGCTCATATACTTTGGGAAGAAGCTGTCAACTGTACTGAATGCCTCCAGAATAGAGTTCCACACAAAGGCCTAAAAGGAAAAAATCCATTCAAATCTTGGATGGGATACAAGCCATATCTGTATCATCTTAGAGCCTTTGGTTCAAAATCTTGAGCCATGATTCCTTCAGAGAAGAGGAGAGCCTTAGAGCCTCAAAGCAAAGAGTGCATATTGGTTGGTTATGCACATAATACAAAAGCCTATAAACTATTGGATATGTCTACCATGCAGACCTTCATTGAAATAAGTGTCTAGTTTAAAGAATGGTCATTTCATGATGCCCACCATGTTGAAGCCGAAAGATTACCAACTACTCCACCACAATATGTTGAACAAGATAGTGAATCATCTGCTCATGAAAGTTCAGAATCTGATTCAGAAAGTGAATATGAGCACATTATAGATCCAAATACACAAGAACCTGTAGATCCAACACCACAAGATCCAGCACCACTTCCAAGATGGGCTTCAAAGACCATAGAATTTTCCGATAAGCTTGTTGGGGATCCACAAGATCCAAGAAGAACTAGATCTCAGTATCAAAATGCAAGCTTTGCACTCTCTCATACAGATCCCTTTCTTCCTAATAGATGATTTTTTATGGTTCAATCAGATCCAAAAACCTTCTTTGAGGCCTCCCAAGATCCAATATGGATAACAACTATGGATGAAGAGTACCAATCTCTTCAGAAAAATGATACTTGGGAGCTTGTTTCTCTCCCTCCTGGAAGGAAGCTTGTTCAGTGTAAGTGGTTATACAAAACAAATGTGGGCTCAGATGGAGTAACAAGCAAGTACAAGGATCACTTGGTTGCTAAAGGATTCTCTCACGTTCAAGGTATTGACTATACAAAGACCTTTGCTCCAGTTGCAAGGATGGACTCCGTCCGTCTTGTTTTGGCTCTAGTTGCATCCAACCACTGGGAGGTGTGTGTGTGTCTATATATATGTGTGTGTGTGTGTGTGTGTGTGTGTGTGTGTGTGTGTGTGTGTGTGTGTGTGTGTACATATATATGTGTGTGTGTGTGTGTGTGTGTGTATACATATGTGTGTGTGTGTGTGTGTGTGTGTATACATATATGTGTGTGTGTGTGTGTGTAAAATTTTTGAGGGAATATTTCAGCCAAGAAATGCTTGGAACAGCATTGCCATACAAGAGGTGTTGGAACATTCTAACCATATCAACATGTTTTTTGCATGCATGCATTTCATGCAGTGGTAGCTAAGTCTCCTAGCACCTAGTCCTTATTTTTGACCCCCTAGAATTTCATTTTGGTCATCATTAGCCTCCTTATCCATTCAAAGAACCTTATCCACATCAATGGAGTTAAAATGTGCCTTCATGCATGATTTTAGGAGTCCACATAGTCATTTCCATGAATTAAGGTGCCTTGTCCCCTTGATCGCCTAGTTAACTGATTGTTACACCTAGTTTCACTGCTAATGAGTGTAGGAGCACCCTTTTTTACCACTGTCAGTCAATTATGCACCCCATTGGAGTCTCCTCCCCTATTTTGGTTCCCAAATGACTCAGTCATGCTCAGTTCTACCTCATTTGAATAACTATTGATCATTAGTGGCCACTAGACCTTATCGGGTGATGATTCCAATGCAAACTAAGCCTAGACTTGAGGTGAATTTGAATCCTATCAGGGGCTATCGAATTCTCTCCATTGTATCATATTTTGTTTACCAGTTCATTGTTGAATGATAATGTAACAACATTTTCTCATCTGTGTTTCATTTTCATGAGTGAATTGATCAATGTTTCTTCCTAATTCTTTTCAGTGAAAGCATTGTGAAATCAGTGAGGTTTGTTCAAGCTTGTGATCTATCATGTGGAATTTCACATGGTATTAGAGCTTGTGAGATATTTGTAGATTCAGTAACAATCCTCCAAGATACATTTCCAATTTCTTTTGTAGCTTATTCCTTCATCAGCACTGCATTCAATCACCTACAATGGATCTATATTCAATACCAAAACTCACTCCCTTCAATTTATTTGAATGGAAGGATCAAATGGAGATATTCATGCGCAATAGAGGTATCCACAAGGTGCTCAAGGGTATTGAAGTCAAACCAAATGGTGCATCAGATAAAGCCAAGTATCTGAACAAGCTTGATAAAGCGTTTGGATTTCTATGTCTCAGCATCTCTAGAGATCTTCTCTTCCATCTATCTGGTTTGAAAAATACCAAGGAGGTTTGAAAAAATATTGAATCATTATTTGGGCTGCAATATGATATGAGAGGGCATCAATTAGATAATGATATGATCTCCCTGAGCCCCAAAAATTTTGAATCCCTCTTAGAATTCTTCACTTGGTTGTGCAACTAAAACTATGTGGTATTGAGAAGAAGGATGAACAACTGATTCTCTCAATTCTGTCAAAATTGGGATCAGACTATTATGTATTCATATCCACCTTCCAAACAACAAAATTATCCATCCCAAATTGGAAAATTCCCTCTCTATATGCCTTCATTCTGTCTCTCACAAAGGAGCAGGACAAATTGGTGCAAATGGGAGTCATAAAATCATCCAGTGATCAAGATATTGCTGCAGGAGAAGGAAAGAATGCGAATGGTAAAGGAAATTTCAAAGAAAAGGAGACAAAACAGTATGATCAGAATCCAAAGGAGTTTCCCAAACAGTTAGAGGGACCTTCGAATTCCAAGAGAGGCAAGAAAAATAAAAAGGAGAAGACCAAATTTCCATACTGCAACAGAGGTTTTCATCCTGGAAGCGCTTGCATGAAGAAGACAATAGATCTTATGGCTCAACTTTTAGAGAAAAACAACCTTCCAGTACCTGCAGGTGCCAGGAGGAAAGAAGCTGATTTTAAATACGAAGATAAGGAGAGATTCCATGCACTCATGGCTGGTACTTCGAATGCATATTCCTTCATCATATATTCTGGAGCCTCAAGACACATGTCTGCATCCATAGATCTATTCTCAGAATTCGAACCTATTGTTGGGCCTTCCATCCTAATGGGAGATGATTAAGAAGTTCCTTCAAAAGGAATTGGAAGGATCAATCTTTATCATGGATACTTCAATGCTGTGCTCTATGTTCCTACCTTGGCAGCCAATCTCCTTTCAGTCTATCAAATGACACATAAAGGAGTTCCAAACAAAGTAATTTTTACTCCTAAAGTAGTTGAGATAAAGGAGATATCATTTGAAAAAATCATTGCACAAGGAATTGCATATCACCATTCCAAGCTTTATGAGTTCTCTCATTTCATGCCTTATTCAACTCAAAGTGCACTTCTTACCCATGCAAAATGAAGTTAGCATACTTTCGCATGAGAGGTTTGGGCACTTTAACTACAAATATTTGAAAGAAATGCACATTCAGAACATGGTTGAAGGTCTCCCAAACATCATATTTGATAAAGGTACCCGTCAAGGTTGCTTGATTGGCAAGCATTCGGAGCTCAAGTTTGAAAAAGGTAAGGAAAATAGAGCCTCATCTCCTCTTGAGTTGATTCACAGTGACATATCAGGACCTCTCCCTCACCTATCTCTGAATAATGCTATATACATCTTAAAATTCATAGATGACTATTTGAGATTCAGTTGTGTTTATTTTCTAAAGTTGAAATCATAAGTCTTTGAATATTTCAAATTTTTTAAAGCTGCTGTAGAAAATTTCACTGGCAAGAAGATCAAGGTCCTTCATACTAACAATGGAGGAGAGTATGTGAAGAATGAGTTTCAGTTATTTTGTGCAGATGAAGGTATTTAAATGTAGCACATTGTTCCATACACACCACAACATAATGGTGTGGTTGAGAGAAAGAACATAACCCTAAAAGAGATGGCTACGTACATGCTTGAGTCTAAAGCATTGGCTCATATACTTTGGGAAGAAGCTGTCAACTGTACTGAATGCCTCCAGAATAGAGTTCCACACAAAGGCCTAAAAGGAAAAAATCCATTCAAATCTTGGATGGGATACAAGCCATATCTGTATCATCTTAGAGCCTTTGGTTCAAAATCTTGAGCCATGATTCCTTCAGAGAAGAGGAGAGCCTTAGAGCCTCAAAGCAAAGAGTGCATATTGGTTGGTTATGCACATAATACAAAAGCCTATAAACTATTGGATATGTCTACCATGCAGACCTTCATTGAAATAAGTGTCTAGTTTAAAGAATGGTCATTTCATGATGCCCACCATGTTGAAGCCGAAAGATTACCAACTACTCCACCACAATATGTTGAACAAGATAGTGAATCATCTGCTCATGAAAGTTCAGAATCTGATTCAGAAAGTGAATATGAGCACATTATAGATCCAAATACACAAGAACCTGTAGATCCAACACCACAAGATCCAGCACCACTTCCAAGATGGGCTTCAAAGACCATAGAATTTTCCGATAAGCTTGTTGGGGATCCACAAGATCCAAGAAGAACTAGATCTCAGTATCAAAATGCAAGCTTTGCACTCTCTCATACAGATCCCTTTCTTCCTAATAGATGATTTTTTATGGTTCAATCAGATCCAAAAACCTTCTTTGAGGCCTCCCAAGATCCAATATGGATAACAACTATGGATGAAGAGTACCAATCTCTTCAGAAAAATGATACTTGGGAGCTTGTTTCTCTCCCTCCTGGAAGGAAGCTTGTTCAGTGTAAGTGGTTATACAAAACAAATGTGGGCTCAAATGGAGTAACAAGCAAGTACAAGGATCACTTGGTTGCTAAAGGATTCTCTCACGTTCAAGGTATTGACTATACAAAGACCTTTGCTCCAGTTGCAAGGATGGACTCCGTCCGTCTTGTTTTGGCTCTAGTTGCATCCAACCACTGGGAGGTGTGTGTGTGTCTATATATATGTGTGTGTGTGTGTGTGTGTGTGTGTGTGTGTGTGTGTGTGTGTGTGTGTGTGTGTACATATATATGTGTGTGTGTGTGTGTGTGTGTGTATACATATGTGTGTGTGTGTGTGTGTGTGTGTATACATATATGTGTGTGTGTGTGTGTGTAAAATTTTTGAGGGAATATTTCAGCCAAGAAATGCTTGGAACAGCATTGCCATACAAGAGGTGTTGGAACATTCTAACCATATCAACATGTTTTTTGCATGCATGCATTTCATGCAGTGGTAGCTAAGTCTCCTAGCACCTAGTCCTTATTTTTGACCCCCTAGAATTTCATTTTGGTCATCATTAGCCTCCTTATCCATTCAAAGAACCTTATCCACATCAATGGAGTTAAAATGTGCCTTCATGCATGATTTTAGGAGTCCACATAGTCATTTCCATGAATTAAGGTGCCTTGTCCCCTTGATCGCCTAGTTAACTGATTGTTACACCTAGTTTCACTGCTAATGAGTGTAGGAGCACCCTTTTTTACCACTGTCAGTCAATTATGCACCCCATTGGAGTCTCCTCCCCTATTTTGGTTCCCAAATGACTCAGTCATGCTCAGTTCTACCTCATTTGAATAACTATTGATCATTAGTGGCCACTAGACCTTATCGGGTGATGATTCCAATGCAAACTAAGCCTAGACTTGAGGTGAATTTGAATCCTATCAGGGGCTATCGAATTCTCTCCATTGTATCATATTTTGTTTACCAGTTCATTGTTGAATGATAATGTAACAACATTTTCTCATCTGTGTTTCATTTTCATGAGTGAATTGATCAATGTTTCTTCCTAATTCTTTTCAGTGAAAGCATTGTGAAATCAGTGAGGTTTGTTCAAGCTTGTGATCTATCATGTGGAATTTCACATGGTATTAGAGCTTGTGAGATATTTGTAGATTCAGTAACAATCCTCCAAGATACATTTCCAATTTCTTTTGTAGCTTATTCCTTCATCAGCACTGCATTCAATCACCTACAATGGATCTATATTCAATACCAAAACTCACTCCCTTCAATTTATTTGAATGGAAGGATCAAATGGAGATATTCATGCGCAATAGAGGTATCCACAAGGTGCTCAAGGGTATTGAAGTCAAACCAAATGGTGCATCAGATAAAGCCAAGTATCTGAACAAGCTTGATAAAGCGTTTGGATTTCTATGTCTCAGCATCTCTAGAGATCTTCTCTTCCATCTATCTGGTTTGAAAAATACCAAGGAGGTTTGAAAAAATATTGAATCATTATTTGGGCTGCAATATGATATGAGAGGGCATCAATTAGATAATGATATGATCTCCCTGAGCCCCAAAAATTTTGAATCCCTCTTAGAATTCTTCACTTGGTTGTGCAACTAAAACTATGTGGTATTGAGAAGAAGGATGAACAACTGATTCTCTCAATTCTGTCAAAATTGGGATCAGACTATTATGTATTCATATCCACCTTCCAAACAACAAAATTATCCATCCCAAATTGGAAAATTCCCTCTCTATATGCCTTCATTCTGTCTCTCACAAAGGAGCAGGACAAATTGGTGCAAATGGGAGTCATAAAATCATCCAGTGATCAAGATATTGCTGCAGGAGAAGGAAAGAATGCGAATGGTAAAGGAAATTTCAAAGAAAAGGAGACAAAACAGTATGATCAGAATCCAAAGGAGTTTCCCAAACAGTTAGAGGGACCTTCGAATTCCAAGAGAGGCAAGAAAAATAAAAAGGAGAAGACCAAATTTCCATACTGCAACAGAGGTTTTCATCCTGGAAGCGCTTGCATGAAGAAGACAATAGATCTTATGGCTCAACTTTTAGAGAAAAACAACCTTCCAGTACCTGCAGGTGCCAGGAGGAAAGAAGCTGATTTTAAATACGAAGATAAGGAGAGATTCCATGCACTCATGGCTGGTACTTCGAATGCATATTCCTTCATCATATATTCTGGAGCCTCAAGACACATGTCTGCATCCATAGATCTATTCTCAGAATTCGAACCTATTGTTGGGCCTTCCATCCTAATGGGAGATGAT
Organism: Larix kaempferi; assembly: GCA_027924585.1. Taxonomy (NCBI): domain Eukaryota; kingdom Viridiplantae; phylum Streptophyta; class Pinopsida; order Pinales; family Pinaceae; genus Larix; species Larix kaempferi. Next base: position 6,214,997 of record BSBM01000510.1, read on the forward strand.
TAAGAAGTTCCTTCAAAAGGAATTGGAAGGATCAATCTTTATCATGGATACTTCAATGCTGTGCTCTATGTTCCTACCTTGGCAGCCAATCTCCTTTCAGTCTATCAAATGACACATAAAGGAGTTCCAAACAAAGTAATTTTTACTCCTAAAGTAGTTGAGATAAAGGAGATATCATTTGAAAAAATCATTGCACAAGGAATTGCATATCACCATTCCAAGCTTTATGAGTTCTCTCATTTCATGCCTTATTCAACTCAAAGTGCACTTCTTACCCATGCAAAATGAAGTTAGCATACTTTCGCATGAGAGGTTTGGGCACTTTAACTACAAATATTTGAAAGAAATGCACATTCAGAACATGGTTGAAGGTCTCCCAAACATCATATTTGATAAAGGTACCCGTCAAGGTTGCTTGATTGGCAAGCATTCGGAGCTCAAGTTTGAAAAAGGTAAGGAAAATAGAGCCTCATCTCCTCTTGAGTTGATTCACAGTGACATATCAGGACCTCTCCCTCACCTATCTCTGAATAATGCTATATACATCTTAAAATTCATAGATGACTATTTGAGATTCAGTTGTGTTTATTTTCTAAAGTTGAAATCATAAGTCTTTGAATATTTCAAATTTTTTAAAGCTGCTGTAGAAAATTTCACTGGCAAGAAGATCAAGGTCCTTCATACTAACAATGGAGGAGAGTATGTGAAGAATGAGTTTCAGTTATTTTGTGCAGATGAAGGTATTTAAATGTAGCACATTGTTCCATACACACCACAACATAATGGTGTGGTTGAGAGAAAGAACATAACCCTAAAAGAGATGGCTACGTACATGCTTGAGTCTAAAGCATTGGCTCATATACTTTGGGAAGAAGCTGTCAACTGTACTGAATGCCTCCAGAATAGAGTTCCACACAAAGGCCTAAAAGGAAAAAATCCATTCAAATCTTGGATGGGATACAAGCCATATCTGTATCATCTTAGAGCCTTTGGTTCAAAATCTTGAGCCATGATTCCTTCAGAGAAGAGGAGAGCCTTAGAGCCTCAAAGCAAAGAGTGCATATTGGTTGGTTATGCACATAATACAAAAGCCTATAAACTATTGGATATGTCTACCATGCAGACCTTCATTGAAATAAGTGTCTAGTTTAAAGAATGGTCATTTCATGATGCCCACCATGTTGAAGCCGAAAGATTACCAACTACTCCACCACAATATGTTGAACAAGATAGTGAATCATCTGCTCATGAAAGTTCAGAATCTGATTCAGAAAGTGAATATGAGCACATTATAGATCCAAATACACAAGAACCTGTAGATCCAACACCACAAGATCCAGCACCACTTCCAAGATGGGCTTCAAAGACCATAGAATTTTCCGATAAGCTTGTTGGGGATCCACAAGATCCAAGAAGAACTAGATCTCAGTATCAAAATGCAAGCTTTGCACTCTCTCATACAGATCCCTTTCTTCCTAATAGATGATTTTTTATGGTTCAATCAGATCCAAAAACCTTCTTTGAGGCCTCCCAAGATCCAATATGGATAACAACTATGGATGAAGAGTACCAATCTCTTCAGAAAAATGATACTTGGGAGCTTGTTTCTCTCCCTCCTGGAAGGAAGCTTGTTCAGTGTAAGTGGTTATACAAAACAAATGTGGGCTCAGATGGAGTAACAAGCAAGTACAAGGATCACTTGGTTGCTAAAGGATTCTCTCACGTTCAAGGTATTGACTATACAAAGACCTTTGCTCCAGTTGCAAGGATGGACTCCGTCCGTCTTGTTTTGGCTCTAGTTGCATCCAACCACTGGGAGGTGCGTCACATGGATGTGAAGAGAGAATTCCTTCATGAAGATCTAGAGGAGGATATCTGCATGAAGAAACCTAAAGGATACTTTGATTATCCTTCATTAGTGTGTATATTAAGGAAGTCTTTATATAGGCTCAAGCAGGATCCTGGCAAGCATGGTATGCAAAGATGCAATCCTTCCTACTGCCAGAAGATTTTCAAAGATGCAAGTTTGATTGGAATGTCTACATTAGGCATGATGGTAAATCTCTTTTCCTTATTGTCGTATATGTTGATGATTTACTGATTACAAGGAGTCTCTCCTCATGCATTAGATCTATCAAAATAGCCTTGGAAAATTCCTTCTCTATGTTAGATTTGGGACTGCTAGAGCAGTTTCTTGGTGTTGAAGTCTCTTAGAGTGAAATTTAGGAATCAAGATTGCACGGTCTAAGTATGCATCAAATCTACTTGACAGGTTTCACATGACATAATGAAAACCAACAACATTTCCTTTTCTTCCAGGTGTTAGTCTCAAAGATGGTTCTTCTTCACCATTGGTGGATAGTACTTTGTATCGGCAATTGATCGGGAGTCTTTTGTTTATTACACATACTCGCCCTAATCTATCCTATGCAGTGAGTGTTATCTCCAGATACATGCAAGAGCCTAATGAGATTCACTGGAAAGTAGCTAAAAGTATCTTGCACCATTTGCAAGGGACAAAGAACTATGGTATTCACTATGCAACTGGGTCTCCATTGAGCCTTGTTGGGTACACAGATTTAGATTGGGATGGATACAACTCAGATCAGAATTCTAAATCAGGTTTTGTTTTCATGTTTGGATTCGGTCTTATCTATTAGTTGAGCAAAAAGTAGATAGATCTTGATATTTCATTAGCTAAAGCCGAGTACATAGGTGCAGCGAATGCAGCCATATAGTGTATCTGGTTGCAGGGCATCTTATCAGAGTTTCGTATTCACTACAGTACTCCACCAGTCATCTTTAGTGACAATCATAGTGCTATCAGGATTTCCACAGATCTAGTTCAAAGACAGAGGATCAAACACATTGAGATACATATGAACCATATCTGAGGATTGGTGCATGATCGTACTATCACACTGCTTTACTTCCCTTCAGAAGAGCAAATTGCATACATTTTCACCAAAACGTTTTCAATGAAAAATTTCAATCATCTCCGATCCCTTCTTGGGGTGAGTGATACTTTGGTTGATTAGATTTTTTACAATCTATCTTGAGGGGGGGGTTTGTTCCCACTGGGTTTTCCCTCTTTTCTCATTTATTTTAGATTTTTGTATGAGGTGAACTTTGGTGTTAGTAACCAGGGCCCTATTTTCCCATTTATTTACTTTTTTTTCCTCATAGTCAGGCTTAAGTGGGGTTGATGTAACATTCTAACCATATCAACATGTTTTATGCATGCATGCATCTTGCAAGCATTCCATGCAGTGGTAGCTGAGTCTCCTAGCACCTAGTCCTTATTTCCCCCCCTAGAGCTTCATTTTGGTCATCATTAGCCTCCTTATCCACTCAGAGTTCCTTATCCACATCACTGGAGTTCAAATGCGCCCTCATGCTTGATTTTAGGAGTCTACACAGTTAGTTCCATGAATTAAGGCACCTTGTCCCCTTGATTGCCTAGTTAATTGACTATTACACCTAGTTTCACTGCTACTAAGTGCAGGAGCGCCCTTTTTTACCATTATCAGAAATTTATGTGCCCCCTTGGATTCTCATCCCCTATTTTGGTGCCCAAATGACTCAGTCATGCTCAGTTCTACCTCAGTTGACCAACTATTGATCATTAGTGGCCTTATCGGGTGATGGTTCTAATGCAAACTAAGCCTAGACTTGAGGTGAATTTGAATCCTATAAGGGGATATTGAATTATCTTCATTGTATCATCTTTTGTTTACGAGTTCATTGTTGAATGATAATGTAACAACATTTCTCATCTGTGTTTCAGTTTCATGAGTGAATTGATAAGTGTTTCTTCCTAATTCTTTTTAGTGAAAGCATTGTGAAATTAGTGAGGTTTGTTCAAGCTTGTGATCTATCCTGTGGAATTTCACAAGAGGTTTGTGTGTGGATATAATTTTTGGTATTTTATGCAATATGTTATGATAAAGGATGAAGCATTGGTTTCAAAGCTATATATGAGTTGAATCCTCGTGTGACAATGTGCTAAAAGGATAGTTGCTATGTGCAATGGTAATATTTTTAATTAGTTTATGTTTCAAGATATGTGAGAGAATTATGATTATGTACATGTTATGATATGTTCATGCTATGCTCATAATATGCACATGTTATGAAAAAATGATATAATTGTTTATGTTGAAAAGAAACTTGAAAACTAACTAAAGGTACTTGAGAAAAAGTACTACCATAGAAGAAGTATGGATGCAAAAGTTGAATATGACAAAGTTATGTGCCATGAGATGAAAATGCATGAGTGAATTCTGTTTTAGATTATGAATTTTACATATGTCATGTATGACTGACAGATGTTGTAGGTACATCTTCAAGGGTAAAACTAAATTTTAATGAGTTTTCATGAAAAGAAACAATAGTATGTTACAAAAGAAAATTATTATTTATACTTCTCTTGATTTCAGAAATTATATCTATGTATGTGTTTTATGATAAACATTAGAAATACCTCGTAATGTTTGTGTAAAGAACAGGTTAATTAAGACAAGAAACATTGAAGATAACAAAAGAGATGCTAAAGCAAGCAAGGATAACTAAAGAAAGACATTACAAAGGAACTTGAATTTGAATTTTTAAGTGGCACGAACACCGAGGATGATGTTCATTCTAACGGGGGAGGATTGTAATACCCCCTCTTCAAAGAAATATTTGTTATATGGAAGTATTTTATGGTTAGGGTTTTTGGATAAAGAGAGGACAGTTAGGGTTATTGTTTTTGGCTATACGTTATCTTTTGAGAAACGTTTTTTCATAAACAGTTACCTGGTTCTTTTCCCACCATAATCGAGGGGATTGGATATTTTTCTGGATGCATTATATTCTGAAGAGCCAAAGGCCCTTTCTTCTGGATGGAACGACTGTGGTAAGGGGTTACCTAAAAGACTGGAATGCTCCCTTTTTACTTGCATCGGATCCTTTAAAAAACCCATTTTTTTGTATATGATTCTATATTCTCGCGAAGAGAAAAATTCACTTTGATGGCAACGATAAAAAGAATGTACCCTGCGTTGAAAAATATCAGAGTGTGGGAAGTGTTTAATTACATTGAGGAAGACTATTGGATTGATGAGAAGGGGCGTCTTGTGGTGAAGAAGGTAGGTACCCTTCTCAAGCAAGATAGTTATTCATTACATTTATTGAAAGAGGAACAAGTTACTCATTGCATTGACTGAAAGAGGAGTGAGGATTCTCCTATTGCCATTTTATGCTACTGTGTAACTTCTAGCAAAGGATAAAAATTAAGTAGGATGTTGTCTCTGAAAGGTATTATTGCTTACCCTTTTCTAGTGGGAGAGTGAACCTTCGATTTGTTTCCTTTCATTATGCTGAGGTGCGTTCTTTTTTCTACCTTCTTTGGATATCACAATATGTTGAAGAAATTGATATTTCTGTAAAGAAATATCCAATCTATTTATTTAGTATACACACATTCATAATGTAGAAAGAAGAAAGGGTGGTCTCCTTAAGAGAACCAACCTAATGATTTCCATCTTGCTACTGTCAAAAGGGGAACCTTTTGAGAGTTGCGGTTTGTTTGTTTTAAACCAAATTATATTCCTGATGATTTAAGGATAGTGTGGTTTATATTTGTTTAAAATTAACCATACACTCAACCATTAAGAGAAGAAAGTTTTTTTCTATGCCTATTAAGAGCCAAAACGCTTTGGTTGTCCATTGAGAGCCGAGCCGAGTTTTATTTTGTTTTTCAGAGAAATTAAGTTCTATATTTATTTATTAAGAACAAAACCCTACCTTAATGTTGAAGTTTGAACCTATAGTATCCAATCTTATTGAATATGAGATTGAGTCTAGTGTTTGTGTAGCCGATCCTAACTTCGATGAAATCAAATTATTATAGATGAAGCCTAGATTTTGATTATGAAGTTGAACTTACTTGTTAAGTAAACCCCTTAAACTTGCTTATTGTTTGAGAAATGATTATAAAAGTTTTGTTCAAACTATGTTGAGAAACCTTGGAAGTACCTCTTAATAGAGATTAAGCTCTTGGATTGTTTATAAAAAGTCCAATAATAATGTTTCTACATTAGATTAAATAATTTGACTATTTGCAAAAAGATTTCTGCTATTGGATAAGAAATACTGTGAAATAATAGAAAAAAGGAATTGCAGTGGAAGTGCTGTAATTTGTATCTTTTCATTGGAATAATAATATAAAAGGTACGACCCTTCTTTGTGGATGTAGCCTAGTTTTGGGTGAACCATGTATATTGGTGCCTCCCCTGTATATGTTTATTATGTGATAAATATCCACAATGTTTGGAATTGTTATATTTATGTTATTACTTTATCTTTGCATATTACTTATGTTAATGCAAAACAAATATGTTCTTGTAATAGAATAATAATACATGGTATGTTTGGAATTTAAATGGAATTCTCATCCGGATGGTTTAATGAGTTTATACTCTTGGGAATAATAGTAAGAATGTATTGGAGAAGCAAGTGATTATATACATTGTTATTTATAAGGTAGAATCAAACTCACCACTACTATTTGATCTTTTAAGTTTCATAAGCTTGATAGAATTATTTAACACATGGATAAGAACACACTGGTGAGAAAAATGCATTGGTAGAGATTATATCTTTTATAAATAATGTGACTAATGCAATTGGTTCTTGATGTCAAAGAAAAAAAATTTATACCCCATTTTCCAAAATAGTATGGAGGAATTTGGGTACATTACATTTAATTACTTTATTAAAATAAGAATAATAATCTCTATATGTTATTTTATTAATTGAATCCATTTAATAAAATATTTTATTATATTCTAATATATTTTTAATATAATCTACATACAACGAGAAATCATCAGGAAACCTAATGTCCCTAGTGAGACCCACACATAGGACATCCATCAGGAAACCTAACTCGACGACATCAAGTGAGGCCCACACATAGGCCAGCAAGACTGGGGACTTGAAACCAAGACCTCCTACTTGCAATTCACAACACTTGACCACTTGAGCTACCCCACCATGCTATGAATAATATTTTTTTTACAAGCATTTCAAGTCAAAAATTTTAAGGGGTGATTTTCCGAAGGAACGGGGGTTTAGCAAGTGGTCAGTTGAATGCTATAAATGGTGGTCGATCTAGATATTTCTTCTCAGAATTTTATCGTTTTACCAGCCTCGATCTTGCTGCAAGATTGCAATGGGAGAGCCACACGGAGGGGTTAAACAACCCTCCCATTCCAGGAAAGGAAAGAGCACTTTGGATCCAGGAAACTAGGCTACCTCGATCCAAGAAAAGGGCGATGGATCCAATGAAACCAACAAACCCATGGGTATTAATTCTATGCTAAGAACATCAGGCCAGTGCCTGCCGAAAGCAAATAATTTCCTCACTCTGTAGATAAATACAGAAGTCCTAAGAGCCCATATCCAGCATATGAAAGATCACGCACTAATCGTGAAGTTCGTTGGCATTTGTCCCTCGGAGAAGGAGCTAACCTAGTGGATCAATGTCACCTGAAAACCCCAAGGGCACTATGATCTTCATCTGGGGGATAAAGGATTTTTCACAATTGTCTTCCTCAACCTTGAGGACAGGAACAAAATCTTTGAAGGAGGACCGTATTTTTTCAATTCAATAGGGCTTTTCTTGACACCATGGAAAGAAAGCTTCAATCTAGAAAACTAAGACATGTCCTTTGTCCCAATATGGATAAGACTCTATTCCATCCCGTCAGAATATCAGCATGAGAGCATCCTGGAAGCTTTGGGAAACACAATTGGAGAATTTGTCAAAATTTTAGAGCAAACAAAGAAAATGCGATACACTTCCTATGCTAGACTCTACGTCTACATGGACATAACCAAGGATCTACCGGAAGGCATCAATATCTGTTGGGATGATGAAGACTAGTTCCAACCCTTAGACTATGAGCAGATTCACTTTAGGTGCATGCGCTGCCACGAGCACAGACACATGTTCAGAGATTGCCTAGAGAACTCTCCAGATATTTCACACAAAGGTAAAGGGATTAAGGATGCAGACGACTTTACTAAATTTTCCAGCAGGAAGCGTTCAGCTAAATGCAATGCTGGCCCGAAGATAAATAAAAAATCTCAAACCTCCAACAAATTTGATGTGCTACAGTCTGACCATATGCTTGACAACCCTGGAGATGGATCTGGCAATATTCAAGAGAAGCATAATGATGCAGATCCAAAGGAAAATGACTCATTACTCACAAATCTTCCCGAGGAGGAAGAGGATACTGAAATGAAAGGAGAAGACATAGAGGATATAGATATAGGTGATCTAGATCTTGATGAGCTAGAGAAATTTGTTCAGGATCCAAGCAAAGTGATCATACCTTCTCAGCAAGTAGTCTTGCTCAAAGAGGCCATCATCAAATCCAGAGGGGAAAAATATTTGGCAATAGTTCCAGAAAATGTGAATGCAAAAATCCATGAGGTGAAAAAAATGGTAATGAAAGGCATGGAAGAAGGACCAACCAGCATCGAATTGAAGAAATTGGGGAAAAATTGGTGGCATCCGGTCAATTTCCCACTATTGAGGAGATTTTTTCCACTTCTTTCAAAACTACTCAATGAAGCTTATCACCTGGAACATTAGAGGTTGTAATACTCCCCAGAAAAGGTGTCTTCTGAAAAGGAAAATAATATTGGAAAAACCTTCAGTCATGTTCATACAAGAAACAAAATGCTCTGAAGACGAGTTCAAAGCTTTAGGCTCTAAAATTTGGAGAGGTAGTGAGGCCATAGCTATTGATGCCAATGTCTCAGGAGGAGGGATGGGTATACTTTGGAATCCCCTTGAGGTATGCTTATCCGGATTCCTTGCTACCAAATTTTCCATTTCTGTTGAATTTCATGTTATAGGCACGAGTACAAGAGGCATTATCTCTAATGTATACGGGCCCTTATATCTCTCCCCCAAACAAGAATTCTTGGACTCTCTTAAAATGCTAAGCCTCTGGGTTGGACAAAATAATTGGATATTAGGTGGCGACTTGATCGACCTAATCCGAAATCTCAGTGAGAAAAAAGGAGGGCTGCGCACTCTGAGCAACACAAGTGCTCATTTTGATCAACTGATCAACTCCCCCACTCTTGTGGACATTGATACTGCCAATAGCACCTATACCTCGAGTAACAAACATTATGGGGATAGCTATATTGCCTCCCTCTTAGACCGATTCCTGCTCTCGGAATCCATTCTCACTAGTGGTGCTGATATCTCATCTTTAGTGCTTCCTACCGCGGGTTCGGACCATTGGTCGGTCTGTCTTGACTGGAGGAAAATAGGGGAACACTTATGGAGGCCTTTCAGATTCAAAATTGTTTGGCTCTCCCACCATGACTTTCAATCACTTATGCAGCAATGGTGGAAAGAATTTCAACCCCCCGAAGGCTGTCCCATGTTCAAATTTCAACAAAAACTAAAATATATTAAAGCTCAGGTCAAACTTTGGAACAAAGAACACTTTGGAAACATTCATCTTGAAAAGAAGCGATTGGAATCCCAGATAGTAGATCTGCAAAGATTGGTCATGGAGAATGGCTATTCAGATTCTCTTAGAGAAGAAGAGAAAAAAACTTTTGGAGGATCTGGACATGAGAGAAGCACAAGAAGAGACCCTATGGAAAACAAAGTCTAGAAATATTTGGCTTAAAGAGGGAGACCGAAACTCTTCCTTTTTCTTCCATGCCACTATTCAACACAGACAAACCAATAAAATTGCTCGCCTGAAAACAAAACATGGTCTAAATGTGGAGACTCATGTAGAGATTGAAAATGCTCTTACAGATCACTTTAGAGCTTTGATGAAGGAGCCATATCTTGATCGAAATGAAGCTATTGGAGGAAATACTCAGGCACATTCCAACTCTTGTTTCTCAAGAACGGAATGGTTTTATACTCAGGCCATTTGAAATGGCAGAATTGGAAGATGCTGTCAAAAAAATGAAGAATGATAAAGTACCAGGCCTAGATGGTTTTACTACAAATTTCTTTCACGCCTGCTGGGATATTGTCAAAGAAGAAGTTCTGGAGATCGTAGAAGACTCAAGGAATTCTGGAAATGTTTTAAAATCTTTTAATTCGAATTTCATCTCTCTCATTCCCAAGGAAAACGGAGCAGACTCCCTAGGTAAATTCAGACCTATTTCTCTCTGCAATGTCATCTTCAAAATCATAACCAAAGCCATTGCTGTCAGGCTTAAACCTCTCCCGCCCTCCTTAATCTCTCATGAGCAATCCAGTTATGTCGAGGGAAGACAAATCATTGATATTATCCTACTTTCCCATGAAATCATTCACTCCCTTAAAGTCTCAAAAAAGCCAGGAATGCTAATCAAACTTGACTTCTCTAAGGATTTTGACAAACTGAACTGGCAATTCTTGAGGAAAATTCTTCTTGCCTTTGGATTCTGCTCTCATTGGGTTAAATGGATCAGCAACTTGATATCCTCTGCTTTCTTCTCCATCTTAATAAATGGCACCCCCTCTTGTACCTTTCAACCCTCATGATGCATCAGACAGGGGGACCCTCTTTCCCCATTTCTTTTTGTCTTGATGGCCGAAGGGCTTGGGCGCTTACTCAAATCCAGAAATCAGACCCTTGCTATCAAAGGTCTTTCCTTTCATCCAATTCTCCCCCCTCAAACTCATCAACAGTTTGTGGAAGATACCCTCTTAATGGGTCTCTCCTCTGTCCAGGAATCTAGAGCTTTTAAAGAAAGTTTTCAAAATTTTCTCACTGCCAATGGATTGGACATTAAAAAAGACAAATCTCATGTTTATTTTTTCAACACCTGCAAGATAACGAAGTGCAACATCCTAATAATTTTGGATGTTACCGAGGGATCCCTACCCACCAAATATCTGGGTGCTCCCTTGGTGGATTCTATTGTCAAACAAGTTTCCTGGAAAGACATTTTGGACAACATGAAAAATAAGCTCAATTGCTAGACCCTTTAGGCCTTAAACCTTCCCTGCCGCCTTACTCTTATCAAATCCATTCTGCAAGCTATGCCCATGTATCTCTTCTATGTCCTAGCTTCTCCCAAAGCTGCACTAAAGAAAATTCGCACCCTGCAGCGATCTTTCCTCTGGGGAGGCTCGGAGAATCATAAAAAATGGGATCTTGTGGACTGGAATTCTGTCTTCACTTCCTAGTTGGTAGGAGGTTTAGGCTATCGTGATCCTGAAGTCAGCAAGAAAAATATTCTGTGCAAAAATATGGTGGAGATGGATCTCCCATTCCTCAGTGCCTTGGGTTCTTCTTTGGCATGCAAAATATGCTTCTAATTGGGATAACCAACACCTCATCAGATACTCTGAGAATATAAAAGGTTCTCATTTATGGAACTCATCCCAAGCCAATCTCTCTCTTGTTCAAAGGTTCAACTTTTGGGAAATTCGTAATGGGGAATCAACAAATTTGTTCCTAGACTCCTGAGAACAACAAACTCCCCTAATGGAAGAAGCGAGAACTCCTATCCTAAGAGAGAAACTCCTAGTTCAACAAAAAACCAAGGTACAAGACATGTGGGCAGAGGGGGAAAATGACAGACATTTCAGAAAATGGAAAAGCTTCTTTTGTTGGAAAGATCTCAGTCCTGAAGAAGACATCACAACTTTCTGGGATATTCTCCAATCCAGGAAAATCCGTATTCACAATGGCCCTGACAAGATAAGGTGGGGATTCTCCCAAGCAGGATCTTTTAATTTGAAAGAAGCACCCCTGCTTCTTCCTAATCTTCCTAATGCGCCCCAAGAATAAAAATGGAAGAAAGTGTGGAAGGAAAATCTCTGGCCAAAAATATCCTCCTTTCTTTGGCTCCTACTGCGCAAACGTATATTAACCTAGGAAAATAGGATTAAAAGAGGCTATTCGAGACCAGCATGGTGTTGTATGTGCAGGAAAGAAGGAGAATCCATCAATCACATCCTCGATGAGTGTGAATTTGTTGAATCCATCTGGAAAAAAAGAGAAGACATTTTCCAGAAATCTTCTAGGGTGATTAGGCATCCAGATCTCTTAGTAGCTAATTGGACTTCTTCTCCTTTCATAAGCCCTATACTCAATAGAATTTGGGAACTTTTCCTAGGCTTTGTCGTTTGGGGAATATGGTTGGAAAGGAATCACATACTTTTTGAGAACAAAACAAAGAAGGAAGAAAATGTATGGCATACTTTACAAAAGCACATTCTTGAAACCCTTCGCCTCAGCTCATGGGGAGACAATGACCTTGCCTCCAATGCTAGAGAAAAGAAGATGCTAATTCAATGGGGTGTGTCCTCCATTCCGGATTATATTGGGTCACACAAGTAAAAAATGATAAAACTGGACTCTCCGGACTTCTAGTCACCTCCATCCCCTAGAGTCTTCAAAATCAATTTTGATGGCACCTCAAATGGAAACCCTAGACTCACGGGCTTTGGAGGCGCTATTAGAAATCCTAGTGGAAACATCATTGGTGTTTTCTGTGGCTCCATAGGATTTTCCACCAACAATGCCGCTGAGCTGGATGGCCTTCTGGTAGGTATCAATTGGGCCCTCACACAACATTGGACTCCTCTTATAGTGGAAGGTGACTCTCTCCTGGTCATCACTATGGCCACTAGGATTCAAAATGGATCGATGGGAAGCAAAATCGCTAAAAACTGGAGACTGGAAAGCATAATTGGATTCCTAGAATCGCTGTTATCTGCAAATACAACGATTATCTTTAGGCATGTCCACAGAAAAGACAATAATCTTGCTGATTCTATTGCCAATTATGGGGTTGCCAAAAGTAATGCCACCTAGATGTTTCAATGGGAGGACATTCAGGATCAGGCTATTAAAAGAATGTGGCAAATTCTTGCTTCAAAAGATATTGACACCCCAAAATCGGATGAGCAATACCCACGGTAGAAAGGACCGACATGAATCTGTCACATGCCTCTATAGATGTCAGGATCTCTGGAGCTTAAAACCCTACTCAGATCGCATCACACAGACGTTCAGACAAGGAACGTTGATAGGGTAATTACAGATTTGAGGTTTCATGTTGATTGCGACTTGGAGAGCTATCCTTTCATGCTCTTGACCATTTGGCTCTGGTTCTTATGCCATCATCTCCATGGAAGATTATGCCCCTGCGAGATTTCCTATTTACAATTCTCTCGGCTTACTCATGCTTGTTTCTTTCTGGAGATTCATCACGATCCCTTTCACGCCCCTGATCCAACGATTACGCTACAGGCGTAGTTACAGCAACCGAATTCATGAAACTATTGTCTCTTATGTAATCATGTCTCTTTCCTTCAAAGGGTGGACCACTCAAACATTGCTCAGATTATCTGTATGGGTTCTGTTTGTTAGTTTTTCAAAATTTACTTCAATCTGATCTAGGATCTTAACTGAGAGAACAACATGTACAACATATCTACAGCATATCAATCATGGACACAATAATGCAAGCACACAAGAAACACAGAGTTTACTTGGGGAAAAACCTAAAGGTGAAAAACCCCAATAACTTCCTCAGAGATAGATAGAGCAATCATACAACCCAATCATAAGAGATACACATCTCTTGGCAGCATCTTCTCCTCCTCCACAAGTGCGCCACTCTCCAAAGAGTGTGTGTGAGAATAGAATGATGAAATAGAGTGCCTCCTGCACTCTATTTATACTTGACTTGACTTGCCTAATAACCTTTACTAGGTCGGCCTTAACTTAACCACATAACATAATGCTGACTGGGCCGACACCCAATAGGGTGGTCTAATAACCCTTTGACCCACATGGCCGACCCCCAATATGGTGGTCTAATAACACTTCGACCCACATGACTTATACAGGGATGACCCCAACAAGGTGGTCTAATAACCCATCAAGTATAAGTTACGACACTTACAATATAAATGACGACACTTCCGTATAGAGGAATAATAACATCTCTATAGGAATACAAACACTTATGTATGAGGAATAATACCATCTCTATAGGAGTACAATATACATATATGAAATACATTCTGAAGTTACATATACATCAACACTCCCTCTTAACTAGGAAGGTATTTCTCGACACAGATCTTCTAGCACAAGTCTTCTTCTCTGGATCATCGTCACTGGATAATCATCATCAAGTCATCGTCATTGTCACTACTGCTACTATCTCAATCAATATTTGAATCTACTCGTTATGGGAAGTTCTACAGAGCTAGTCCTTTTTCATACTGGATGTAGGCCCACTACCTGCAGGTCTTTATCATCACTGGCCATACTGTGGAATCCTCAGGACTTATTACGTGCATCACAAAACCTTAAAAGAGTCTCTTGGCTAGAAAGAACCCTAAAGAGCATCTGAGGCCTTTTTCATCCTGTCTAGATCTCCAGGACTGATTACATGTGACTCCAGCACAAAACCTCGAAAGAGAATCCCATGACTGATTACGAGCACACAGCTCAACCTATCGGATCTCCCAGGGCACAAATTACATGTGGTCACCACAAAACCTCGAAAGAGCATCCCAGGACTGATTACGAGCACACGGCTCAACCTATCGAATCTCCCAAGGCACAAATTACATGTGGTCATGGAAAAAACTTGAAAGAGAATCCCAGGACTGATTACGAGCACACGGCTCAACCTATCGGATCTCCCAGGGCACAAATTACATGCCATAGGACAAAACCTCGAAAGAGCATTTGCCAGATATCCTAGGGCACAAATTATATGCCATAGGAAAAACCTCGAAAGACTATTTGCAAATCTCCCAGGGCACAAATTATATGTCCTCCCAAGCAAAACCTCGAAAGAGCATTTTCCAGATATCCTAGGGCACAAATTACATGCCATGGGAAAAACCTCGAAAGACTATCTGCAAATCTCCCAGGGCACAAATTATATTCTTATTTGCACAACTTGTTCCACAGCCACAGAGTATCAGCCTGATACTCATCATACATCATCCTGATGTACACATGATCATCCTGATCATCAACACTACATCATCTTGCTTCCTGTCATCTGGAGCAACATCCTGAAGCTCATCATCCATGATCATCCTGTTATACAATGCATCTACGTGATGCATACCAAGTATCTACCTGATACATATCATCATACATGATCCACCTGATCATACAATGTATCCACCTGATACACATACAAATACATGATCCACCTGATCATACCTGATACATATCAACATACCTGATCTACCTAATCATACAACGTATCCACCTGATACATATACAGATACATGGTCCAAGCATCCAACATGATGCATATACAAATACATACAAATGATCCAACTGATCATATCCAACATCCAACATGATACATACATACATAAATGATCCAACTGATCATATCCAGCATCCAACATGATGCATACATACATAAATGATGTATATACATATACAGAGCAGTAACTGGAGCATCGTCCTGATGCTCATCATTTAGTGCTTACATCCACAGCCATGTGAAGGATCCTCCTTCCAACATGCTTGGAATGGATTCTACAAATGTCTCCATCACTTCTTCCTCGAAGTGTCATCGTTCTGAAGAACACCAAGCCTCTCTCTGAAGTACTCAAACTTCACTTTGGCTAGTGGCTTCGTCAATACATCTGCAATCTGCTCATCCGTCGCAACATACAGGAGCTTCACTACTCCTCTCTGCACCATATCCCTAATATAGTGATATTTGATCTCTATGTGTTTCGACCTGTCGTGGAACACTGGGTTCTCAGACAGCTTCACAAAACTCTCATTGTCACAAAATATACTAGTAGCCTCTAGCGGTAGATCAAATAACTCAAACAGTAGCTTCTGAATCCATACTGCCTCACAACTAGCTGAATAGGCTGCAACATACTCTACTTCAGCTATACTCAGTGCTACCCAGGACTGCTTCCTACTAAACCAAGATATCACACCTGATCCCATACTGAAGCAGCACCCAGAAGTGCTCTTCCTATCTACAGCACTGCCTTCCCAATTTGAATCAGCATAACCCTGTAGGTTAAACTTTTGATTCGCATGATACTTGAGCCCATAATCAACTGTACCCTTCAGGTACCTCAAAATATGCTTTATAGCAACTAGGTGAACACTCCTTGGATCCATCAGGAACTGGCTCAATGTGTTCACCGCAAAGCAAATATCTGGTCTCATGTTCGTCAGGTACATCAAGGACCCAATCATCTGACAATACATAGTGATATCAACCGGCTCAGATGAAGCATCACATAGAAGCTTCAGGTTTGATGCCATAGGTGTGGCCATGGCCTTGCAGTCCATCATCCTGAACCTCTTCAAGATCTCTACTGCATACTTCCCTTGTCCAAGGAAGATTCCATCTGCACTCTGCCACACCTCCATACCTAGAAAATAGTGCATCATCCACAAGTTCTTAATCTCGAACTCGGAAGCAAGCTTCCACTACGTATCGGCAATCAATCTATCTTCACCTGTAATAAACAGGTCATCCATATACAAAAGTAGTATCACTGGATTTCCTTCCTCAACCTTGTAGTAAAGGTTGGAATCCGCTTTACTCTTGGTAAATCCCAAACTGGATAGAAAGCTGTCTATCCTACCATACCAAGATCTGCACATATATGAATCCCTGTCATGTGTCTCAGAACCAAGTGGCTGCTCCGCATACACTTCTTCTTCAACTACACCATTCAAGAAAGCTGTATTGAAATCCATCTGGTGTATCTTCCATTTAATTACTGTAGCCAGAGCAAGTACGGATCTAATGGAATTGTATCTTGCTACAGGAGAAAAAGTCTCTATGCTACCACCTGCAGCATGCTTGATCTTGTAGATCCTCTTGGAAGTCACTACAGACTCCCCTTCAGGTATTGGGACTGCATCCCAAACATCTTCATGATCGACTGGTACTCCTCGATCATGGCATTCTTCCCAGATCCTGGGAACTTCAATATCTTCAATATTTTCAATAGATAACTTTGTTGTTGAACAAATGTTGTAGTCCTTCTTTTGTAGGTGATGGTATATGATCTTTCCTACACAACAAGTTAAATTGCATGATTAGAAAACATCTCATAGTTTTCAGAACAAATTCTTACACATAAAGAAATATGTCATACAGTCATGCAATTATCTTAGCCAATGCTTCAATACAACATTTATCCATATCTTGTAACTTTCTAGATGCCTTCCAATCTCTACCAGAACATTGTTAAGAGTGTGCACAACTCCCAACATGTCAGCAAAGAGGTTTCATTCTAGATAAGTAGCAATGGAATGTTGTATAGTGCCATAGGCCACTTACCCATGTATATTAGTAGTATACTATTCATCAATGCAACTATTCTAATATGCATAATACACAACCTAATTTTAGGAACATGAGTATATACATTATTGAACAATATTATTTAAACAATAAAATATGCAATGAATGATAATTAAAATACTTATCTTTGTTTGTTTGTTGGGTTGACTCCTTCCCAGTCTTTGCTTCTTTTCTGCAACTCCATTTTGATGTGGATTGTGAGAAGTGGTCAACTCCCTCTGAATATCAGCATCCTTGTAGAAACTACTGAAGTGTGCTCCTTCTTGATCTTTGCTTCCTTGTAGGAACAACTGGAGTGTTCTCCCTCTTGATATTTTCTTCCTTGCAGGAACGACTGGAGTGTGCTCCCTCTTGATCTTTGCTTCCTTGCAGGAACAACTGGAGTGTGCTCCCTCTTGATCTTTGCTTCCTGGATTACCTGTCCTTGAACTTATATCCATCACTATGCATGCTTATTAGTATCATCATTGTGTTATCCTCGAGGTCTCATACATAATTACACATTCATTAGTATACTCTTAATACCATCAAAACACAATAATCTTAAACATGTATAGTCATGATCATTTCAAACACAGATAATAAACATTAGTATTCAAGGTTTCAGGGAAGTCTTCTTTTACTCATGCATATTCTTATTTGACCATAGGACTCTTCTGGTTAGTTAGATCATCAATCAATATAAGAGACATAAAATGCATAAACCCTTGATTACTTACATTTCTAACTTTATGAATAAACATAACCAATCATACCAAGTATACTTATATAAGGGATCCTAACACAAGGTAGGATTCTAACTTGATATAGGAAAAAAACATTCATGGATTGGTATGTTAGCTAGTTATGTCTAACATACCCACATGATGTATTCTTCTTCTCTTCAATGACTTGTGCTAGTAACCTGCATATCTCATAGGTTAACCATTATAGAACCAAGTTATACATACCTCGTAAATAGATCTTCTAATTGATCCATGACAATGGATGAATCTTTGTCTTCATGTCATCATGATCATATGTTCTTGAACTAGAACATGATTTGTCTTTCTTGGTGTACCTTTCATGTTAGCGGACAACATAAACCTCATACAACACCATAATGCATTAGTACAATCATAAGTGTCAACACCCTAATCAATGAATATCTTCTATCATGCATTCATAATCTTATTAAAGTGATACGACAAGTCTAAATTTAATCAAGATTGTACTAACCGTAATAACATGAATACAAACATACCATAAACTTAATCATGAACAAATCTCGAAACATACCTGGATGAGTCATACCTGTCGAGATTGCTTGTAATCTTCTTATGTAAGGCCTTAGCCTCATCTCCCTCTGAAACATGAACTTCTTCACTTATGCAGGTGACCAGTCCATTCTCTTCTAGGATTAACCCAATCCACTTGATTTGCAGGAACTCGATCTGGAACTGGATTAGGGTTTGTCAGAGAAACCCTAAAAATTCAAACTTTGAATTTCAAACTTCTGAAAGGATAGAAATATGCGCCTTGATAAGTTGATCAAGCTGGTATACTTATAATTTAAAAACTGCAAAGTTTCACCCCTCAAATTTGCCTTTGAAACTTCTGGATTCACTAGACATGACCCCGAACTAGGGTTTGATAAAGCCCACCCTTCTGCCTAATCAAAAGGTTCGATCCAAAGCTCTAAGCTTCTATTTTTCTGAGGAGCTTCCAGACGTGGTCACAGATTTCAAAAATTTCCATTTTTTTTTTCAAAAGCCCTAATTTTTCACTTTTCCGATCAAAGTCCCGAACTAGGGTTTGATCAAGCCTGGCCTTCTTCCCAACCAAAAATTATGATATTGGTCTCTAAATTTTGATTTTGATGAGTACCATTTAGCTGTAGTCTCCGATTACAAAAATTCTAACTTTCTCCGAAACCCTAAATTTCGGAGGCCATGAATGAAGGTGCCCAAAAATAATTATGTTTTGACAGAAATATGTACCTGATTGTTTCTGGTGTAACTCCGAACTTTTCGATCCACAGGGTCTGAAATTTTTTCTTGTGATAGCTCGACCTGTCGTATTTCCAACCCCATAGTTCTGACCTCAAATGGATTCTCTGAGAGAGAGTTATGCCAAGTGTTGCAACATGACCTGTTTATGGGATAAAACAGGAGAGCGAACTTGTATGGCGTGCCACATGTCACTGGTTCAGTTTCGGCCTCTAAAAATGATATCTTGGAAAGTACAGTCTGTGCACTACCTGTCACATTTTACGAAATTTCATTTAGATCTTCCTAGCCCAAGTTATGACCTTTTTTCCAAGGTCACTTGTTTATGACTGAGATCTGGAAGAGGCAGAAACCCTATATTGTACAGATCATAAAATACAAATTACAACGAATTAGAGGTTGTCCTTTGGAAAAACGGTACATGGGGATCTTAGATTTTCCCTGTACGATTTTCAGACCCTGAAACCTCGCCTAAATTTATTTATAGCGAAAGTAATACGATGACTGGTTTTTGTTATATCAAGCCCTAGCTTCGCAATTGCAACAAGTGTCATACATGCCATACCATGCCTTCTTTCAGGCTAGCTCTGATACCATGTTAGTTTTTCAGAATTTACTTCAATCTGATCTAGGATCTTAACTAAGAGAACAACATGTACAGCATATCTACAGCATATCAATCATGGACACAATAATGCAAGCACACAAGAGACACAGAGTTTACTTGGGGAAAACCCTAAAGGTGAAAAACCCCAATAACTTCCTCAAAGATAGATAGAGCAATTATACAACACAATCATAAGAGATAGACATCTCCTAGCAGCAGATTCTCCTCCTCCACAAATGCACCACTCTCCAAAGAGTTTGTGTGAGAATAGAATGATGAAATAGAGTGCCTCCCGCACTCTATTTATACTTGACTTGACTTGCCTAATAACCTTTACTAGGTCGGCCTTAACTTAACTACATAACATAATGCTGACTGGGCTGACACCCAATAGGGTGGTCTAATAACCCTTTGACCCACATGTCCGACCCCCAATATGGTGGTCTAATAACCCTTCGACCCACATGACTTATACAGGGCCGACCCCAACAAGGTGGTCTAATAACCCATCAAGTATAAGTTACGACACTTACAATATAAATGATGACACTTCCGTATAGAGGAATAATAACATCTCTATAGGAATACAAACACTTTTGTATAGAGGAATAATACCATCTCTATAGGAGTAAAATATACATATATGAAATACATTCCAAAGTTACATATACATCAACACTGTTGAATAAGATCCTTTGTTGGTCATGCGTTTCAGTCTGATTCCCTCTATAGGGTAGACTTTGGATTGTACCAAATTTTGCTAATGTAAGTAATAGAAAGGCCTCATTCTTACCAAACAAAGTCAAAATTTTTAAAGAATATGAAATTTTATTGTTTAATTCAAATTGAATGATTTTTTATCAACCAAAACATGTTATAGGTGTAAAAGACAATTTGTGTTAAAGATGTATAAAACAATATATAATTTATATCCACAAAGCTTTCACCAAAAAACCTCCAATACCATATTATTGAATCTTTCTTCCAAATTTCTTTTCTTCCTTAAAAAGTCCTAAAAGAAGTTCATAAAAATGACTCTACTTCTCCTTTGTCTTTTTACATATCCTCTACTCTAGCATGGACTTGTTGAAGGAGAAAGGCCTTATGGAAAATGGTATTCTCATTAGCATATCTCATTACATCAAATTTGTTTTTGAGGTCATGTTGGAACTTCCACTGGCATTTTGGTTATGTCAAGGAACTCAAGCAATAGGATGACTGTGTTATTATTCTAAAAGAGTGTGATTTTGTGGATGTCCACAACTTCGTCTACTCCATTGATATGTTTTTCATTCTCTCATTGCACTTCCTAGAGATCCTTATTTATATCTTTGATGCTGCAGAGCATGGTTGAGGCTTTCTACCAACCTGTTGATTTCATCTGGATGTAACAAGAGCAACCTTTCTAACATAAGTCCAAAGTCATCTTGCCACATGGATATTGTTGGAACATGATTCTTATATGTAATAAATTCATGTTCTATAAGTGACCAGTTGAACAAATTTTATTAATATGAGTTGTTAGAGGATCGCTCATATATGATCTCAACCTCTTCTTCTAAATTGGGAATAAGTTATATCTCATAACAAATCGTGAACTCTATATAATAGAGTTGCAGCCTATTGTAATGATACAAGTGATTCATAACATCATGTGTGGAATTTGTGCGCATATGTAAGCTATCAATCGCGTTTCTTGTTCAATGTATTTAGTTGTCCTAATGTTTCTAAGGAATTGGAGAAGAGACCAAGTTAGAGAAATCTGTGTTCTTGTAGATTTTATCATCATGGTATCAAGGCAAGGTAGATCGTGATTCATTGCTTCCTAGTGGAATCACATCTGGAGTTTTTATATCATTCTAAGTGAAGAACGATGACAAATTCGAGGTGTAGATCTGTGAATCAACAGGGAAATACATATATTTTTCCTTTTCTTTTTTATTGAAAGACAATGACATGTCATTCCGAAGTTTGATCTGTCATACCTATATGTTTAAGGGAGCCAGCAACAACTTGAGGGTGTGAGACAGAGGCCAAATGTAACGTACCTACCTTGCAGTTGGCGACAACCCATCACTAGGTCATCCATCGACAACTCGAGTACATGAAAAACCTACATTCCTAACACAACCAAGAGGTGGATTGATGCATTTGGGCACTTCCATGAGCACGTAAGGAAATCATTGATGGATTGGGAATGAGTGGAAAATTTTCGGTATTGAGGCATGTGATCAAGAGGCTTTGGAAACAAGGCAATGGAAAGGGGATTCAACAGTTGGAAAAATATTTGATAGAGAATGCTTTAGTAGTCGGAAAAATATTCGACAGAGAAGGCTTCAGCAAGTAGCAAAGTGGAAAATATGCCATCGAGTCCATTTTCCTAACGCATGGTGGTAAGACTCCCCAATGAGGGGAAAAATGATTTTACACCATGCTACGCACATGTGGATTCCATTGGCATGAAACTTAGGATTTTGGACAAAGGGGATAGAGCACAAGTCAAAGAATCGAAAAAAAATTAGTAGAGTGGAGCACCTGACATAAGTGCGCCCAAGGAGGGCATTGAGAGAATTCCTCAAGTGCTAAAAATCAGGTCAATAGAGTTACCAACGATCCTCTAGGTCGACCGTCGAGAGTGCATCTAGATTTCTTGGGGCTTCACAAATGACGCGTTCCTTTGTTTGGGGCCACTTATGATGAGGACGCATCATATGTACTAGATCGATATAGTTGAGAAAAAATCATTCATTCATCCAATGAGCAATCCAACCATGGAAGAGGTGCTAAGCTTGAGTTCCCAATTGAAAGATAATTTATGACAACAGGCTTCAAGAGAGACAGAGGTGGAAACAAATAAACTAAGATATTTTAGGATAGAGCACCCAATGAGTGTTGTTCATTGTATTTTGGGTATCAAGCTAAAGGCCCCACCCCCTTTGTATCTGAATTTCCAGCCATTTCCCAGAACACCCATTGTAACTTGTTCGCTTAATAAGACTTTTCAAATGCCTAGTTTGGGAACCCATCCAATATATTGTGATGTGGTTTGGTCTCTTGTGTGACTGTTGAATTTAGTAAGTAAGATCACACACATAATAATCTAATTCTAAGTGCAGGTTGACAAGGTTGTTGGGCATGGTTGGATCAAGCAATAGGTAACTCATCGACATAAGGTATGGGAATGCCATGAGTGAAGAGGCATATTCCACCATAGAGTAACCTCAGGTGACCAAGTCCTTGCAACAAAATTTGGGTGGTGTCACATGATCACCGAATTTCAAGCAAGTTTACAACACCGAAGCTTTGGGGTTATGACAAATGGTATTAGAGCAAGTTTGAAGACCGAAAGTTTTATGAAAAGTGAAGTTTTAGTAGGCCTATTCACTACTATCTCGATTGTGACAGATGGTATCAAAGTTGAGGAGTGAAGTTTCAAGAAAAAGTGCACCCAGGATGTAGTACGTCAAGAGAGGTGTACCTAGGACACAACGCATTGGGAGAGGTGCACTCAAGGAAAAGTGCACCTAATATGCAGTGAATTGGGAGAGGTGCACCTAATGAAAAGTGCACCAAGGGAGTAGCACATCAGGAGAGGTTCGTCTGAAACATAATACTTGACTGAAACACAATGTTCCTAGGAAGAAGTGTGCTTGAAAAATATCCCAACTAGGAGGAAGTGTTCCTAGGAGACAGTCCATGTTGGTAGAGACACACACGTCAGCAAAACAACACTTTGGTAGAGATGCATCCGTTGGAAAAAAAACATCAGTAGGGAGTAGCACATTGGTAGGATGGCGCATTATGCAGACAAAGGAAGAGAGGTAAAATAATTTAAAGTGGGGGATCGTGTGTATTGGAAATTCATGCCAAAGAAGAGTTCCCTGAAATTGGGAATCTGTCCAAAGCTTGCAAACCAATTTTCTGGGCCATTTGAAAATTTGGACAGGATAGGGCCTATAGCTTATGCTTTAGCATTTCCTGCCTGTTTATGTATGCATAATGTATTTTAGGTGTATTTATTAAAGAAATATGTGTTTGATCCTAACCACATACTTGATTGGGATTTGATTTAGGTGGAAATGGAATGAGATATTCTGGTGCAACCAGTACGTATCCTCGATCGAAAAGTTACGTTGCTAAGGAATAGGGTCATCAGACAAGGAAAGGTCCAATGGACATATTACAGTCCTAAAGAAGCAACATGGGATCTCGAGGATGTGATGCGGGAGTCATACCTACAACTATTATGAAGTTTTGATAAAAAAATTATAAATATACATAGTGTTGATGTTGCACCGAGGACAATGCATAAATTAAGGGGGAGGGAAATGCAATACCCCATTTTTTACTCTGTGAAGTAAATTTTGTATATATTGATGTAAAAGGATAGAAGTCATAAACAAATGGCCAGGATGACCAAGACTATGTAAACAGGTACATTTTTATATTGATATAAAACCCCTAATGTTTGTAGAGGAAGAAGGACGAATAAGAGATGGGGATCTTCGAATCCACAAGAGAGGAAGTGATAGTTGGACTTAGTTTATTTCCCTAGCCTTAGCAATTTAAATCAAGTACTTAAACCTTGATTAAGAGCCATGCTTTGATTAAGAATTATTTAATTATCTTAAATTGGGATTAAGAGGGGGAAAAGTAGTTCCATTTGGAGGAGCACATGGAAATATAATCCATGCTTATAAAAGTGAGAACTTGAGATTGAGAGGGGTTCGTTCCTCATACACTCCCACCATTTAAATTGCATTCACCACCATCCTTGCCATGATCTTGGAGAGCCACTGAGTGGTAACATGAAAAAGATCCAAGAAGAAATTGTTGGGAATGAATAGTGCATGCCATTAACCCAGGTAGACTGGTGTGTGAGAGAAACCTAACCTGCATCTTGTGCCCTGGAGTCCCGATTTAAAGACTTCATATCCAGCCTATGGTGGAGCGCTAGAAGGGAACTAGAGGATTCCCACGAGATTGTTATCCCAGAGAAGCGATCTTTTTCTTGGAGTTGTGCAGATTGATGGGGAAGGAGAATTGAGGATTGGAACAACTGTGGAGGGGGATTTCTTCACTACTGGGTTGCATGATACATTGAGTTGAGTACAATGGCATTTAGGAAAATCTTTTCTTGTAGAGGAAGAAGGATGAATAAGAGAGAGGGGGCTATGAATCCACAAGAGGGGAAGTGGTAGTGGGCCTTAGTTTATCTCCCTAGCCTTAGCAATTTAAACCAAGTACTTAAACCTTGATTAAGAGCCATGCTTTGATTAAGAACTATTTAATTCTCTTAAATTGGGATTAAGAGGGCGGGAATGGTTCCATGTGGAGGAGCCACATTGAAATCTAATCCATGCTTATAAAAGTGAGAACTTGAGCTTGAGAGGGGTTTGTTCCTTATACACTCCCACCATTCGAATTGCATTCACCACCATCCTTTCCATGATACTGGATAGCCACTGCTTGGTACTGTGACAAAGAACCTAGAAGCCATTGTTGGGAATGAATTGTGCATGCCATTAACCCAGGTAAACTGGTGTGTGAGAGAAACTTGATTTCAATCTTGTGCCCTGAAGTATCCATTAAGAGACTTCCTGTCCAACCTATGGTGGAGCGCTAGAAGGGAATTGGAGGCTTCCCAAGGGATTGTTAGCCCAAAGAAGGGATCTTTTTCCTGGATTTGTGCAGATTGATGGGGAAGGAGAATTGAGGATTGGGACAACTGTGGAGGGGATTTCTACACTACTAGGTTTCATGAGACATTGAGCTGAGTACAATCGCATTTAGGAAAATATTTTCCCTTGTGTAATCATATCCCCAGCTCGGGGGTGTCCTGTCAAATTAATATTTGGCTTGAAAGTGCCTAAGGCTGGAAGGAACGTCCTTCACCCGCAGCCAATTGGAGAACATTTGATTTAAAATATAAATATCTAATTGTTTATGAATTCCATGGTGAATTATGTGTTTGCGTACTGTTTAATTATTGATTATGATTGAATATGTGAATGTAATTGCATGGTTTGGTGTATGTTTCATGCTTATAATGCTTGTAATATTAGCAATTGAATCTATGTATTTTGGCGACCATAATGTTTTAATTGCATTGTTAAATTGAATGATTTATGAAAAATGAATTTGGACATAATGGTGAATTTGGATTTGAAATTTGAGTACCCCGTAGTCTCAATGGTCGAATGAGGCTACCAGATACATTACAGAGTGGTATCGGGGCCAAGTATTTTAGAACTAGGACTGAGAGGAATGAAATTTGATTTTATAGGCAGTTATAGAGGTTGCACATAAAGTGTTTGTCAATAAATGTGCATAAGAATATTTTGGGAAAAACATAATGGAATCCTTCTAATGGTTTAATTCATAGCATCGATATGCATATAGATGACTGAATTATGGATTGGGCCGAATGTGGGGAGTGACTATAGTAAAAAAATTAATGCTTAAGATGGTTCTACAAAGATTGGCAAAAATTTACAATTTGCATATCAACTATTTGATGAAATGTCCCTATGAAATTCAGGTGAAAATTAGAACCTATGCTAAGATTAAATTCTTTGTTAATTGTCATGAAAATTTTCATCAAAGGGAAAGAGGTCGTCATAATTCTCTATTGACCAAGTGTAATTTTATGTTTTCCAAGTGTGAGTTATGGCTAAACATATGTTGACAGAATGATGCCAAGCGTAACTGTTTAAAAACCACACACACACACAAATATATATATATATATATATATTCTTGAAATTTAAGTGTTTATATAAATTTGGGGAAATTTGGTGTGGGTCCCACACGTGCCATGTAGGTGAAAGGATGATGTGGAGGTGCCATGTGGAAATGGGAGTGTGTCGTGGACCAACCACATGGATAATGAGTATAGGTGGCAATATTGGAAGGGTTCATATGCAAGTGTGGCATCCATGTAGGATAGGCCAAGTTGGTACATGTCGCCAACGGCCTAGATTGAGTGAGCAGGTTCCATTAAGAAGATATGAGCCATTGGTAGCAAGGGAATGTTTGCAAGGTTAAATTCAAGTATCATGCCACCAACTGTGGAGATTTGATCGCACAAGATACATCTTGTGATCCTGACCGTTACATAAAATGAAAGGGAAAGGGGCTATAATAAAGGTACTTCGCCACCAACGGCTAGGATCAAATCACTCATTTTTCAACTTCTTATCCTGGTCGTCCATAGAAAAGGGAACTTGATCGTGTTGTATCATGTGGAATGGTGTGCCAATGACTGAGATTTAAACCACGCCTGCAGTGATATGAGATCGTGATCGTCCGTGTAGGGTCCATCGACACACATTTGAAAGGTTGGGAAAAGGGTAAAAAAACATTGTGAAAATACAGGAATGATCATAAAATAGCAGCGGTTTCCGCAATTATTTTTCAGGTGTTAAAAATCGAAAAATCACAGTGGAAATTATGTGCCAAATTGCGCAAAATCAAAGGATTTAAAAACAAATGAGGGCGTTGCCATCGAACCGGCCTATAGTAGCGGAGGCCGCAAGGGTGCAAGCCCCCTTGAACCCCATTATTTTATTTTATTTTATAAATCAACAAAATTAGTTTCTGAGTTTCAAGGTGTCTGCAAGAACAACATAACATTTGGAAAAATTATGGATTGTAATTAGTTGTAATTTGCAACCCTAATATCATAATTGAGCATGGCCATAGTAATTGGAAATTTTATCAGAAGGAGAATAAAAATCCATAATAAAGCATTACATATCCTTTCAGGAAATGAGCAAAAAGGGACCTGTAGGTCCTATTTGACAAAAATGTTGAATATTGTTTCTCATAATCTATATATGTATATATGTATATATATATATATATATATATATATATATATAAACAAATTGCAGATACAAATTGAAATTAAACAGTCACGGGACACGTTTTCATAAAAATATAGAACAATAAAATGAAAGAAGGGAGCTTCCATACATCCATGAAGAACATGTCAAAGGTTAAGATATCAGTGTGGGAAATGCAGAAACATAAAAAGATGGGAATAGAGAAGATATAAATCCACATGAATTTGTAGAAACCATGAGAATTCTGAGGATGGAGGTACAAAGTTATAGGGAAGACAATGAAAGGATGTTGCGAGCCCAAGAAAAAAAATGAGCTAAACACTCAGCTGGTGCAAAATCTAAATATTCTACAGAGGTGAATGAAAATGGGTTCAACCTCAATTGAGGAGAAATAAGGAAGAGAAGGCTCAAGGAAGAGATCGTATGAGAGATCTGAGTACTCTAAAAGTGCTACCAGGAGTCATAAGAAGTGCTACTCACTACACTATGCATTCTAGAAGTCATATATATCTCAGATTTCTAACAACAAGCCATAAATTTATCAAGTTAGACATCATAAAAAAGAGGCATGTGAAAGATGACCTACAAGGGGAACTTAGAAAAATTAAACCTCCCACATTTGATGGTGAGAACAAGAAGGGAGAATATACTGAAGCTTGGTTGTTGGGAAAGAGGAAATATATTCAATTGCATCATTACTCCTATAACATGGAAGCTAGGATATCCATTTACAACTTACAAGGAAAGGCTTCCATTTGGTGGGACCAATTGTTTCAAGTGAAACATACAGTGAAAAGAGGATTTCATGGAGGAAATTCAAGAAGTAATTCCAGAAAAAAAGTACTTATTAGAATAATATTATGATAAGAAGATGGAAGAGTTCTTTGAACTCAAGTTGGGAAACATGAGCATGGATGAATATGAAAAGAAGTTTCTAGAACTACAAATATATGTTGGGTTTATCAAGGAGGAGAAGGTAAAGATACAAATGTTTTGAAGTGGTTTGCCTTCATTCTACATGGATAAAATTCAATATGATGAACCCAAGACTCCTAAAGAAACAATTCGAAAGGCCAAGCACATGTATGATTAGAACAAAGGAAGGGGAAATATTCAGAAGTCTGGGAGAGATAAGAATAAGGATAAGTAGGATGAAAGGAAGAAAGGATTTAAACCATATTTCTGTAGGAACTAATAGAATTCATATCATCAAAGTAATCCAACTCAGAATGGGCCCAGGGTGACATAATCTATTGGTAAAGCAACCAAGAAGCAAGTAAAATGTTAGGGATGTGAAGGAAACCATATGTATAAATATTGTCCACAAAGGGGAGATATAATGAGAAATGTGCACAATTTACAAGAAGCAGGTACTATGGAGGATGTAGGAAAGAATATTTCCAAAATATATGTAGCAATGGACAATAGACAAGGAAATCATCAGTCCAACATGATTGAGGTTGAAGGTAAAATTTCCAATCAACCTATTGTTATTCTCATTGATTCTAGAGTAGTTCATAGTTAAATTGCTCCTAATTTACTTGACAGATTTCAACTAAAGAAAAGTAAGCATGATATAACATGGATGGTTCAGTTGGCTATTGGAACAAAAATGAAGAATTGTTGAGGAAAGGGTATATACACCCAAGTGTGTCTCCTTGGGGAGCATTGACACTATTTGTAAAGAAAAAGGATGGAACATTGAGGTTGTGTATTGAATTCCAACAGTTGAACAAGGTCATTGTGAGGAATAAATATCCACTTCCGAGAATTGATGGCTTGTTTGATTAGCTCAGAGGAGAAAATATTTTCTCGAAGATAGATTTGAGATATGGTTACCATTAGGCAAGGATAAAAGACAAAGACATTAGTAAGATAGCCTTCAGAACCAGATATGGTCATTATGAGTTTGTGGTGGTGCCATTTGGGTTAACAAATGCACCAACCTCATTTATGTGCTTAATGAATGGGATATTCAAAAATTCTTTAGATAAGTTTTTCATTCTATTTTTGGATGACATTCTTATTTATTCAAATTTAGAAGAGGAGCACAAGGAACACTTCATTTATGTGTTAGGATATTCCTATACTCCATCCTAGTCCTCCCATCATTTTTCAGTCTTGCATGCATTTTGCATTGATTGCATGCAGCTGCATGCTGCCCAGTCATCAGGATGATACCTCCAACACCTAGTCCCTAGTCTTCTAGCACTTGGGAGCTTATTTCCACTCAGATTGAGCCCTCCTAGCTAGTGATGTGCCCACATCTCACCATCCACTTGACAAAGGCACCCTTCTTCACCTACCAGTCCAGTTATCTTCAGTTACTTGAGACTAGCTAGTGACCTACCTCCAGTGAGACTAGACTACCCATTCTGACTCCAATTAGCTCCTCATGCGCCCTCCACTGAGCCTCCTTCATTCAGTTAGTTCCAGTTACACTCAGTTAGACTCAGTTTGACTGATGGTTGACAGTTACTTGAGCATTGATGACTCTAGTGATGATGATATAGACTTCTAGTTGTGCTCCGATGACACTCCAGTGATACTTTGATCACTCCATGAAGGATAATCCAAATTGCCCCCTTAGTATTCGAATCCTCATGCATTGTACTACTTATATGTCCATATTGTGATTAATTAATTAGTGTGTGTGAAGTAGTTTTGCTTCTATCCAAGTTCTACTGTATTATTATTATGTTGCTCATCTTACTGCATTGACCACTCTTAATCTTATTCCTAAATTCTTTCATTGTGAGGTATACATCATCTCTTAGATCTACTGTGATGATTTTCACATGGTATCAAAGCATGTTGAAAGTATTGTTTATCTCCATTCCTAAGAGTTTTTTCAGGTTATTATCAAGATTTCGAGTGCAGCAGTTGCAGTAGTTTCTGCATCTTTTACAGCAGTAGTAGTTGCAGACTTTTCTATTGTTTTTTTAGGTCTTCTACAACTTCCATGTATTCAAAAGAAATCCCTCTTCTTTCTCCATTCAACTATGATGAATGGAAACAAAAAATGATAGCATATTTGAAGAGCCGTGGTCTCTTTGATTATTGTTTTGAAAGAGAGTTCAAATCCTCTGAAGAAGAGATTGATTGGTTAAATAAAGGTGAATGTCCGTGCAACCATGATGTTTGCTATGCCTCGATGCATGGCATATGACCTCCTTGATGTTGAATCTCCAAAAGAGCTATGGGCACACTTGGATGAAAGATTTGGAAATCAGAATGAAGGGATTGGTCCAATCCATTTTGAGAGCAAGCCCACTATTGCATTCGCTTTCCTTGATGATCTCACAGGTCATGAACCAATATCAAACATATCTCATATTGAAGTTGTCCACAAAGAAGAAGAACTTGCAGATTCTACACTCATGCTCCAAATTTCTTCTATTTCGAATTCTGTGCCAGCTCACACTCTAGAAATTATAGAAGGTCCTAAATCCTCTCTTGCACCAGAGTTTGTTGGTTTGCATCATGATCTATTGAATGTTTCGGAGGTAAAATCAGCCATTGGAGGTAATGCATTCGCTCTCTTTGATCACTCACCTCTTATGTACTACTATATGATCATTATTTCATGCTTTCAGAAGGTTATTGAAGATAATGGCCATTGCCATTCGCTTGCGATAATTTCTCATGCATTTACTGGTTTTGATCTCACCTCTAATGGTTCAAAGGAGATCTCAAGAAACCATGATTCAAGTCTTGGATCTAATTTGGATTCTAAGCAATCACTACTTGGGATAAATTCTCATGCATATGATGGTTTTGATATCACCCCTGCTGGTTCAAAGGAGATCTCAAGAAACTATTATTCAAGTCTTAAATCTGATTTGGATTTCAAGAAATCATGTGATCGTTCTTTTTGGCATAATATCACCCATGATGGTCCGAAGGAGAATACAAAAGACTATCTGCACATTCATAGATTTGATCCTACCTCAACTGATTCGAATCACAGGTTCAAGGATCATCCTCATATTTTTGGATTTTTTCTCATCACATTCGATCTGAAGAGCAAGTACAAGCACATGCTTTCTGAGCATGATCCACTTCTTCCCAAGAAGAAGATACCTCCAGACATATGACCAAGCATCACACCTGCTTGAGTTGGGAGCATTTATTTTTGTGTGTGCCTTACAGTCTATTTTTAGGGGCGGTATTTTTCCCATGAGGTTTTCCCCATTTCCTCGGCTTATTGACTGTTATTATTCATTGTATTGGGTGACCTTTGGTCTTAGTTACCAGGGCCCAGGATGGATTAAGGGGAGGTGTTAGGATATTCCTATACTCCATCCTAGTCCTACCAGCATTTTCAGTCTTGCATGCATCCGCATGCTACCCAGTCATCAAGTTGATACCTCCAGCACCTAGTCCCTAGTCTTCCAGCACTCGTGAGCTTATTTCCACTCAGATTGAGCCCCCCTAGACAGTGATGTGCCCACATCTCACCATCCACTTGACAAAGGAACCCTTCTTCACCTACCAGTCCAGTTATCTTCAGTTAACTGAGTTCTCTCCTTGATTTTAGCATTGACTCACTCTTAGCTGACCTTACCACCCTGATGGACCTCCAGTGATACTAGACTACCCATTCTGACTCCAGTTAGCTCCTCATGTGCCCTCCACTGAGCCTCCTTCATTCAGTTACACCTACCACACTCAGTTAGACTCAGTTTGACTGATGGTTGACAATTACTTGAGCAATGATGACTCCACTGATGATGAGATAGACTTCTAGTTGTGCTCTGATGACACTCCAGTGATCCTTTGATCACTCCATGAAGGCTAATTCAAATTGCCACCTTGGCATTCGAATCTTCATGCATTGTACTGTTTATTTGTCCATATTGTGATTAATTAATTAGTGTCTGTGAAGTATTTTTGGTTCTATCCGAGTTCTACTGTATTATTATTATGTTGCTCATCTAACTGCATTGACCACTCTTAATCTTATTCCTAAATTCTTTCATTGTGAGGTATACATCATCTCTTAGATCTGCTGTGAGGGTTTTCACATTATGTGCTTAATGAATGGGATATTCAAAAATTATTTAGATAAGTTTTTCATTCTATTTTTGGATGACATTATTATTTATTCAAATTTAGAAGAGGAGCACAAGGAACACTTGATATTGGTATTACAAGTGTTAAGAGAACAACATATTTATTCCAAGTTGAGTAAGTGTTCTTTCCATCAGAGGCCAATTTATTACTTGGGACATATCATCTCTGAAGAAGGAATAACAATGGATCCCAAAAATATAGAAGCTATTATGCGATGACTTACGTTTAAGAATGTATCAGAAGTAAGGTCATTCATGGGATTAGTTGGATACTGCGGGAGATTTATAGAGGGATTCTCCAAAGTAGCACGTCCAATTACATCATTGCAGAAGAAAGGAGTCAAGTTTCAGTGGACATAACAGTGTGAAGAAAGTTTCCAGCAATTGAAGAAATTGCTCATTAGTACACCAATTCTCAAGATTGCTAATCCAAATGAACAGTTTGTAGTATGTGCAAATGATTTCCAAGAAGGAATTGGTGGAGCCCTTATATAAAATGGACATGTGATTTTTTATTAAAGAGAACGAGAAAAATCATGTCACACATGACTTGGAACTTGTTTCTATTGTGCATCATTAAAAATGTGGAGGCATTATCTTATGGGTAGAAAATTTGAATTGAGAACAAATCATAGTGGGCTGAAATATTTGTTTGAGAAACAAAATTTGAATGCAAGACAAACAAGATGGTTGGAATTTCTTTGAGTTTGATTTTGATATCAAACATATTAAATGCAAGGAGATCGAGGTTGCTAGTGCACTCAATAGAAGAGTTCATGCTATGAATGCTTAAACCATTAGTATGTGCAAATCAAATTTAAAAACCAGAATTCTTGACGCTTCCATTTCAGATGAACATCGCCCTAATGTAAAACAATAATTACAATAGGAAAATGTACATCATAAATATGAAGGTTATAGGTTGGAAGACGATAGAATTCCTATATAAAAAAATAGAGTTTATGTTCCTAATTGAGTGGAATTAAGGAAATTGGTAATGAATGAGATGCATAATGTACCATATGCAGGGAATCTGGGATACCAAAAGACAATTGCAACAATAAGAAGTCAATACTTTTGGTCGGGAATGAAGAGAGATATTGTAGAATATATAAAAAGGTGCATTAAATGTCAAAGAGTAAAATTTAAGCATAAACATCTAGTAGGATTGCTTCAACCATTACCAATACCTGAATGGAAATGGGATGTGGTGACCATTGACTTCATCACTAAGTTTCCTAGGACAAGAAAGCAACATGATTCCATCATGGTGGTGGTGGATAAGTTAACCAAAGCTGATTACTTTATACCAGTCAAGTTAACTCATAAGGCGGATAATATAGTATATATTTATATGAAAGAGATTTCCAAGTTACATGGGATACCTAAGGAAATGGTTTAAGATAGAGACCCAAATTTTACTTTAAACTTTTGGAAGGGATTATTCAAGGGATTTGGAACAAGTTGGAATTTAAGCACAACATTCATCCACATACAGGTGAGCAGACTGAGAAAGTCAATCAAGTGATTGAAGATGTGATAAGAATGTATGTGATGGATCAACCATCAAAATGGGAAGACTACATGTATTTGGTAGAGTTTGCATATAATAATGGATATCATGATTCTATGAAGATGATTCCATTTTAAGCCTTGTATGGCAGCAAGAGAAACACTATAATCAGTTGGGACAATCCAGTTCATAGAGTAATAATTGGTCCCGAACTACTCAGAGAAATGGAAGAGCAGATGGTAAAAATCAGGCATAATTTGAAAGTGGCATAGGACAAACATAAAAGTTATGTAGACAAAGGAAGAGAAGTAAAATAATTGAAGTGGGGGATCATGTGTATTTGAAAGTCAGGGCAAAGAAGAGTTCCCTGAAACTAGGAATCTATACAAATATTGCAGCTTGATTTTGAGGGCCATTTGAAATTTTGGATAGGATAGGGCTTGTAGCTTATGCATTAGCATTGCCTACATGTCTACTTGTGCATAATGTATTTCATGTGTCTTTATCAAATAAATATGTGCATGATCGTAACCACATAATTGATTGAGATTTGATTCAAGTGGAACCAGAAGAAGATATTACAGTGTAACAACTATGTATCCACGATCGAAAAGTTACATTGCTTAGGAAAAAGGCCATCAGACAGGTAAAGGTCCAATGGACCCATTATAGTACCAAAGAAGCAACATGGGATCTCGAGGATGAGATGTGGGAGGCATACCCACAACTATTTTGAAGTTTTGCTATATTTTTTTGTAAATGTACATAGTGTTGATGATGCACTGAGGACAATGCATAAATTAAGGGGGAGGGGAATGTAATGCCCCAATTTTGACTCGTGATGTAAAATTTGTAAATATTGATGTAAAAGGATAGAATCCAAAAAACAATGGTCAGGATGACCAAGGCTATGTAAATAGGTACATTTTGATAGTAATATAAAACCTCTAATAGGTGCATAGGAATAAGGAGGGAGAAGAGATGGGGGGATATGAATCCATAATAGAGGAAGTGATAGTGGGCCTGAGCTTATCCTCCTAGCCTTAGCAATTTAAACTAAGTACTTAAACCTTGATTAAGAGCCATGCTTTTACTAAGCATTATTCAACTATCCAAATTTAGGATTAAGAGGGGGAAAAGTTGTTCCATGTGGAGGAGACACATGTCAATCTAATCCATGCTTATAAAAGTGAGAATTTGAGATTGATATGGTTCATTCCTGACACACTCACACCATTCGAATTGCATTCACCACCATCCTTACCATGATCTTAGAGAGCCATAGCTTTGTACCATGATAGAGAACCAATAATCCATTGTTGGGAATGAATTGTGCATGCCATGAACTCGGGAAGATTGGTGTGTGAGAGGAACGTGGCCTACAACTTGTGCCCTGGAGTCCCAATTCAAAGACTTTTTATCCGTCCTGTGATGGATCGCTAAAAGGGAACTGGAGGCTACTCGGGGGACTATTAGCTCAGAGAAGGGATCTTGTTCCTGGCATTGTGTAGGTTTACGGGGAATGATAATTAAGGATCGAGATAGCTATGGAGGGGGTTTCTACACCAATGGGTTGAATGAGACATTGAGATAAGTATAGTGGCATTGGGAAGAGCTTTTCCTTTGTGGAATCATAGCCCTATCTCGCTGGTGTCCTATCAATGTAAGATTTTTCTTGGCAGTGCCTAAGTATGGGAGGAACATTCTTTACTTGTAGCCAGTTGGAGAACATTTGAATTAAAAGATAAGTCTCTAACTGTATATGAATGCCATGGTGAATTATATGTTTACATACTGTTTAATTATTGTTTATTATTTAATATGTGAATGGAATTGCATGGTTTGGTGTGCGTCTCATGCTTATAATGCCTTTAATATTAGCAATTGAAACTATGTATTTGGGAGACCATAATGTTTTAATTCCATTATTAAATTGAATGAGTTTATTAAAAATAAATTTGGACATAATGGTGAATTCAGATTTGAAATTTGAGTACCCCGAGGTCTCAATGGTCAAATGAGGCTACCAGATACGTTACAACTTTAGTGATGATTGGTATGTTCTTTCTTAGTCCTAATGGCATACTGAGTGAATTCAATGAGATGTTGTTTGTTTTCCTTATGATATTGAACTAGTTGGCGATCATCTCATCCTTTGACTTGCTCTATCCTACCATTTGGAATATTACAGACTTGGAAACTTAAATTGTTGTGATGCCAACAATTCCCATAGTAGTTGCAGTTGATATTTAAATAAGTTATTTATGATTTAGTCATTTCAATCACAAATTGATCCAAATATATCTTCTACCATTTATATGTTTATTTATTAAGCATTTTCCTTTTCTAGTTGAAAATGATAGTCTTAAGTACTGTGGATGAATATTCATCAATTGTTTTAGGTAATTAAGTAACTTTAATACCGTAAGGCCATTCCTAAACTCCTTGCTCCTCTACCAAACAATCCCTTGTTTTCTCTATGCTTTCTCTAAATTCTTTAGTGTCAATTTTACTATTGATTTGTGTGTTGTTTATTTTTTTTTATTACACCAATTTCATTGTCCCAAGTCACTTAAGTTATGTTTGTGAAATGCATTACCAATACACATTAACCACACCCAATGCACCGAAAACAATGGAGGATAGAATAATCATCAACCCAAAGTAGAAGTCAACCTATCAGATGACCAGAAAGACAATTGTGTAGGTACATAGGTCAAGGCATAATCCATTATGTGGGGATTTCTTTGATACCCATGAAATATAGTAGTGTGAATCATGCAGGTTTCATGGCTCAGAGAATGCCCAATTCACTTTAGGATCTTGGTAGATGAAGAGAATCCCATACCTCTGGAAATTATCCACCCAAGGAAGGATGACAATACCATACCAGGTGTGAATGCAGTGCATGGGTGAGGAATGGGACAAAATTTGTCTCCTAACTCTATTTTCCTCCATGACACCTCATCTATAAATGAGAGATCCCATCCTCCATTTTCAAAAGGCTTTGTTGTGCTAAGGTTATTCTACCAAGATTGAGCCAAATATTGAGAATACCTTTGCTACCATCTTGGAAACCTTCTTAAGTTTCCTTAGCCTCATCATATCCATTTCCCTCTTCAAAGTGTCATTACATAAGGGGAAGTGTTGTCGGTTTGCTATCATGTCAAAAAGATACCATTGAAGGAAGCAAAACACCCTCTCACGGAGAGAGATCGGAGACTACTTCTGCAACTCTCCCCTCAGGTGATATAATCCTTGCTTTTATTTCCTTCTCACTAGATAATAAATAAATTCTCTTATCACCCCCCCTCAAAGAGTCATTTTATTCATTCTAATTCACATATGAATGGATTTATAGTTAATATGCATGCTTAAGGTTATATATGATAGTTGATAATTGTTGTTCACTCACATATTTGTTTTCCTTAGCTTTATAACTAGTTGAGAAAGGCCTTTTGGTACATGGTGACCATTTTAGGGAGTTGAGATCAAAATCTCATTCCATCATAGTTTAGGTAATTATCTTTGCTTTAAAATAGTTAGAAACATTCTTTAGATTTCCATATTATTGAACCCAAGCCCATAGTCGTGAGGCCCCATTTATTTTAAATTTGCAAAAAAAAAAATTCAAGCATTCTAAAAACACCACACAACTCGTCAAGTTGTTTTCACGTAGTTGTGTGGGTCCTAGTTCACATAGTGGAACAAAGGGATGTAAGAGAATGCACAATTGTGCTATGTTTATTGGGTTAGGAATGCATATTTGTCTTACAAATTCAGTTTTGTAGGCCCATTTTGTTGTTGGGGATACCATATAGTATGTTACATTTTTTTTCCAGGAATTATTGAATGCTTAAATTGTGTTTCTTTGTCACAATATTTCTCAAATATAAGGAAATTAACTTGATAAAGAAACAAATCATTTTATTTAATTAATTGTCATTTCTAGTTTTCTGTAATTTACATTTCAACTTTTTCTCTTTTTAGTTTTTCGCATCATTTGTGTACACATCAAGGGACATAAAACCTTTTCCATATCAACATATGCTCTTCACCTTGCACTCATAGCATGAAATACCCCTAGTTTTGACCCTTGGAATGTATTAAATCAGATTATGTAAATTATGTCAATATGCTAGTATGGATTCCTTGTGCATATCTCAAGCCTAAGGCCTGACTAGTG
Organism: Larix kaempferi; assembly: GCA_027924585.1. Lineage (NCBI taxonomy): Eukaryota > Viridiplantae > Streptophyta > Pinopsida > Pinales > Pinaceae > Larix > Larix kaempferi. Next base: position 6,253,580 of record BSBM01000510.1, read on the forward strand.
AATGACTAGTCATGTATAATGTAAATATTTATATATAGGCCATGTGGTTGGCTTATCATGATGACTCAAATGATATGTCAATGTCACGTTGAAAAACAATAAGTTGTGTAAAGATCTCTAGAGGTTTTATGATCCCACTAGAGGGGTTATAATCCCACTAAAGGGGAAGAGGAAAGGGGGCATATGGGAGATTAAATCCTATTTTATCAAATATCAGACTTAGAACTCATCTATTTGTTTCCATGTGCCTTAAATGAGACAACTAATTCCTTTTGAGTTATTAAATGGACAACGATTGAATGCATGTGTGAGGTCGGTGGGAAAGTTCTTCTCATTTAGTTATTGAAGCATGGGATGAATATACTTTTATTACAATTGTAAGAGTCCTTCCTTCTATGGTCAAAAGTAATGTCAGTTGTCTTTGACCAAATCATCTCATATCCATTGGGGTCTATCACTCATTTTCCATGCATATTTCATAGACTACATATCCTTCATGTTGTTTTCTCCATAGCCAATTAACAAACTATGAAATTAACCATAAGTTAACATTATGAACAGGAAATTACAAACATTAGAGTGAAGAGAATGGATATAGGTGAACATAGAGGTTGGGAAATACATAAACCTTTACCCACTATGTTTTTTCTACTCTTGGATGCTTGAGAAGATGTGAATTGATGTTATATGAGGTTCTCTAAAATATTATAATAGATTGGAATCTTTCTACATACACTGAAGAGCACTATAAGGGTTGGGTACTCTGAGGGACAGTTGAGCAAAGAAAGACTAGGCCTCCCTTGTGTTGTGTGGGGAAATGGAAGAGAGTTCCATGGCTAGGATGTTTGTGTGAGATGCTTGTAGTGCTATGTGGTGAGAAGATTGGCTAAGCATGAGAGAAAATGGGTTTTGGGATGACTGAGATAAGTGTAGGTGTTTCCTTCCCTCAGACATCCTTAAGTTCTAGGGGAAGGTAAGCGAGGATCCCAAAAATCACATCATGTTGTTTCATTTATGGTGCTCCTCAAACAACATCGTGGATGAATCCATTCACTTGCATCTGTTCTAGAGAACCTTGACTAGTATTGTAGCTAAGTTTTACATCGAACAACCTCATGGGACACATCCCAATTTTTTGTCCTTAGCTTCCACTTTTCTATATTTTCTCCAACTACATGTTCATTACGATGAGGGGGTTGAGATTCTCCTATTTTTCTAACAAAAATACATGCATATCATGGACCATGTTGTAGTCCCAAGGGTCATGAGGTTACCAGAGATACATTATATATTATAAACAAGCATGCATAGTGATTTAGATACAAGAGACAAGAGACCAATAGGGAGAGAGAAGCACAAGCCTTTATTAACCAGCAAGAGCAGAATATTACATAGAACATATCTAACTTAGTCCAGTACACGGCACAACAGCCTATATATATGCATTTAGAAGCCGTTATGTAACCGTCTGGTCAGTTAAACCGAGCGACACGAACCGACCGGTCAACCTGTGAAAATCCTCACAGCAGATCTAAGAGATGATGTATACCTCACAATGAAAGAATTTAGGAATACGAATAAGAGTGGTCAATGCAGTAAAATGAGAAACAGAATAATAATACAGTAGAACTCGGATAGAAGCAAAATAACTTCACACACACTAATTCATTAATTACAAATGGACAAATAAATAATACAATGCATGAGGATTCGAATGCCAAGGTGGCAATTCAAATTAGCCTTCATGGAGTGATCAAAAGATCATTGGAGTGTCATCGGAGCACAACTAGAAGTCTACATCATCATCAATGGAGTCATCAATGCTCAAGTAACTGTCAACCATCAGTCAAACTGAGTCTAACTGAGTGTGGTAGGTGTAGCTGAGTGTAACTGGAACTAACTGAATGAATGAGGCCCAGTGGAGGGCGCATATGGAGCTAACTGGAGTCAGAATGGGTAGTTCAGTCTCACTAGAGGTCTATCGGAGTGATACAGTCAGTTGAGAGTCATTCTAGCCTTAAATCAAGAAAGGAACTGAAGATAACTGAAGTACAACTGAATGGTAGGTGAGAGAGGGCGAGTGGCTTCCTTAAATCAAGGAGGAAGGGCGCACTAAGCTCTAGGAGGGCTAAAACTGATTTGAGAGAAGCTCCCCGGGGCTGGCTAACTAAGGCTAGGTGCTGGGTCTGATGACTAGGATGCATGCAATTGATGCATGCATGCAGAATGCATGCATGCAGAATGCATGTTGCATGCAAAAATGCATGCAAGATTGAAAATGCTGGTAGGACTAGGATGGAGTATAGGAATATCCTAACACCCCCCCCTTAATCCATCTTGAGCCCTGGTAACTGAGACCAAAGGTCACCCAATACAATGAATAATAACAGTTAATAAACCGAGGAAATGGGGAAAACCTCATGGGAAAAATACCCCCCCTCAAAATAGACTGTAAGGAACACACAAAAATAAATGCTCCAAACTCAAGCAGGTGTGATGCTTGGTCATATGTCTGGAGGTATATTCTTCTTGGGAAGAAGTGGATCATGCTCAAAGAGCATGTGCTTGTACTTTCTCTTCAGATCGAATGTGATGAGAACAAATCCAAAAGTATGAGGATGATCCTTGAACCTGTGATTCGAATCAGCTGAGATAGGATCAAAAACATGAATGTGCAAATAGTCTTTTGTCTTCTCCTTCGAACCATCATGGGTGAGATTATGCTCAAAAGAACCATCACATGATTGCTTGAAATCCAAATCAGATTTAAGACTTGAAGAATAGTTTCTTGAGATCTCCTTTGAACCAGCAGGGGTGAGATCAAAACCATCATATGCATGAGAAATTATCCCAAGTAGTGATTGCTTAGAATCCAAATTGGATCCAAGACTTGAATCATGGTTTCTTGAGATCTCCTTTGAACCATTAGAGGTGAGATCAAAACTAGTAAGTGCATGAGAAATTATCCCAAGCGAATGGCAATGGCCATTATCTTCAATAACCTTCTGAAAGCATGAAATAATGATCATATAGTAGTACATAAGAGGTGAGTGATCAAGGAGAACGAATGCATTACCTCCAATGGATGATTTTACCTCCAAAACATTCAATAGATCATGATGCAAACCAACAAACTCTAGTGCAAGAGAGGATTTAGGACCTTCTGCATTTTCTAGAGTGTGAGTTGGCACAGAATTCGAAATAGAAGAAATTTGGAGCATGAGTGTAGAATATGCAAGTTCTTCTTCTTTGTGGACAACTTCAATATGAGATATGTTTGATATTGATTCATGATGAATGAGATCATCAAGGAGGGTGAATGCATCACTTTGCTTGCTCTCGAAAGGGTTTGGACCAATCCCTTCATTCTGTCTGCCAAATATTTCATCCAGGTGGGCCCATAGCTCTTTTGGAGATTCAACATATTCAATATCAAGGGAGTGGAATACCATGGATCAAGACATATCATACATCATGGCTGCAATAGCTCTTCCACCTTCATCTAACCAGTCATTCTCTTCTTCGGAGGATTCGAACTCCCTTTCAAAACAATAATCAAAGAGATCATGGCTCTTCAAATATGCTGTCATTTTTGGTTTCCATTCAACATAGTTGAATAGATAAAGAGTAATTTCTTCGAAATTCATGGAAGCTATAGAAGACCTGCAACAACAATAGAAATATCTGCAATTGCTACTGCTACAAAAAATGCAGAAACTGCTGCAACTACTGCACTTGAAATCTTGATAATAACTTGCAAAAACCTCTCAGGAATGGAGATAAACAATACTCTCAACATGCTCTGATATCATGTGAAAATACTCACACCAGATCTAAGAGATGATGTATACCTCACAATGAAAGAATTTAGGAATAGGAATAAGAGTGGTCAATGTAGTAAAATGAGCAACAGAATAATAATACAGTAGAACTCGGATAGAAGCAAAATAACTTCACACACACTAATTCATTAATCACAAATGGACAAATAAATAATACAATGCATGAGGATTCGAATGCCAAGGTGGAAATTCGAATTAGCCTTCATGGAATGATCAAAAGATCACTGGAGTGTCATCGGAGCACAACTAGAAGTCTACATCATCATCAGTAGAGTCATCAATGCTCAAGTAATTATCAACCATTAGTCAAACTGAGTCTAACTGAGTGTGGTAGGCGTAGCTAAGTGTAACTGGAACTAACTGAATGAATGAGGCCTAGTGGAGGGCACATGAGGAGCTAACTGGAGTCAGAATGGGTAGTTCAGTCTCACTGGAGGTCTATCGGAGTGATACAGTCAGTTGAGAGTCAGTCTAGCCTTAAATCAAGGAAGGAACTAAAGATAACTGAAGTACAACTGAATGGTAGGTGAGAGAGGGCGAGTGGCTTCCTTAAATCAAGGAGGAAGGGTGCACTAATCTCTACGAGGGTTAAAATTGATCTGTGAGAAGCTCCCCGGGGCTGGCTAACTGAGACTAGGTGTTGGGACTGATGACTGGGATGCATGCAATTGCATGAATGCATGCAAGACTGAAAATGCAAATAGTGAAAATGCTGGTAGGACTATGATGGAGTATAGGAATATCCTAACACGACCCATCTGTCGACATACATTTACAATAGGTCGGGCGAGGAGCCTAGTCAACAGGATGACTTAGGATCCTCCAACATCTCCCCCACCTCAAAAGTTTTCTTCATCACGAAGAAACGAGGAGATGGAAAATTATTTATACAAAAAAGATATGTAACTGCTACTGTGGTGTAAGACTGGAACTGGCCGGAATTTGATGTTGAGTACAAACCTCAAGAATGGCTTCAGCTGAAACAGAAAGGTGATGTTGAAATTCATTCCATGCACACAACGTTTTTTGGATATCAATGGTGAGTGTAGTAAGGCTCGACAGGTTGGCTATATTTTCATGTGTCGACATGTTCTGTAAATAAATTATGTTGGGGCCAAATAGAATGATCTTTTCTTTGGGAGCTGCAAGTAGTCTTTAGAGTGATGGCCAGAGTTGTTCGACTATACTAAGGCTAGGTCGAGCCTGACTAATCCACTATTGTTCCTTCTTTTCTAGCTTTTCAAATTTTCTGTTCTCCATGAGGACTTGATCTTCTATGCTTTGAATCAGTGACTGATCAACTTCATGTCGTTGCTGGTGGAGTTCATCAAATAGTTCTTTTGTCTCCTACGTTTCTTGAAAAACATTGTCGTAATGTGTGTACCAGTTGCGGAGGACATTGGTAACTGTAGATGCTTGCTCGTTGCATTTGATCAACTGATTATGAGTGGAGGTGAACACTACATACTGCGCCAACAATAGGGGAGATGTTTTGATTTCTTGTTTCTGTCGGTCCTTGCTAATTTCTTCTTGTAACCTCGACACGATAGACTGAAAAATTTGAAATGTTGTGTCAAGTGCACTAGTCGTGTCGAAGATTGCTAGAAGTGGGATAACTTGCTGTGCTAAGTCTTGATACTTAGCCAAAAATTGTGTTTGGTCCTCCTGTAGCTTATTAACTTGTTCTTCTACTTCCAGTAGGCGGTGTCTTTGCTCTCTTTTGATGGAATCATCTAAAATATCAAGTTCTACTTGCATTGCGTTCTAAGGCTTATATGTCGATATGGGCCCAAATTGATCTAAGTGTACAGATAGCCTTCTTTCTTGTCGAATATAGTCACAGATAGATCTAAGTGATCTAAGGTGTTGTTGATGTTTCTATTGCTACTGTTCTTTTTCCTTTCGGTGTTTCTCCTTGCGTTGTTTCCTCTTCTGATCTTGTAACTTGATTCTAGTCACAATCTGTTGTGTTGTTTCTTTTTATAACTCGGCCTTTGCTGGTGGATTTTCTGAGTCTTTTTGAATTTTCTCGGCACTTTGCTCTACTTCTACTTGAATTGTTGGTTCAGTTTCTTTGTTTGTTGTATTGGCTTCCGTGTTGGCTGCTGTATTGTCTTGTACAATTAATTCAATGTCTGCTTCTATGACTTCTTGAATTGGTGTCTCTTTACTTGGTAATGCCGCAAGAACTGACATGGATCCATCGGCAGGGGACGGAGATGACCTACTACTCACCACTTGAATTGGTGGCGACGACGATGGATTTTCAACTACTAGGGAGGAATGGGGAAGATCGGGACTTCTAGACGGACCCGGAATGACGACAGGTGACAATACTTCAGGGATCAATTGATCGATTTCATCAAGAACTTCTAATGTTGACTGACTCTATACTGGTTCGAAAAGTTGTTGAGGAGGTGAGAGGTTCTCCTTTGACGGGTTTACTGGGATAAAGGCTGACATTTCTCGGGCCGTAGGAGGACTGGTCATGTCAGGGTTTCTTTGAATATGTCTGGCATGCATATCGATTACTTGGTTTGATACAGACTTTGGATGGGATGATACGTCGGCTGACAAGGCATTGGATGGGGTAGCTTTGAGTAAGGCAAGGTCGAGAACTGGTTTCTTCGTAATTAGTTCTCGCCAGTTCGGGAGAAGGGATGGGAGATTGGAAATAAACATATTGAGAGAATTATCCTCCTGAATATTTTGTTGAACGGGATGGGGAAGGGTTTGTACCATACTTGGAATAAAAAGTGAATCTTCGGTTACAGGTGGAATGCCTCTCATGTCGGCGGTCATGCGTCAGTCTCTTGTTTTTACCAGTACTATTTGTTCAGTCCCTTATCATAATGAATTTGATACAACCTGCTTTTGAATGAATTACTTAAAGTACTTTCTCTCCATGGTTGGTTACAACAGTTTTTTTTTTTTTTGAATTTTCACGACTTGTACCGTTTTAGTCAGGCGCCATTTACGAGTTTCTTGAAAACACTACCTTGTAATGTTTTCAATCAGATTGAACCATTAGGACTTATAATTTCGACAATATAGGGTGTTACACCTAAAATCCTACCATCATGTGATTCAGTGTATACACCCTTGAAGTTCCATTGGCTAAGTCATTTACCTAGGAAGGACACCATTGTTTTTATGCTAGGTTGTGAGAGGTCGTCGCAGGCTGCACTCATGCAACCTGTCACATCACACCTTGCTCCATTGCAGGGTGCGACGAAGTCAGTTAATGGGAAAAAATAGCTTCTTCAAGCTCATTATCGAAGGTTGCTGAATTGGATCCTTATCCCTGACCTATTGGGGGAGCTGGCCTTCGGTTTCTAACCTCTAGGGAGGATCCCCTATCTCTCTCCTACCATATCTCAACCTACCCTATCCACTTAGCCCTATATAACTGAGGCCCTATCCCTCTCTAAAGGGAGGAAGTCTATGGCACTCTTATGCTGGTGAAATTAGGCTCAATAGATCTAGCACTCTAGCTTGGGAGACATCCACTTCTCTCTAGGAGCTTTGGCATGTCTTGTCGGAAGGAGTTTGCAACGTTAAGGAAATGGTTCTAATCCTCTTTTCTATTGTACTCTCCACTTTTCAATATAGTTAATACAATTGCTTTCCATAAATGTTGTCGCATTGATGATGTTTATTGTTTTCCTCCTTAACTATTAACTTAGATCTATCATATGAAATGTATCCTTTCACTATCCTTGGTCTGTTACATGTTCAAAAGGGTCTAGTTGCTTGAGATCTGGCAGCGCTGGAGCATACGATCAATGAAGAAGAAAGGGATCTGCGAATCTAAGGTAAACGATCTATCTTTCCATTTGTACTTCTATTAGATCTAGGAAAGTATTTTGTGTTCTGTCGTATTTGTTCTAGACTTACGTTAAGCTAGGGAGATCAGGCCTTGAGTCCGCTCTCGGTAGATTTTCCGTCAAACAAATCTGGCGACCATACTGGGGAGACCATCGCGTTATAGTTGTCGATCTGAATGTTGTTTTTTCAATTGATTTCTTGCCAAGCCATATCATTTTTCCATTTCCTTCTTGAAGTGGATTCCACCATCAGATCTTTAATTTGAAGACTCCGATTAACTTCCTTTGAGTATGTACTGCTCATTTTCAGACCTTTTTATGCTCACCATCTAGAGAATTGGTTCATTTTTGAACTCAGATCTCGCCTGTCACACCTCGTTAGTATGCACAGAGCGACACTGTGTGTTTCTTGATCTCTGTTCTTTGCCTGTTAGTCAGTAGTCGCGGCCCTTCCATTAGTATACTGCAACGCCGTCGCACTCGCCGCATTGTGAACTGCGACATCGCACTATGTATAAGCACAAAGTGCGCCGATATATCTTTTTTGCCATACAGGCATGCCCTCTCCAGTTTTTTATTGAGTTTGGTTTGTGTGTAGACTCCCTCTGTACTGCATGATCCAGTCAGCGATCCCTTTTTGCTTCGTGTGATTGAGTTGTTTGGTTTTGTTGGAGTTGTTTTCGGTTCCATATTGGACAAGTCTAAGATTTGGTATGGGCGGGCACCCTTGTCTCCCCCACTTGCATCCGCTCACTCTTGCATTCCCTCCTCTCCTTCACAAATCTAATCAATGTATTGGATCGGTTTCCAAACCTCACTTACATTCATTTTGTGAGTCTTGCTTACTTTTAGTCTTGCTTGTTGCTGATTGATTTTGAGTGTTTATGTATTTTCAATCTATTGAGTGATCGCTTTCTCTTGAGATTTCCTGAGTTGTTATAGTGCTGCAAGTCATCTTTTCAGTTCAGTGTTCATGTTTAAAAGCACAGTCGTTGTCAAATAGTCATCTTGATGCACTCATTGAAAGATCAAAAAATACTTTATTTCCATTACTTTTCAAGCTCATTTGAATAATTACATAAGCATTGGAATATCTCATACATAGATCTTTTGGAAAAGTTGAAAAAGATTGCATTGTGTGTATTTTTCATGAATTATGAGTTGCTCATCTTCTTGAAAAATTCGGATATTGATCAAGTTTTGCAAAAGTAATTCCGTGCTTTGGAAATTGCATTGTATCTTTTGATTCTTATGCTTTTAAGACATCATAGTGAAAGAGAAAAGTTTGTATACCTTACTTAGAAATTCTCTCTTTTCATTACTTAGCATCATTTTCATTTTGAAAAGGAAAAAGAAAAAGAAAAAATGCTTTGATTTGGTTTAGTAGTGTTGTGAAAATTTTTGTGTTTCATTGAAAAGGAAAAGAGTACTTCATAGTCAATTTCTGGTAGATTTGGGATTGTATTATTTTGCATTGCTTTGGTTAAGTTGTTGGAAAGAAAAGAAAAAATTTATCCTTCCCATATATAGAGTTCATTGAAAGAAAATCGTATTTTTGCATGTAGTTAGGGCCTGCATTATGTTTACGATTATGTACTCACCTCATGCATTCACCTAACCGTCCAAATAAAATTAACGGTAGAACTAGGGTAAAATATTTAGAAACTTGTGTGTAAGTTAGAGACGTGTTCCGGCATCGTTAAGTGTGGCAACTGTCGTTATTTTCCAGCACTGTATCCTAGGGGTATTGTAGTCTTCCATGTACTTATCGGTGTATCGAGCTCCTTCATGTACCCACCAAGTCACCTTGAGTAATTGGTGTATATCGAAGGGTGTATCACGTACTCGGTAGTATATCGGAAGGTCTCTTTCCGAATGGTTGTGCATTAGACATAACCACTACGGATTTGAGCTCCCATGTACCTTGCGTATATCGGGAGACACCCTTAGGATTACGGAAACCCAGCTGAGTTAACCTTTTGGCCATCTTGGCGGAGCAATACACCGAGAACAACACTCGGGGAGCTACTACGCACGTACCGTCCAGGTAATCGGGTATGCAGGCAAGGGTACGGTCCCAATCCTCCTTGTCGCGTCATATTGTTAGACCCTGCGGTATATCGCAAGTTGCGAAGCCTTGACAATCCTGTGAGGTTCCAGACCTTGAATCCACTCTTATAACATAAGTTTGCTTGTGGCATTAGTTTGTGTAGGGTTTTTTCTGGTCTTCTTTTCTTTTAGTTTTCCCTTAGGAGAAAATTTTTGTTTCAGTCACTCTGGCTGACTTTCCTTGGAGAAGGTCTCGCAGGATTCAAAATTTTCCACCCGAATATCCCCTTAATCATGAGGTAATTTCAAAGGTAAGGATGGATCCACAAGCCAGGTTCGGATCACAAGAAGTGGAAAACCCCACTTTGAATATTGGAGGACATTTGTTTCCACATACTCCTCTAGATTCACCTGCCTCTCATCCCCCGCAGGGTGACGAAGCACAAATCCCCTCTTCGCAATACTCACCTCTTGTTGCACCGGGAGAGCCTGGATCGTTGGAATGGATAAATCAACCCTAGGACGACCCTACAGCAGTTGCTAGTCCTGCAGCAGCTTATTGGACATCTTCTACCGATCATCTAGTGGCCCATTTTTCCATTGCATCCCCACCCAGTTCGGCTAGCCCCGACGACTGCTTAGCACCTTACTATGAACAATTGGCTCATTTACGTGCTATGGGTGAGGAGTTTCGAAATCAAAACTTTCAAATAAGATTCGACGACAGACCAATCCCAGGTCGCTCGTTATCTTTCGAGTCACCGGAATCATCCACGCAACACGTGACCACTACTGAAACTGGTCAACCATCCATCCCTGCACATGTATCTGCTAGATAGGAGACTAGTTTAGTACCCCCCACTACCCAACCCATTGAAGGACAACAGTCCAACACACCCGTAACTACCACATTTACATCACCTGCTCCTCCCCCAACCCAAACTTCGAGGGGAAGATACTCTTTACCCCCTACCTTCTTTACCATTAGTGGTAATCCTACGGTGAATAATCAACAACCAGTGTTGAGTCAACCTTTTCTTAGTGGTCAACAAGTTGTTGTTGGGGGGAAACCCTCGTCTCTTAACCATAATCCCACAGTAGGAGTTCCCATCGGGCCTTCCATTGGAAATTCTTTACCTCCTGGACCTTCCACTTCAGGGCTATCCCACGTCGGGGGACCATCCAACGTAATTCAACCTCCATCGATTCAAGCGTATCTAGGTCATCTTAACCCTTTGCCAGGTCAACTTAATCCCAGAAACGCACTCTACGGGGTACCTTACCCCGATAATCCTTACACTCAATGGGGACAGCAAAATGTTTTACAACATGGACACCCACTTACAGTCCTGCAAGTCCCTCCACCCCTGTTTAGTCAACCCCCACCTCCCATTGGAGGCAGCGGGCCCCCACATAACACTGGAGGAGGCGGACCTCTACCTTTTGGCGGAGGACTGCCCCACTTCGGTCATCATGGCCCATCCCCCCTGGCGAAGGCGGTGGAGGACCACCCCCTCCTCTCGGCGGAGGTGGGGGAGGACCATCTCATCTCGGTGGTGGTGGAGGCGTACCACCCCCTCCTAGTGGTGGTGGTGGAGGACCTTCTAATATTGGTAGTGGGTGGAGGACCCCCACCCTACTATGGTGGAGGTGGCGGAGGAGGTTCTTACCCTTCCGGCGGCGATGGTGGGCCACCACCCCCTCCCGGCGGAGGTGGTGGAGGCCCATCCTATTCCGGTAGTGGTAGTGGACCACCACCTCCTCCCAGCGGAGGCGGTGGCGGCATATCCTACCCTGGCGATGGTGGTGGACCCCAACCATTTGGTGGCGGCCCACCCCATCCCGACGGTGGAGGAAGGCCCCCACCTTATGGTAACAGACCACCTTATTGTGGTTATGGACCACCTCACTATGGCGGCGGACCTCTATTTGGTCTGGGCGACCAGTACCCCTACGGCTAGTTTCCTCCTGGAACACCCTATGGCCAGTCGATACAAGGTCCCATAGGTCCTTATACGCCTTATCCGTACTATCAGTACTCACATCCTAATCCGTAGCTGCCCTTTTTGGCTACTTTGGATCTACCTAACCTGTCTCGTTTAACTAATGACCCCATTTACCATGGAACTAATTGGCCACGCATCCCGGTGAAACTTCCGTCAGATATCCCAAAATTTGATGGTAAGCCGGGTGAGGATCCTAAAAACCACGTGATGACATACCACTTATGGTGTTCATCCAACTCCCTGATGGACGACTCGATCCATCTTCGATTGTTCCAACGGACTCTCACTAGTTCGGCTGCCAAGTGGTACATTGAACTACCACCCCATTCTTTTCCTGATTTTGATTCTCTTGCTATGAACTTTTTGACTCATTTCCAGCTGCCTATACGGTATGAAACTGGTACAGATCTTTTAACCTTGCTCCGTCAAAATACTGCTACTCATATATCAGATCATATACATGAGTGGCAGAGGAGACGACTTCTCATTAAGGCTCCTATTCCAGATTAGCTCCTAGCAGATTGGTTTACGAAGTCTCTCATACCGACCATAGCACAAGATGTTTCCATGGGAGGTGCTGTCACTGAAGAACAAGCCATCGCACGTGCCCACTTACTAGACTTAGTCTATGCTCAGTCTGGCACGTTGTTTGATATCCTTCCTAACGCACCTCGCAACACTTACGACCCCGCAAAACCACCCAAGGGACCCCAAACTTATGGCATCATTGGATCCCTTACCACCCAGCCTTCTTCTCAAATTGTTGGTTCATCGAACCCCTTGGGTTCTTCCCCATCACCAACGCAGGCTGGTCACGGCACCACCAAATCATCCACTCCTGCTGTCACCGAGGAAGTGAATTCTGTTTCATCAGTTTCACCTCAAAATTCTGGTGGTAAGATGATCCAGGTGGATATTGGTGGCGGCCCACCTCTTCCAACTGGCTCAAAACAGTCTTCTGGCGATTTTGGTAAATTACTATTTTTAGTAGTTTTTTAGGTCCTGAGATTTCGGAGCCGTTTTGAGGCCCTAAACGACATTTTTTCGTGATTTGGGGGGGCAAATGGGAAACATTTGGCCCCAATCGAAAGTTTTAAATCTCGGATATCCCTTTCCAACGAGCCACCGAGCGCCCCAAACAGATATTGTATGCAAATGTTATGACCCCGGGAAGTTGACTGTTCAACTAACCACCTTGGGGCTGCAAACCTTATGACGGTTCATCTTTTAGGGTTAGGTTTTTGGATGCTTGGTATTCTTTCCCTCATGCTTATGATAAATAGGCCCTTTTGGCCTCTCTTTGTATTCATCTTGGCACGAATGAGCATAGCGGCCACATCTCTTCTCAGAGATAGCTACCACCATTCCAGCTATTGTATTTTACAGTCTATTCTATTTCCGCTATTTAATAGAATGTGTGTTTACTGTATCACTGTGTTCTTTGCAATATATCTCTGTATATGATTCTATATATGCTCTCTTATTTCGTTCCTGCATAAATCTGGATCATAAGAAGAAGAATAAGAGGAAACCTAATAAATATTCCACCCAGCAGGAACAAAAGAGCACCCCTGGTGATACCAAACAGAAAAGGAAGTTGAAGTATCCTTGCCTACTGTGTGGTGATGATCACTTTTCCAAAGAGTGCCCCCATAGAGACGAAGTTCAAAATTTTCTTAAGGGTAAACACACACTCGCGGTTCTCAATGATCCCTTCCCTACTCAAAATCAGCAGACGATTGCTCACACTTCTTCTTCCCAAGGAGAAGCATCCACCACTGCACATGTTCTCATGGTGCGTAAAGAGACTATCAACTTGAACACTCGTTCTCGTTCGTATGACTCCATTCCAACTAAGGAACCTATTGGAAGTAATACTAAAACAAATTCCACTTCAATGCCCGATGTCACCATACCGGCTGCGCCTCTCACCATAGAGAAGCCCTCTCTCGAGTCAGTGTTGCGTCCACCCAAGAGCATGATTAGAAAATCGGTTTTTAATCCGAATGCTCGGGCTGCTCAAAACTACAACATTGTAGAGGACCTAGCACAAGCTCCTTATGCTATGTCGACGCTCAAGGTCTTGCAAAACTATCCGAATCAGCGCAAGACTCTCCTCGCTGCCATCGGTGCAGTTGAACCGGATTCATCGAACACCATTATGTTCCAGCTAGAGTATTTTAAACCAAGGCTCTCCCATCAACTGGAATTTCAAGTTGCCTCAAACATTGCTGGGAAGATAATCTACCGTTTTGGACGAAGGGGCCTCTACGTCAGTCATGTCGATCGCTTGTTGGAGAGCCATTGGTTCTCCTGAGTTGAATCGTTCTCCTACCACTTTGAGAGCCTTCGACAGACGTGGCTTTCAACCTCATGGGCTGTTACAAGCTTTACCAGTCGAGCTGGGGAGAAATACCGCAACACTTAATGTGGAAGTGGTCGCTGCCCCATTAGATTACAACATTTTGCTTGGTCGCAATTGGTTTTACGCCATGACTGCGGTCACATCATCTGTCTTCTGCATAGTGCAATTCCCCCATCAAGGCCAAATTGTCACAGTCGACCAACTGGATTTCTGCACACCAGACACCACTTCTCACCCCGGCGATAACGTTCCTTCCATTGGACAATCTTCACAGAAGTATGAGAGTGTGGGGGTTGGCCTCCTTAAGGATTCATCCCTTATGGGCATCTTTCCTACTTTGGATCCCCCAAATCATGCTGCCACGGTAAACATGATCTCCTCGCAAACTACATCTATCCCCAACTCCACTGATTCATGGCTTGTACCTGATGAAGCCACTACACACCTGATTGGAGACACTATGCCTCTATTACCCAATGAACTCATGTACGAGGCTATCCAATCAGCACCTGAGGACCACTTAACTGCAGCCTCCATTTATTGTTCTCTACAACGGACATCATCTGATCCTCTGCTACGGACTTTTCATTTTGATGAGTCCATTATGGAATTCATGAGCACAGATGATCCTCCGTGGAAAGACCTCCATCATCATTCATCTTCTTTTCCTATGCTAGATACTATAGAGAACAGCATTCACACCATCGTGACACCGGATATCTACTATGGGTCTCAGTCCACGATACTTACATGTCAAATGGACTCCGAAGGCAACCTTTCTAACATCGAACCCACCACCTCGATAGACATTTCGGTCACCCCTGGTGTAGTGGAACACATTCATTTAGGCCAGAGTTGTTCCCCTGAAGAAGTAATCACTTGTATGGACTTATTCAAGCGGATTCAAGACGTTTTCGCTTGGACCAACGAGGAGATGCCTGGGATAGACCCCCCCATTGTTTTACACGAGATTAAAACCTATCCCGACATCAAACCTGTCCGTCAAAAGTTGCGACCGGTACACCCTTGGAAGACTGCGGAAATCAAGGCAGAGATTGAAAAACTCTTGAAGGATGACTTCATCTATCCTGTCCCATTGACAGAATAGGTCTCAAATTTCGTCCCTGTTACTAAAAAACAGGGTACCATTCACGTCTGTTTTGATTATCGGGATCTCAAGAAAGCTTGTCCCAAGGACAACTACCCGACCCCCTTTATCGACCAGATTATCGATAATTGTGCCGGAAGTGTCATATTTTCATTCATGGATGGCTTTTCCGGATACAACCAAATTGAGATCTAGCCGCCGACCAACACAAGACTACATTCATCTGCCCTTGGGGAACGTTTGCATATCATAAACTTCTGTTTGGTCTTCAAATCGCTGGTGCCACATTCCAATGGGCCATGTCGTACGCTTTCCACACCATGAAGGACTTTGTGGAACCTTTCTTGGATGACCTCCCTGCCCACTCGAAGCAGCGTGAGTTCCACTTAGATCATCTGAAGACCATTTTCCTCAGATGCAGACGGTACAATATCCGTCTGAATCCTCACAAATGTATTTTTTGTGTCGAGTTTGGACGCCTCTTAGGGTTCATCGTCTTGAAAGATGGGATCCGCATTGATCCCTTGAAGGTAGAAGCTATTGTCGCTCTTCCACCTCCAACCAACATTACGGAACTTCAGAATCTGCAAGGACATGCGACTTATTTACGGTGTTTTGTCTGTAATTTCACACAAAAGACGTAGGGTTATATGAGGTTGATGAAAAAGGACATCCCTTTCATTTGGGACGATTAAGCTCAACAATCTTTTGAAATTTTGAAACATGTCATCAGGCATACCCCTGTGATCCAACCGCCGAATTACTATCGATATTACATTTTATATCTCGCAGCTTCCGACACCACTATCGCCATGGTTTTGGTACAGGAAGACCAGAACGCCCAAGAGCATGTGATATACTATGCCAACAAAGGTCTCATTGACACTGAAACTCGTTATTCACATGTTGAGAAGCTCGCTCTCGCAGTAGTCATTGTCGTGCAAAAGTTTCGCCATTACATTTTGCTCCACATCACCACTATCATAGCTAATTCGAACCCCATGTACCACGTTCTGACTCATCAGGTGCTTGGGGGCAAGTATTCACGTTGAATTGTGATACTGCAAGAATTCGATCTTCTTTTCAAAAAAGCCAAGTCGAAAAAGTATTTGGTGTTCACTGAGCTCATTTGTGACCTTCCCCGTATTGATGCAGAATTTGAGCCCAATGACTCATTTCCCAATGAGTCATTGTTTCTTATTAGTACGTCCGATCCATGGTATGGAGATATCACATTGTATCTTCAAACCCAATGTTTCAGCCCTGAATTGTCTCATGACAACCGTCGTCGAATATGCCACCATGCAAAGTATTATCTGATTATCAGTGATACTTTGTACCATCGTGGCATCGATTCTCTCCTTCGACATTGTCTGACTCATGATGAAGTTGAATGCATTCTGTATGACTTTCATGTTGGGGCATGTGGAATTCACCTCTCTGGGATGGCTACAGCCCAGAATATTTTGCGCGCAGGATATTATTGGTCATCCATCTTCGAATATTGTATCGAGGCCGTAAAAAAATGTCCTCCATGTCAACATTTTCATACGAAAAAGCACACCCATCCTTCCCCATTACACCCGATTATTACCATTGGCCCCTTCACTAAATGGGGCATCAATTTCATGCATTGTAAGCCTACCTCGGCCGGGGGGCATAGTTACGTCATTGTAGCTGTGTACTACTTTACAAAGTGGGCCAAGGCAATTCCTACATACATGAACGACGACAAGACCGCTGCACTCTTCATGTTTAACCATGTAATAGCGCAGTTTGGAGTTCCTCAAGCGATAATTACCGACCATGGTTCACACTTTATGAACCACATGGTTGACAAGTTGAGCGATAGATTGGGTTTTCGTCATGAAAACTCAACATTGTACTACCCTCAGTCGAACGGACAGGTCGAGGCCATTAACAAGGTATTGAAAACTATGGTCCAATGTATGGTGGGTACGCAAAAGGCTAATTGGAATAACATGCTCTTCTCTGTTCTTTGGGCTTATAGAACCTCCGTTAAAAGCGCCACTGGATTTACTCCTTTCCAATTGGTGTATGGATTGGAGGCAATCCTTCCCATTGAGTGCGAGATTCCATCTCTCAAGCTCACCATCGAACTTCTCCCAAACACTACTGCCAAGGAAGAATGCTTCCTCTACCTAGCTAAGCTCGACGAGACTCGCCGAGATGCCGCTCTTGCCAACATGGCTCATAAGAAATGCATCAAAGCGCAATACGACAAGTCGATCGAACCTCGCACCTACAACAAGGGAGATTTGGTCCTCACATATGACCAAAAGCATGATAAACTGGGGGCAGGAAATTTTGAGTCCATGTGGCATGGCCCCTACATAGTGAAACGTGTATTAGAGAAGGGAGCTTATGAGCTTGAAGATTATAACAGGATATCTTTGGGTGAACCCCGCAATGGGCTTTACCTAAAGAGGTACTATGCTTGATTCTTTCATGCATAAGTACTTTTGTATATACTGTACATGGCGTGCATGTGTGTTTTATGTGTGGTGTGACGCTTTTATTTCTTACATGTCTAGGTCTTGTTTCATTTCTTATACCATGTTCTGTTTGCGTGTGCAGATGAAAACGTGTTATGGATTCGCGGATGGCGCCAGTCGCCATACCCGCAACCTTGCTTTGGCAGCCTGGGTACTCTATTCACCTACCGGCGAGCTCATCATCTCAAGGGGAATGTGTCTAGGTTTCGCAACCAACAATGCTACAGAATATCAAGTAGTCATTAGAACCCTAACTGACGCCATTTCTTTGGGTATGGACCATGTTGTCATCCACCTGGATTCTCAACTAGTGGTCTCTCATCTTAATCGAGTCTACACTATCCATGATCCTATATTACTCTATCTTTATTCGACTAGTCCGTCTTCTGGAAAGGTCCTTTGAGTCCATTTAGTACCTGCACATTCCACGATACGTTAACACAGTTGCCGACTCTATGGCCAACTTCATCCTAGATTGGTACATTGCACACACATAAGCATATTCATGAATTGTTAAAAGTAGACATAGCATGTGAATAATTTATTTTATAAGCAAACGTATAAACAAGATCACATCATTCATCCATTTGAAACACATAATGTATAAATCGCCGGAATGTCTGTATATATATATATATCTCTCAAAAAGTAGTGCTGGTACAAAAATCTGAAGCACGACGGCTTTCAGTGAGTCTCTGCAAAATCTGAAGCCCAGCAGCTTTTAGTAGTGCAAAATCTGAGGCCTCTAAGCTCTCAGTACATACATAGTAACAACCCAAGGCCTAGCGCCTGGCTCATACAACCCTAGGTGGTCTAACAACTCTCGCTTGCTGAGAGTGGAAATAGTCAACTGCTATCGCAACCTTGCGAAGCAGTGCGTTGAAGCGCACAGTCACTCCAACTGTGTGCACCTGCATGGGTTGCAGCACCTCATCTACCGTCGGCTCAGGAATGTCTAGTGTCAACCCACTCAGGTTGGCATAAAATCTATCCATATCTGCGATGGTGGCATGAACTACAAGTCCCATGACTACTCCATATTCTCTCTCTCTCCTAGCAAGAAGAGAGACTCCCACTGGTCGTGCAGGTCCCACGTCTGTACACACATGTTGTTTACTTGTTAGCACTACATAAAAAAAAATCATAAATGCACAAAACTTAAAAAGTACAAGGGTTTATTGTTCATACCAAGGTCTCCCCATGCTGCTCCTTCTGGCAGCGGCAAGTCCGGGTTGTCTCTAAAGTCCATACCACTGTACGGAAAGTCCTCCACCAACAGTAACTGGCCCGCCAGCCACGTGAAGAACTCGGGACCATATCCAATAATGGGACCCCTGCCATGACGGGTCATCACCCCCGTCCATCTCGCCATGTGTGGATCCCTAGGATCCCTGTCATCCAGTACTACCTAAGGACGCAAGAGGGGAACCCATTCCAACAAGAACGAGATCATGATCAATGTAATGTCCCCATTCAAATAAGTGCATAGTAAGACAATCCCATCAATCCTACTAGTTTCCTAGGTTGGATGGGCACATGTGGGATGGTAATAAGGAAGCTAATAAATGATATTTAGACATTAGAAGGGTTCAAGCATTTAATAAATATGATGAATAAATAAATTCAAGAGAAATTCTAGGTGGCAAGTGGTTTTGGAGACATATGGAGGTGGTGGGACCCACACTAGCTTGATTTTTCAATGACACATGGCAGCTCTCTCTTGCCAATTCGAATTCATGGGAAGGTGAACACTCTTGGGTGAGTTGGTAAGTCATAACACATGGCATTGAGCATCTTAGGTCGAAATGGGATGGAATAGTAACCTCCATGGGAGAGGAAGAGTCAAATTGGAGACTAGTGGACACTTGGGCTAGATTCCCTAGTTTTATGACAACAATAATGAAGCATCTATGACATTTATGACAAAATTCAGACCTGACTTCTTACACCTGACCATTATGACATGTCAGCCCCAAAAATAGGCTCAAGGAAGGCACTCATGGAGTTGGAGGAATCCAAAGAGACTCAAATTCGAATTTGGGAGAAGATGGAAGGTTGGAACTAGGAGACAAGTGGCAAATGAGGAATATTTTCTAAATGGAAAATTATTGAATCTATTGAGAGTATTTCGACCCCTTGAAGGCTAATGTTGGTTATAAAATGTAGAAATCAAGTATGAGAATGGATTTTGATGATTTGAGAAAAATTGCATTTGTGAAGAGAGAGCTAGTGGATGACTAGTTTCTTGCCTTAGCCAATTTCGAGGGTGAAAGATTCCCATCCAAGTTGGTGTTTGGAGAGGCCACTCAGGTCTTTCATGGTGCTTTAATGGAGTTTTTATTTGTAGGTAGCAGCTACAGGAAGTTTCATGGTTTGGTTTAGTGCAGCACTTTCTCTCCACCGTTTCCAGTTTTGAAGACATATTCGTGCTCCTTGAAGGAGGGCGTTTTTGGTGAGCTATTGTACTCTTTGGGGGAGATTCTAATGCCCCATTTATTTTGTAATATGAATTAAATACTCTGTTCTTCATCTCCAAAAAGTTTCAGGTCGAAATTCCAAGTAGAAATGTATAAATCTCATTTTTAATGGAAGAACAATGCCATTTCCCCACTACCTTGTTGTGAGCTAATGTATTGATGATGATTTCGAATGGATGGATGATTCTCTGATATATTTGTGATAAATATACTGCCATGGATGTCTTCTACAAGTTTCATGTACTGTACTTGAGCATTTGAAGCATTTTTACTCAGTTTAGTTGTATTGGGAGGTGAAATAGTGCCATTTCCCCAAGGGTCCAATTGGGGGTTTTTGCTGTTGAATGTGAGAGAGTTAGAACAGTATTAAAAATCAATTAATGGTGCATATTAGACCTTAATCACATACTTAACACATTATATACCTCTGTTCATAAATTTGTGGGAGTTTGGAGGCATTTGGAAGGCCATTTGCAGTGTTACCCGAGGGGGATTTGATGCACAAATTACTAGTCAAAACTACATATATTGATCAGAATACAAATCAAGTTTGCAGCAGTATTTGGAGGGCCATAAAACATCCATGAACCTTATATTCAAGTCTAAATACCATTCATACACTCCTACAGAATATTTGGGAGCATTTGGGTTGATTTGGAGGTCAAAACAGTAAAACTAGTCAAAGGTCGAAATTGGGAAAAAAAGTGAAAAATTGGGCATTTTAATAAAATTTGAAAAAGGGATATTACAAGTGGTATCAGAGCATGTTCTTGGCACCTGATGGTATTAACAAGAAGTCAAAAGAATAATCCACCACCCTTTGAACCAGTAGTTGAAGAGATTTTTGTTGAAGAAGAGGTAGTAGAAGAAGAGGAGTCTTTCACTGAAACCATGGGTAGAGAGGAGGATGACAAATTAAAACATAAGGAGGAACTTATTGCAACCTTAGATCCATGTTTCTCTAAACTTTCAGCAAACATGGATAGGATAGGTGATAAATTGTTGCAAGGATTCGAATTGTTGATTAGCCAGCTTCAAAGCAAAGGGATAATAGGAGATAATAGTGGTTCACACTCAGGGGAAAAGATGAAAGGGAATGAGCATATTTTCTCAAGTACAGGACCTCATAATAGACCTGATGAATTTCAAAGCACACAAAGGCCTACTGCACCTAAATTTCTCACACCCAAAGAAGAGCCCAATCTTGAATTGGATTACAAGAAACTAGTAAATGATTGGAATGATTTGAATGAAGAGTGTAAAAGAGGTGTACCACTCAGTGACTACATTGATGCTATGAAAAAGATTAATAGGAAGGGAGACAATAGGAGTCCATTCCAAAACAAAGAATTAAATAGTGCTATTGGAAAAATGTCACTTCCTACTTTTGATGGTTCTTCTCAAAATTCTGCTAACACTTGGGTGCAAAAATTGGATGTATATTTTCAGCTGAATCCTATGTTGGAAGAGGATGCATTAAAAATGGCCATTTTGCATTTGGAAGGAGATGCCAATGAATGGTGGTTTCATGGGCTGAAAACCTTGGGTCATAATCAGGTTAAAACATATGGAGAATTTGTTGACAGGGTACTAGAAAGATTTGAACAAAAAGATCCAGAATTGCCTTTCAAAGAACTAGCTCAATTGAAACAAACTGGGTCCCCTACTGAATATATGATGGACTTTCAAAAATTATCAGTCAAGGTGGCTGATGTATCTATGGGAAGATTAGTATTGCTGTTCACTGAGGGTTTGGCTGAACCCTTAAGAGGTTTGGTCAAATCCCACAAGCCAACTACATTAAAAGATGCAATGAGCTTGACTAGGGATCTCCAAAATGTGCTTCCTAGAACGAGATTTCCTCCTAAGCCTAGCTATAAATTTGAAAAGAAACCTTGGCAAAGGGATGGATATGATAAGAAACCTTGGAAAAGAGAGTCATTTGAGAGGAATAAAAAAGAGGGACTAAACAGGGATGAACTTAGAAAAAAGAAACTATGCTTCACATGCTTCCAACCATGGACACCGGGGCACAAATGTACCAAAGGAAAGGCTCAATACATAGAAGTATTTTCTGATAATGAGGGGTATGATGGGGGCATGGATGAAGATGGACATATTTCAGATCAAGAAGAGGCATATGAGACAGCAGTAGAAGAGAAAAGATAAGAAGAAAATCAGCCTTCACTGGACAAAGCAAGAATGGCAGTGCTTTCAGCAGTACCTCGCTATCATACTATCCGATGCAAAGGTGTGGTACAAGGACAAAGAACTTCAGTTTTGGTAGATGGAGGAGCCACTCATAACTTCATTGATGCAGAGATGGTAGAGAAAAGAAAGATACCTATTGAACCATTTGATGGCTTCACAGTTGTCATTCCCGGTCACAACACAATGCAATGCAAAACATGGGTTCCAAAGCTGCAAGTCACCGTAGGTAACTATACTTTTGTTGATAGTTTTTATGTGGTTGATGTTGCTGATACTAATGTGGTTTTGGGAGTGCAATGGTTGTATTCAATAGGAGAGCATACAGTAAATTATCAAATTCCCGAAATGAAATTCCAAGATTCAAAAGGAGTACAAAGAGTTGTGAGAGGGCAACACACTTATCCAAATCAAGTAGTGACTTGCAATAGCATGAGATCTATATTGAGGCATGGGGATATAGAATGGGCTGCTGAATGTCATATTACATCTCCCAAGCCAACTATAAATATTGTCAAACACCCAAAGGAGATAGAGAGACTTTTGCAAAAATATGAAAAGGTTTTTAGAGACCTTCCACATGGTAGGCCACCGGATAGGGGGGTTGAGCACAGTATTGTTTTGGAGGAGGGTACTTCACCCATTCAGATACCACCTTATAGACATCCTAAAAGGTTTAGAGATGAGATTGAAAAAGCTATCCAAGAACTCCTAGAGTTGGGACTCATTAGACCAAGCTCTAGCCCTTATGCTTCTTCAGTTGTGCTAGTGAAGAAAAAAGATGGAACATTGAGAATGTGCATAGATTTTAGAGCCTTGAACAAAAAGACTATAAAGAATAGGTATCCTATTCCTAGGATTGATGAGCTCATGGATGAGCTGCATGGGGCCAAATACTTCTCAAAAATTGACCTTAGATCAGGGTATCACCAAATTCGAATGAAAGATGAAGATGTGCAAAAGACCGCTTTTCGATGTCATTTTGGCCACTTTGAATTTCTTGTCATGCCTTTTGGGTTAACCAATGCTCCAGCCACCTTTCAAGCATGTATGAATAGGATATTTTGCAAGCAACTAAGAAGGTTTGTTTTGGTTTTCTTTGATGATATTCTCATTTACAGTAAAACATGGGAAGAGCATTTGCAGCAGTTAGAGATTGTGTTGAAAATCTTGCAAGAAGAGTCCTTATTTGCTAAATTATCAAAATGTGAATTTGGAATGAAAGAACTACTGTACCTTGGGCACATTATTGGGCAAGAAGGAGTGAAGGTACACATGGAAAAAATCAGGGCTATCTTGGAATGGCCATCACCAAAAAATATTACCGAATTGAGAGGCTTTATTGGCATATGCACCTACTACAGAAAATTTGTGAAAGGGTTCTCCAAGTTGACTTCTCCACTCACTGATTTGACTAAGAAGGATGCTTTCAAGTGGGATGAAGAGGCTGAAAAGGCCTTCCAAAAAATGAAAGAGGTAATGAGTAGTTGTCCCATACTTGCACTTCCTGATTTTACTAAACCTTTTGTTGTGGAATGTGATGCTTCAGGTGGAAGAATAGGGGCTGTCCTAAAGCAAGGCCAACACCCCATAGCCTTTGAGAGCATAAAGTTGCAGCCTCATGAAAAACTTTACTCCATCTATGATAAAGAAATGCTGGCCATTATGCATGCATTGGCCAAATTCAGACAATACTTGGTGGGCAGCAAGTTTGTGGTGAAAACTGACCACAATAGTCTAAGACACTTTCTCACCCAAAAAGATCTAAATGAAAGGCAACAAAAGTGGGTAAGCAAGATTCAAGCTTATGATTTTGATATTGAATATGTCAAAGGAAAGAATAATATAGTAGCAGATGCTTTGTCAAGAAGGCCTTCTTTTTCTCTCATGGATATTGCCAAGGATTGGAAAAACATGCTACTAGTTGAATATGCCAAAGACAAATTTGCTTGTGATGTGTTGGATGGAATCAAAGGGGATGATAATTATAGGATTTTGAATGGGCTGATATATTATAAGGGAAGGATTTATTTAGTTCATAACTCCAAGCTCAAGTACCGAATTTTGCAAGAAGCACATGATTCCCCACTAGCGGGCCATCCGGGGATCTTCAAAACTTATAGACAGTTGAGGCAAAGATTTTTTTGGAAGGGGCTGAAGGAAGATGTTCAGAAGTATGTGAATGAATGTAAAGCATGTCAACAAAACAAATCAGAACTTACATGTCCAGTCGGCCTATTACAACCATTGCCCATTCCGGAGCAAAAATGGGACAGTATTTCCATGGATTTCATCACCGGATTGCCTAAATCCTTGGGTAAGGATTGTATCTATGTGGTAGTTGATAGGTTGACAAAATTTGCTCATTTTTTTTCTGTTACATCATCTTTTAGTGCTGCACAAGTGGCTGATATTTTTTTCAAAGAAATCTTCAGATTGCATGGGCTTCCCAAGAGCATTGTCAGTGATAGAGATAGTAGATTCATGAGTGCTTTTTGGAAAGAAATTTTTAGATTGGTAGGCACTCAATTGACTCCAAGTACCAGCTATCATCCACAAACTGATGGACAAACAGAGAGGGTAAACCAATGGTTGGAAGGATACCTAAGAAACTATGTGGGAGGGCAGCAAAAAGCATGGGCAAAATGGCTACACTTGGGTGAGTTTTGCTACAACACCACTTATCATATGTCAATAGGAATGTCTCCTTTCAAAGCATTATATGGTTATGATGCACTTACATTTGCTGACATTATATTTGGTGATAGTAGAGCCCCAAAGGCTAAAGATTGGGTGGAAGAGAGCCAAGAAATTTTAAAGCTCTTGAAAGACAATTTGCAGGTTGCTCAAAATCAGCAAAAACAATATGCTGATAGACATAGAGAAGAGAGAACCTTTCAAGTCAATGATTTAGTATATTTAAGGTTGCAGCCCTATAAACAAACATCTCTCAAAAAGAATGGAGCAGAAAAATTAAAACCAAGGTACTATGGGCCATACAAGGTAGTGCGGAAGGTTGGAGAAGTAGCATATGAACTAGAACTTCCGGAAGGGAGTAAAATCCACAATGTATTTCATGTTTCTTGTCTTAAGAAAGCTCTTGGTCAGCAAATCATCACTTCAGAAATACTTCCTCCTTTGGATGATGAAGGTCAGCTCACACTTGTTCCGGAAAAGATTTTGAAGACACGGGAAAGAAGGTTGAGGAGTAGAATCATCAAAGAATATTTAGTGCAATGGAAGGACTTACCAAATGAAGATGCCACATGGGAAGAGGAGAAGATTTTGCAGCATCCAAATTTGAAATTGCTTGAGGACAAGCAATCTTGGGTGGGGAGGACTGTAATGTCCCCATTCAAATAAGTGCATAGTAAGACAATCCCATCAATCCTACTAGTTTCCTAGGTTGGATGGGCACATGTGGGATGGTAATAAGGAAGCTAATAAATGATATTTAGACATTAGAAGGGTTCAAGCATTTAATAAATATGATGAATAAATAAATTCAAGAGAAATTCTAGGTGGCAAGTGGTTTTGGAGACATATGGAGGTGGTGGGACCCACACTAGCTTGATTTTTCAATGACACATGGCAGCTCTCTCTTGCCAATTCGAATTCATGGGAAGGTGAACACTCTTGGGTGAGTTGGTAAGTCATAAAACATGGCATTGAGCATCTTAGGTCGAAATGGGATGGAATAGTAACCTCCATGGGAGAGGAAGAGTCAAATTGGAGACTAGTGGACACTTGGGCTAGATTCCCTAGTTTTATGACAACAATAATGAAGCATCTATGACATTTATGACAAAATTCAGACCTGACTTCTTACACCTGACCATTATGACATGTCAACCCCAAAAATAGGCTCAAGGAAGGCACTCATGGAGTTGGAGGAATCCAAAGAGACTCAAATTCGAATTTGGGAGAAGATGGAAGGTTGGAACTAGGAGACAAGTGGCAAATGAGGAATATTTTCTAAATGGAAAATTATTGAATCTATTGAGAGGATTTCGACCCCTTGAAGGATAATGTTGGTTATAAAATGTAGAAATCAAGTATGAGAATGGCTTTTGATGATTTGAGAAAAATTGCATTTGTGAAGAGAGAGCTAGTGGATGACTAGTTTCTTGCCTTAGCCAATTTCGAGGGTGAAAGATTCCCATCCAAGTTGGTGTTTGGAGAGGCCACTCAGGTCTTTCATGGTGCTTTAATGGAGTTTTTATTTGCAGGTAGAAGCTACAGGAAGTTTCATGGTTTGGTTTAGTGCAGCACTTTCTCTCCACCGTTTCCAGTTTTGAAGGCATATTCGTGCTCCTTGAGGGAGGGCGTTTTTGGTGAGCTATTGTACTCTTTGGGGGAGATTCTAATGCCCCATTTCTTTTGTAATATGAATTAAATACTCTGTTCTTCATCTCCAAAAAGTTTCAGGTCGAAATTCCAAGTAGAAATATATAAATCTCATTTTTAATGGAAGAACAATGCCATTTCCCCACTACCTTGTTGTGAGCTAATGTATTGATGATGATTTCGAATGGATGGATGATTCTCTGATATATTTGTGATAAATATACTGCCATGGATGTCTTCTACAAGTTTCATGTACTGTACTTGAGCATTTGAAGCATTTTTACTCAGTTTAGTTGTATTGGGAGGTGAAATAGTGCCATTTCCCCAAGGGTCCAATTGGGGGTTTTTGCTGTTGAATGTGAGAGAGTTAGAACAGTATTAAAAATCAATTAATGGTGCATATTAGACCTTAATCACATACTTAACACATTATATACCTCTGTTCATAAATTTGTGGGAGTTTGGAGGCATTTGGAAGGCCATTTGCAGTGTTACCCGAGGGGGATTTGATGCACAAATTACTAGTCAAAACTACATATATTGATCAGAATACAAATCAAGTTTGCAGCAGTATTTGGAGGGCCATAAAACATCCCTGAACCTTATATTCAAGTCTAAATACCATTCATACACTCCTACAGAAGATTTGGGAGCATTTGGGTTGATTTGGAGGTCAAAACAGTAAAACTAGTCAAAGGTCGAAATTGGGAAAAAAAGTGAAAAATTGGGCATTTTAATAAAATTTGAAAAAGGGATATTACAATCAAACCATAGCCAAATTGTTTGAGCTCTCCCCGCCGACACTTGGTCAGCTGAGCTCGCATGTTTGTGAGGACTCCCTCACACTAGTTATAGATCTTTGGAGACATACAGTCCTCCGCATAAAGCATCTGTGACCTGGTGGCTAAGTGAGGAGCTTGGCTCCCTACCATCCTCATAATGGTGAAGAGTATGGTGCGTAATGGATTTTCCCGCACGTTCTTTATGGGAATCTTCCCACTAGAACCATGGGTGTTGGGAACACAGTGCTACAGAATCATGTCGTCCACACTCCGATCACTCCCACATGATCCGGTAAGAAGCACATTGTCCCCTCTTCGGTACAATCCAGTAAGGAAGTAGATGTCCTCGACATTTATGTTGAGCATGTGCTCACCGATCACGAAGTACTGCAGGGATGCATCCCAACATCGGAGCATATGCGTCAGTAGCGGGATTTGGGATTTCATCCCCTGAATCTCAAAGAACTTGAGGAGCCCACAGTTCCTCAATGCTTCCACACATATTGGATCATTTGCAGCTTGTTCATCATCCAACTCATGCTCCCATTCTCACCATTCCAAAACCATTTTGGATGCTTGGAACCTTCCAAAAGGAGAATTTAACATTGTTAGAACTTGTTTCAACCACCAAAAGTCATTTTTTTGAGCTTGGTTTGATTTTGGGGATGGACGTCACCGTCGTCGCACCCCATCTTTGCGAACAGTGCGACATTGTCGCAGTCCAGATATGCAAAATTTGCGATGACTCGGTCTCGTCACAATTCCCGAAAGGGCATGCTGCGATGAGAACGAGGGCGCAATGGCCCTTCCCAAATCAATCCAAAACCCAAAAAAATGCTTGAAATTCAAAAATGTAAACCACTACGATTATGATGGATGAAGTTTAGGGTTACCTACTCCGGACGGCGGGTGAAATGGCTACTCGTAGCTCCCAAAATCGACAAGTGAATTTTTGGCTCCAAATGGCACTATTCCTCCCAAATTTGGCAAATAGAACAATGGTAACTATATTTGGTTTTTATTTCTATTTATAAACAAAATGGAATATTCCTTTTTCAAATATTTGAGGCCTTTATTCCGTTTGCTATAGTTTGGATCGATTTATCATATTTGAACGTTCGGTTGACTATTTGACCTAGTTTCCGAGTGTGCATGAGTTATTAAGTGTCTTTTTATGCCATTTTCGTGTTGGAACGGTCATCTCAAGTATGAACACCCTTTGTGAATTTTTGTCATTTATCTTTTCATTCATTAGATTGTAATTATTTAATGATTGTGAGCTTACTCTTTGTTCTTTCTCGTGCTCTTGAAACTATGAGAATACGTTACTGAGTTACGATTTATCACTTTTCCAGGCTCATTAAACTCCTATGGAAAAGGAACCCCCCTGGAGTCTATCTTTAAGCACTTTTCAGACTCTCGAAATACGAAAAGATTTCCAAGCGAACTTGTCGCGTTCATGCTTGTAAAATAATTTGAATGGTCGTCTTCCTGGTGATAGTTTACCCCTTTTTCAAACCAGGGGCACTATTTACGAAAAAGGTATACTCCAGCCAATCATGACTCGAAGAGTCCTCTCCCACATTGTTTTACCCTTTTTCGGGCGATGAGGCTAACTTTACGAAAAGGGACCGTTGGAGTCTTCTTTAGTTCTTTTCAGACTCTCTAAACATGAAATGACGACCGATTTTACCTTCTATGGACTTGTTAAATTCTTACATTAAAGGGCCTGCCATGGGATGAACCCCTCCTATCCAAGGTTCAATAAATATTTTGGATTGGACTCATCTATGAGGTGAGCTATACTGAGCATCTGGTTACCCTCATCAAGCTCGTAAAAAAACACATGAGGCACTCATCGTTCGTGATGGGGAAAAAGAATTTTTTTTGTATTACACCTTTATCTGTGGTAGTACTTAGTCGTTCTTGAACATGGCACTCATCTGCATTTGCATATAGTACTTGGATCATATGTTTGTCCTCAAGTTTCGCTTACTTCCGGAGTCTTGTTACTCCTTTGAGTCGTTCAAAGAAAGCTTCCACCATCAATTGCATTAGGAGTTAGTGTCATACTCATCATGTCAATATTGCCAAGTCATGCCATGCCCATGTTCAAGAATACTCTCACTATTCATTTTCTACAGTCAATACACCTTCCATCATGTCGGTCTGCTCTGAGTCAACCACGCATGTTACTGTACCATCCAATCCACTCTACACATCCTTTGTCGTGCTTCGTGTCGATGATGGGGGATTCATCATGGCCCTCCTTCAATGGATTCATCCTTGTCGACTTCAGCTCATCATCCAAGGATTGAATCTAGAAACCAACCAAGTACCTTGGTCCTGCATGCCTCAATGGCAGGTTATCTCACTTTCAACATGAGTTTACATCATTGACTTTTGATTGAAATATTTCATCTTGCGTTCGACTTCAACTCATTTATTCACGCTTGGTGATATGTTCTGTGGTACATTGGGGATCATTGACATCCATGGTGATTTCCCTCGCACTTGTTAACGGTATACATCAATTATCGGTAGTCAAGTGGTTTCTACCATTTTCGACGTCAAGACATTTGCAATCACATGGATAGATTCGTATCATACTGGGTTCAACTTGAAGACCTTGGGGAATCATTTTTTATCCAGGTTGCGATGGAGTTTGTATTTGAGTCTTATTACACGGATCCACATTTGTATTGGTCGTGGTTGTGTTACCATCTCATCATGGATCTGCGCTTGTGTCTAGTAGCCATGATTGTGTTCAGTCGGTCATTACTACCATGGATCTGCATTGTATTGGTCGGCAGCCATGTTGTACATCATATGAGATTGTCAGTTCAGAGTCAGTTGTACTACAACTGCATCCTTCATCCGACAAGTCATTTTCCAATCTCTCTGTCAAAGCAAAGACTTCTTAGAATTCTTAGACTACCAAAGACTTCTTAGACTTAGCCTTTTCGAAAAGAAGATCAAATTCTTGCAGTATCACAATCCAGCGTGAATACTTGCCCCCAAGTACTTGACCTGTCAGTACGTGGTACATGGGGTTCGAATCGGCGATGATGATGGTGGTGCAGAGAAGGATGTAATGACGGAACTTCTGGACGGCAATGACTGCCACGAAAGCTAGTTTTTCGACATGTGAGTATCTAGTTTCGATGTCAATGAGACCCTTACTCGCATAGTATATCACATGTTCCTGAGTGTTTTGATCTTCCTATACCAAAACCATGGCGATAGTGGTAGCAGAAGCGGCGAGATACAAAATGTAATCGCGATAATAATTAGGTGGTTGAAGCATGGGGGCATGCGTGATAGCATGTTTGATACTATCAAAATATTTTTGAGCTTGGTCGTCCCAAATGAACGGGACGTCCTTCTTAAGCAGTTTCATGTATCCCTAAGTCTTCTCCGCAAAATTACAGACAAAACGTTGTAGATAAGTCACCTTCCCTTGGAGACTTTGAAGTTTCATAACATCAGTAGGAGGTGGTAGGTTGATGATGGCCTCCACCTTCAAGGGATCAATGCAGATCCCATCTTTCGAGACAATGAATCCTAAGAGGCACCCGGACTCGACGCAAAAGATACACTTATGAGGATTCAGACGGATATTGTACCGTCTGCATCTGAGAAATATGGGCGTCAGATGATCGATGTGGAACTCACGCTGCTTTGAATGAGCAGGGAGATCGTCCAAGTAAGGTTCCACAAAGTTCTTAATATCATGGAAAGCATACGACATAGCCCGTTGGAACGTGGCACCAGCATTTTTAAGGCCAAATGGGAGCTTGCGATAAGAAAATGTACCCGATGGGCAGATGAAAGCTGTCTTATGCTGATCAGCTGGGTTGATCTTGATTTGGTTGTAACCGGAAAAGCCATCCATGAATGAGAAGATAACGCTTCCGGCATAGTTTTCGATGATCTGGTCAATGAAAGGGGTCGGGTAGTTGTCTTTTGGACACAACCGATTAAGGTCCAGATAATCAACATAGACCCGAATGGTGCCCTACTTTTTGTTCACAAGAATGACATTCGAGACCCAATCCGTCAATGGGATGGGATAGATAAAGCCAGCCTTTAAGAGCTTCTCAATTTCTGCCTTTATTGCCGCAGTTTTCCGGGGGTGTATCGGTAGCAAATTTTGGCGCACAGGCTTGATGTTGGGATAGGTTTTTATCTCATGAGAGACAATTGCGAGGTCTATCCCAGGCATCTCCTCATAGGACCAAGCGAAAACATCTCGAAATTGCTTGAATAAGGCCATGCCAATAGCGATTTCTTCAGGGGAACACTTCTAGCCTATGCGAATGTGTTCCACTATACCTGGTTTCACCGAGATGTCTACCGCAGTGGTTGGCTCAATGTTAGCCAAGTTTCCCTCCAAGTCTGTAGAACATGTGAGGATGGGAAAATGAGTGGATGGGTAGATATCCGGTGAAAAGAGGGTATGTATGTTATTCTCTATGTACTCCCATGGTGGAAGAAAAGATGACCTGTGATGAAGATCATCCCATGGACCGTCGTCTACATTCATTACTTCCATGATGGACTCTTCTGAACGAAAAGTCCAAAGCAAGAGATCAGGTAGAGAGGACATCCATTGTAGAGAATAGGAAGGAGAAACCATGGATGAATGGTCCTCCGGTGTTGTTTGGATTGCCTCATAAATGCGTTCAGCGGGTGAAAGAGGCATCATGTCTCCAAACAGATGTGTTGTGGCTTCATCAGGTACAAGCCAAGCATCGTTGGAGTGAGATAAAATCTCTGTAGAGATCATGTTCATCGTCGCGACATGATTAGGGGGGTCCATGGATGGATAAACCATGAGAGATGAATCTTTCAATAGGCCAACCCCTACACTCTCATACTGTTTTTCCATCTGTCCGATGGAAGGAATATGGTCACCAGGATGAGTAGTGGTGTCTGGTGTACAAAAATCAAGTTGGTTGATAGTAACAATTCGTCCCTGGTGGGGGAACTGTACTATGCGAAAGATTGAAGAGGCTACCACCTGCATGGTGTAAAACCAATTGCGACCAAGCAAGAGATTATAATCTAACGGGGCCAAGACCACTTCCACGTTAATGGTTACGGTCTTTCCGCCCAACTCAACTGCAAGCTCTCGTAAGAGCCCATGAGGTTGAAAGCCACGGCCGTCGAATGCTTTCAATGTGGTAGGAGATTGATTCAATTCGGGAGAACCGATGGCTCTCCAGCAGGCGATCGGCATGACAGAGGTAGAGGCACCTTCATCCAAGAGGGTGCGACGGACCATCTTCCTAGCAATGTTCGCAGTAACTTGGAATGCGAGCTGGTGTGAGAGCCTTGAATTAAGGTTGTCAAGTCAGAACATGATGGTGTTCAAGGAATCCGGGTCAACTGCACCAATGGCGGCGAGGAGAGTTTTGCGTTAATTGGGACAATTCTGCAAAACTTCCAAGGTAGACATGGTGCAAGGAGCTTGGGCCAAGTCTTCGACGATATTGCAATTCTGTGCCACACAAGCATTGGGATTGAAAATAGCTTTTTGAATCGTGCTCTTGGGCAGACGCAATATCGAATCCAAAGATGGATTCTCAATGGTAGGAGAAGTCGAAGATACAGTGACATCAGGTAATGAGTCGGAAGCTTTTTCAGTAATACTTCTGACGGGTTCCTTCGAAGAGGCCTGTTCATAGGATCGTGAGCGAGTAGTTAAATTGATCACCTCGTTACGCAACATGAGAACATGCGCGATATTGGATGGTTCCCCCTGGGCTGGGGGGGTTTGAGCAATCATCTGCTGATTTTGAGTAGGAAATGGATCGTTGAGGACTGCGGGAGTCGGTTTACCCCTAAGAAACTTTTGAATTTCGTCTCTATGGGGACACTCTTTGGAGAAATGATCTTCTCCACACAGTAAGCAAGGATACTTTAGTTTCCTTTTCTGCTTAGTATCTTCGGGAGTGCTCTTCGTTTCCTGCTAGGCAGAAGATTTCTTGGGTTTCCCCTTGTTCTTCTTTTTGCCATTAAACTTCTGAGATGAAGCTGATTGAACAGAATTCACCTCTTCAGTTACAGTAGGAGGGGTAGACTTGGCGGTGTTGTGGCTAGCCGGGGTTGGATTGGATGATCCAACAGTGCTAGTAGCATTCTGGGTGGTAAGGGAACCAATGATTCAATCAGCTTGGGGTCCCTTCTATGGTTTCGTGGGATCATTAAAATCCCGGGGTGCGTCAGGAAAAATATTGAATAGAGTGCCAGATTGGGTATAGACCAGGTCTAACAGATGAGCACTCGCGATGGCTTGTTCTTCGGTGACAGCACCTCACATGGCAACATCTTTTGCTATGACAGGAAGGAGTGACTTTGTAAACCAGTCTGCTAGGAGCTAATCTGGAATGGGAGCTTTAATGAGACGTCATCTCCTTCGCCACTCGTGGATATGATCTGAAATGTGGGTGGCGGTATTTTGGCGGAGCGAGGTTAAAATCTCAGTACCAGTCTCATACCGTATAGGCAGCTGGAAATGCATCAAAAAGTTCATAGAAAGAGAGCCAAAGTCAGGAAAAGAGTGTGGTGGCAACTCAATGTACCACTTGGCAGCCAAACTGGTGAGAGTCCTTTGGAACAATCTAAGACGAATTGAATCGTCCATTAAGGAATTTGATGAACACCATAAATGGTATGTCATTACGTGGTTTTTCGGGTCTTCACCCGGCTTGCCGTCAAACTTGGGTATATCGGATGGAAGTTTCACCGGAATAGGTGGCCAGTTAGATCCGTGATAAATAGGATCGTTGGTTAACCGATACAGGTCAGGTAAATCCAAGGTAGCCAAAAAGGGCAACTGTGGATTAGGCTGCGCGTATTGAAAATGCGGATAAGGTGTGTATGGATTGTACTGACCATAAGGTGTGCTTGGATAGAACTGACCATAGGGGGTTGTGCTGCCCGGACCATAAGTAGGTCCGCCACCATAAGGTGGTCCGTTCCAGTAAGGTGGGGGTCCACCTTCACCACCGGGAGGGGGTGGAGGTTCGTCGCCACCGCCGGGAGGAGGTGGGGGTCCATATCCGTAATAAGGTGGCCCACCGCCGCCTCCGCCGGGAGGAGGGAGTGGAGCACTTCCGCCGCCAGAAGGATGGGGGCCCCCACCACCTCCACTGCCGGAAGGATGAGGGTTCCCACCACTACCGCCACCACCAGGGTAATTAGGTCCTCCATCGCCTCCGCCTGGAGGGGGTGGTGGACCACCGCCGCCACCCGAAGGGAAATGTCCTCCTCCACCATGATAAGGCGGTCCGCCGCCTCCTCCGCCTGGAGGGGGTGGGGGACCATTCCCGCCACCACCGGAAGGGTGGGGGGGATTGTACGAAAAATGGTGTGGCCCTCCACCAATGTTCGGTGGGGGCGCGCCGCCTCCAAGAGGAGGAGGAGGAGGTCCGATCAGGAGTGGTGGTACATGAGGGATAACTGGTTGGGGTCCGTGCTGTAAAGGAGGTTGTTTCCCCCATAGAGTGTTTGAACTTCCGGGATAAGGTATCCCATATGATGCGTTTCCGGGATCAGGTTGACCCAGCACAGAGTTATTAGAACCTGGATACGCTTGACTCCATGAGGGTTGGGTTACATTTGACGGCCCTCTAACATGAGATAATCCCATGGTGGACAGTCTAGCGGGTTGGGTAGGTCCAACGGAAGGTCCATTGGGGATTCCACTACCTATGCTCTGGTTAGGAAACGAGGGTTTCCCCCCAGCCACAACAAATTGACCACTATTCGGAGGTTGAACCAACGTAGGTTGTTGACTAGCTACCATGGTAATAACATTACCAATAAGATAATCTGTAGGAATGGAATATCCTCCCCTCGAATTTTGAGGTGGGGGAGGAATTGGTAAAGTAACCGTGGTAGTCACAGGTGTGTTGGACTGTTGTCCTTCCACCGATTGGTTCACTTGAGGTGCAGGACTGGACTCCTGTGAGGGTTGACCAGTCGAATTAGTGGTCACGGGGTGGGGTGCTTCAGGTGATCCGAAAGAGATCGAATGAAATGGGAAGGGTTGGTAAGGAGGTAAAGATGGGTCTTGAACCCTCCTTTGGAGACTTGACTGCCGAAACCCTTCAGCCATGGAATGAAAGTGAGCCAATTGGCCATGAAAGTAAGCTAAAGTGTCTTCCGGGGAAGTCTCACTGGGTGAGGATGAAATGGAAAAATGAGCCACTGGATGGTCTGTAGAAGATGTCCAATAAGCTGCTGAAGGACCAACAGTTGCTGTAGGGTCGTCCTGGGGTTGGTTTATCCATTCCAATGATCCAGGTTTTCCCAAGATGACAGGAGGAAGGTTTTGAGAAGTGGGGGTATGTGCTTCTTCATCCTGCGTGGGATGAGAGGCAGGTGAATCTGGTGGAAAAGAATGTCTGCCAATATTCAAAGTGGGGTTCCCTACTTCAGTAACTACGACCGTGTTACGCTGATCCATTCTTACCCTCGAAATAACCTTCGGATTAAGGGGAAATTCGGGTGGCAAGTTAAAGATCCTACGGGACCTTCTCCAGGGAAAATCCGCCAGAGTATCAGGAAAATCAGCCAAAAAAGGCTGAAACAGCGTCTCTCTCTCCTAAAGGTATTCTAAAAGAAAAGCAATCCAAGAAAACCTACTCAAACTAAGGCAACAAGCAAACTTATGTGACAGAGTGGATTCAAAAGTCTGGAACCTTACGGGATTATCAAGGCATTGCAAACTGTGATATACTGCACGGTCCAACAGTATGACGCGACAAGGAGGATTGGGACTGTACCCTTTCTTGCATACCCGACTACCTGGATAGGATGTGCGTGCTAATCTCCTCGAGTGCTGTTCTCAGTGTATTGCTTTGCCAAGACGGCCAAATGGTTAACTCGGTTGGTTTCAGGAATCCTAATGGTGTCTCCCGATATACGCAAGGTACGTGGGAGCTCAAATCCGTTGTGGTGATGTCTAATGCATAGCCGTTGGCACGAGACCTTTCTTTATACGTGTCGAGTACATGATACACCCTTCGATATACGCCAAGTACGGATTATGGTACTTGGTGGGTATGTGAAGGAGCTCGATATACCGATGTACGTGGAAGACTACAATACCCTTGGACTACAGTGCTGGCAAGTAACGACAGCTGCCACGCTTAACGACGCCGGAACACGTCTCTAACTTACACACAAGTTACTAAAATTTTTACCTAGTTCTACCGTTTATTTTATCTTGGAAGGTTAGGTGAATGCATGAGGTGAGTACATAATCGGAAACATAATGCAAGCCCTAGATACATGCACAAAATGATCTTTTCTTTTGATGAATTCTACCTATGGGAAGGAGAAAGTTTTTTCCAATGATTTTGCCAAAACAAACTCAATGCAACACAATCTCAATTCATACAAATTTGACAAAGAAAGTACTCTTTTCTTTTTCAACGAAACTCAAAAAAAATACACAACACTACTATCCAAATCAAAGTATTTTTCTTTTCTTTTCTTTGCTTTTCAAATCAAAACAACACTAAGTAATGAGATGAGAAGATTCTAAAATGGAAATGCAAGCTTTTCACTTTCTCTTTTCAATGATCTAAAGGCAACAAGAAACAAAAATGCATCTACCTTTCCTTAACATGGAACACCTTTTGCAAAAATCGAAAGTACTTGAGTTTTTTCAAGAAGATGAATGATTCATAATTCAAGAAAAACACAACCAATCATATTTCCATTCAACTTTTCCAAAAACATTCCAATGCACAACAATCTTTCTTCAATAATTTTCTTGAGAAACAATGGGAAAGAAGCACTTTTGATTTTTCAATGAGCGTATCAAAGTAATGAACTTTAAAATAACTTTTGCTTTCAGATCTAAACAACTAAAAAGAAAATGTTACTTGCGGCACTCATATACTCAGAAAATTCAAGAAAAGACAAGCACTCAAACCAAGCAAACAGATGCACTTGACTCAAAATCAAACAGCAGCAAGCAAACTAAGCAAGCAAAGCTCAAAACAAAAGTAGATGAGGTTTGGGAGCTAATCTAATGTACTGATCAGATCAGGGATGGAAGGACGGGAATGCAAGAGTGAAATGGATGAAGGTGGAGGGGACAAAGACGCCCAACACTACCAGTTTCAGACTTGTCCAAAATGGAACCCAAGATCAATCCAAACAGACCAAACAAAGTACAAATGGGATCTTTGGCTGAATGATGCAACACAGAAGAGAGTTTATACACCAAACCAAGGATCAGACTGTCAAACAAGGGAATGGATGTTTGTATGCCAAGCATTGACTGATCGACGCAGTATATCTTTGCAGACAGTGCGACGTCCCATTTGACCTATACGAAAGGTGCGACAGCGTCGCAGTTCACTAATGCACAGATCGCGACGAGAAAGCTACAGTCACAGGTAGAAGCTTAGGAAAACACAGTGTCGCTTTGTTTTGACTACCCAGGTGCGATAGGCGAGTTCTAGATTCAAAAATGAATCAGATCTCTCAAGGATGAACCACAAACAGGTTTGAAACTAGGTTATACAAACTCAAAGGAAGAAGATCAGGATCTTCAATGTGAAGATCTGACAATGGAATCACTCCAAAGAAGGAAAAATGACAAAAATGATAACAAGGCTTGTGTCAAGCAATCAACTGAAAATGACTCAGATTAACGACTACTAGACAAGGGAACTCCCCAGTATGGTCGCCAGATTTGTTAATGGACAATCCACTCGACCGGAGGCGAGCTGGATCTCCCTAACTCAATGCGAGTCTAGAACAAATAAAACAGACTACAAATGTGTTTCCTAGATTTACTTAAGGATCAAGTATTAGATGTCTGACCTCTTTGATTCGCTATCCTTTCTCCCGTTATGTTGCTCCACGTCCCACAGTCATCAGATCCAAGTTGCAAGACCTATCAAGACATAGAAAAGAGAAATGAGTAAATAGCATCTATACAATAAGAGATCTATGTAAACAGTTAAGCAGGTAAACAACACAACATCATCATACATAAGAGACAATATTGGTGGAAAGCATTTGTATTACTGCAAATAGAGGAGTACATGATAGAGATATAGAACTACAACCAATGACTTAACGTAGCAACCCTCTTCCACACAAGCCAATTGCCAAGCCCTTCCAAGGAAGCATGAGAGTCTACAAGAGGTGAGTGAAAGTGTCCAAGAGAGATTTCACCAGCATGTAGATACCATAGTCTTCCTCCCTTTGGTATGGGAGTGAGCCTCACATATATAGGACTAAGTGGATGAGGTTATGGATAGGATAGGATGAGAGATGGTAAGAGAGAGATAGGGGATCTTCCCAATAGGTTAGGGGTCGAGTACCAGCTCTCCAAGAGATGAGGGATAAGCCCCCACATAGGCAAGTTTCGAGAAGAATCTCGAAATGGCTATTTTTGCCCATTAAAAGACCTCGTCGCACCTTGCTAAAGAGAAACCTGCAACGTTGCATGTTGCTAGTGTGCAACCTACGACGACCTCTCAAAAGGTTGTGCAAACTGAGCACCAATCCTCCCAAATGATCAATCAGTCCAAGTGACTTTAGGGATGTACACACTAAATCAGTATGATGGGTAGATTTTAGGTGTAACATAGGTTCTCCTAAATCCAACCTTGATATTCGAGGCTATCAGAGCCCTTTTAAAAGATCACTTGCAATCTCATCTAACTCAAACCTCTTTACCTCTACCCCTGGATTCTTCACCATCCACAATGCTCATTCTAACCTTGAAAAGTCTTGAAATGACCAAACACGGTCACATCAAGGGGCTATAACTCGTGAATATATGGTCAGGAAGTGTTAACAAGTCAATTCCCAACTTGTTTTCCACCTCAATTGTTTGCACAACAATGTGGTTGTCATGGCCATCTAAAACCAAAAGATGTATGTTTTCAAGGGAGACACCACCTGGTATAGATGTTGTAAAGTGACAAAGGCAATTCAGAAAAGTTATTTAGTCATCCATGCATGGGGATGTGCAACCATGCAAGCTCCAAGTTCACAGTTTTGGATATAGTTTTGCAACTGAGTTTTACCCTTAAACAAATAAAATCCTGGGACTTAAAAACCAATTGTATCAATACAACATAGAATGGTTATCCACTCCCTTCTCTTGGGCATAATATTTGGCACGCTCTAGCTCCCTCTCTTAGCAATTACCTGCATGCCACAATCCCTTCCTGCCTGCAACCCTGTCTCGTTGCAGTTCCAAATATCGTATGGAGTGTAAGAGTGTTTCTCATGTGCAGTAGAAAGAGTGTCGCGGAACTTGGTCACAACTATAGGGCACAGATTTAACTCCCTATCTCTATCAAGGCCCTCTGTTGTTCGTAACACTAGCTCTAGATACCCTTTTTGAAAACCAGTCAACCATAATTTACCAGGAAACCCATAATGTATATGCTTCAAATCCCCCAATCCATCTCCACAATTGGTAAAAGGTTTAATTTTACCAACTTTATTGTTTCATCATTTTCCTTGAGTTTTTATTTTCATATTATTAATTACATAGAAGAGAGCAATACAAGATACCAATTTCTAGGGTTTATATTATTCAAGACTACTTCTTTCTTTCCATATTATTAATTACATAGTAGACAACAATAAAAGTTGCCAATTTCTAGGGTTTATATTGTCCATGACTACTTCCTTCTTAGTGATCATTTAATTTCTTATCTTTCTTGAAATTGCCCTAACGATGAGAAGTGAATCTGCTCAAAACATTGGAAGCACAAATTATCAACACAGTTATAAATCCAAAAGCAAACATGGACAATAATAGCAACTGTGAAAGCATAAACCAATCTATTAATGATTTGGTTAATACTTAGTAGCAATCTTCTATTATGGGGTAGAGAAGAATGCTAATGTCCAAAATATTTATCATGCGACTAGAGGGAGGGTAGGCAGATGTCACAAGTAAACTCTTGGCCCTTTTTCATTTCATATCCATTTGCATGAACACCTAATATTCTTGCTCGTGCTTTTTTTTAATACTTTCTATTTTGCTTGATAAGTTTGGCTACAAGGAAAACTTAATAGTTTCCAATTCCTTCAGTAATTGCAATTTGCCTAGACTCAATAGTTCTTGGCAATCTTACTTTTACTCACAACTAGGAATAAGTAGAAAGACTTTGATTCCAAGATACATATGGTAATTGTGTCTATAAAAGATTCACATACTAGGGATTTTGTTGCTTTTTGAAGGTGTGGATTTTGTGACAATACCAAGACTATTAAAATCCCTTGTTGGCTTCAGGCTCTATAGACAAATATATAGATAAATAGGGCCACATACAATGTGAACTTTAAGGTTCTACCACTGTTGAGCATGGTTGTTTTAGTGTTTATTTTCCTTTTTTGTCTTAACTATGAAAACATAGGGATAGATAGACATTACTTTAACAATATAAAAGATTCACATACTGGGGATTTTGTTGTTTTTTGAAGGTGGGGATTTTGTGACAATACCAAGACTATTAAAATCCCTTGTTGGCTTCAGGCTATATAGACAAATATATAGATAAATAGGGCCACATACAATGTGAACTTCAAGGTTCTACCACTGTTGAGCATGGTTGTTTTAGTGTTTATTTTCCTTTTGTCTTAACTATGAAAACATAGGGATAGATAGACATTATTTTAACAATATAATTACTCTTCGAGGATTTCCTTACAACTTCTAGTTTATGTCAACTAAAAAAAAGTCATTTTTGTGATACATATATACAATAAAATGTTTTTCAATGTTATATTCTTTCAATTTTGTTCTAATCTAAACACAAATTACAATAAACCTTTCTATGTATTTAGTTATATAATATTATTCTAGTAATATTGGGTACGTCAAGAACCTCACAATATATAAAAATATCTTAATAATAAGAATGTAATGGATTGTTTATATATATATATATATATATATATATATATATATATATATATATAAGCGCGTTAGCCATTCATTTAAAGTGCAAACTTCTTATCTTCTATAAAACATGCTCAGCACTTTGCTAAGTTTGTGTAATATTAAAAGCATAGACTCATAGTATTCCTAGACGTATGAGAATTGGATTTCTTAACATTGAATGTCTCTCAAGTATGTGGTTAGATCACACATAAGCATACACTTGAAAGTCTTTTCCTTCATTTGCATTGATTTAACATTCTTTATCATTCAACTTTTAAGGTATAGTTAAAATGTTTATTGTGCAAAAACTAGTATAGTTTAAATTTTATTATGCAAAAACTATGCAGGATATAGTTTAAATTTTTATTATGAAAAAACTATGCCTACTTGGTAAAGGAGAAGTAATTTATGCAAAAAAATATGTCTATCTTTAAGAATAATGTCTTTTCCTAGATTAGTGCTTTCCTTGAAACATTCATCCAATGGTCCACTTGAAGTACATAACTAAGTTCCTTAGCAAGCAAGCAACTTCAACACATTATCATTAAAAGACTAAATATCCACTATCAAGTTTTGCTACATTTATGGCTATTTAGTAAAATTTGCCCATAACTTGCATATGCATATTACCTAGAAATACTACAACTATGGAGAGTGAGTCTTTGAAGAAAACTTGTTGAAGATGTAGTCTAATCTCATGTAAGCAACAATAAGTTGTAAAAGATTTTCATTTTAGTTCAAATTAACTTTCTTTTCATTTGTTTCATCTCTTAATATCAAAATCTTAATCTTGACCTTCAATAAAACCTAACCTTGACACCTTGACACGGGAACAAACTTTTGATACCTAAATAATGGAACTACTCATACCATTGGTTCACCATAACTTATATGATCAACTATGAAATCAAATAATGTCCTTACTCATGTTACTATTATTAGATGTTAGCTCATGTCACTACTTCATTTTTTATCATTAGCTACTTAATTTTTTACCATTAGCCTTTTTCACCACTTGCAAGAGGTTTGTCACTAAGATGTCACTAACTAAATGAAAATTGAAACATTTATAGAAAATATCGCAAACATCATCAACACTAACAAAAGCATGAATTTTCAGTCTATTATTAATATTATTATATTTCTAAAACATAATTTATATAATCAATTATGGAATAAAATAGTGTCCTTACTCCTGCTACTATTAGATCTTCGCTCTTGTCAGTGACTCATTGTTTACCATTAGATCTTGTCACCACTTGCAAAAATTTGTCAAGAAGATGCCACTACCTACATGAAACAGGTGTGAAGATGCCACCACCTACATGAAACAGTTGTAAAGAATAGATCAAGAGCGTCATCAAAGTGACTAACAAAAACATGAATTTTCAATTTTATTATTATTATTATCGTAGTAATTGATTCGATCCATTATCAGATAATGATGCATTATCAGAAAATATAGAACTCATTAAACAACTCAAATTAGAAGTTCAGCTCAAGGAAAAGGAAGGTTCGGCGTCGGCCATGTTACACAAGGCGTGGAAATAAAGCCAGTCTCGGCTCCGAGTATGTTTTCTACATAAAAAACCACCAGGGAAAGTTTTTTCCCAATATGTACATCACAGTCCTTCCTGATGGCCGGTCATACGTTGGATTGGTCGAATAGTGTTCCAAACGTCATGAGACTCGGCTTCACGGACAACCAATCCATCTTTTGTTTGATGTGGCGCTTCAAAGTCATTTTGAATGATTGGATGTTCATTCAACAGATAAATATCATCCTCGAATATGATCTCCTCGAACATGGGAGAAGTAGGTTGCAACGACAGCTGTTGCAGAAGAGCTGTCGTTGCAACCACTTCGTTTTGGCGTTGTAGGCTTCAACCAGCATCCTTTTGTGAGCTAATTCAACCCTTGAAAATGGTACCAAGCGTTGTATAGCGATCGTTCTTTGTTTGGTTGATAACTCCTCACACTCTGATGCAGAGTAGGAACGTCCAACTAGGTCATCCAACGGATCGAAGGCTCCAATTCGGCGACCAACAGCCTGTGCTGTTGACTTGTTGTCACCCGTGACCACAATAACACGTATTCCAGCAGACATGCATGTTTATATGGCATTCCTCACCTCCGCTCTTGGATGATCAAGCATTCCAACCAAGCCAATAAACAGAAAATTGACCCTCATCAAATGACAGTCCCCCTAGACCAGCACTGCGCTTATCATATAAATAAAAGAAAATTTGTGATGGCGATGAATAATCCTCTGATATTGGATTGTGTGCCATTGCAATTGCTCCATATACAGATAAAGGGAGAACATGTAGCTTACCATCCTGGCCACTCAATGTTACTATACAAGGGTTCAAACCTATTGTCTGGCATTATCTCTATAGATAAGGCTAAACCCAACTTCATCATGCTCATTGTCAGAAATGACTGCTTTTTAGTATTTTTCAGCTTAAGCCCATTATATGCTCCATCTATCACAAGTTTTGCAAAGTTCCCTGCTGTAAGAGGAGATGAATATCCATCAAGAACAACCTGTATGGTAGCTGTTTTGGGGGGGTCCACCTCCACTAGACACACAAAACAATGATTATCTCCTTTCTCCATTGTAAACTCTACCGTGGCTCTTCCATTCAACCTTGGACACTGCTGACATTGTTCAGGTAGAAGATATGGTAAAACTGGAGCCTGTAAGAGTTCCAATTGAGCAATTGTATACAATGAAGAGGAAAGGTCCATAGAGACCTTGTCAGAATCTTTTGCTTTTATAGATTCAATAGGGATTTGGAGCCCTCCCTGGCCATCAATAAGGAAATGTCCTGTGCAATTAGTAGCATCTTCGAAATCTTCTGTAGTTTCCACCATAAAGTTCAATTCATCCTTTCCACCCTGTCTAGCCATCTTTGTCACATCTGTAAGTGACTGCAACTTTCTTTCCAGCAATCATCAGTTTTATCTTTTCTATGTTCTCCATAACCCTTTCAAGTTCTTTCATTTCCGTCCATTTTACCTTACCTTTTTTTTTATTCCTATATATTTTCTGATGGACTTTCCTCATGTTTAGCTTTCTGAGCCTCCCTCCATGTGACTCTTTTTTCTGCAAGAAATATCTAATTTGGCACTTGAATGGACTATCCAAGTTTATAACCTGTGTCATCTCTAAAATCTTTAAGTTCTTTCTCTTCCCCTTGCTGTAACTTGTCTTCATTCAGGAATAGATGGACTACATCATCAGTACTTTTCGTTGATAAATCTTCCAAGACCTCTACAGAAATGCCCAACTTTGTAACGCCATTTTCCTCACTTGCAGATTCTTGGAAGATCAAGC
Organism: Larix kaempferi; assembly: GCA_027924585.1. NCBI lineage: Eukaryota > Viridiplantae > Streptophyta > Pinopsida > Pinales > Pinaceae > Larix > Larix kaempferi. The sequence continues at coordinate 6,298,389 of BSBM01000510.1, forward strand.
CCCTTGTATATTTTACGTCCTTGAATAACCATGTCTCAACATTCTAGTATCCAAATTGTACCAACGGAAAAGCAGTGCCTGAAACATCCAAAGATTTTGGAGAGCCAGAGAAATCCTTATCATAAACATGCTGCAAGGAAGATGAAAAAATCCAATGTACTTGATTTATCTGAAGAGCCCACAGAATTCGTTTTGAGATCATCAATGGTTGAAGAACCCGAGGAACATGGAAAAAGTACTTTTCTGCAAGAATATTTCTCCTCCGTATACTGAGATAATCCATGACCTGATATATTTCTCAAGGTTAGAGGTGATCCTGAAGCCAAAAGATTCACTGATTGACCAGTCACTGCAGTGCTGTTAATCCCAGAGAGTACTTCCTGCATATTTTTCTTCATCTCTTAGGAACGAGCTGTATAGTTGAATACATCTGGTGTTACACTTCCACAATCTTCACTACTCGATTTCCTTTTGTTGATTTGGACTCTTTCTGAAAGATGATGTCCATTGATTTGAACTTGCATGTGCTATCCTTTTCCCAAACTTGGGCTGATTCAAATCCCTGCTATCAAATATGTATTAGGGCAAACTTACTATTAACAAGATTACAATACAAGATACATAAGCTTTTCAAGCTTACTGCAAAACTATGAGACATTATGGTCTTTTGCAGTCCTCTATAATATGCTTCCATCTCTCTGCTTTGTTATCACCTCCTTCAAACTCCTGCTCATACAATGGAACAGCAAGGAACAGCACACGTTTATAATTCAATTCCTTGCTGTCTAGGTAGGATATCAAGCATCCAGCCAATCTAGGCTGAAATGTGCATCTACAACTTCAACTCTAAGCTCCATGATGGCAGAGCTCTTGACACACATCCATTGCTCTCCAATCTTCTCATCACAGATAACATGCTTTAGAGATCTTAGTCTTCCAATTGATTTAGGCAGCTTCCTCAAATGAGAACACTCTCTCATGTCAAATTCCTCGAGTTTCCTTAGCTGTCCTATTTCCTCGGGAAGTTCTTTTAAGCACTCACACAGTGAGATGTCCAGATATTCCAGCTTCCCAAGTTTTCCAATAGATGCTGGAAGCTCTTTAAGACCTAGACATGCAGATACCCTTAACATTCTTAAAGAGCTGAGCTTCCCCAAGTCATCAGGTAATTTTTGAAGAAGGTGACAGTTAGTGATGGACCACTTTTGAACTGAAGACATATCACAAATACCAGGTGGCAACTCCTCCAGATCACAGCAATGGTCCAAGTTAAAATCTCGCATTATGGGAAACTTTAAGCTTGAATGGGTGCTGTTGAACTTTGACATATTTCCAAGCCCATCACATAAGCTCAAAGATAGCTTATCTAATTTCTGCAAGACTTTACTGTGGTCTTGAAGTGGGGGCACATTCAACCTCTCCAAGCGAATAGTCTTAAGCTGAGTAAGTGAAGATAAGGCTAGTAGACCATTCACTGTGGCTCTCTTGGACCCATAATTGAATACTATGAGGACTTTCAGTTTCCTCATAGAACTCAAAAATGATGGAAGAAAGTATTTGCTGGCAGAAGAGAGTAAAACCAAAGCCTCTACTCGAGGAAAATTCATCTCACACCACTGGTTGTCTTCCATTGCACCTATATAGGTAAACCACAAACGCAAAGTTCAATTAGCATAATATAGGTTATTGCACACTGACGAAATCAATACATATAAGATCTTTTGATCGACACCCGGCCTAGAAATTGGTCTGTGACCAGTTCATGAATATCACATGGTGATAACCTATTTGGTGTAGGATAAGATTCACATATGACATGCACAGAAAATTTTGAGAATTGACTCAATAATGTAAGTGAACGAAGATGGTGAATATGGTGAATGTTCCACAAAACTAAATAGTTTTTCTCTGATGGTCATTGCTTAGCACTCCTAAGTAGCAAAATTGAGTGTTTTCTCTAAGAGAAAACTAGAGAAGAAAAATATCCCTGGTACATTATTAACTAGCTCATTTCTAATTGTGGGTATTTAGAAAAATTATGATTTTAAAGCTAAATAATTAGCAGAAATTTTAAAAGAATTTGGTAATTGGATAGTGCAGATTCAGAGAAAATGCTTAAAAATCTTAAAAATCTTAAAAATAGCCATTTGGTGATAAAAAGCCCCATAAGATTTTCTTTAGCAAGGTTCTTTGGTTTCTAATCTAGGCCCATGACAGTCTGTCTATATCTTTTGTTAGTTGAATTTCTTGGTTAGCATGAGACACAAGGACCAGAGAAAAGAAGAAGAAATTCCCAATACTATTCTTTTGACTCCAATGTTTTGATTCTTTGAAGCAAATAAGAATATATGATTCAAGGAAAACTATTAAAATCACCCACCTGTGTGAATGGAAACAATTTGAGCATCAAAGGCCTGATCCCTGAGCAGCTCCCATTTTCCCGGCAAACTGTCCTCCTTTCTAGGCATAAGCAACCTCTTCCTCCTAACTATACTGGCTCGGGATGCCAAATATCCGGCCAAGTCTCGCATTACATCATGTTGAGAAAAGTACAACTCAGAGGCACTGCCATAATTGATTGCTTGGCTCCTACTACATCCATTTACAAGACAACACAATGTATAAGACAGAGGAAGCCAAGAACAAAAGAGCTTGAGCAGAAAACCAATAAAAAAGAAGGCGCCTACCTGAGATTGCTTGTTAAATTCAACAGATTCCTGCTTGCAAGTTCTAACAAGATGACAAAAGCATCATGCCACTCCATCTTTCGCACATAAACCCAAATGTCCAACAATGCATCCACTGAGATTTTTCTATCCTCTGGAAATGACCCCAAGTCTAAGAAGCACTCCCGTGCTTCCTCATCCAGGACATCAATACTGATCTCCAAGCATCTAAGAAGCCCTTCTTTGTGATAATCTGATATTGAATCTCCATTTAAAAGCTTGTTCTTGGCACTCTCCCACACCGGGCGAGGTTGACCATGCAAAGAGCTTCCAATCACCTTTAGAGCAAGTGGCAGGCCTTTACATTCCGCTTGCACCTGAGATTCATACATGAACAACAATAAGTCGAGATTCTATAGGTAAAATCAATCAAACACAATTTTTTTGTTGTTAAAAGCATGAATATCAGGCCTGATAAGCTTAAAGTTCATTCACAGATTTTTGGTTTTATTGCATATGAAGATGAATATATTATTGAGTATATGCCTAGAGTCCCTTTTAATGGAACATTGATGCCATTGTTAACAATAGAGGAGGTATTAATTTGGAATCATCGGGATATCATTATATGCCACTGTGATAATTGCTTGTAAGTTAGTGACATTTAGTGTGACACTTTATCTCAATCACTAAACTCAACCAAACTTAGTACAATAACATATTGCATATAAATAGCATTCCAGTACTGTAAGAGGCATACCTGCTTGACTAGCCGCTCATCTGCATTACTTGGAATTGATCTCTGTTCAAAAGCCCAAAAGCAGAAAAGGGGTAGAGCATCGGCATCATCCAACAATGGTAATGCATAAAGTCGGGTAGAGGTTGCTGTGGGGACGGTAGAACGATCTCGAGTTGTCACAAGGGTTTTATATCCTTCCCCTTCAAATAACAACTTTTCCAAATTTGCCCTAGACCAGACATCATCCAACACCACAAGAGTTCGCTTGGCTCGCCTGAGCAGTTGCTGCTGCAGCTGTCTATGCGCATCTTCAATATTCTGAAATTCAGGTTTCTTCCTCGGAACAATCTTCTCCCACATAGTTTCCAAAATTCCCTTCAAGTTAGGGGACTGTGAAACTGTGATGAAAATGATATTGTTTACAAAAGCACCTGGCATACATAAAGAACGATTACTTAGGATGGAGATTCCATAATCTGAACAAAATAAATTAACGAAGAGCACACAAATTGCTAAAATAGTTTGAATATATGGAAACCCCAATTACCTTTAATTTCTTGATCATTGCAGAGGGCCAATGCCATAGTTGTTTTGCCAACACCCCCCATACCTTGCACCCCAACCACAGACACCTCTCTCTGGAGCAGAATCCTCTTCACATTAACAATATTTTTCTCCAACCCCACTACAGAATCAGACTTACCTGAGCCATTATAATTACAAATATGAGCTTCATCAAAAGCTCCATCGAACATGCCATCTGGACCCATTTGTTGTAACATCACGGCATTCTCATGGGGATCATTGGTGAGCTTGGGCACGATTGTTTCATTCACCTTCCTCTCATCCACTGCCCCCAACTCGTACAGATGGCGAAGATTCTTGATCTCTGCTATGAGATTTTTCAACTCAAGAGATAATTGGGGAGATAATTGGGCAGGCGTCTGGTACTGAACGAAGTAACGGATCTCCTTCTCCAGCTGGTGGATTTCAGAAACATATCTGAGGTTCTGAAAAATATTAAAAGGGCTCGTTTTCTCACACATTTTCACCAACTGAACGCCTTTATTGAGGATGCTCAAGGACTGCTCATAAATGGGATTTTGCTCATTTTGGGGCTTCTGTATATTTGGTGAATAAAGCAGCTGAAGTGTATTCTTAAGGCTTGGGAGCAGCGCTTCTAATCTGCTGAATAAGATTTTAGAATTAACCGTATCCATCCTGAAAAGGATGTGGTCTCCTCCAGTGGATAGTGGGAAGGCAAAGGATGTGGTCTCCTCCAATGTATAGTGGGATGTGGTCTCCTCCAATGGATAGTGGGAAGGCAAAGGATGTGGTCTCCTCCAATGGATAGTGGCAAGGGGAAACCTTATGAGGCAAAGAAAATAACTGTAGTGTTATATAAACCGTCAATGAATAAGCTTAAAATGCATGAAACGTTTAGTAAAAAGGTTTTAATTTGATGGGTGAGCCTGATTTCAAATTCCAACCCGATTCTCATCTATATACATATGATAAATTGATGATGGACACCATGTACAATGGGCATGGAACTTCTGCGTTGTTTCAAAGACGATGGTGCGTGCGGTGCACGATCCAACGCGTATCGTTGAACTTTTTGCGATGACCGTTCCCAGTTTTTTGTGACCGCGACATACGCGGCTAAACAACGAATTTGCTTCTATCCTTCGTGTTTCTTGCGGTGGTCGTTCGTGTGTTGTTCAAATGGGTTGCTCGGGGATTTGCTCTATCCTTCGTGTTTCTTGCGGTGGTCGTTCGTGTGTTGTTCAAATAACTTTTTTAAATTACCCATCAATAGGTTGAATTTTAATTTATAGTTTTTTGGATTATGGGTGTAAGCATAACATTTACATAAAAGAATTGATAAAATTCGGAATGATCTCCAAATAAATATATATATATATATATATCAAAACAAATACTTTGAATTCAACACGATCTCCTAAAATAAGAAATGATAATGAAAACCATTTCTACATGATATCTCCCTCCATATTTGCATGAGAAGATGTTTGTCAATTTAGAGAGCTTATGTCACACATGGCAAGATTTCTTTTAAGGGATTCCAAACTTAGGATAGATCGAGCACAACATAGTAACCTGTGGAGAAGCTCCTATAGGTTCTGGATTTCTACATGTAACAAAATCCTCCATTGTCCAGTTCCATCAAATTAAATACATTTTCTTTAATCTTTAGAATTAACTATACAAAATGTTAGAACTCTTATGGATTTATGATAGATAGTGTCCAATTACATATGGCAACATTATTAAAGACAAAATTCTTATGACATCATAATTTTGATCGTATAATATCACTTCTCAACATTGTTAAGGAGAACAAATTTATGAAATTATTTTTTAGTATTAAAATTCTACAATACAAATAAATTTACAAATCCAAAATTTTAATTATATTCATAGTTTCAATTGTGTCCAATCCCATCTAACAACATAAAAACAAATTCTAAATCTTTACAAATCTAGAATTTTAATTGATCTAGTCTCATTTCACAATATTATTTAAAATAAATATACAAGTTAATATGTGACTTGAATAGGTATAAGTGCACTCCACACATCTCTTTAATGTATGAATACTCGGCATACATAAATACAACATCAAGAAAAGAGTTTATCCAAGCTACTAAGGAGATATATTGGAAAAAGCTAAACGGTGAGATTTTCCATGGCCCATTTTACTCAATTTTATTTGATGAAAGCATTAATCAAACTATGAAGCACCATTTCATTATTTATATTACATATTTGACAAATGAGAGAAGAAGTCAATGTGTAACCAGATTCATATGCTTGCTTCAAATAAAAGATGGAATAGTTCAATCTATGTATGATGTAGTGAGAACTCTTCTAACATAGATGGATCTATCTTTAATGAAGTTTGTTGCATTTGGCTCTGATAGGCATCTTCCATGAGAGGTAGTCGTGAACGATTTATCTTTTAAGATACTTCGAGATGCGCTTCATTTATTAGATATCCATTGCATAGCTCATAGAGAAGCATTAGCAGCAAATGATGCTTCATCTCATTTTTCATAGTTGTAGTATAATGATAAATTTGCAAACAAAGTTTATTCATGGCTTGGGAAATCTACTAAAAGACATGGAGAATGGAAAGAGCTAACGGAGTCATTTTAAATCACTAAGTTAGAGGTTTTACAAATTCATCAAATTAAGTAGCTGTATGGAGGGAAGGCCGTGGAAAGACTTGTCAAACTCATGCCCGTTTTGTTAAAACATTGGGAGTTAGGGAATAAAAATATGTATGAGTCGACAACAATATTTCAAGTACAATTTTGTATCCATTTGCTTGCAAAGTCCCAAATGTGCTCATTGAGTTAAAAAAGTTGAATAAAAAATTCCAAGAGGATCATTTTGATATTACCTCTATTGGCACTATTTCAAATGTTGCTTTTAGCATGCTTCCTAACAGCTTTTGGGAGGCATATTTGAGGCAGGTGCAATGCACATATCCTCTTTTTAGTTAGAGCACAAAGAGGAACTCTTGGTTTGTAGATAGCACATGGATGGTACATTTATTTACACTTGTCAATTGAAATACATTTATTTATATCGCCCTTCATATTTGAAGAGCTAGAAGAATATATACCTTTCAAATTGAAATTAAGATCCACCCTTAAAATTTGAACACTAATGGGAGTGGCCATTGTTATGCGTACATGAGTTAGAATTGGAGTTGGATCAAAATGCATGTTGTTAGGGTTCATTAGAGAAGAGAGTTATAGATGCTCCAAAAATTTATTAGAAAATAAATTTCTAGATGCTCCATGATTGCCATGTTGTCCGTTCTAGCTGCTTTAAAATTTGATGAGGAAAAAAAATGTTTTAGACATTCAAAATTTATCGGTCAAGGTGTAGGTGTAAGTATTCTTGCAGATGTGGAAGGGTGTTTTGAGCGTAGGGTTCATGAAGTTGGCAATATTATAGCTTAGGATGTTTATATTGAGGGATTTAATACTTTAAAATATAGAACAATATATTTCCTAGTATATAAGGGTCAAAGGGTATTTTTAATATATTAAAAAAATATCTAGATATTAGGGGGTTATAATTATGTATCTAGGGAGTATAATAGGGTATTGGGGGGTCTGAATAGGTACTTTATGTGGATCTATGGTTTGTTGAAGAGGATCTGAAGTGTGGAGACAAAGTGATGTTTTAAAATGGCTTGTGAGTGAATGCAATGTGAAATCTATTGGAAAGATTGTATATGAAGTCTATTTGTGTTCAGGGAGTTGTTCCCCATCTTGAAATATTAGCTTTCACTAAGATTTCATATTTCACTCTACATGGTTTTTAGGAGTTAGAAGGGTTGTTCCATGTCACCATAATCAGGGTAAAAATAAAAAGTGGTATTAAAATTCTCGTGGAAAAATGGATACCTAGTGAAAATAAGGGTTTTTCAAATGGAAAAGGTGTATTGAGAGGATGTGTGACAAAAATATTTTTGGAAGAATTCACTAATATCTAGTGAAATTAGAGGTTTCTTTTAATATCCTATGAATGCATTCTCTATATCATAGGTTCATAGAGTGAACCCTAAGACTTCAAACCACATATAAAAAAGTAAGTCTATAAAAGATCCTCCTCCATGCGATGATCAATGGGTATGAAGTGTGAAAGATCCTCCTCCCTGCGATGATCAATGGCTATGAAGTACAGGAGAACAGTGGCCCTGGGTTTTGGCAAGACAATATAAATTAGTAAAATTAACAATGACATCGAACACACCAATGATGAATCGGATCTACCTATTGGGTGGCTTGGTGCAAGTCAATCCAAACAAACATTTCGATAACCTTGAAATATTTTTATTACAATAACATCATCAAAATTATCTTTTTTGTTTTTTTAAAGCTTTTAGCTTTGAAGAAGTTTGGCTTTCAATAAAAAAGAGTGTCACTAGATATTTTCAAGAATGATTCACATATAGCGTGGAGTGTTGGGATTTTTTTTCATAATGTATTATAAACCAAAAAAACAAATACAAAATTTGAGATCACTACTTCCTCTATCCGAAAGGTCTATCTTATACAACTTTAAAAAAAAACCTAAAGTCTATTTTACACAACTTATATATATATATATATATATATATATATATATATATATATATATTCTAGCAAAAAAAAACTACTATTGATATTCATAGGAATCAAATAGTACAAAGGTAGTCCTGATTCGAAGACCGAATCATTCAGCAAAAACACTAAGGTCTGAAATACAAAAGTTCAAGACATTCCAAGACCCCAAAAAACAATAACTGATCAATCCACCAAAAGTATCTAGAAAGACAAAAAGCTACAGCACACTAAATATATATAGCCATCTAAAACCTGGAAAAGAGCCACACAGCTCTTAGTAATAAAAATAAGTAACACCACTATCTAGAATAGTGTTGTCACACCATTCCTCCCATAGTAGCTATCCTTCCAACCCTGCCAGAGCCTGCTTAGATAACTTATCCGTCAGAGAATTATGAGATCTATATATATGTTCAAACATGATATCCTGCTGCTGGGCAATTTCTAACTGAGCTCGAAGACACCAATGTCTCAAACTGGTAACATTCAGTTTGAATTTGCCCTCTGCCCATTTGATCGTAACACGAGAATCTCCATACACATTGATATTAACTAAGCCGAAAATATTAGCAACTTTTAAAACGCACCAGAGAGCCATCAGCTCAGCTTTCATATTGGTGCCAACAAAACAATTGAGCCTAACTGTGAAATAATGTGTTTCGTTCAGATAGAGGACACCACCCACTGCACAGATTCCATCTTTAGCAGCCTCATCGAAGAAGAGAACAGGTTGATCCACCTTGAATGTGAACAGGCTAATTTTTTCAGGCTTCTGTCTGTGATCATCAGAGCTATAGGATGAAAACATTTTCAGTACAATTAGGCTGCACTTTACAACATCAGGTAACAAATCCTGGAAAATTCCATAATTTCTGGTGTACCATATAGCCCATGAAATAAAGATAGCTATGGTAAAAAAAAAAAAAAATTCCCTGTACCAGCTCAAGAGACATAAGCTAAAACCACCAACATCCCATTGATAAGAAAATTTCAATCTTTCAGAGAAAAAATCCTAAATTTTCTGTGTAAAACTGCAATTGACAAATAAGTGCTGAGAAGATTCTGCATCATTGTGGCAAAGAGCACAAATGCAAGGGCCCGACCATCCACATTTGATCAAATTTTCCCATGTCTTCAATTTATCTTGCAACGCCAGCCACATGAAACATTTAACTTTTAAAGGAACTGACCATTTCCAAAGGGACTTGTACCACCAGTCCTGTGGAAAAACTAACTTATCTTGAAGAATTCTACAATAAGCGGTCTTTGCAGTGACAATTCCAGTGGAAGGATTCCCACCCCAAATAATTTGATCACTGTCAAGATTAATTTTGACACCTGCAGAGTTTAAATTGTTAATATATGAATCCCAAGTCCGAGCTAAGTATCCAGACAGACCTAGATCTCTTGCAAATAACCATACCACTGGCCCATCATCCCCAGTACTGTAATATTGGATCTTATTCAAAGTGCTCAGCCCAATAATCTGCAAATACTGAATAAGAACAGAAGGGAGAAGATAAGAATCTTCCAACCCTAAAATGGGATCTACGCCAACTCTAATTTTCTCACCCGACCCCACCTGCCAGGAGAGGTCATTTTTTATCCATTTGAAAATTTCCATAAAACCCCTCCAAATGGGAGAAAAGTTCCAACTTCCCAATTTTGGATTTCTAATCCAAAGATATACATCTTGCTTTAGATATTTACTCTGAATGAGTCTAGACCAAAGGGTACTGCCAAAAATACCCCGCCACATGCTTTTTAATCTGAGAGTAGAGTTGAAAACCTCAAGGTCTTTAATTCCCCAACCTCCAAATCTGAAAGGTCTTGAGAGAATCTCTGCAGCTACCATCGGAATTTTAGCATTTTCTGTAGTCCCAATCCAGAGAAAATTGAAGAAAAATTTCTTGATAGATTTTATAATGGAAGAAGGCACTTCAAGTAGTGAAAACTAATATACAGGAATACTCGAGAGAACTAATTTAATTAAGGTGAGCTTGCCTCCCATAGATAGCAATCTATAAGGCCAATGAGCTATTATATATATATATAATGATAATTCTAAAAATAATATATAATCTTATGTCATGTGATCTAAAAATAATATATAATCTCATATCATATGAGTAAATGCATAACATTAATTGGTTTTATGGTAAGCTATGTTTATTAATATTTAATAAAATTTAGGTCTATCTTATACAACTTATTTTAAAAAATAAAAAAAATGGTGTAATCTTACACAACTTATATCTATATATATATATGAATAACTTATTTTTAAAAAAATCAAATTCTATCTTACACAATTTACTAAAATATATATATATGATCTTATTTCATGTTAGCAAATGCATAACATTATTTGTCTTTGTGTATGGGGAGGTAGGTGCCGGGGGATAATTTTTAACTCGGGTGGAAATGCAATATCAACCTTTGATTGTGGCCTAGGGATTAGTCTTAATAATCAAGAGGAATGCTATGCTCTATACCTGGGGTTGAAAGAATAAATTACTATTGGAATTTAATCACTAGTGGTGGTAGGAGAATCTCTTCTTATTATCTTCCAAGCTAGTCATCAACATGAAATAATGGATCAAATAGTACAGAGTCTTCATTAATGCATTATTGGCCTTCCACCCCAAATTCTGAACATTCAATTCTTTCATGTTTGACGTGAACATAATCTCACGGCAGATAAAATGGCAAATCAAGCTTCAAGTATGCCTAGAGGTGTTATAAAAAAATGGGGGTCAAACCTCATCTTGTTCGCTCCCTTAGAGGTTTGTATGCAAATCCAAACTCAATTCAACACCATGAATCAATATTTTCAAAGCATAATTATCCCAAACTTTGACAGGTTGTTATTTCCATGTGGAGTTTACAAGGCACATGGGTTAGTGAACCTTCTTTAAACCCCTCAGCTCACACATATGGGACTTCAATTTGGGCGTATGGAGGTACTGTCAAGAATCTTGCTCAGTAAGTTTCAAATTGGTTAGGGGAGAGTCTGTCTCAACCCTGTTATTCTATGAACAATGATGGAGGTAGGAGGACTGGTGTGAGGATCAATTCTAGAATGGTGGTGTGGAGTCAAGTGGACTTTGATTCATTTTGTTGTGCACTAGGGGGTCAATTTTCTGCTATAATCAATGCTAGAGGTGTGGAGCTCCTTTCATAGGTAATTTTTTGCTCGTTACGTTTGGATCATGCTCTCTTTTTTGTTTGGAAGGTTTGGGACACAGGGGTGTATTTGAACGCACTAGGAGGGAAGTTGGAATGGAATGTTAGGGATTTAGAGGTGTCTTTGTGCTCTCTGGTGGACCAATTTTCTGGTTTGAATTGGATTGAGTGTAGTCTAGATTTGTTGGTGGCTATTGGTTGTGGCCTGGATTCCAAGGTTGTTCTGCAAATCTACTAGGTTGATAAAAGAATTGCATTTATAGAGGTGATTTGTGACTGTGGTATGTACTTTGATAATAAAAAAAATTGAGGCTCTTCTGAAAGAATATGGGATACCCAGGTTGATATTCACGACATACGTGCTCAAAAGAGATGGTTGTAATTTCAAATGGAAGATCTGATTGTTGTTGTTAAGCAAATTACTGCTCATGTCCCTAATCTGGATATTCATCTTGATGAGATTGAAAACCACCCATCATATTTCAAATTTTACATTTAGGATTGACTCCCACCTCGATGAGGTTGAATGGTCCGTAGACACCTATGATGCTCAAGTTTGTGAAGTTTCAAAAACCCTAGCGAATCATGAAGATCTAATTACAGGGAAAAATTCCAAGCTAGATGAAAATTCAGAAGACAAGAATGTTGGAAGGCACTCTATTATGCAACCTACCTGTGTTGATGTAATTATCAGTAGTTCAGAGGAGAGAACTAGAAATTTTGAAGATAGTTAAGGCACTCAAAATATGGATAGTGAAGAATTAGAGGAAGAAAGCCAAGATACCCAAGACAAGGACGCTGAGAAGACTATGGAAGAGGATCATGATGATGATGTTGCGAGCCAAGAATACGATGTTGAGAATAGTATGGGGGATGAAGAAGAAGACACTCAAGTTGTCCAGGTTATGGACAGTGATACCAACACTTTGTTTTTTTATGAAGTATTTTTGTAGGCTACTTTCATGACAGTTTATTAGAATCTATAACAACTTAGGGAATTATGTTTTTCGCCTCAAGTTTATTCTCTCTTGGATGACTGTAATTAAACTCTTTACTATTCAAGAACCTTTGAAACTATTTTGAGGAATTTTTGTATTGTTCTATTTAAGTTTTTCAACTTTTTATAAATACAATCTTAACCTTTTTAATTTAAAAAAAAACATTATTTATCTTAGTGTAAGTTATGTTTTTAATACTATGTTTATTAATATTTAATAAAATTTATAAAATTTAGTTTGGTGATATTTATTTTTTAATTAATTTTAATTATTTTATAAAATCATATAATTTAAATTATTGATTTTTTTCGTTATGAAAAAGAAAATTATTATTATTATTATTTTCTGAGTATTTTGATATAAATTGGGTTAGAGTTTAGAAATTCAAATTAAATTTTATGTGATAAATAAATGTAAATCTTAGAAAATTAGAATTTAAATAAAACAATTGTTAAAAAAAATAATTTATTTAATAAGAGCTGCATGCAGCAACTTAGTCCCTGCTTTACAACATAAAAATAATAATAATATAATTAATGCACACATCAATATTATATATATATATATAGCTTAGTCTGTGCTTTACAACATAAATTGATAAATAAATTCACATAAATTCAATTTAATTTTGAAATGGATAAAATAATTTTTATTTCCACCCACATACATATATATATATATTACAATTGAGAATATTTGAGAAAATGTAAATATATGGACAAAGGTTGGCTAATCACCTGAATTTTAAATTTTGAAGACAAATTATAATTATATTGATAAATGATAATCGGATTCCTAACATTATTCGCAATTATGGGGAAATAACTAACTAACTAACTGGTGCTACATCCCATGGCTTACTGTTCTTGGGTCACGGAGAACACGACTACTTAACTGGGAAGTCAAACAGGTCACGTCAAACTGGGCATGGGGTATTGTCAACGGGTCACAGCATCTAGTTTACTGATAAAGGTTCAATGAAAATAGTTTCTATCTTATTTTCTGAGTGAGAAAGTTTTTCTATCACTGACCATATCTATCCCATCCCCGTAGCTAACACCTGATTCCTTTTGTTACTACACACGATCAATAGCTCATAATTTCTTATATCTAAGCGGTTTTAAATATCGAGACAAAGCCCACCCCCCACCCTCGGCATCAAAAACAAACTTACAATATTGCATAATCACATCAATTTGACCCATAGCCCACAGCATCCCTTCCAACAGTTCGATAGCCAGATGAACGAGATCGAGATCGAGACTGAGACCCAGTCGACGAAGCAACAACACTCGAAGGAAATATATCAGCAGATGCCTCAGGGCCTATGATAAGTACCTTTAGAGCGCTGGGGGCAGGTAACAGAGTGCAAAACCTTCCTCTGCTGTGCAGTGGTGTATCCAATGCTGGTGGATGTGGTGTGTATGGCGTGTATGTGGGCAGATTGGGGTACTGCGGCTTGACCTGAATACTTTAAATCTGATATTTCTTGCATAATCAAAACTGCCCTGTATATTAACAAAAATTGGTTTCCTTAAAAGCGTCAATCATATTAGTTAATTGAAATTAATATCAATTACAAACAATAATGCATTAACGTCTCAGAATGCAAATTTTAAGAGTTAGTTTGAAGATGAATAAAACGCACACATATTAAACCAACCTGCAAAGACTTCAATCTGGCTCCGTTGGATGTTTGGATAAAAGTGATGTTTTGGACTAGGATGTTATGGATTTTTTCATTTTCTCCATTCTTTCCCAGACTTCCAATGCAACAAAATAGAAGAAGCACAATTGAGATTTCATCCTTATTGTAACTTCCCGATTGTGTTTTCTACATGGTAGGATCGAAAACACTTCTCACCTGATGCCATGCACTGGGCCACAACTGATATTTTTTACAGCAATATTAGACGACCTATACGAAATGGAAATGCAATCATGCCCTGTTTACATTACAGTATTTATAATGATAATTAGCATAAGCTCTGAGATTTATTGTATTTGACAATTTGAACTTTTAATAAGTAAATTTAAGGTTGGCATCTATAGCAAGAGAGAGAGTTAATATAGATCTAAGCTAGATGAGTTTATGCGATTTTATTAATAAGGAAAGGGATCCATGCTAAATGAATGCACAAAGCAACGCAAAGCAGTGAAATGTCCGAGAACATCCTACCTATTTGGATGATAGAAAGCAACGCAAGTAGTGAAATGTCCGAGAACAACCTACCTGTTTGGATGACAGAGTTGTCTGTTTGGGCATTTTGAACTCCTTGTATATGAATCCCGTCAGTGTTTGGACTTTCTTTAGGAGCTTGTATTTGCAGTCTGCTTAGTTGGATATCAGAAGTTGGATCCCATGAGAGTCGTCCACTATTGGATGCATTAGTGAGCTACTGAGAAATTGTAATTTTTTTATCAAAACATTCGAACATGTAGTAATGGACATTTCCTATAATAACAACCCAAAATCCAAACCCAATCCATGAGTAGAGCCTCTTCCAAATAAAAAATAACTAAATGAAAAATTGTTTATAACATTGCGCCTTTCTTCAAGCAAATAAACATTATGATCATATTAAGTTTGTAGGCTGGAAACAAACCGGTGGAGCCGCTTCCAAGCGATTCTGCACACATGAACGTAGGTGGTATTAATATAGATTGAAGCAACCAGTCTATACCCGTGTTATTGTTTAACCAGTTTTATTGTTTAATGGTAATTGTGAGCCAAGTTCGGAAGACAATGACCTAATACAATACAATATAAGCGGGGTTTTCACCTTAAGATAAGTGGTGATGCTTGCCACAACCACAATGATTCTCCGTTACCTATTTGGGAAAATCCCCAAAACTAAACCTCTCAGCACAAGAATTCTAAAATGTGAAAAGGGGAGAGGAGAAAAATAATGAAATTTCAAGAATTTGTTACTTAGTGATAGAGAATATGAAACAGTTTATTGGCCTAAAGTGGATTGTTGAATTGCAACAAAATTACCACTAGGCATATTCAGGACAACTTGCACAGTTTTTAAATTCGAATATCATTAGAGCTACTCAAAAAAGGAAATCAACATAATCCATTCCAATCACTGTATAGCATCACATTCTCCATAATAATTATAAACATCAGATCATTTCACCGTTTGGAAGCAGCGATACTCCTAGCTGAAGTCGGGCACCTACGTAGTTTGATGCAGAATGTGTTTAGTCCCATGTGTCTTGAAGTCTCAACAATTCTAGAGGCTTCCAGCGTAACTTTCAACATGCTAGGTATGATCTGCCAGTAAATGAATCCAAGACATATAATATAAAATCAGGGTTGGCATTCCTTTGCATATGGTTGCACAACGATTGCGTGGGCCGTGGATTTCTTGCAGAAGTATTTGACAGTCCTTTGCATTGGGTGGTGCAACAATAAAGATATTGAAATTGTTTTTCTGACATTTGAACTTTGTGTTCGATTCCAGATTATGAATAATATACATAAAACGAAAATGTCAATCCATATGCTTATGTTTGGTTTCATATTACTCCTCAAAATGTAGAACAAATACAGTATAAGGACATGTGTAAACTCATTTTCAAAATTGGGAAACAGATTACAGTGTTTTGGACAAATGTAAACTCTTTTCTGAAATTCAGCAATAGACAACAGCACTACTCATTTCCAAATGACTTCACGGCAAGCAATTTGAAATTGCTAGCAAATAGGTAAGGTTTGTAACTAAAGTAGAAGTATTTTATTTTTATTTTTATTTTTCACTAATCTCTAGCAATGATAAAATTAGTCAAATCAGACTATTCTCCAATAAAAGGATAACACATATGAAAACAATTTATATAAAAAAAAACAAATAAATCTTTATTTTGTATAGACTTTATCCATTTACATAGTTGTTTTATGTAACCATACAAATTAATACAATAAAGCAGAACATATAGTCTCTGCAGGGACTAATAAAACAATTAAAAAATATGATTAAAAAAAATAAGATAATCAAACTTTAAAAAGGTTAGGAGGTACTTAATTTTCTTTATATGCTCAAAAAGATTTAGGAGAAGCATTCCTAAATCAAATTTTTAGGAGAAGCATTCCTAAATCACCATATTTGTGATGAGCTAAAAGATTAGGAAGATCAATATTGAAGCAAATATTTTGAAATTGCACTTTAATGTGGGCTTAGGTAAGGCATTTTATGAGAAAGTGATTTTCATCTTCAACCCTCTTGGTGTTACAAAGATGACAAACTTTTTCATCCCATGGCCTTTTAGGAATTGTCCAATTCCTTATTTCACTATGGGGCTTGTGAGAGTTTCAAGTTTACACTAGTTAAAACAAAGAGATACTTTGATCTTCTAGATTATGGTTGATCACCTCTTTATAATATCTTAATTTTATCTCATCCTTTAATTTTTTATCGTGCCACATCTTCTCCTTAAATTTAGATTTAAATTATAACACTTTTGATATTATCACTTTTATGTCAACTTGGCTTAAGTCGTAGCTGGTTTTAACTAGAGCATGAAGCAATCTTAGAAAGCCTCTTGTCTCTCATGTTGTTTATCTTGTTCTTGTACATTAGGTACCTAGTCATAGCCATGCTTTCAATCGTAGCCATGATTTCAATCGAGAAGGGACTTGCTTCTATGAGGAGGATAGGAGATGGTGTATTTCCTTTAAATTTGAGATTATATGTTATAAAGCGCATTTGGATTTGTTATATAATTCTCCATGATTCTCTAGAGATGTTGCAGCCCCAAAATTCACATCTACATAAGATAACATGAATGATGAGAGTCTCAAAGGAGAGTTTTGTTTTCAAGTTCACAATAAGCTTTCCACCCTCCATTAATCATTTTCTCAATGCTATAGTTATAGTTAAGGTTATGATGAAGATCAATTCCAACATATTTGTATGAAGTCACTTCCTCCAAATTATTATTGTCATACATACAATTATTATAAGTGATCTTTTAGGATTTGATTATCATAATCTTTATTTTATGAATGTTAATAATCATATCCATAATAGAACAAAAATCCAAGAGAAATTTTAGTTCTTTGTGTATATCATAGAAACTCTTTGACACAAAAACAATAATAGTTAAAATATATACAAATAAAATATAATAAAAAATTTAAAATGAAATAAAAATACAATATAATTTATTTAATGAAATCAAGATTAAAATAATTAGGGCAATCTATAATTAGACAATGCTGAGAGGAGGAGATGGGGATCCAAGAAGCGACATCATTTAACGGCTGATTCCTATTGGCCTGTATCTCTGTGAAGCTCGGTTGTGGTGTTGGGGCATTTGATAGGGCGTCGGCGAAGATGGTGCGTTCACAGGGGAGGGGCCTCTCTCCTCCTCTTCAACAAGGCACAATAGAAGAGAAAGCAAGCGTGCAAGGTTAGGAGCAGAAGACAGGGATAGGAGGAGAGGGTCTGGGTCCGCAGATTGAGAAGTAGGAGCTGGTCAGGGAAGGCACGGCTCAGAGTTCGAGGATTAAGAAGCAGGATGCGGTCAGAGGTGAAGCTAGACCGAGGGTCTGTATACCCAAATTGATCAGCACTCTGGCTATTACTGTTAACCCCATTAGGGTGAAGGAACGAATTCAGCATATGACAGACCATGCACTGATTGGTAAATTCATGGGGATGTGGCCTACGGAGAAATCCCTAACTGGTGGATTCATGCGACCTGGAAACCGAAGGGACATTTTGATCTCCTGCTGGGATCTAAGGGTTTCTTTACTGTGGTCTTCCTCAATATTGAGGATAAGGATCGGGTTTTTGAAGGAGGTCCTTATTTTTACTACTCTGCTGGCCTATTTTTAAGGATATGGAAGGATCATTTCAACCCCGATAAGGAAGATCTATCTATCGCCCCAGTATGGATTCATCTTTAGTCACTACCTACTCAATACTGGGATCTAGAAATTTTAAAAGCTATTGGAGAAACCCTAGGACACTTTGTCAAGATATCTAATCAAACCAAACAAGGAAGGTATGTGTCTTATGCCCGTATCTGTGTCTATAT
Source organism: Larix kaempferi (assembly GCA_027924585.1). Classification (NCBI taxonomy): domain Eukaryota; kingdom Viridiplantae; phylum Streptophyta; class Pinopsida; order Pinales; family Pinaceae; genus Larix; species Larix kaempferi. Next base: position 6,317,173 of record BSBM01000510.1, read on the forward strand.
GGATATTTCAAAAACCCACCTTGAGGGGATCACTCTAAACTGGGAAGAATCATAATGGTTTCAAACCCTGGAATATGAACACATCCCCTTTCGATGTAGGTGTTGTCATACTCATGGTCATCTGGCTAGGGATTGTCACCTTAACCTCTCTAAGGATATACCTGGAAGCAATACTCAGGAGTAGAGGGACAAGGATGGTTTTGTTAAAGTGGCTAATCGTAAACGGACGGGGAGACGACATACTGGTCTGGATCTGGAGAAAAAGATTGCTCAGACTAACAGTTTTGCGGCCTTGGAAACTGTTCCCGTTGAAAACCCTCCTTCTACCAGTGAAAAAGAAACCTCCCAGCCTAATGAAGGTCATCCTAAGATGGTAGCTATGAATGAGAAACCTAATAAATCTGTTGGAAAACAACAGCTTGAGACAGAGTGTATGGATGAGGATCCGGACGAGATGGAACTTGGGGATCTGGATCTAGATAGTATTGAAGAGGCATGTAAGAATATCAAGGTTCATTCTATCCATGATAACCAACTACAACTGCTGAAGTAAGTTATTCTGAAAACTAAACTGACCCCTGGCTTGCGAATCGACCCTTTAAAACTAAAGGAAAATAAAGGAAGGAAGCTCCAAGAGGGGAAGGCCATCGAATAGGGATAGGATTGGAGAAATTGAGGCAAGATTGGTCGATTCTAGATAATATCCGACCATCCAGGTGGCTCTTCTCTCATCCAGATACAGTGCGTGATGAAATTTTTAACTTGGAATATTTGTGGGACCAGCGGTCCTCATAAAATTAAAACCCTAAAGAGTAAAATTATGAAGGAAAAACCTTATGTGGTATTTCTTCAAGAAACTAAGTGTTCAAGGAATCACTTAGAGGCTAAGGCTCAGATTCTATGGAAACATTTTAAAAGTATGGCTCTGGACGCAACTGGACATTCTGGTGGACTGCTTGTTCTGTGGGATCCAAGGAGAATATCATTGTTTAATTTCCTCTCTACTAAGTTTAGTCTATCTGCTGAATTCCATGTCATCGGTTCTAATGTGAGACGAATTCTTACCAATGTTTACGGGCCTAGCAGTTATCCTGATAAACGGAATTTTCTTAGTAGCATGTCTAATCTAAGGAGAATGTTCGACGGCTTCCATTGGATTGTTGAGGGAGACTTTAACATGATCAGATCATTATCTGAAAAAAAAAGGTGGTAGAAGACATCTTACTCCTGAAAACGTTTTGTTTGATGAATTCATTGAGGCTAATGAAGAGGGGGTAGTGGTGGAATCCCATGAGGGTATTGAATAGGAATTGATCTAGCATTTCAAAGAGGTGGTTACTGAAATTCCTGTCGATCGTACTGAAGCTTGTAGGGTGATCAAAGCGGTCATTCCTCATCTTATTTTTGATGAGCAAAATGAAATGTTGATTCGCCCCATTGAATTCATGGAAGTAGAGACAGCCATTAACCAAATGGATGATGGGAAATCCCCTGGTCCGGATGGCTTCACTGCGAACTTTTTTCATGCTTTCTGGGAGCTAATTAAACATGAAGTTTGGCAGGTGGTGGAAGAATCCCAGACAATGAGGGGGGTTCTCCCCGCTTTGAACTCTACTTTCCTAACCTTGATCCCCAAAACCCCAATGGAAGAGAAAGTTGACTTGTTTAGACCGATATCCCTGTGTAACATCATTTATAAAATTATCACGAAGGTCCTTGCTAATCGGCTTAAACCCCTTCTTCCTTCTTTAATCTCCCTAGAACAATATAGGTTGTGGAAGGTCGTCAGATTATGGACGGAATTATTCTGGCTCTTGAAGTGCTTCACTCTCTGCGGAGTACTAGAAAAGTTGGTATGATGCTTAAATTGGATCTATCCAAAGCCTATGATAAACTGAACTGGTCATACATGAAAGAAATTATGAGATTCTTTGGGTTCAGTGATATTTGGATCAGATGGATAGCTAATCTCACTTCCTTGGCTTTCTTCTCTATTCTGGTTAATGGACACCCTTCTACTGTGTTCAAACCATCGCGAGGCATTCGGCAAGGAGATCCTCTATCTCCATTCCTTTTTGTGCTCATGACGGAAGGTCTTAGGAGACTCATCTCTCATTTAGTTGCCCAGGGAAGCATCAAAGGCTTGAAGTTTCCACCTTATGAGAAGGCTATCACTCATCGGTAGTTTGTTGATGACACTTTACTTATGGGCCATTCTTCTTTCCAAGAAGCTAAACAAATCAAACAGGCTCTGAACATCTTTTTACAAGCGTTGGGGCTTACGATCAATATGGATAAGTCCCTGGTGTTTTTCTTTAACACTTTACCTATTTGTCAGAGGAACATCTTAAGAATTCTTGGTTTCAAAAAGAGCTCCCTTCCAACCAAATATCTTGGCTCCCCCTTATCGGAGGGTGTTCTTAAAAAATCCTCCTTGGAAGATCTACTTAACAAATTGAAGGAAAGACTTTCGAACTGGACTCTCCGTTCGTTAAATTTCCCGGGTAGAGTGGTGTTAGTGAAATCTGTTTTGCAAGCTATGCCCCTGTACATGTTCTTTGTCTTTGCGGCTCCCAAGGCGGTGATGAAGGAAATCAGGAACATCCAACGAACCTTCTTGTCGGGAGGTATGGCAGATCATAGGAAATGGCCTCTGGTTGATTGGAAAACTCTTTTCCAACCTAAGCAGGCGGGGGGTTTAGGTCTACGAGATCCAGAGGAACTAAATTCCATGGTTGGAGCCAAGATTTGGTGGCATTGGCTTACTCACTCTAATGAACAATGGGCCAGCTTATGGGGAAAGAAGTATAATCCGACAACGGAACAACAAGATTGGATTCGAGAGGAGGGACCGAAGAAAGGATCCCATAAATGGAACATGGCGAGGGTGGGTAGTGAAATTATCAGGAAACACTATTTTTGGGAAATTCGGGAAGGCAATTCTGCAAATATTTGGCTAGACGCCTGGCAACAAGAACCACCCATTGCTACTCTGGTTAATATTCCTAAGGATGCCCGGGATGAGCAACATAATTGGATGACGATGAATAGATATTGGCAGGAAGCCTCTGATGACAGTGTATTTCGTATTTGGAAGCCGCTGGATTGGTGGATAGCCTCCTATGGGGAAGACTCGGGTAGGCAGGTTTACGGAATTGTGAGCAACAGGCATATAAAAACTCAGAGGGGGATGGACGTTCTTCAGTGGGGTTATAACCCCAAAGGAATGTTCTCCATGAAAGAAGCTTGCAACCTCCAGACAAGCTCGGGGATTCCTGTGGGAGATCATACTTGGAAATACTTATGGGAAGCTAAACTTTGGCCCAAAATCACCCTCTTCCTCTGGTTGGTTCTAAGAGGCAGAATCTTGACTTGGGACAACATTGTGAAGAGAGGTTTTGAGGGACCTTCCATTTGTGTTCTCTGTGGCCAACATAGTGAAACTATAGCGCACCTTTTAGATGAATGTAGTTTTGCAGCTGCTCTGTGGGATGAAGGCGCAAGGATTTTCCACCGGTCTAAGCGGGTTAGGACTGTACCGGAGCAAATTGTTAGACAATGGAGAGGGGATCCTTTCCAAGGGAGAATTCTGAATCGTATATGGCAACGCTTTCCTGGTTTTATCCTTTGGGAGGTGTGGAAGGAACGAAATAAACGCCTGTTTCAGGGTAAAAAAAGTTCGTGCAAGATGGTATGGGGGCATATTCAGCATGGGATTACTGAGACGTTGAAATTATCCTTGTGGAATGAACAAGATCTGAACGTATCGGACAATGAATTATGGATTCTCCATACCTGGGGTATCGTGGTGCTTCCACAGTACATCGGGCGCAAAAATATCAGTAATAAGAAGTAGGACAGTTTGACTGTGTGGTCGCTGCCTCAGAATGGGTGGCTAAAGCTAAACTTTGATGGAGCTTCCAAATGCAACCCCAGGACGGCAGGGTATGGTAGTGCTATGCGCAATGAACAGGGTAAGGTTTTGTTCAGTTACTATGGCCATCTGGGTTATGAAACTAATAATGTGGTGGAATGTGAAGCTTTGTTACAGGGTTTAAGCATTGTGGCTCGTCGTGGCATTAGCAGTGTTATCATGTAAGGATATTCTAACATGTTAATACATATCGCAATTAAACTTAATAACGGGACCCAGGCAGCTAAGCTAGCAACCTCGTGGCGTCTGGCGTGGTGTCTTACTTGTCTGGGACCCCTCATCACCTCTTTTAACTCCGTCACTTTACAGCACGTCAGGAGGAGTGCCAACTATCTAGCTGACGCGCTGGCTAATCAGGGAGCTAGCAATTGTAATGATCGATGGGACAGGGAAGCACTGAAATTACCTTCGGATACGTGTTGGCTTAATTGCATTAAGATCGCCGAGTGTGATCATGGAGAAATGTTGTCGAATGCTGACGACAGAACTCCTCCTAATCTTGAGGTTGATGCAACATATGGTACCCGTCTATGAATGCCCGGACAGATGGTGTTCTGGTATGATGCATAATAGGACTATTGTGTGGTTTTCCGGAGATTTCCTTCCAGATGGGGAATTTAAGTTACGGGATTTGAAGCGTGAGAAGGACATGGTGGCTCAGTCTCGCACGATCCTTATGGAATATCAAGATCAGCGAAGGGTGGAGGTGACGAAGACGCGGGACAGGATTCATCATCACAGTGTTTGGGACATGATGAGGGAGTTAGTGAAGGCAGGGGGCGACGTCCCTTTAAATTCGTAGTTCAGGTATGGCTACAGTCGAAGAGTTCATCGCCTGGATTATGTTTGTGCTTAGTTTAGATATTGTAATTCCTTTTTAGGTGTGCAGAGTGATTGTAAGGGTGTGGGCATCGTGCCGCAGAGAGGAAGAAATATGAGGAGAGGTAGACGTGCTCGTGGTGAGCATAGTAATGTTGGTGGTGGTGCCCCGGTGCAGGCTAGCCCCAGCTGGGAGCAATGGAACGCTGCTGCGACGACTGTCTTCTTTCGTCGGTTCTTCCCGACGGATGTGCAGCAGGAGGTGGAGGAGATTGAAGCGGACTTATGACGCCTGGTGGTGGAGGAGGAGCTGCCTGAGGAGGCAGTTGCGATGGCGGAATGGATCCACGACCCAGGTAACACACTGGGGCGGATGGCCCTGTATAACCGGTTGTCGTCACTCTAATCGCACAGTGCCTGGAAACTCGGGGTGATGCTCTGTTTGGGTCTCTGCAGCTTCAAAAGCTGGAAGAGCTTTGTAAGGATACTACTGAAAATTGTCACTGGATTCACATGAAGTTAGATGCTCTGGCTGGTGACTTGGGGATTTCCTTTCTGTCTCGCTCCAAGAAAGTGGTGAATCCAAGGGAGATAATTTTGGGTGATAACAAGGATGCTTTGGAGGCACCCCCAGTTGTTATCATCGAGGACGAGGCTAGTCCATCCGTATAATGTAGCGTCTATGGATTGTATTGGCCTGGTGTCTATCAGCATGGGGATTATCGACATGGTGAAGGTCGGATTATCATTCGGTTTTGTTTTAATGTGGTCTTTGTTCTGGTTCTTTGGTTATGGGTCTGCTTTATGGAAACTGTAAGTTTGTATGGTTTACTTTTTGTACTCTCGGGGCTGGACCTTGTTTTGGATAGGGGATTTGGGACATGTAGCTTGTGGTGTTTTAGCTCTCGGGTTCTGGCTTGGTCTTTTTGTTAGCGGTTCGGCCTATGTAACTATGGTCTAATCTGTGACGCTTTGGATATGGGTTTATGGGGTTTTTGGGTCTATCTAATGCTATGTGGTGGCTCTATTAGCACCTGGATGGATGTAATGCTGAAAGTATGTAATTTTGCCACTTTATTAATAGAATGAAAGGTCCTTTTTTTGCTTAAAAAAAAAGATTAAAATAATTAAATAATAATAAATAGATGAGATGACTAAAGTTAAATTATGTTTAAGTCATGAGTTTAGAATATAATACATAAGATAAATGGATGATATTATAATATAACAAATAGCTAAAAAAAATATGAGAATACAATATTTTAAAAATTAATTAGATTTATGTGGTAAATTAACATAAATTTATTATAAAATAATAACATCGACCAAAAATTAATACCATAAGATAATGAATGAAATAATAATATGTCTGGGCTGGCAGGTGCGAGAGGAGTCCTCTATGACTCTGATGGAAATAAAATGAAAGATTATGCATGGGGAATTGGAAAAAGGTCCAACAACGGAGCTGAATGGATCGCCTTGATCAAAGTCCTGGAACTAGCTAGAAGTGATGGAATTGGGGATCTTGTTGTATTCGGTGACTCTATGTTGATTATCAGGGAATCTAGGAGTCTGGAAAATTGTAGAAAGATGCCTACTACCAAGACTCACCATCTGCTGAAAAACATTGTCAAGGAATACAAAGCAATCAACTTTTTACACATCCTAAAATCCAACAACCAGTATGCGGATAAAATGGCAAACAACGGAGTTAGGCTCACTTGTGGGTTCTTGGTTTGCAACCAGCAAGATCATGGATTTGCTTGGGTCCCGTAACTTCCCCTTCATTACTAATGTCTAGAATCACTCCCAACGTACCCCTTTGGATTTGGCTTGGCCATTCATGTAAAAGCACAAGCCCAAAACTATCCAAATGGGGCTTCCTAATATCAACATAGTAGATTTCTTCGAGGTCATCCTCAACGCCCTTTCAAGGATTCAGGATTAGCTTACACGCTTGACCCACATGGCTCCCATGCAGGGAGTTAATGCTCTCAACTTCCAAGGCAGAAGTGGTTTCAAAATTGGAAAGCACGTCATTCCCTCGTCATTCGAACTCTGCTTCAGCAAAGTCTTCGAGCTCTGCATCAAGATTTGCAAGGATAGAAGGTTTAGTTTGCACAGGAGTGAGCGCCATAGCAAGGTCTCTCTCATCAATATGGAAGAGGACCCCTCCACGCTCCAGTATATTCTTTGCATGAAGCAGATTGCTGCACATGGGAGACTTCACTTTGATACTCTGAATCAGAACAGTTCAAAGGATGTCGTTCAGTATAGTGCAGGAACCAACAATGTGCATCCCTCTGAATCGAACCATGTTAAAGCTGAATTTCTTGGTCAGGGTCTTAGTGCGCCAACTGAAGGAACGGGGTTCTCCAACTTGACTGTAGAGTTCCAGACATATTTGAAGGATATGGAAGCTCAAATTCGAACACTTTGTAATGAAAATTATGAACTGAAACGGTCTTTCACTCACCTCTTTTCTTTGGTCCATACAACGAATACTGAGGTTCGCAGTCTCAGCTCAAAAATCATTGGTCAAGTAGCCACACTGGTGGAGGCAAAGCTTGAAAATTTGGTTGCAAGGATAATTGCGATTCATGACACAACTAAGGTGGTGGCAGCTAAGCTCGACATAATGAGTGCAGACATCATTAGCCTTGCCGAGGAGCTCAAAGGGAACGTGGAGCCCAACCACCCATAACTCGCTACAACTCTGTTTCTCTATTTTTTTTGGTTTTATCATGCTCTGTTTTAGAACTCAGATGGTTCAGATGTATAGGATGGAAGTTTTTTACAGTCCTCTCTTGTGTTTTGATTTCGGGTCAAGCAATGCTATGCTCTTTTGTCTTTCTTTTAGGCCAGTATGTAAGGAGCTACAAGCTTCCTAGAATAGGTACTTATCATGAACAGATTAGAATAGCTGAAATCAATCATGCAAGCTTGGCTCTTCTACTTCTCAGAGAGCAGCCCATTTTCAACTCTTTTGTAAACTTTGTTCCTCATTTTATATAAAATCCGCTTACACGTTTCTGTTAAAAATAATAATAATATTAATAATATGATAATAACATAAATAAGAGAGAAAGCTACAAGCAACTAATTCCCTGCCAATTAGAGCATACATCAGTCGAGCATAGAGCATGCATCGGTCAAACATAGAAAAAACAATTGATAAGAATTAGCATAAGCATCGAAGGAACAATTGATAAGAACGAGAAACTATTCAAAATGCCTCTAACTAACCTTCTTTTCCATGGACAAAACCAAACACATGATATGGCATCAAAGGCACCATTCATAAGAGGCGGTGCACTATAGTTTAGAGCTGTGAGATAACATCATTGATCGACGGTGTGAAGTGAAGGGACCCATCCATACCAAATATGATGAAGCAATATGTGATCAACCACCAAGTGGATGCTAACAGTTGGAATGCATACTTCTGTGATCCTAACCGCTAATGGACTTTTGACTGTGCTCAAGGCATACAACCATTCCAAGCATCCCCGTGGAATAGATGGCCACGATAGCCACAGTGATTATTCTGCTCATATATGAACTAATCTCAAAAAAAAATATTAGAGTGTGCCCTCCTCTCTTACGCGGGTAGTGCCTTTGTTGGTGTTTGACTTATACTACAAGAGATCGTCCCTGAAAGAACAACATCCACAGTCATTCCTAGTCTATGATGCACTCGCCATTCAATCAATGATATCATTTCCAAAACATAGACATTACTTTCCGTTGTTTATCTTAGCTGCACTTCCTGATCGGAGTGGTTGTTTAATTGCAAAGTGTTTCTGTACTTTAACAAAATCATTCAATTAGATATAAGTAAAATAATATTTTGTTTATAAATTTAATTTGTGTTTGACAGAAATTTAAGTATCACTGATTAGTTTTCATACGAATATGTTAAATGTTTCTATTTTCTGGTATAAAAATTAATAATAGAATCACTTATTGTATTATTTTTATGCTTTCTTTTATAATATCTTGAGACACTAGTTTGATTAAAATGAAAGAAAGAATGAAAAAATTAGTATAAACCAAACTTTTTGTATTGTTTTAGAAATCAAGTCATCTGAATTTTCACTCTTAAACTTGGATACAAAGCCAAAATTATAGAGTAGGTAGAAGAAGCCTGAGTTTAGTGATGGAAATTGGAAATCCTTTTAAAAACCATAATATTTATATGGTTAGCTAGCATTAACTAATAAAATTCTAACTTGGGATAATGGTCAAAAAAGAAATTGGATAAGACTGGGTTGGTATGCACTTTGTAAAGTCGAAAATGAGGTTTTGGATCTCTTTGTGAACTGGATGGAAATTGGAAAACCCTTTAAAAACCATAATCTTTTTATTATTTGGCAAGCATTAACCAATAAAATTATAACTTGGGATAATGGTCAAAAAAGAAATTGGATAGGTTGGTGTGCATTTTGTATAGTCGAATTATAAAACTTTGGATTATCTCTTTGTGAATTGTTCTTTTACAAAGGTTGTCTAGAAGAAAAAGTTTTGCATGCTATAATGCTAATAAAATGGGAGGCTCTTTTATGAAAGGTTTCCATAAGAAATTTTTGTGCGCTATAATGCTAATAAAATGGGAGAAAAATATTATTTTGAAATGCTTTGAAATGTGGATAACAAGACGTGGTCACTACACCAAGATGGGTCTCTAATCATATTAGGATTTCTTATGGGCATTGCTCGACAGCTCCAAGAATCTTAAATGAACCAATAATCGATTACACATTTCCTTGGGTATTCTTTCATGGTGCATGCCAAGGTACACTAGATATGTGTGGAATTGGTGCCATTTTCTTTATAAACAATACATAGTACTTCAATCTCAAATTTGGAGCACAACAAGGAACAAACAACATAGCAGAATTCTATGCCCTTTGGATACTAATGAACTTTCATCTCGAATTTTTTTTTAGCAAGTTGCAGGTGTTTGGAAACTCAAAGTTGTCGATAGATTGGGAAAATGGAAAAAAAAAACAACTTTCAAGTATGCCTCTAGCTCCTATTATGGAATGGTGCCTAGAAGTAAAATCACATTGTGAAGAAATATCCTTTATACACGGTTCAACATTTTAGTAGATCAACATTCCAAGGAAACGCAAAAGAACTCTCATGTACTTAGAGGTTGTTAACTCCATTTTCTATCAAAAGTTGAGGCAACTTTGTTGATGTTATGTTTTCGAATAAGGTACAACTTTACCATCTTTTAGTTGGTATGGAAGAATGTAATATGTATTGATAAAACATGACTAAAGAAGATAAAAACTATATTTTTTTCATAAAAAGAAAAAATCAAATTTTATATAATAATTAATATTTCAAGCAATTTACAAATTTTTACCTTCAAATAATTGTGTGCACCAAATTATTCAATTCCAACAAAATATATTTCGAGTCCAAAAATTTAAATTTTGACAACATTTTAAATAATCATAATTTTAACTCGATCGGAACTCTTTTACCTTTTTATTTCGCTTAAGTAGATTTGGAAAATTAAAAAAAAAATCAACTATGACGAAGGGTTAGGAGGACCGTGATAATTTTTTTTTTATTAATCGGGGAACTTATCCGTACATCCCTGCTGAGCTTGATCAACCGAACATGATGGAATACTAAACCACGGGCCGGGGTCAGCCTAAATTTGGAACCGGCTCATCAACAGAAAGGGGGCGCCTACCATTCCTGAAAGTTGCAAGATTGGAGCCTGGGCCCGTAGCAGGTGAACTGTTCGACTTTACCGTTGAGTCCAGAGCCTCAGCCCCAAGACCGTGATAATATACCGAATCTATTATAGCACATCAAATAAAGGAGTACAATCCTAGCAGCCTTTGAGGGGCTATTTCGTGAAAAAGTGGACTGGTCAATGGTCAACATGAGTGGTGTTGTGTGTCTTCCTGAATATTATCTTTACTATTCACGATGCACGGGCCTTTAAGGAAGCAACTTCTCCAAAAATACATTGGAGTGCACACAGTTTTTGGAAAAGACATTTTCAATACATGCACTATAATTGTATATTTAATGCAGTAGGTATATATGACAATTTTAGAAATTTTTGTTTTAGAAATTATTTTTATTCATTTTTAAATTTTGATTAAAAAATCACTCCACTAGGGAATTATGTCCCATCCAAGCTCTACTAAACCAATTAGAAAATTAAAATAATGTATTTAAAAAATTGTTAAATTTATTTTGATTATTCAAAATATTATGATTAATATTAAAATTGTACCAAACATTTCAAAACTTTGTAAAAGTTTTTGGTCAAAAAGCAAACTAATGTAGGTTGACTAACAAATGGTTAGTATATTCCTGCCTTGGTAGGGAATAATAAAATGATAATATTATATAATTAATAATTAAAAGGATGAAGATATAACATATTAAAAAATAAACTAAGTTAACATAATAAACTTATATAATATGATATATTTAATTTCTAGAAATAATTGTGTGAAGATTTTTGGGTTCAACATTTCGAGTGGACACTCCACCCATCTTCAAGAATCGTGAGAGCTCTTGAATAGATGGAGAGTATAAGGATCTTGAGATGAATAAATATGAAAATGGACTATGACTGTTAGAGATTGGAAAGATTAGAAGTCAAAGTTCATTAGGGTTTGGTGGATGAACCAAATAAAATTAGTAAGGATATGGGCGGAATTAATAAATAAGGGAATAATCTTAGTATTTAAACTAATAAGATTAATTAATGATACTTAATTTAGGGGCAATTTATAACCAAATGAGAAAAAATTTAAGAAAAAATTTCAAATAAAATTAAAATATGTAAATAAATGATATGTTTTGGAGTATTCACTAAAGATATTAAAATTAACGTAATTAATTTAACTAAATTATAAACGGTAGATAATAAAAGGGGGGATGAGTAATATTTCCAATCTGTAACAATCATGGTCTATTTTCGAATTTATTCATCTCAATATCCTTATACTCTCCATGTATTCAAGAGCTCTCACAATCCCTAAATATGGGTGGAGTGTCCACTCGAAACGTCGAATCTAGAAATCTTCACACAGTTACTTTCGGATATTAAATATATCACATGATGAATTGTGAAAATCTACATACTACTAAACTTATATAAATTTATCAAGGTTTTTATAATTAATATTATAAAATAATGGATGAAATAATAATATAATGATGATGATGGTTAACGTCCACTAAGACCACCTTTGAATCAGACCTTGAGAGGAAAAATAAAAGAAAAAAGAAGGAACATTTTGGATTGTTCTAAAATTTTATTCGTTTGCTCAAAAATCTTAGAAAGAAGTGTTTTGAGGTCACCATAATTTTGACATGTTAGAAGCTTAGGGAGGTTTGTATTATATAAATGATTATGAAACTATGATCGAATGTGAGTGTACACAGGGCACTCTAAGAGGAAGTGACTTTCATCCTCAACGCTCATAGTCTCATAGAGATAGAGAACCCTTTCCACCCACTGTGTTTTAGGAATTTTCCAATGCCCTGTTTCAATATGAAGCTCATGAGAGTTCGTTCTTATCTTGTATCTATTAATCTTCTTCTTCGAGCTAGTTAAAATAGAGAGATACTTTTGATATTATAGATTAGGGTCAATGAACTCCTTATGGTATCTTAATTTTCTTTTAACCTCGAATTATTTCTCGCCCCAAATTTTTTCTTCAAACTTAGATGTAATAATATTTTGAATGTTATTGATATTTGCAAAGTGGTATTTTCATCAATCCCCTGATGGTTTAACCAAGCCATGGTGTCTTTATACCATCCTCTCTTGAGTCGCAGGTGGCCTTGACTAGATTTTAAAGACATTTTAGGAATCCTCTGGTCTTCATTTTGTTTATCTTATACTTGTACATCAGATACCTAATCATAGCGATGCTCTCACTAGGGGGGAGACCCGCTTCTATTAGGACAATAAGATAGGGCATATTGCTTTAAATTTTGAGGTTATAAAATATAAAACACTTGTGGATTTGCTCCATCTTTCTCCAAGATTCTGTAAGGATGTTGCAACCCCAAACTTCATGCAATGCTTTCCTTTGACTCAGTTGACTGACTAGACTTTGAGGGCACTTGCATGGAAATGACCCGGTTAGATAAAATTGAAAAATGTGTTATATTTTTTTATTTGAATAAAATATTGCAGACTGACAAGCAATTGATGATTATACTTGATTGATTGAGAAATGTGAATTAAAGATATGGTGTGAATAAATGAAAGAAATGATGCTTTTATTTCCGTAGATGTGAATAAATGCCACTTGGTTAACTAGAATTGAATAAAGATGAATAATGCGTGGTGATATACTTTATATGGTGTAGCACTACTAATGTGCGCTCTGAGTGTGTGCAGTAGCAGGTAAAATTAATTACCATATGACTCTCAAATGGAATAAAAGGGGATCGTAAAGAATGAGAAATACACATGGGGGTACAACGACAGACTGTTGACCATGAAATAGAATTCCACGCACGCATTAGAAGCCCTATCATCTCACCTGAGGAAGCGTGTGTCGTACGGGCGAGGCCACAACAATTTGGTCGCATACGATGTGTTGAGGGGAACACAACAAGGAAGATCTTATTCCTCAATCTCAATTAGTCTCCATGGAAATGTAGTCGGAATATTACTGTAACGATTCCTAAAAGCTACACAGTACTCCCCACACGAGAACAAGGACAAGGAATTTATCAGAAGGACCCATAGAAGTGCTACCTAGACAACGACAAGAAATGGAAATATTTGCACTCTTGCACTAAAACATTTAGGCATATATTAAATTTTGCATATGTAAATGTTAAATTGAGAATAATTAAATGAAAGAGTATTTTAAATTGAGAAATTATTGAGAGAGGATATTTGAGGTAAAAATTATGTACATCCATTGATTTAGGAAGACATGCATTGAATTAAAATAATAAATAAATAAATTAGAGATAATTGATTTTGGAGCACATCTAGATTGGAAAATATCTAGAGTTTAACTCCGCATGCACCCATTGATCCATGGATTGGGATTCTAGACTAGGGAGACAACTAAGAGAGAATTGAGGAACTTATGTGTACTAGTATGTGAGAGTGACACTTGGTTGCATGAGAAATAATATTAGAGAATTAATAAATTAAATTAAATTTTGCATGAGATGATACATGTCGTCTAAGACTTTTCTATTTAAGAAAGGGAGAATAATGGAAGTTTGAGATGAAGTGTGGTCCATGTGAGTTTGGTTGATAATTTCTCTAGGGATTGGGAGATCTTATCTTAATGTTTAGGCTTGTATGTTCTTTGCGACCCCCATTTGCTCGGGGGACTGGGAGGAAGAAGACTACTTCCAATATGGTAGGGAGGTCAACCGAGGAGTCCTTTGGTAAATTGTTGAAATCTTGGATCGGATTAAGCGACAAATTTGCGATGACTTCTTCAACTGCTAGATCGACCGTTATGGACAATTTTTTCTTGTCCTTAATGATTTATTTTTTATAGAAATTTATGAAGTGAATTTATTGGGTTTAATATTAAGCAGGTGATCTGCATTTGTCATTATACAATTTTATATTGATAGTTCGTAAAATGGCTAAGTGTTAAGTAGAATTTAGTTAGGGCTTCGGGAGGAGCCCTATACTTCACATCCATACAAGATAACAGGAGTGACGAGAGTTTCAAACAGGAACTTCTTTTTATTCCACATCACAAGGTTTGTTGATTTACAATTGTTTTCAAGACCAAAATAAGCTTTATAACCTCCATTAATCCTTTTCTCAATGCTATAGTTCAAGTTGAGCTTATGATGAATACCAATTCTGAGATATTTGTAGGAGACACTTCCTCCAAGTTGTTATTTTCATATACAAAATTAGCATATGTGACCATCTTGGACTTGATAATCATAACTTTTGTCTTGTTGGTGTTAACAATCATACCCATATTTTTGTATAAATCTTTCAGAATTCTCAATTGCTTATCAAGATCAAAGGAACACCTTGCCATAAGAATAATGTCATCAACATAAATAAGAAGGATCACAACTATACTAGCTAAGGTCGTGCCAGTGCAACTTATTTATTCTTAACAATCTTCTAGCATATCAATGTATATGTCGAAAAGGGTAGGGGAGAGGGGTCAACCTTGCTTAACTCCAATATTACAATTAATATCTTTCGACCACCCCTTAGTGCTCTTAAATTTGGAAATGATAGTCTCATGCAACCTTATCATGACATCTCTCAACTCAAAAGGAACCTTTAGCTCTTCTAATATATTCCACAAGTTATTTCTAGGCACCTTATTGAAAGCTTTTCTAAAGTCCACAAAGTAGCAGAAGAGATTGGACTTGCTATTACGACATTCCTCCACAATGATCCTAAGCATAATGATGTGGTCTATGCTAGAATGATGTATTCTAAATCTCATTTGACCTTTAGCTCACTTACCTTCACTTTCTAGCCATACGTTGAGTTTCTTTTCCAAAATGATATCATATAGCTTGGATAAGAGAGGACTAATCATAATGGTCCAATAATTAAAGGGATAATTTTTATCATCACTTTTAAAGATAGGAACAATGAGGCTTTGAGTCCAAGGATTAGGGAAACCTTGCTTGAATGCTAGATTAAAGAGTTTGTGGATGTGAGGGATGAGGATAGACACTCCATTTTTTAAGATTTCTTCTTGGTATCCTTTAATGCCTTAGCTTTTCCATTTTCTATGCGTTAACCCCAAAATCTATGTATTCTAACGAGAAAAAATATTCCAATGTAAGGAGGATTTGAATGTTATCTATGAAATCTAGGGACTCTTTAAGATTCTTAAGATATGAATCTAATCCATCAAAGCAATCCTATTATTATCTTTAGTTTTACTAGTTAGAATTTGCCTCCAAAATTTCTTAGGAGCTACCTTAGAGAGGTGTAAAATATTTTCCTTCTTTTTATTTATATAGTGTGTTTTTCTTCTTCTTTTAAATAGGGTATTTTATGGATTTATCTTGTCAATTTTTAGAGACTTGTCAATAGCTTCCTTGATTGCTCTTCTTGCAATTTTACATTCTTTATCATACCATGGGTTGGTTCTTATATTTCTCTTTTTACCAACACTTTTAGGGATACCTTGTTAAAGGAAGATGTACAGACTATAGTAAAATTATTATAGATGTATTCTATATTTTCCATACTCGATAGAGGGATCAAGTCATTTTTTAAATTGTTTATGAAATGATCATCCTTATTTCTGTCGAATATCAAATGCTTTTGATTGTGAGAATTTGCTTCTATGGGATCACTATGCATGAAAAAATTGAGGGTTATAATTAAAGGTTTATGATCTGAGTTAGGCTCATGGTCATTTAATATGTCTAGATTTATCATTTTGCTATATAAAGGGATATTATATATGACATAGTCTACCACACTACTGCCAAGCCCATGAATACAATTCATGTTGCTAGAATTTGACCACTTTATTAGATCATTGCAAATTATGAATCTTGAGCACTACAAAGCTTGACTATCTCATAATCGAAAAGATATTACCTAGATATGTAGAACTTATTTTGTACCGACTTTCTAGAGATGGGACTTCATCTAACCAAAGAGGATTAGGGTTTGAATAATTTCTTAGAAGAATAGCTTGGTTACTCAAAGTTAAGGGGTTAGAGGTAGAGGTAGAGGGAGGTGTTGGGAGATTGGGGGTAATTAAGAGTTAGGGGGAGAGAGAGACGTTGGGTTAGAGAGAGAGAGAGAGAGAGAGAGAGGTTTGGGGAGGGGAAGGGTGATTAGGGATAAAGGGGGTATAGGTGAGGAGCATGAGTGTTTGGGTTGGAGAGAGAGAGGCAAAGGGAGCGACTTTAGGGGGTGGTAAGGGGTTAAAGGTAGAGAAAGAGGGGGCTTAACCCCTCCTCTCCTTGCAGGGGAGAAATAGTGTGAGAGAAGGTATTAGTAAGGGTTAGGGAAAGGAGGGGAGAGAGAGAGGGGGGGGGGTCGTGGGCTTGTTAAGGGGTTAGAGGGAGAGACTGAGGGGGATTATTAAGGGGTTATAAGTAGAGACAGAGGGGGGTGTTATGATATTGGGGGTAAGTGGAGTAGGGGATAAAGAGTGAGAGAAGGAGTTAGTAAGGTTTAGAGAGAGAGAGAGAGAGAGGAGGGGGGTTAGTGGTAGGGGGAGGCATATGGATGCACGTGTGTGAGAGAGAGAGAGAATGGGGTGTTAGTGGGTTGGGGGGTGTTCTATATTAATGTGGGGATCTTTGGGAGATGTAGGGGGGTGTGTTAAAGGGTTTGGGGCGTTAGGAGTATAGGTAAAAATAACACATGTGCATTTTTGTTCACTAAAACGTGTACGCGATATTTAACATTACAATTCTACCATGATATTTATCATTACAATTTTGTCACGATATTTAACATTACACTTTTATCGCGATATTTAACATTACAACTATATTGTTTGGTTTGGTGAAAAATATATTCAAAGGAATTGGGGGTGGTGAGGGATTAGAGGTAGAATGAGAGGGGGGGTGTTAAAGGGTTAGAGGTAGAGACATAGGGGGGTTAGTAAGAGTTAGAGAGAGGGATTAGAGGTTTAGGGTTAGTAAGAGAGAGGGGAGGACTGTTAAGGGGTTGGAGGTTAGGGGTTAGTAAGGGTTACAGAGAGGGGGAGAGAGAGATAGGGGGGGTTAGGTTGTACTTTAAAAACAAATTCCCACCCTTATCCTATTTCATGGATTTGTGCCAACGACATTGTTTGGAGGGAGTTATCTCGCCCTTCAAGTGATAAATTCCGCTACCATTTTCCATTGGATTGTGTGCATCAAATTAGAAAAAAATCCTTTCAAAGCATGGGAAACAATAGGAAGATTGGATTTCGTAGAAAATATCTCTGGAATATCTACTACTTCAAGGTGTCTTTAAAAGAATGGAACCAAAACATTCACTAAATACATCAAACCTCCTGCACAAGGTTGTAATGTAAGGTAATCTTCAAAAAGGGTTGAAAATCCCATAGTAGTCCAGGGATTCATTTCCATTAACTTGGCCTAGTTACTTTTGGATGCATGCATGAAAAATTTTAGAGAGATTCATTCCCTACTGATATTCCCACATTCATCTACAAGGAGAATAAATTCCGGTGTAGATGGAAGCATTTGATACACTTGCCAAATCTATGTTGTTGGAAGAACTTACATACTTCAACAAAGGAGCATTTTGCAGGTGACTTGAAAGTCCCTTCCAATTTTCAGTAAAGAAATAAAAATGTTGAATGTACAGATTTCCAGGCATGCCTTTCAACCAACCAGATGACCGAATACAGGGAGAATACCAATTGTCAAACACATTAACCACACCCAAAAAATTCAAGCTATTATAAAACTCTTGTTACCTATATTTTAAATCTGCCTAGATTTTAAATGGAAATCTAGTTACCATTTTTGTGGGAATAAAAGCATAGATTCCTCTCGGTCTCTATATTTTCTCCTGTAAGTTGTTCACCCAATGGAAAATCTAATGTAAAAGCCCATTTTTTGACATATTTCATCTTATCAACCCTACACTCATCTTCCACAGGAAACTGTTGCCTCCACATGTAATAACTACATTGTGTTGTCAAAAATTGATCTTCTTCTACTAACAAATGCAGAATTAAAGATTCATTGTCATTGCTCCGAGATGTTCTAAGGGCAGTTTCTCATAAAACAGATATTGTATAAACCTATTAAGATCCATATGTTCTAGCTCATGAACTAAGAGCTTCTTTATCATAGACATAAACAAAAGAACTTCAGGATGAATACTAGAGAGTTATTGCTTTACAATGTCAACCTTCTCAGGACGTAGGGTTAGAACTACAATAGTAATGGGAATTTGGCATCCATATATTTCTTTGAGTTGTGTTGTGCATGGCCTATCTTCTATCCATTCGGGAATAATATATCCAATCTTAACATCAGGGGTGGGGGTTCATTGAATCTTATCTTATATCCATTTCTGAAAATGCAAGGATGGATTGTGACTAAACAAACGCCCTTAAATCCAATATTTGCAATGAAAACAATAATTTTCCATTCAAAACAGGAAATAAAACCAGAGGGTTATATATTTGCACTAATATCTAATTTAGAAAAAAGACTGACACACATATTGTTTCAGTTGTATTTTAAAAGTTGTTTCCCACACTTATCCCGTTTTGTGGATTTGTGCCGATGACATTGTTTGGAGGGAGTTATCCCACCCTTCCGGTGATAAATTCTGTATCCATTTTCCATTGGATTGTGTGCATCAAATTAGAAAAATTACAGCATTTATTTCCTAATGGTTATCCCCTTGAATCCTTAGATTGATGATATTTGAAGCCCTAGGTTGGCTATATTTGGAATCTATGGAAACCCTCCTCTCACTCTACCTCTAACCCATTACCACCCCCCAATGTCTCTCCCCCTCTCTCTCTCTCTCTCTCTATGTTCTCTCTAACCCACTAACACCCCCCCTTCTCTACCTCTAACCCCTTACCACCCCCCACCCCCCTTTTTCTACCTATAACCCCTTACCACCCCCTTCTCTACATCTAACCCCTTACCACCAAGAATTATTTTTGATGTTATAATCGGAAGACAATAAAATTATAGGGTTACAAATCACCCCCCCATTCTCTACCTCTAACTCTTTACCACCAACAATTATTTTTAATTTTATAATTGGCAAACAATAGAATTATAGTGTTAAAAACATGCACGCATTTTGTAAAGATAACATGCACGCAATTTGTTTTGGTGTGCTTTAAAATTTGAATTTAAACAAAACGCGTACGCGTTACTCAGCACTATGCCTGAACCTCCACACATGCTGGCATGGCATTCCTATTCCTATGTGTCTTCTTCGGACTTTGCTTCGGATTTACCGTGAACGTGCCTTGGAGTATGATATACCATGGCTAATTGAGCATTGTACCCAATTTTTAAGTGTGCCCATGTTTAGCCGTTGGTTACAATATGCTACACACCATCATTTTTTATGAAATTTTAGACACATATAGCATTTTTCTATAGATTCCAAATATGCAATTTTTAAAAAGAATATATATTTTTCTATTTTTTTCTTATTTTTCTTTTGTCATGACTCCTTAACTCAAAAAACACACTATTAGTGTTTCGTCCATAACTCTTATGTTTCTCAACCATTTTGAAAAATAGTGTATGGTATACTAAAGGACATCGACCTCTACTTGCTATAAAAAAACTGTTTCGAAATAAGTGCATTAAGACCTTCAAAGGTTGCACCTACAATTGGCATATTGTTTTCGAGGTTCGACTACTTAGATAATTAAAAATAAAAATAAAAATTATTGATTTTTTGGGGGAAAAATAGCGGTGGGCTAGTACTAGTTGTTCTCTATATGTCTACCATTTTTCATAAGTTGATTCCATCATTTAAGCACTCAAAGGTTGCACCCATAAAAACATATACTTTATAATTTGTCCAAGAAATAAAAAGTGTCAGTTGAAAAAGATCAAACTTCAGATAGATAAGAACATTTTAAATAGAAAAAAATTATATATTCAAAAATGTCATTCAATTTCCTACGTTTCATCCTTTTTACTCATCACAAGATTCATTGTGTACGTGTCTCAAAAAATCCATGTAAGTTGATGGATGTTTGTTTTTTCAGTTTTCTATTGGTAGCATCTAACATGTCAAAAGAGACCTTCGTTAGCTTGCGCACACCCATAACCACCTGGCCATGTTCACTCTCCTATATTACCATACCGGGTACCTCATACATCACAAGCACCTTTATTCCCCGATTTCCTCCCTTCCCCCAAGCCAATGTCCAAATTCCAATTAAAATAGAAGATGAAGGGTTCCATTACCAAAAGCAATGACTCTTTATTTTTGCATCAGAACTTTTCACAACATAACTAATTACTTCTAACTTTTTACATTTTTTTCTTATTTCGTAATTTCTCTTTAACACATGATTACAAGAATTGATCCATTTTAACTCTTTTATTTCGAATTTATTTTCCTTTTATTACACAAAAAATGGTTTGTGAATTTCTCCTCTCCTTGAATTAATGATGTCCTCATCATCCTTGACCCCATCATGATCAAAAATTCAATATGATATATATATATGAGGAAATGAGGTGGGGGGGAGATGGATCTCTGCGGTGCTAGTCGAATATAGGTCGATCCAAAGGTCAAAGGTTCATGGAACAACTGACCACTATGGAGGTTTTTAAGTTACTTCCTTTTTCGATTATCCCAGGTCTCCCCTCGTGCGTAATATCAGACAACTCATCTCCTTTTCATTGCATCAGAACAATTTTAAGGCTCGCATGATGGAGCTAGATGAGGTGGACTATGATAGTCCCTCACCTGCGAGATCCATCTTTGTGAATGACGAAGAATTTATATGTCGATGCTCGTTAGACCATTAAAAGACCTTTCACCCGCAGAGTCCAGTACAGAGGGAGGAGGCACATTCATCCCCCAATGCGGAAAATGATTGCATAACTCCTCCAAATGATAAACCAAAATGACGAAAAGGTGTGAAACCAAAATCGGAGTAAGCGATGCTGGTGGTTGGACGAGAGATTGGAATTGAGGATATACCAGACTACATATCTTCATCATTAGTAGGACGCTTATGTGGAAAGCGGGTTGGAGAGAATTTATTACGCATCTGGATGGAAATGAATTGGGGCCTGATACTCAACCATCTCCCCTCCTTTCACATTCTATATAGAGGATGGATATTATTCAAAGTACATTCGGAAGTGGATAGGCAGAGACTGCTAGAACATAATTGGAAATGGTACGTCTGGCTTATTACTTAAACGTTGGAAATTTTGATGCTCGTAGAGAGCCACAGAATTTACAACAAGTATGGGTTATATTGCCCCATATTCCGATGATATACTGGAAAAAACCTATTTTGCAGGCGATTGGAAACAACTTGGAAGGTTCATTGCATTAGAGGAGGATTAGGACACAAAAATGGATAGGCGTTGTGCAAAACTTCTTGTTGAATTGTACCTCCATGACATTTTATATGAGGAAATCAAGCTGGATATGCACGACATCCAGTGGAACCAGCATTTGGATTAATGGAAGATACCTTTTAGGTGTTTTGGATGCAGAAATGTTGGTCACATAGTGCGAGACTACTCGAATCCTTTTCCAAGTACTCAAATTCGTAGGAAAATTTGGGTAAAAAAATCACCAAGTAGTTTTCAACCAAAGACGATAGAAGGAACTCTAGCGCAAGTTGGTGAAATGAGCATCTTGCAGGAACAAGTGGGAAACATCGAACCATGCGAGTTGATGAATCCTGAGTTAGACCCACCTTCTGGTACGTCTGATGTTTCCATTCATGTCCCTTCTCCTATTATTTCTACTTTAAAAATTTCTTTGAAGAATGATAATTTGGCTAGGCTGGGTACTCCCCCTTCCTCTAGTACCTCTCCTCCTCCCTGTTGTGCCATTAAAAAATCCCTGTCAATGGCAGAAATTGATAATAAATCCCCCCTCCCTCGATCAACTACAAAACCTGGCCATGTGGCTTTCACAAAAGTCTACAACACAAGGGATAAGGTGGTCGCTCTGTCCACAAAGGAGGAAGAGCTAAAAGGTGGTTTTAAATTAGACGCTCCTACCAAGTTTATTCTAGGAAGAAAATCACACTTATCCAAAGCAAAAAATCAAGCTTTGGAAGATATCAAATCTAGTAAACAAAAAACTATCAACGGGGCCCTTAGAGTGGGGAGTTCCCTTCCGAGGGTTATTTAATGTTTTGTTTCTCATACAATGTAAGGGGGTTAGGGGGCCTCCCCAAATTTAGGGCCCTCGAGAGGATGATTACAAATATTAAGCCTTCGGTCATCCTCTTACAAGAAACTATGGTAGAAGGCAATAAATCTCAGGAGATGTTAGAAACTTTTTTAAAGGACTGGTCTTATGAAGCCATTGAATCAGAGGGACATTCGAGAGGTTTGATAACCGCTTAGAACCCATCTTTACAGAGGCCTAATTCGAACAAGTTAGATAATTTCATCCAAGATGCTCTTTAAGACCCTTCCATGGGATTCACTTTCATTATCGTGAACATTTACGGGCCATTCCATAATCGCAAAACTTTTTAGGATAATCTTTCAGCAAACAGTCTCTGGGAAAATAGTTATCTGATAATTGGAGGGGATATAAATCTGACAGCATCAGAGAAAGAAGTATGGAGGAATCTTGCACGAGTAGACTCTCTCTGCAATTTCTTCAATAAAAAATTTGACTCTAAGGGTCTTGTGGACGTTCAGCCAAATAAATTGACACCTACCTGGAGGAATAGGAGGAGTGGGGAAAATGCGATCTCCAAAATATTGGACCGTTTTTTAGTTTCAGAGGATCTATACTCCAGCCAGCTTTCCATAATATCTTGGGTAGAAGACATCGGCCTTTCAGATCATCAACCCATAATGCTGTCATTAGGAAAACATGAAGATAAATATCCCTCCCCATTCAAGTTCAATCCAGTATGGTTGAAAGAAGAAGAATATATAAAATTGGTAGAGGATACCTGGAACAATCTAAGGAATGATTCCTCGATAACTTATATGCTTCAACTGATGGACAATCTAGCTAAAGTGAAGACAATATCGAAGTAGTGAGGGAAAAAAATTTGGGTGCGTCAATAGACTGATCTTAAAAGGGTAGAGGATGAAATCAAAATCCTATATAGGGAGAATGAAGTAGGGGTTTTCTATTAGGAAGAATTAAAGAGTTTAAAAGATTTGGAATTCCAGCGCACTACCTTGTTGGCTAATGAAGAACAGATATGGAGGCTCAAGAGCAGAGCAATTTGGATCATGGAAGGTGACAATAATAAAAAGTTCTTTCACAGATATGCCTCTCACAGAAAAAAATGTAAACACTATTATGGAAATCCAAGATGATCGAGGCCATCCTGCATCTACTTTCCAAGAAAAATGCGTAGTTGGTGTATCTTATTTTAAGAACCTCTTCAGTGAAGCAGATGGGTGCCTGATTCAAGAAATTTTACAGGTTTTAAGACTCTTTCCAAAATTAGTTTCAGATGAGATGAATGCTTCTCTTACAAAAGAGGTGTCGGAAGAAGAATTGTGTAAAGTAGTTCATTCTTTTCAAAAAGGTAAGAGCCCAGATCCAGATGGATTTTTCTGCGTTTCGATGACTTAATCAAGGAATATCTTCTAAAGGTTGTTAGAGAATCTCAGAGATCTGGTAAAGTTCTGGGTTCAATGAAATCTACCTTTTTAGCCTTGATCCCCAAGAAACAAAAACCAATGGATTTTGGTGACTTCAAACCGATTTCTTGTTGCAATACAGTCTACAAAATCATAGCCAAAGTAATAGCACAAAGATTAAAACTTATTCTTAGACAAATTGTGTCGGAGGAACAGTTTGGTTTCTTGTTTAATAGGTGGATTCATGATGCAGTCTCCCTAGCCAAGGAAGTTATCCATTCGATCATCAAAAATAAACTAAACGCCTTTTCTCTTAAGTTGGACTTTTCAAAAGATTATGATCGAGTAAACTGGACATTCGTATGTTTATTGCTCATTCAAATGGGATTTTCTTTAAAAATAGTGAACTGGATTCTGGGATGTGTGACTTCGTCCTCCTTTTAGGTTCTAATTAATGGATCCCCCTCCTCTTTTTCTAGGCCTACTAGAGGCTTACGAAAAGGTTGTCCCCTCTCCCCATTCGTATTCTTACTGGTTGCAGAGGCCCTCATCAAGCTGATTCAACAGGCCAAAAATGAAGGATCATTAAAGGGAATTTCAGTTTCGGAGATTATGGAACTAACTCACATTCTCTTTGTGTATGATGTGCTTTTAATGGGAGAAGGATCTTTAGAGAATTTGCACACCTTAGAAAGGATCCTTTCACTCTACTGCAAGGCTACAGGGATGACAATTGATATTGAAAAATCTAATATGTCCTTAAACAGAGTGCCTGAAGCGTTACAACATCAAATTAAGGATGACGTTGCTTATTCTCTTAGCTCAGTGAGTGAAGGATTCAAATACTTGGGTTTTTTCCTCAAACTCAATGCTTATGCTTTCAAAGACTGGAAATGGTTATACAAGAAGGTGGAATCCATTATCTCCAGCTGGGACAACAGATTTCTATCCAGAGGGGGTCGATTGACACTTTTAACTTCAGTTCCTACAGAGCATTCCAGTATGCTAGGCTTCCATTTCATATATACACAAGGGAATTCTGAATAAGATCCGAAAGTTGTGCTTCTCTTTCCTCTGGTCTGCAAGTAAAAAAATTGAAGGCATCCCTTTGGTCAAATGGATGACAGTGGCCAACTTAAAGGAACTAGGAGGTTGGGGGATAAAAAATCCCTTCTTATTCAATCAAGCTCTGGAAGCTAAAATCCTGTGGATATTAACAACCAATACTAATTACCTCTGGGGAAAAACAATGATCTCCAAGTACTATCCAAATTCATCCTTAGAATATTGGTTCAAAAGTCAGTCTAAATATTTCAAAGGCGGTTTAGTGGGATGGAAAGCTGTGGTGTTGTCATTCCCTCTTTTAGGCAACTGGTTAGCGTAGAAGATTGGTGATGGAAAAGAGTACGAATAGGTGAACATCCATGGGTCAGCTTAGGTGGTGCTTATGCCTTAAACCAATTTATAGTTTCTCAACTTAGACATCAGAACATTAAAACCTTAGCAGATGCCTGGCTAAGAGTTTCAAATGATAACGAAAGTGGTGAATGGAAGTCTGCTCAGGCTCTAGGGTTGATGGATGAAGCAACAATGGAATGGGATGACATGATTCTTTCTTTAAAGTCCAATTTCATATTGCTCAAGGAAAATGAACCCAATAAATTGGTATGGATGAAAAAATGCTCAACAAGCGAATTCACAACGAAGCTGGGTTATGAGGTTAAAGCAACAGATTCATTTTCAAGTGTCAAGGAATGGTGGTGGCACTCTTTATGGAAAAAAACAGGTCCTTTGAAATCCAAAATAGCACTATGGCTGGCCTTAAAAAACAAATTGTTTTCCTGGGAAAACTTGTTGAAGCGTGGTTGGGAAGGTCCTAACCGGTGTAGTCTATGCTTTTCCAGATATGATACTATGCAACACTTATTCTCTTCTTGTTTATATGTAGGGGTCGTTTGGAAAATCACAACTAAAGAACTGAATGGTACAACAATGCCGATGGAATCCTCACTGGAACTTAGCTGAAAAAAATGGTGGAACCACTCCTCGATATTTTTCTTTGACGCCTTTCCCTCATTGTTTGTATATGGTATTTGGTGGGAAAGAAATTTTTCCATCTTTCAAAATCATAAAATTCCAGCTGAGGTAACTGCTATAATGATTTTGCAGTGGTCAAAGGAATATAAATCCATTGCAAAAGAAAAGAAGAAACGAGAGTTCAAGTTTCCCAACATTGATAAAACTATACCATGGGATTATTTTGACAGTGCAAGCCAAGGTGATCCTCCATTGGGAGGTTCCGGAGCACTTATTTATCTATTAGATGAAAAACATTTATCAATAAAATATGGCCTGGGACAAGGTTCAAACAGAAAAGTTGAATTATCATCTCTTTGGGCGGTCCTCAACACAGATCTAGCACGGAATATTTATAAAATCCAGATCTTTGGGGAGTCTAAAATGGTTATTGACTGGGAAAACAATATCATACATATTATAGCTCCCCACCTACTTCATTTACTCAACACAATCAGAAATCAAATCAACAGGTTTGATTACATCTCATTCACACATATCTATAGGGATTTAAATGAAGAGGTTGATACGCTGTCAAAGAGTGCTCCTTTTCTGGACCCTGCAGCACTCTTGGTTGAGGAGAAAAATGTGATCCACTCATAATCTGAATTGTGAATTTTTTTATGTAAAGGAACTAGAGATCTTATGCCCTCTTTTTGATGTATGTAAACAATGTATAAGGGAGTTGCATAATTCAAGGACCCTTGTGTTATCAGTTTGTAAGAAAAGATGTAAGTCCTTCTTGGACAGTCTATTTTATTCATATGAATAAAATATTTTTTTCCTTGGAATATATATATATATATATATATATAAATCTTGTAAAAATATTAAACCTCTAATTTTTTTCTCAAACATCATTATGAAAGTCATAGATTATCAAACATCAAGAAATTAATATAAAAATCAATTAAAATATAATAATAACATAATTTTAACAAGTTATATTCCTAAGGTGTATATTGAGTGGTATCATTTCTTGTGGTGCATAATCTCGTCATAATTATCATGACCATCACTTTGTGGATTATGATTTGTTAGAGAGCACTCCCTATTGTCCCTTATTATCTAAAAAATACATAACTTCTCAACACTCCACCATAGACATTGCTCTTACAGATATAGTATGCTTTGCATACATGATATTATATTATACTTCCTTTACATAAAGTATATATTGTACCAACGACTGCTCTGCTGCGTTTTTACCGCCTAGGGTTAGAGTTAGGGTTCCTCATCATTCATGGCCTCGCCTGTGGTGTCTGAGCCAGGGGATCCTCCCTCCTTGGATGAGCGCTACCGCCTAGCTATTGAGAAGGCCTCTTCAACACTCCCTAAGGTTACTCCTCCCTCAGATTCTATGTTTGTTAAAAGGGCTCTTGCCCCAGAAGTCAAGCTCTCCTCCGCCGCTTCCAAGCACAAGGTTGTAGCGCTATCAAAAAGAGGCTTGATAGGGAATTTTACTAGAATGCGGCCGTCCCCAAAATCAATTTAAATATGGCTCAACAAGAACTGGAGACCTCTCATAAAAGGGGAAGTTATGCAAAAATTCTACGACAAAGGTTTCTTTGTTTTCCTCTTCGAGTTCAAGGAATATAGGGATCCGATCTTTCGAAGCGGTCCATACTTTTTGGGTCCAAGGGGAATGTATCTGAATCAATGGAATGCATCCTTCGACCCTGATAAGGATATCCCACCGGCTTTCCCATTTTGGGTCAAACTCCCTCATCTCCTTCTGCACTATTGGGGGGATGAGGATCTAAGGTCGATTGGAAACTCTATGGGAAAATTCATCAACGTAGCTGAACCCCGCCCTCCTATTTTCTCTTGTGCAAGAATTTGTGTGGAAGTGGATTTGGAAAAAGGATTGCCATAGGAAATTAACCTCTCTATGGATGGCTGGAATCACCTTCAGAAGGTTGATTATGAGTAGATTCCCTTTAAGTGCAAAGTTTTCCACAAGTATGGCCACTTCGCTAAGGGATGCCCCAAAAGGAAGGATCCAGAGGGCATACAATAAGAGGAGGGGGAGTGGAACAAGGTTCCCAAAAGGAGCAGGAAGAAATCCCCTACGGGTGAGCCTTTGGTGGTGGGCCCAAGTTCTCGAAACACCCCACCGATGGGAACCAATAATCGTTTTCAGGCCCTGGAGTAACAAAAGAAACGTTGGCATAACAAGAAGGAAAGGAGCACCTAGTATTGGAGGACATAAATCAGAGAGAAAATTATGCCCCCAGCCTTCCTGAGAAATCATACATTCAGTTCAAATCAGAGTGCCCTAGATCAGAGGCATCGGGATCTGTTACCAGATCTAGATCTAAAATCTCTCAGGAAGAGTCCTATGAATACCTTGAAGAAGAGAAGGAACCAGTTGGGAAGAAGGGAAGAAAGCAAAATAGATCCCATAGAGAAGAACAAGCTGAAAAAGACAATGCGGAAGGGAAGCAAACCTGCATTGATCAACACTTAAGGCCCTTGGGCAGGAATCCAGAAGTAAAGGAGTAAGCAAAGGTCAGGTCCGTTCCCTTCATCAAGAAATAATGTGAATGGTCTCCTGGAACTGCAAAGGTCTTGGAAAAATGGAAGCTATAAAACATATAATTAGGAATGAAAATATCTCCATTCTTTTGCTCCAGGAGACTAAAATGTCAGAAGAAGATGCTCAGTCACGTATGAAGAAAATATGGAATAATGGTGAGGGAGCCTCTATTGGATCCATAGGGAGCTCAATAGGCATCTCCACATGGTGGGACAAGAAAAAATAGAGGCTTATAGCGGAAAGGAGATACAACAACTAGATATTGACCGAGTTAGAAGATAGGGAGGATAACATAAGGATTGGAATCCTCAACTTATATGGCCCCATTCTCTATAACGAGAAGCATGATTTTTGGCTCTATTTTGAGGAGCTTAGAAGGCAGAACCTTCATCTCAACTCTATAGTGGCTGGGTATTTTAACACCACGATCTCTGGGGCAGAAAGGCGAGGGGGTCAAAGGTAAGAGAACCCTTTGGGGAACATCTTGAAGATCTGATGGCCTCCTGGGATCTCACAGATGTCAAACTAAGGAAAGCAATATACACTTGGAACAACCGAAGAATTGGTTTTGGGCATATAGCCACTAGACTTGACATATTTTTGATAAATAGTTCTCTCCTTCTATCTCCCCTTATTCCTTCAGCAAAAATTCTGCCCTCTTCTATCTCTGATCACAAACCCATATTGTTGTATTTCCAGCTTCCTAATATCAGTCCTCTCCCCTTCAAATTCCTCTCCACCTGGACATCGGAGGTAGAGGTTTTTGCCTTGGTTTGGAATGCTTGGAACAAATTCATTCAAGGGTCCCCAGGCTTCATTTGGGAATCCAAGTTGCGGGCAGTCAAATCTGTCCTCAAAATTTGGGCCAAAAACAAGCCTTTGACGGGGTTTTTAAAGACAGAGGCTTAGCAAAATCTCAAGGAACTTCAAGATAGTATGGAGAGGGGGGAAGTTACTGATTTCCAAATCAAAAGAGAACAGGAGCTGCAGGAGAAAGTCCTTCATCTAGAAAGAAAAAATGATGAGGAATGGAGGATAAGATCTAGGTGTCTCTGGCTCAAGGCTGGAGACCAGAACACCAAATACTTCCATAATTAGCACTGGGAAAGAACTAGGAGGAACACAATCCTAGAACTTGACACTGAAGAAGAAGGAGTAATCTCGAGTCTGAACCTCAGATCCAACAAGCAATTTTCTCTCACTTCCAAGCTCTATATCAGGAATACCAAGATATGATGGATCCGTTGTCGGACTCTTTTTGCTCAGAGATTCCCAAGCTAGTCAATGATACATTAAATGAAAAAATGATTCAAAGCATTATAGAAGAAGAAGTTAAAGGAGCTATTTGGTCCTTGCACCCGGACAAATCCCCCGGTACGGACGGGTTCCCAATCTGCTTCTATCGTCTTTTTTGGCATATCATCAAGAGAGATCTTTGCATAATGATGAATTGTTCCATCTACAGAGACAAGATGGGTGGAGCCACCAATTCTTCCTACATTGCCCTCATTCCCAAAGAAAGGAAACCCTCCTCTCTGGACAGGTATCGCGTTATCTCCCTATGCAATGCTTCTTATAAAATCCTAACTAACATCATTTCAGGAAGGATAAAGCAAATCTTTCCAAAGCTCATCTCGGTAAATCAAGGAGGATACATGGCTAGAAGGATAATCACAGACAATATCATAGTCGTGCAGGAGGCCATCCACTCTAGCTTCAATAGGAAAGAAAAAGGAATGGCTATCAAGTTGGACTTGGAAAAATCCTTTGATAGGGTAAGGCACCAATTTATCTTTCAGGTTCTTCAAGCTTTTGGTTTCTCCTCTCACTTCATAAACTAGATCAAATCCTGCATCGGAGAACCTTGGATCTCCTCCCTCTGCAATGGAAGGCCCAATGGCTTCTTTAAGGAAACCATAGGTCTTCGCCAGGGGTGCCCCCTCTCCTCCTTTCTCTGCATCATCACAAAAGAAGCTCTTAGTAGGAAACTCAATAGCCTTTTCAACTTTGGAGAGCTATCAGGGATTAACATTGTTAGAGGAGTGAGGCCTATTAACCACGCTCAGTTTGCAGATGGCACCATTCTCTTAAGCCAACCTTTTTTCCACCACTCTTTTATACTTCTTAAAAATATCTAGGGGGAAATCAATAAGAGAAAGAGTTGCATTTATACTTGGAATTGATCCATCAATCTAAATATGTCTATCTATGGAACCTTGGGATTCAAAGTGGTGGGGAAATGGATTTCCTTTAAGTAACTGGGCATTTTGATCTCTCTACAGGGTAAGACCGAAGGATGGCGAGACACTGTCATTAAAATAAAGAACAAAATCCATTCATTGGGGGGGAATCGTTGAACTTGGCTAGGAGGGAAATCCTCATCAAACCAGTGCTCAATTCCATTCCTATCTATCTTTGTTCCATTGCCCTTGCTCCGGTGGGAATTATGCATGAGATCAACAAAGAAATCAGTATTTTTTTATGGCAGGGAGGGCTAAATGGAGGAAAGAAATCCCACTTAATAAAGTGGGAAACTGTTAGAGCAGAAAAAACTAAAGGTGTACTCGCTATAAGAGATCCTAGACTGAATAACATTGCCATGGGACCTAAAGTTCTGTGGAGGCTGGTTACGGGGAAGAAATATTGGTGGAAGGATATCATTGTCCAAAAATACATAAGGAAGAGCAGATTAAGGACTACTGAAAATATTTTCTCAGGGGAGGGAACTAGGATTTGGAGTCTATGCAAGTCCTCGGTCCATACCATAAGGGATCATATATACTGCATCCTTGGAAGTGGGAAAAGAATAGATATCTGGGAGGACGGTATCCTAGGTGCTCCTCCACTGGAGTTCATGGAGTCACTCAACGGATTGCAAAAATGGATTAGGGAGAAGATAATTTTCAAACTCCACAATTTATCCACTTGGGACAAGAACGAGAACTGGTCAGGGTGGATTCCCCTCTCTCCCCCCACTGATTTGTGTGACAAATTGCAAGGTCTCTTCACTCATCTAAATGGAAAGGATCCTCTAAATATTAGAGAGAAATATGCCAGAGGTTGAGGAAAAAAAGGATTCTACAAAGTTAAGGATGGCTACAATCTTCTTTTAGCTAAGCTTCTTGGGCCTGTCAAGGATCAGAAATGGAAGAAAGTTTGGAGCCGCAATTTCCCTACCAAGATATGCTCCTTCTCTTGGCTCCTCACGCATCAGAAAATTTTAACTTTTGAGAATCTAAAGAAAAGATGAATCGCTGGCCCTAGTAGGTGTGTACTCTGCCAAATCTAGGAAGAAACAGTGCAACATCTCTTCCTTCACTGCAGCTTCACTCTTTGAATCTTGAATGAGATGGTCGGGGATCTCAATTCGGGAATCTCACTTCCAAATCAAATAAGTGGCTTCTTCAATGGTTGGGGTCGCAAGTACCCTGGGAATAAAAACCCCCTGGATAAGCTTTGGAATTCTCTCCCTAAGTACATCAACTGGCAGATATGGATCACAAGGAACAAGGTTATTTTCGAAGACAAGAAGCCGGAGGTGAGCAGAACGATGAGGATTGTTACATTCTAGATCAAAGAATTCATGGCTAGTCTGGGTTGGTCCCTCCCTCGAGACTCTCTGTCTCCTCCTGAAGCTCTGTGGGTATCCAACTTGTTGGCCTCAAGCTCTCTTCAGTCCAAACTCTATAGGAACCCTCATTGGGTCCTTGATATGTCACCAGCAGAATTTTCAGGCTGGAGGAAATATCAAGCCAATTATCTCCTCTTCTTTGATGGAGCGTCCAAAGGAAATCCAGGGGTGGCAGGTGCGGGAGGGGTCATCTTTGACCCCAGAGGAAACATGGTATCTCAATTTGCTTAGGGTTTAGGTAGGATAACCAACAATCAAGCCGAGTGGGATGCTCTCCTTCAAGGGACGGATATCATGAAGTCACTACACATATAATACTTCAACATCCTGGGGAAATCCAAGATTGGTATTCAGAAAATGATTAATATACAAAGAGGTCATCACAAGGATCTAAGCAGAATCCATAAGCGAATAGTGTCCACCAATGATATTTCTAGGATCCACTTCTTTTATATCCTTAGGCACAACAAATCCGAAGCTAATCACTTGGAAAATCATGGAACAAGGCTTCACGAAGGGAATAGGGTGGTCAATCAATGTCCTAATCACTTATGTTGGTTACCATGCTTCTAAACCAATTTGAATTGTGGGGGGATCTCATGCACTCCCCCCTCCTTCCTCTTGGACATGTGGCTTCATCCTATGCTCTTTCCTTTATGATGAGCCCCGTCCACTTCTCAGCATTAAATGGAGTAGGTGCA
This sequence comes from Larix kaempferi, assembly GCA_027924585.1. Lineage (NCBI taxonomy): Eukaryota > Viridiplantae > Streptophyta > Pinopsida > Pinales > Pinaceae > Larix > Larix kaempferi. The sequence continues at coordinate 6,350,124 of BSBM01000510.1, forward strand.
GCAGGATTTTGGATGCACACAGAGTTATGACAAGTCTCGAGGTCTCAGCTCGCACGTATATGCCTCGACGGATGACATCATGTTAGAGTAGGTCATTTTGGGCATAGACGAACTCACTTGCAACGATGTCCCTTTTTCTGAAGATCTCTGCTCTATTCCTAAACTTACCTCTATGCGCTTCAATATGAACTTCGAGAAAATGGATTCAGAGCTCAAGGAGATGAGAGGGGCACACCAGGATATCAAGAAACATGCCCGCAATGCGTTCGAAGCCGCCATGGCTGCTCTAGATGAGAGTAATCTTATTGGACAAGACATTATCAGGTTTGACATGCACATGGAGGATGTTGAGTGCAATGCTCGGGTTCAGGTGGGAGAGCTTGAGGAGATTCAAAAATAATTTAACGGCATGAGAGAGTCTCAGGTTTCAAACTTCGAAGGGCTCGAGAAATTTCTCTTTACTCTGAAACGCCTGTTGTTAGACACCCTAATGGATAGCAGTGACAAGATCGAAGCTCAGATGTCTCAGTTGGAAGTCTCCATGCAGGAAATGAAGGATGATTTGGGGAAGCTCATTGAGCCGGCAGACCCTGGGCACCAGATTGAAGAAATCTCTCTCATGGAGGATGACTCATAGACCCCTGAAGGAATTTCTCCAAATTAGTTTCAAGAATGTTCCTTTGTTTCTCTTTTTTGCTGTTAAATGTTATTTTGCCTTCTTTTATGTAATCACTTCATCCGGATTTATCCGACAAACAATTGTAGTCATTAACATAAAGGGAACTCCACTCTCAGGTCTGAAAGACTATTTCTTATTTTCCCAGAACAACATACTAGTGTTTTGTCTGTTACCCTTCTCAGAAAGGAATTTTGTACCTGTACTTTTCTCCTTGTTTAATATATATATCACTTCTCGTTCTTGTTAAAAAAAAAGTATATATTGTCTAATTTTCTTAAAAAATAGATTGATACGACCTTTTGTCTTTCTTTTATTATTGGTTTCCTTATTATCTCTCCTACAAGATTTTTAAATGCACCATTACTTGATCTCTTCAAATGTGATCAAGTCATGGTGGAAAGAAATTATAATAATAAAATAAAATCTATAACCTTATTTTTTTAATATATAAATATCATACTATATCACAACTATACATAATTAAATATTATATTTTATCTTAGTTAACATCAAGTATAAGCACTAAAATCTAGGTATAATCTCAACTCATAAATATGCAATATGAGACATCAAATATATGCAAATACCTAATAATACTCCTATATTAAAATGATATAATAAAAGTGTCTATTATTATAAATATATAGTAAGTATTCCTATTTAAAATCTATTAACCAAATATTATAATAAAGTACTATTAGATTCATTAATCTTAATTGAAGATTAAATTTAAACTCGTTACTTTTTACAAACCAATCATGTAACTCCATATCCTTAACCAATTTAATATGATCTCAAGTTGGAATTTCTTTATAACTTTGAGATAGTCTAGAAATTGAAATAAATTCATTTTTCACAATTGGAAAAGAATTAGTTCACAGTTGGAAAATAGATCATATTTGATAACGAGAAAATAACTAGTTCACAGTTGGAAAATAGATCATATTTGACAACTAGAAAATAACTAGTTCACAGTTGGAAAATAGATCATATTTGACAACTAGAAAATAACTAGTTCACAGTTGGAAAATAGATCATATTTGACAACTAGAAAATAACTAGTTCACAGTTGAAAACTAAAGACTTATCCATAAACCATATATTTAGGTCATGACTAAATATCTAAATGGTATATTTGTGGATTAAGACAACTTACTTATATCTTCAAGCATAAATGAATTATCTATATGTCATAGTTAAATACCTACATGTTTTAATTATAGATATACATGATGTACTTAAGAGTGTACATAGATTATGTTTTAACCATGTTTAATAGATTTGTGATGAATTTATATTGGAAAGAATGAGTAATAGTTAGCATCATTATATATGTCTACAATCCATACATGTTTAATGAGAGTATTTATTTATTTATTTGACACATTAATCTATACGTCAATAATGAAATTACCTTAGTTTTAGGTTCAACTAGATATTTAGAGTGATATTCATTGATCTTCTAATATAAATTGTTTGCATACATTGTTGACTATGTACTAGTTGTCTTACTTCATTAGTAGACTTGGAACATGTATAGACTGTTGTTATTGTTATTGAACATGAAATAAACTTACACCTTTCTCTACTACTATGAATACATAGGAAACAAAACTTGTACCTTTTAACTAGTGAAAACTTGATCATAATACTATGTTGCAGATATTTATACACTAGAGTTTCTAAATAATTAACTTGACCCATGAAATCACATGTAATTTTGTTATGTAATAAATCATGATGGCAAGAATGAGTAATAATTTGCATAATTAGATATGTCTACAATCCATACATGTACAATGAGAGTACTTATTTATTTATTTATTTGACACATCGATTTATACATCAATGATGAAATTACCTTAGTTTTAGGTTCAACTTGATATTCAGAGTGATATTCATCGATATTCTAATATAAATTGTTTTCACACATTGTTGACTATATATCGGTTGGATTACTTCATTAGCAGACTTGGAACATGTACAAACTATCATTATTACTATTGAACATGAAATAAATTACACCTTCCTCTACTACTATGAATACATATGAAACAAAACTTGTACCTTTTAACTAGTAAAAACTTGAGCATAATACTATGTCGCAGATATTTATACACTAGAGTCTCTAAATAATTAAGATGACCCATGAAATCACATGTAATTGTTATGTAATAAATCATAAATAGTTATAATGTATAAAATATAATAATAAAAAAATTATATATATATAAGTAGTTCACCATGGAAGTCCAATTTACACCATGGCTATGTCCACCTGGGAAAATATCTTATACTCGCTAGGAAAGTATACATGAACGGGAAACAACAACCCTCGAGAGGGCCAATCACAATAAACGGCTCACGAACCTAATATTTCATTACATACAAGGGCTCCCAAGGAGAAAATGTCCCTGACAAGATTCGAACCCGAGTGGGGAGCACAACAACCAAATATCCCAACCACCCGAGCTATGCCCCAAGGACATACATACATACATACATACATGTATATATATATATATATATATATATATATATATATATATATATATATATATATATATATATATAAAAGGGAAAATAAATTCATATTTGAGCGATTCAAGATTATTCTTGGAATGATGGATATTTTTAAATGATCAACTTATATAAAGTGGTCAAAATGTTGACATATATATATATATATATATATATATATATAGATATATATATATATATATATATATATATATATATATATATATATATATATATATATATATATATATATATATATATATACTCTCCCCCATTTGAAATTTTCTCCATCCCTAGAGAAACTCTAACCTCTATAGTTTTTGAATATCAATCAATTAAATTAAAATATTAAAAATAACATTTAAAATATAAAAATAAACGGACACAAATCCATAAATTAGTATAGTCATCATTATTTTTATTTACATTGATGACATTGTTTTTATGGTGAAGAGTCCCTTTAATCTCCATGAGCGCTACATCATTGAATAAATGATAATGGAGAGTTGAAAGCTTATTATGAACTTGAAAACAATTATAAACCAATGGAACTTTGGCTCTAGGATAAGAAGAAACTCTTCTTTGAGATATTGGTCATGTTAAGGTTTGTCGTTACATCAAAACCCACAAATATTAGTAAACTTCCAAACCAAGCAGATAAACTTGAGTGGGTGATTAGTCTCATGTTCCTAGGGTAGCGGTTAATCCACAATATCAATTCCCAAAGGTGCAGTGGTTAGTCCAACACCTCCCTTCGGCATAAATCAGGGGATTTGAACCTGGGCCAAAGATCGGATACCATGTTAAGGTTTGTCACTACACCAAAACCCATAGATATTGGTAAACTTCTAAACCAACTAGATAACCTTGAGTGGGAAGTTAGTTCCATGTTCTGAAGGTGGTTTTTAATCCACAATATCAATTCCTAGAGGTGCGATGGTTAGTCCAACAGGTCACTCATATTATCTTATATAATATGTGAAGTTTGGGGTTGTAGAATCTCTAGAGAATCATGTACAAAGAGAGAGTAAATACAAAAGAGTTGTATAAACTCAATCATCTCAAATTTTAAGGAAATACATCATATGAAAGTGTTCCCCCCATTGAGAGCATGGTTATGACTAGGTACCTAATGTACAGAAACATGATCAAAAACATGATCAACAACATTAAAACAAAAGGCTTGTCTACGACATTAGAGAATCAAGAAAGAAGTCATTACAAAGAATAGCAATAAAATTCATTACATCTAAATCTAAAATTAAGGATGGGAGAGAGACAAATGGAAGAAAATAAATTGAGTGTGGCATGTGTGCTTCACATGTAACCAATGAGAAATTGAAGATGAGATGCATGTGATGCTTCATATGCCAATGTGTTATTATATTAATGTTATGTTAGAATGCAGAGAAAGCATCCTACGTAACTGTATAGCTTTAAGAGGATTTTGATGACATTGTAAACTTTTTTATCCATATATATTCGAAGAGTTTCAGATAGAACGATGCTTACAACTTGTTGAGCTACAAAAGGAATGAGAGGTACACAACTATTTGTTTTACTATTACACTCATCCCTTAGATCCTACGAGATCTATCAAGCATATTAATAAAATATCATTTTATAAATTCCCAATTCATATGCTTTTCATTTCAACTTGGTCATCCTGTAGTGACATTGATACTTATTGTTTGTCATTACAAAATGGACATCTAATTATTATTGTCAAATTAATTGATTGTATCACACAATTAATCACATGTACTCTTCTCCATTTGAAAATTTTCCCCATCTTTGGAGAAACTATGACCTTCCTATCATGTTAACTCATCATAACTATGATGATTTAGGATTACTTCTCTTAAATATTTTCAGCCGCAAAAATACATTTTTAAATCAAATCAAGTGATTCCTTACCTTTATATATAGATAGATAGATAGAGAGAGAGAGAGAGAGAGAGTCGTTTGTGTAAAGATTACAATTGAAAAGATAATGATTTAAATATTCAATAAAAATGGTGAATAAATAAGATAATTATGTCCATTTTTTTTTAGTGTTTACTAAGATCAACTTGGTTTATCACAAATTTAAAAAGATAAGGAGAGAGAGAGAGAGAGATAACCAAGTCATACATACATCACCCATACCATATTATACAAATGATGAATCACTCATTGACAAAAGAGAAGGGCATGCAAAAGTTGATGTTACTCTTAAAGTTTAATGTTACTCTTAGTGAGGAACAATTTTAAAAGTGTGTTGTACATTGATAAGACTAAAGACTAAGGTTATATATCTCAATGCTTCCACACATCATTTGTTTCCCAAAGCCACATAAAATATGAATATTACTAATACTGTAACATCCCTCAAATTTGATCCCTATTGTTATTATTCTTGTAAATGCAATTATGAATTGTATAGGCGACCCTAGTGAGGAGCTCAAGGCCAAGGCCCCACCAGTGGATCGAGAGCTAGTGTTATGTTTATAAGTCTTAGATTAAGTCTAAAAGTCTAAAGAATGATAATACAACTAACCAATAAGTAACCCAACGCACGAGATAATGTGTCGGTTAACCATCTCATGACTTATCATATTGAATTATGATAGGTGGGAATATACGTTCGTCCTAGTAGGACTAATATTCACCTTAAATATCTAAGATACTATGGCCTAAAGTCATTTTAATCCTATTATGATTAATACATAAAGATAGATTTTATATATATATATATATATATATATATATAGTGGTGAATATTATATCTATATAAATAGCTAAGGTCATTAATAAATGAATATAATAAATATTTAAGTAAGTGTACCTCATAGAGTTTAATAAGGGTAAAGGATGATCTTATATCTGTCTTAAATGTGGCATTTAGTGTCAATACCAATTCTTGGAACTCCAAGCTAAAAGATCTACTATTCCATCATAGTAGACATTGTAATATATTTATGAAACTTTAAGATATTACTTTTATTTTAGTAGCATGTGAGTAGATTTGATAAGCTCGGCTTATTAATGAAGCCATTATCATGCTTGTCAAAATAGTGAAATTCGTAGAATTATAACAATAAAATAAATAGTATATTTGTCATTATTCAAGGAATGATTTTATTAAGTTTAATTTTAGAAGAGAAAAGAAATATTCTCCCAATACAGCGTTTATGATTTTTTTTACTAGGTCTTCAAGGACAGAAAAAGGGAAAGATAATATTAAAAGATTATAAGAAAGAATATATAATATATAGGAATATGAGGCAAGAATGGAATTTGGATTTAAGTAACCATATAAATATAATATATATATATATATATATATAGTAATTATAACATCGGTGAGAAGGCATACTTGTTATTTTAACGTATTGCTAAATTGGTTATAATATAATTTACACTTACCTATATTTTATATGGTGAGAAAGTAGTTGAGTTTAATAAGTAAAAACATACCACAAACAAAGATAACTTATCCAAAAAGGGTTATTCTAAATATTAATAGAAAGATTGGCGTGGTCCTCGACTTAAATAAATGGATAACTAGCCAATGTATTTTCTTTTCTAGTTTTCTTCTCCAACCATTAGCATAAGGCTAGGTATTATTAAATAAACTTTTGAAATATGATTTCACCTTTTTACTATACAATTGGTTAGATATATATATATACCAAAAGCAATTTAGGAAAATGTAAATAAATTAAAAGAGTTTTATACATATATATATAAGACTTATTTGGTATTTTTTTAAAAGAACAATGACTTACTAAGGGTGGATGTGGATACGTATCTTAAGAGAAATTATTAGTTTGCATTTATATAAAAGAAAATATACACGATGTCAAGTTTAAAAGAGGAATACAAAGATTAAGTTTTTTTTAGATTTGTAATCTACATAAAGAGGTAAGGGAGTAATATGTGACAAAGCAATTACTTAACATATGCGGAGGATGGACGGAACATCTCTCGTGAATTTAGGAAGCAGTATGGGATTGAACAGGGTGTATTGAAACATTTTTTTTTTAGAGTATGGTTGCCCCGAAAGGAGAAACGCTATAACCAGTAGAGTTGTCAGCTAGTTTAACTTGTTAAAATATTAGTATGCTCTACTTTCCTCCAGAAGAGAGAAGCTGCAGCCATCAAGGGTCCGTTGTTGGATGAAGGATGTAAATTTATTATATAGGTTTGTATTTCTAATTCTATTTACATAGTGAACTCCACTAAGAGTATTTAGGTATTATACACTGGTTAGGATCTCAACGAATCTCATCAACGCTACAGGCTATATACTTTAGTACATATTGGTGTATGTTTTCGGATACTACATAGAGGTTGACCATAGTGTCGTCCCTTCAATAAATTTATATATATGATATGAAGTCTTAGTATAAGAGAATGTCATAGGTTAAAATAAAGTGATGATTTGTTATTTTTGATAACATAATATATATATATGATATTAACTCTTAGTATAAGAGAATATCATAGGTTAAAATAAAGTGATGATTTGTTATAACATAATATATATATGATATGAAGTCTTAGTATAAGAGAATGTCATAAGTTAAAATAAAGTGATGACTTGTTATTTTTTTATAACATAATATATATATATATGATATGAAGTCTTAGTATAAGAGAATGTCATAGATTAAAACTAGCATTTGCACCATGAGGTGCAAATGTGAACGCCGGTAGGAAAAGATGAAAGCTGTAACAATCTCAGAAACATCAAATTTGGAAACATCAAAACATATCAAAAGCATGACCTTCCAATGATATGCTTTTGCCACCATCGATCTTCGACAAGATTGATCTCAAGTCTTGCCTCAACAAACTTGGACAGGTTCCAATTCGATAAGTTTCAACTCGACCAAATTCGTCGGATGTTGCCGAATGCGTCGAAGTGTTGTATGTCTGCCGAACTCGAGACTTGTCGAATCGGAACCTGTCGGAGTTGGTCGAGTTGAAACTTGTTGAATTGGAACCTGTCGAGACTTGTCGAACCGGAACCTGTCGGGGTTGGTCGAGTTGAAACTTGTCGAATTGGAACCTGTCGAGACTTTTCAAACCGGAACCTATCGGGGTTGGTCGAGTTCTCGTCGACAATCGAAACAAAATAGTGGTCAGGTGATTCCTCTGACAATATTTGAAGAGGCGACATGTTTATGAGCTGGAAAGAAAATCCCAGGTCACTGAGGTTTTAACAATTAAATCGAAGAAAGAGAAAATAAAAGGAAATTTATTTGCACGAAGAAGAAGTTTTGCTCGATATGAATTCCGTATTTGAATGAACATAACACTGGAAATACTTGGAAGAAGAAGCTATTGATTTGGCACATTGTCGTGGAATGAAGGAGCTTTGCGATTTCCCATAGTGGGAGACAATTTTTGGAGTTATGTCAGACTCTATACGGCATGGGAATCATCATCAAAACGAAAATATATATATGGGAAATGATTAAAATGCTACCAATTCATTTGGCGCCCGACCACTTCCTTAGCAGCCGACCACTTCAGTCGAATTAAATCTGACCACTCCAGTCGGTGCCCGACCACTTCCTTAGCAGCCGACCACTTCAGTCAAATTAAATCTGACCACTTCAGTCGAATTAAATCCAACTAGTCCATTCGACATGTCTCATGGACTCCTCGGTTTGGTTGGTCGTTTGATGGTCGGTTTGGTCGATCGTCTTTTGATGGTTAACTAGATTATGGAGGCAAGAATTTTGCACAATTTAAATTGAATTAGAATTTTGAAAAAGTCCGTGGATTTTTCAATAATTAATTCGTAACTTCCGGAAGGAAGCTAGCGTGCATTTCTTTTCAAATATTCATTGCGTTCTCCAAGATGCTTTGCTGGTTCATTTTCCCTGAGATGAAAACTCAATACACTAGATTGATTTTGCTGCAGTGGTTTGGTATTTGATTGCAATGCATTCGAAGAACTACCGGAGAAATACTGTGATATAATGTTATTATTTTTCTCTTCCCCTAAACTTGAAAAAAATGACCTGGGTGCCGAATGGTAGCGCATCATTCCTCTTGGTCCCTGAAATACATTGTAGGAGGGCATTAACAAATACACTGTTAATTATAAATACATTGTATCTTTCTTTCAACTGAAATGAAAGGTGCAATTTTTGAAAGAGAAAAGAAATATATACAATATCATTCATGCTTATCCCATAAACGCAATATGACCCTGTCGAGATTCATGTTAGATTAATTAATTCCTTTGTATTTTTGTTGAGATCCATTGAAAATATTAATTTGTCATATGAATGGAACGCCGACATGACTATTGGTAAACGCAAGATGACCAAACATCGACAGGTTCATTTTGACATGTCTATTGGATGTATCATGACTATTGGTTGTATAGAAGTAGTAGCAACAACTTCGAAGCATGAATTTTTGGAAGTAGAAGCGAATTTAGTTTCAAGAATTTTTTAACAGCATCTTAGATCACCGATTTGTGGGCATGGATGAATTCGGTCGAACTCGGTTTAAACTGTCGAAGGTTTTGCAAATACATAATGATGGACTTACATTTTAATGGGTTCGACTTCTGGGTAAATAAAACTCAAGCATGTCGACATGATAATGGTCGACGTTAATATTAAATTATATGGTTGAGAGTGAGTGTAATACTAAGTGATTTGGTCGACAAGTCAATATTAAACTATGTGCCAAGCTCTAAAACTATCGGCCTGGAACCTGTCAAAGTTCTTAATGTTAGTTATTATTCTCGTCTATTACAATGGCAACTGTATAAATTTCAAAAGGAGAATCAACATCCTAATGATCTGTGCCCGACATCTTTCTTACATATGTCTGAAATTTAAATTTACAATCTGAAATTCACTGTTCTGAATAGACAAGTAAGGAATTATGTTTTCTAAAGTCGGTTGTATAGAAGTAGTGGAAACAACTTCGAAGCATGAATTTTCAGAAGTGGAAGTGAATTTAGTTTCAAGAATTTTTTAGCAGCATCTTAGATCACCGATTTGTGGGCATTGATGAATTCGATCGAACTCAGTTTAACCTGTCAAAGGTTTTCCAAATATATAATGATGGACTTACGTTTTAATGGGTTTGACTTCTGGGTAAATAAAACTCAAACATGTCGACATTAAAATGGTCGATGTTAATATTAAATTATATGGTCGAGAGTGAGTGTAAAACTAAGTGATTTGGCCGACAAGTCAATATTAAACTATGTGCCAAACTCTAAAACTGCCGACCTGGAACCTGTCGAAGTTCTTAATGTTAGTTATTATTCCCGTCTATTACAATGGCGACTGTATAAATTTCAAAAGATTATTTCTTTCGACTTCTATTTGTGGTATTAAAATGCATTTAGATCATTACAGTATTAAAATGCTTTTTAAATACAAGAATCCGATAATTTGATCAGTCTTATCGATATTCGACATCGCCATTTAAAATTCAGTCCTATTGCGATTTGACATTGCCATGTATAATTCAGGTAAAGCGAAAAAACAGATCAAAGCGGATGGTGTGATATAGTCGGCGTGCGTGAAAGCGGAAACACACGCGGCAGGATTCCATTGGATCCATAGACGAGGAATATTTTCGAGGTGGAAGGTCATGCTTCTCCATGGGGAAACACCTTCGGCGTAATTAAGAAAACATAAAAATAATTTATTTAGGATAAATATTAATTTTAAAGTGAATTTTTTTAGGATAAATATTATTTTTCGCATTTCTAATAGACTTTTTAGCATTGATTCTCGAGAAGGATGTTCCAAGGTTTTTTAAGATTTCAAATCAATTTGTCTTTGTAGAGTAGTTTATAAAATCATTTCAAAGGTGAAAGAAGCAATTTGGGTTATTAAATGGAAGAGAGATCCATCAGGCAATTGGTATATCTTAAGAAGATGTGAATTCCATCAAGTTGATAAGTAAACTCTTTCATCATCAAATTCAGAAATTATATTATGTATTTCTTAATTTGAATTTATTCAGGATAGATATTATTTTTAACATTTCTAATGAAATCATATTTTATGGACTATAAGGCTATGAACTCTATTTTTTTTAGCATTGATTTCCAAGAAGGATGTGCCAAGTTTTTTTCAAGATTTCAAATCAACTTCTCTTTATAGAGTAATTTACAAAGTCATCAACTTCTCTTTATAAAGTAATTTACAAATTCATTTTAAATATAATTGATATAAAATCCATACTTATATTTTCTCCTTCCATATCAATTAAGCAATTTGACTAAGACAAAGCCATGAGGCAATTGGTATATCTCAAGAAGGTCTTGATTCTATCAAATTAATTAAACTACCCTCTATCATAAAATAATTGGCTCTTTATAAAACATATGATAAAATAAGTTTTTCATATTTAAGATTGATAATGCTCAATGTTGGGATTCTCTTGTGATTTTGTGAATAGGATGAAAGGTTATAACTAATGTATTTCATTTTCATTTATTCAAACTAACGCTGAATTTCATTTTCACTTATTCAAACTAATGCTCTACTCAAAGGAATTAAAAAATTAAGATGAGATTTTTTTTCCCTAACTCATTTCCTTTTCATCCATTATTAAAGAGATGGTGTAGACCAACAAGTTACTATCAAAGTTTCATCCATTATTAAAGATATTGTAATATATGTCTTCATGTATGGCTCAATATAACATTTTACAAAACATAAAATAAAAGTAATGATAATAAAAATGCTAAAAAATATTAATGTTTTGATATGTTAGGTAAGATTTATTAAGCGGTGAGATGGATCAAATCTCTTAAAATGTAATTTTTTTTAAAATATAAAATTTGAGGAAAATTTTGCTTCAAAAAGTTTGATCATAAAAATTTTAAATTTCTAATAATGATGACAATCAAACAATAAACTTCCAATCATGAAAAAAATCAAATTTACATATCTTGAAAATTCAATATTATGTTTAACATACAATTTTAACATTAAAAATATATATATATATAAATATAATATTGTTTGATAAATATAATATCAAATGGATTTAACGTGAAGCAAAATATATTGTACCTGTTTTTTGAAGGTCATTTCATGCTTTGATTTTGACTCCCAATGAGATATTTTTGTTTGTACGAATAATGATGTCTTTTCATATATCAACCACTTGAATGTTACAGGTTACATTGGCAAGTCAACCATTTAAGTATTTTTTAATTTTACATTTGCCATGGTGATTGAATCATACTTTCCTACTTCAGTATGAATGCGATCTATTCATCTGTATGAATGGTGATCTTTTGTCATAAACATCTAAATCTTTAATTGTGGCATTGTAGAACCTCCTAGATTTATAAAAATGCAGATTTCTCTATGTTGAGGTTGTTAAGCCTACTGTACATGATGCAATTAGAATGTTAGGTGGATGAATCTTCTTTTCGTTCTTGAACTGTGCATGCAATTAGAACGTTTGGTGGATGAATCTTCTTTGCGTTCTTGAACTGTGTATGCAATTGGATGAACCTTCTTCTCGTTCTTAAATTGTGCATGCAATTGGATGAACCTTCTTCTCGTTCTTAAACTGTGCATGCAATTAGAATGTTTGGTGGTTGAATCTTCTTCATGAACTCACCTCATAGTTGGGCATGGTAGTGGTAATAACATATCCAAAATATACTAAAATTTGAAGAAAATAAGACAAAACAATATCCAAAATATACTGCAGACTGACAACTACATTCAAAGGAAAAACAAAAAACTGCAATTCCAAAAGGCCCACTCAAGAGTCACAGTAAGTACTAAAATAAGTTTTCAATTAGACTTTTCTCATTCTTCTTTATTTTTATGTTTTTTTTTCCAACGTCGATTTGGAGAATAATTTAATTCCAACATTTGTAGCATGAGGAGGAAGAATTCACACTTTGTCCACAATTTACACTTTTTCAGATATTAGATCAAACCATAATTGATGAATTGATATCCTAGTGATGAGTTGATATCCATTTTGCAAGCTTTCTCGTCGTCACTGTCAATTATGGTTTGATCTAATAGATGAAGAAAAATCATAATAGATGAAGAAAAACTATAAGAATGAATGGAATCCAAATGAGCATCATGCTTTCTAAGTGGCGTCTCAATAATGGTTGAGAGATCGAATGGAGTTTCTAACACAACACAAACGATGTTGCAGAGACGAAATCAAGAAGAGGATAGTTCTTTTGCAGCCAAGAATGGCTCTTTCCTACTATTGCTATGGAGATGGATAACAAAGCATATACGATAGTAGCAGATAGCAAGGATCCAACTTGCCACGTTTGTATAGAAAATGGGACAAAGCGTGCCAAATGTGTCTTAGAATTGAGTTGAGATCAAGATCTGTGCATGCTTGCCATTGGAGAATCATCTGTAAGGAAAACATGGGTATTTGATTTTCTACCTTCATAATATCTTCCTGCACTGCTGCAAACATGCTTGTTTGATTTTCTAGTTTCATGATATCTTCATCAACAACATGGTAGCTGGTTTTGTAGAAAGAAAAAATGAGTTGCTTGATCACAATCTGACAGTGAAGATCTTCCTAAAATCATAATGGAGGTACAAAGGATCGGTTTCTTCGTATTCGACTCCATCCTCATCGAGCAAGTGCAATTCCACATTAGCCGTGTTTTCATTTCCCATCTGCAAGAATTGTTTGGCCATTTCACAGTGAATTTGAAATCTTAGATTATCACTATGATTGCTAAATCTTCGATTTGAAGTCTCTCATTGAGAATTTATTTTGCTCAGTTAAGAGAGATTTAGAGACGGTTTCTGAAGATTGTTTTACTTATCAAGAAAGTTGTTTTTTTTAATTTATTGACAATCTGTAATTGAATGCTCCGGTCGCATGAATGTTTGAAAAACCAAATAGCAAAATATGGCTGCCCCTAGCGAGATGACCAATCGCTGGTCGCCGGTCGCGAGTATTCTTGCAAAAGCAGGACAAAGTGCGAATACAGCGAACAAGGTAAGATGACCAATCGCCGATCGCTACTATCGCCGGTCGCACGAATGTTTGCAAAACCAAATTGTGAAATATGGTTGCCCTTAGCGAGATGATCGATCGTCAATCAGCGGTCGCTGCATTCTGGCGAGTTTCTATAGATCGTAGAGTGCAGCGACGCGTCGCCGAGAACAATATCCACTTAAACATTGCAAACAATAAAATGTCAATATCCACAATTTTAAACTCCAAAATATAACAAAATTTCAAAAATTGAAATGGCAAAACCCATAAATGAACTTAAGAAGCAAACCACAAATATTAATTGAAAACCCCAGCTCTAGGAAAGTGCTAATTAATAAGAGTCTGAGTTCAGTGAGATGGATTTGATCTTCTAATCACCTAGCTATCTCCATCCATCTGTCGATAACCCAGTGAAGATAAGTCGGCCAACTCAGAACTAATTTCACACAATTAAATTAAGATATAGATATAGATATTCTTAATTATTTATGTGTCGGTTTGATTATACTTGCAACTACAACAAAGTTTTGGAATTGGTCACTGTATGACTATCTACTCTGCGATAGGCTAAATCGTCTTCTTTTTTACAAGTTCTCAAATGCGTTGGTCCTTGTGGACACAGAAAACTAAATCGGTTTGCTGCAAATTTCATAGTGTCCAATAAACTGTCATTTTGATTAAAAATCCGTTCACTTTCATGCCATATCAAATTGTGCTTCTATTTAGAACGTAGTTGTGTATTTTATAAAATGGCATTTGATCGATCAATCAGCCAATAGACTAGTGCAACCAGAGATCCTTTACAAGTGTTTACCTTGATCGATTAGCAGAAGTAAAAACCTGTTAGATAAACAAATGCATAAACCCAAGTTAAACTCAAAATAATTGCTAATATTTTAAGTGTTAATCATGGATTTCAATACACATTAATCTAATTTTTTTGAAACAAATTTTAGTTCTCTCCCTTGATCTTATACAATTAAATTTCAATCCAATATTAGACTGTACTAAGTGTGTAGTAGTAATCTGTACAAAATGGTGGTGGACAGTAAAGTCCAAAATAGGTAAAAAATTTGCATGCATCGTGACAAATGCTTTGAAAGTAAAAACTGAGCGACCTTGATACATTGTCGACCATAGCAGGAGCAAAGCTCTTAGGTAGTTCTACTGAACCCAGTACAAACAAATATATGGAAACGAGTAATCAAATAGAATGTTATAATGATGCAAGCTCTAGCTTCGTCTTCACTGTTGAATTCGAATATATGTGAAAGACAAAATTTATAAACAGCCTGCGGTAATAAAAGACAAAAATTATAAATAACAAGCATCTTGTTCCGCAAAGAGGGACTCGAGTACATGTTGTTCACGAGATAAGTTTTGGAAAATAATTGTCTTGTGAAATTATTTTAGAGCAACTACTCTACATGTTTTTGCTATCAACTTATCTTCAATTTAGGTGTTGGTTCATTTCCGAAGAAACGCCTAAAATATGAATGTAAATAGCAAGACAAAAAGACTATAGTTACCAGGCTCCATCAAAGCCAAACGATGCAGGTCTTTTCATGGGAATGAAACCGATGATGTCTTCCTAAAATGTAATGGACTCTTCTATGTATTTGTAGACCAGAGCAATATGCTTCAATGATTTCAGAGAAACGGGTCCTGATCTTGATCCTCGAGTTCACCATTATTATCTAATGTTAAATTTACAATGTCTTTGTTCCTGCTGTCGTGAGACGGAGTAACTGATCCAAATGAGAGGAATGAGATCGACCGTGACTGTGTTATGTTTTTAAATTTTTCACCATACACATCAATTTGGAGATTCAGAAATTTATATAGATTTTAATGGAGATCAACCATGACTGTGTTATGTTTTTAAACAGAAATTTATATAGATTTTAATGGAGATCGGGACCATGTAATGGCACCAGCTATGTGGGTAATTGGAAACTTTGCTCCGCGCTGCTAATTAAAATGTTTTGGCGAGTCTCTCTCTAGAGTTCAGGGGTCGGCGGTCGGAGCCCGAGGAGGAGTAACACGGGCGGTTCACGTTGAAGCTCGGTGGTCGGAGCCCGGGGAGGAGTGAATGTGGGGTGGTCAGTGTCGGAGCTCAGTGGTCGACGATCCAAGATCGGCAGTTGGCAATCGGAGCTCGAGGAGGAGTGAACGCGACATGGTCGGCAACGAGGGCTGGCAACGGTGGAATGCTGGAAGGGGAAGAATGCGGGGGTCGGTGGTTGGAGGTCAGGGAGGAGTGAAAGTAGGGCAATCGGTGATGAGGGCTAGTGATGGTGGCGACGGTATATATGATACAAGTCTCCAACCATTATGAAATTTTTGCTGCACAGGTTCCCAATAGATTTAAAGAATGCAAATTATCTATGTTGCAGACTTATCTTGTGTACATAAAATTGAAGCAAAGGCTTATACAACCTTGATAACCTTCCTGTGCTGATTACAAGAAACCACCAGTTTCTAAAGTCCATGTCGCAGAAAACTCCCCGTCAAAGAACATGTCTTGGCTAATCAAAAAGCAAATAGAAGATTTCTTGACTCTAGACTTGCAATGGAATTTTGGGGCTGTCAGGATTGTTTAAATAGTCGAAGATTTCGTGCAACGGACAAGGAAGGAAGAGTTTCGCGTAGAGAGGAGGTGAGCGCGGAGAAGTAGAACCATCCACGTGGCAAGATTCCATTTGCTCCATGAACAAGGAATCTTGCTGATGTGGAGGTAATGCTTCTCCATGATGAACGCCTACGGCATAATAAAGTGATGATTTGTTATTTTTTATAACATAATATATATATGATATGAAGTCTTAGCATAAGAGAATGTCATAAGTTAAAATAAAGTGATGACTTGTTATTTTTTATAACATAATATATATATGATATCAACTCTTAGTATAAGAGAATTTTGGAGGTTATATCTCATTGATGAAGTTTGGATCTCTTTTTAAAAGGCATTGATATTAATAAAATACATATAACCTTTAGAAACAAGGACATGTCATATGAGGAATCCTCTAAAAGAATTGTATTTTTAGCACTCTTTGTGTTAGAGGGTGAGAGAGTAGGAAGATATTGGTTGCAACAACCATGTAATCGGATGTAATCTCCTTCTTTAATTCAATAATAAACAAAACAATTTTTTGTGGACGTAGCCCAAGATGCGGGTGAACCATGTTAAAATGTCCTTTTCTTTATGTGACTTTTATGAGTGTAAGATGTTGATGTGTCTCATTGATAATTGGTCTCTCTCTCTTAGATGTGTCTTATGCATTAATTTCTTGGTTAAATGCAATGTTTTGTGGTTACATATATATATAAGTGTATGTCTGATAAAAGATAGTTTGATGGTTATTCATAACGATCATATAATAGCTACGGAGATGTATTTTTCTTGTATATGAGAATTCCATAAAGATGTTCAAAGTGAAGATGGAATATTCAAAAATGAGGAATTGTCGAAAAACGTATCTATTTGTTTGTGGAAATAACTTACTAAAGTGTACATTTGAGTTATTTCCTCTTACTTAGGAATTGCCCCATGTAATGAAAGTAGTTGTGTAAATTGGAAAAGATGTACCAAAATCTTTTCATAAATAAGCAAGGTAATTCCATCAGTTGTAAGTATGTACTAACACCCTCTCATAAATATTCAATGATAATTTATGAAACATTAATTGTCGCGTTTATAGATATTGAATATACATTTTATGTTTCCGCGAAGAACTTAATAGCGATTAGGCCACTTAGAAAAATTTTAAATTTTTACAAATTATGGGTTGGTGACAAATGGTATCAGAGCACTAGGTTTAAACACTCAGGCCTAATGGGCTCAACATGAAAATTGTGGACTGCCACTTATCTCCTCCAATTGTGGACAGCCACTTATCTCCTCCAAGAGTTCGACACATGCAAATTGTAGAGCCACAGCTCGAGGAGACTCCAGTTCCACCTTCTTTAAAGGAACCCTGCGTAAAGAGCACGGGAGAACAGTTATGAAATCTCAAACGTTTAGATTTAGAAAGAGGATCTTCACAAAGTGAGGGAGGTTAACCTCTGCAGCAAGACCTTTAAACCCGGGCGATAGGGTAGAAACTTCGATCTCAGTAGACGGTTGGGGAAGCTCGGCGATGAGAGAGGGAGATAGCTCTGCATTCGTAGTGGCTCAGATCTCGAACGCTCTGTGGTGATCAAAACCGGCGATAGGGCGCAACGGGTAAACCTCTGCATTTATTTCCTCTTCGATCTTGGTGGTAAGACCTCTGCGTAGATTGAGATTAGAGTTTTTGTTTTATTATTCGATAGCTATTAGTTGAAAAAAAAAGGACACAAAATTTCTCTACTGGGTGTGAAGCCGTTACGCAGTGATCTAACGCGTTGTTTGTATTCCTGTCTCAAGTTTTTTTATCTTTGCATAACATCTAGAGAGTCCTTAGTCTCTGCAAATATGGATAGTATATACATCTTCTTAGCGTCAATATGTCGAAATATGTATTTTGCATAAACCCTTACATAAATCATAGGAGGAGATAAACTAATTCTGGAATTATATGCTCACTCGAAATTTTGTCCTTTATTGAATCGCCTAGTATCGACGGAGATAAGTCATGTTCTACGTGCTTGTAGACACAAAAGCTAAGATCTGTTTTCCTTTTTAAAATGTTCTGTCCCAGCTTTGAACAGGGTGTATTGAAACATTTTTGTTTTTAGAGTATGGTTTCCCCGAAAGGAGAAACGCTATAACCAATAGAGTTGTCGTATAGTTTAACTTGTTAAAATATTATTATGCTCTACTTTCCTCTAGAAGAGAGAAGCTACAGCCATCAAGGGTCCGTTGTTCGATGAAGGATGTAAATTTATTATACAAGTTTTTATTTCTATTTCTATTTACATAGTGAACTCAAGTAAGAGTATTTAGGTATTATACACTGGTTAGGATCTCAACGAATCTCATCAATGCTACAGGCTGTATACTTTAGTACATATTTGTGTATGTTTTCGGATATTACATAGAGGTTGACCATAGTGTCGTCCCTTAAATAAATTTATATATATGATATGAAGTCTTAGTATAAGAGAATGTCATAGGTTAAAATAAAGTGATGATTTGTTATTTTTGATAACATAAAATATATATATATATATATATATGATATTAACGCTTATTATAAGAGAATGTCATAGGTTAAAATAAAGTGTTGATTTGTTATAACATAATATATATATGATATGAAGTCTTAGTATAAGAGAATGTCATAAGTTCAAATAAAGTGATGACTGGTTATTTTTTTTATAACATAATATATATATATGATATGAAGTCTTAGTATAAGAGAATGTTATAGATTAAAATAAAGTGATGATTTGTTATTTTTGATAACATAATATATATGATATGAAGTCTTAGCATAAGAGAATGTCATAAGTTCAAATAAAGTGATGACTTATTATTTTTTATAACATAATATATATATGATATCAAGTCTTAGTATAAGAGAATTTTGGAGGTTATATCTCATAGATGAAGTTTGGATTTTTTTTTAAAAGGCATTCATATTAATAAAATACATATAAACTTTAGAAATAAGGACGAGGAATCCTCTAAAAGAATTGTATTTTTAGCACTCTTTGTGTTAGAGGCGGAGAGAGTAGGAAAATATTGGTTGCAACAACTATGTAATCGGATGTAATCTCCTTCTTTAATTCAATAATAAACAAAACAATCTTTTGTGGACGTAGCCCAAGATGCGGGTGAACCATGTTAAAATGTCCTCTTCTTTATGTGACTTTTATGAGTGTAAGATGTTGATGTGTCTCATTGATAATTGGTCTCTCTCTCTTAGATGTGTCTTATGCATTAATTTCTTGGTTAAAAGCAATGTTTTGTGGTTACATATATATATAAGTGTATGTCTGATAAAAGATAGTTTGATGGTTATTCATAACGATCATATATTAGCTACGGAGATGTATTTTTCTTGTATATGAGAATTCCATAAAGATGTTCAAAGTGAAGATGGAATATTCAAAATGAGGAATTGTCGAAAAACGTATCTATTTGATTGTGGAAATAACTTACTAAAGTTTACATTTGAGTTATTTCGTCTTACCTAGGAATTGCCCCATGTAATGAAAGCAGTTGTGTAAATTGGAAAAGATGTACCAAAATCTTTTCATAAATAAACAAGGTAATTCCATCGGTTGTAAGTATGTACTAACACCCTCTCATAAATATTTAATGATAGTTTATGAAGCATTAATTGTTGCACTTATAGATATTGAATATAGATTTTATGTTTCCGTGAAGAATTTAATAGCGATTAGGCCACTTAGAAAAATTTTAAATTTTTACAAATTATGGGTTCATGACAAATGGTATCAGAGCACTAGGTTTAAACACTCGGGCCTCATGGGTTCAACATGAAATCAATAATGATGGAGTTAATTAACCAAGTTGTTTTTGTTTCATTTTTGAATGCATGGACTGGAATGGACGAGGGGTAATATTACTCAAAGTGCGACTTCAATTTTCTCTGAAAGAGTAAAGCTAAGTACTTTTAATTTGGTTTCCTCATAAAGTTGTGAGGCAGGTACGTTTTCCCTTGTCATAAGTTTAGAAACTCACATTAGTGCACTGTATTTCTAAGGAATGAAACTTGTTGAAATAATTTCTGCATTCGTACAAAAGATTATGAAAAGTTTTGTGAACATGCTGGTAAGTTTTATAAGTAAATTCAAAATTTCCCTCCCGGCAATTTCAAGCACTCTTTAACTCTCTTTTCAAAGTCCTTTTCATCTTTCCCTCGCGGTACTTGTTCGCTATCGGTCTCTCGCTCATATTTAGCCTTGGACGGAATTTACCACCCAATTAGGGCTGCATTCCCAAACAACCCGATTCGCTGACAGCGCCTCGTGGTGCGGCAGGGTCCAGGCCCGACGGGGCTGTCACCCTCTCAGGTGCCCCCTTCCAGGGGACTTGGGCCCGGTCCGCCGCTAAGGACGCTTCTGCAGACTACAATTCAGGCAGCGTTTCATAGAAGTATCATTTTATTTCGCATTTATGTTGATATTCTATAAACCCATCAAAGATTACTAAGAGCATGAACATCACTAGGTTAAAAAGTATAGTCTTATTTATACACTAACGAAGAAGTAAATTTGTTTGATTTAGCAAAGTCATCTGAATGCAATACTTGGTTGTTACGAGAGTTCATAGTATTTCAGAAAATATTGCTTTCTTAGTTATGATAAAAGATAATCGAATAAAACAATTGTTGGTAGAAGTTATAATTACTTAGGCACATTCTTCGAAATAAAAGTTGGTTCTCAGTTAGAAGGTACATCTTTGATAGTATGCTTAATTCAAAAAGGTATATATAGAGTCATTCTTTCATTATATTCATAGATCCAAAAAGAATGGAGTTCATATAAAATATAGCCTAGAGTAAATTTAGTTGTCCTATGTATTGATAGCTAGGATAGATGTGACATACTAGGTTACATGAAATGACATGTATAAATTCATGTGATGAAATGATAAAATGTTTTTAATATTATTTTTGTTTATACCGTCACTTTATTACTTAACAATTCTTGTATTTCAATTCGGAAATTCTTATCGTTATTACAATGTTAAGGAATTAGGCTAAAAATATATTATTGTGTATCAGTATTTTCTAGGAGTTTAAGTAAACTTATTTTGGCATGCATAAGAATTTAATTATTTTTCATAAATAGATTATTGATAGGGTCTATCTCCTAATAAAAGATTGATGCACATCAAATTAAAAAAAAAGGTCTTGATAATAGTAGGAGTTTGATTATCAGGAATGAAGAATCCTAACCTTGTTGTAATTGATTGAGCACATGATCTTTTGAAAGTTATTAGAATCCTTGGGTGATTGTCTACCCTTGCAGGTTCTACTTGTTATTTCATCTCTTAATGTAATTATAATTTAATTTTGTACATGTTGAGTTAGTATCCTTTAGTTAAATATTGATAATGCAGAAGAAAAAGTTTGAATTTATGATCTATTTATGATTCTGTATACTATTGGAAGAGTGTTTACTGATCCACTGGGCGGAATAGAATCTGGGGTAGAAGGCAATGGACAAATGGCAGCTTCGTGAGGCAAGTAACTAGCTGTTGGTATGGGACAACTCCCTTGAAATGTGGTCATAGTGCCTTCAAAGAAGGGACTGGAGCTTGAGGCTCATTTATTGAAAACTGACCACCAAAGACCTAGGCAACATTTTTAAGAGCCATCGAATTGTGGTCTGAGGTTCATCAATTTTCCTCATGAGGAAATTTACCTTGGGGTTCTGCTACTTGCACCCAAGAGATTCGATGAGGGGATATGCTAGTTTTTTTATCGTGGTGTAAATCTGTATATTTTACTGCTGAGTGCAGAGTTATACTGCTGAGTGAAGGGTCCTAAAAGGTAAGGAGCAAGTCTTAATAATTTGTTGCCTATACAATTTCTGAGTGCCTTGCTTCTACACAGAGTTCACCTATCTAGTGGTTCAGTAAATAGGCCTCCTTGGGTGTTTGTCTCCTATTTAATTTATTTAATAATAAAATATTGTGCAAATTACAGTCATCCTTGGACACATGTCCAAATATAAAACTTTACAATAAAAGTTAAGGTAATGTTTTCTTCCAACATAAAATGTTTTAGCAAAGGGGATGCTATGTTTTAAGTTGTAAGACTGTCATGTACCTGTTGAAATAGACAGATGAATCCCTGCTAAGTTACAGAGTAAGACTGACTTGTTCTTACTAAGATAATACTCCTGTCAAGTTTTGGCAAAAGTCTTGTGTTTTTGTATGCAAGTCTCCATGATTACTGAAATACAAAGGAGCATTTTGTACGTAAGTCTCCATGATTGCTGAAGTACAAAGAGTTTGATGATCAAACAAAGTTCTGTTGAAATAATTGTTTTATATGAACAAATGATAATGATTGTCTTGTAACTAGACTATGAGATGTAATTATGTGAGAATGTTATGAATGCTAGAATAAGCAATTATCCCCTCAAGGATGAGGAAGAATGATGAACATTTAGTGTTTTGAAATTTTAATACTTATGTTATATTGAAGAATATTGAAAAATATTGCACGAGTTGTACAATGTGCAAGTTATGAGTAAAGAGAGCTTGCGGAAGTCGCAAAAATGTGAAGACGACCAAAGCAGAAAGACAAAATTAATGCGAAAGACGGTGAATGGACGCAAAAGACAAAACTATCGAACACCGAGGACGGTGTTATCTTTAAGGGGTGGAGTGTGTAACATCCCTCAAATTCGACCCCTATTGTTATTATTCTTGTAAATGTAATTATAAATTGTATAGGCGACTCTACTGGGGAGCTCAAGGCCAAGGCCCCACCAAT
Source organism: Larix kaempferi (assembly GCA_027924585.1). Classification (NCBI taxonomy): domain Eukaryota; kingdom Viridiplantae; phylum Streptophyta; class Pinopsida; order Pinales; family Pinaceae; genus Larix; species Larix kaempferi. The sequence continues at coordinate 6,373,716 of BSBM01000510.1, forward strand.
GGATCAAGAGCTAGTGTTATGTTTATAAGTCTTAGATTAAGTCTAAAAGTCTAAAGAATGATAATACAACTAACCAATAAGTAACCCAACGCATAAGATAATGTGTTGGTAAACCATCTCATGACTTATCATATTGAATTATGATAGGTGGGGATATACATTCGTCCTAGGAAGACTAATATTCACCTTAAATATCTAGCTAAGATACTATGGCCTAAAGTCATTTTAATCCTATTATGATTAATACATAAAGATAGATTTTATATATATATATATATATATATATATATATATAGTGGTGAATATTATATCTATATAAATAGCTAAGGTCATTAATAAATGAATATAATACATATTTAAGTAAGTGTACCTCATAGAGTTTAATAAGGGTAATTAAGGATGATCTTATATCCGTCTTAAATGTGGCATCTAGTGTCAATACCAATTCTTGGAACTCAAGCTAAAAGATCTACTATTCCATCATAGTAGACATTAGAATATATTTATGAGTACATAAATTGAGTATTAAACATAAAGTATATGTTTAAGTACTATGAGTTAAGAAACTTTAAAGTATTACTTTTATTTTAGTGTCATGTGAGTAGATTTGATAAGCTCGGCTTATTAATGAAGCCATTATTATGCTTGTTAAAATAGTGAAATTTGTAGAATTATAATAATAAAATAAATAGTATATCTGTCATTATTCAAGGAATGATTTTTATGAAATTTAATTTTAGAAGAGAAAATAAATATTCTCCCAATACAACGTTTATGATTTTTTTTACTAGGTCTTTATGGAGAGAAAAAGGGAGGATAATATTAAAAGATTATAAGAGAGAATATATAATATATAGGAATATGAGGCAAAAATGGAATTTGGATTTAATGAACATATATATATACTTACTGTAATTATAACATTGGTGAGAGGGCATATTTGTTATTTTAAGATATTGCTAAATTGGTTATAATATAATGTACACTTACCTATATTTTATATGGTGAAAAAGTAGTTGAGTTTAATAAGTAAAAACATACCACAAACAAAAATAACTTATCCAAAAAGGTTCTAAATATTAATAGAAAGATTGTCGTGGTCCTAGACTTAAATAAATGGATAACTAGCCAATGTACTTTCTTTTCTAGTTTTCTTCTCCATCCACTGGTATAAGGCTAGGTATTATTAAATAAACTTTTGAAATATGATTTCACCTTTTTACTATACAATTGATTAGATATATATATACAAAAAGTAATTTAGGAAAATGTAAATAAATTAAAAAGGTTTTATATATATATATATATAAGATTTATTTGGTATTTTTTAAAAAGAACAATGACTTACTAAGGGTGGATGTGGATACGTATCTTAAGAAAAATTATTAGTTTACATTTATATAAAAGAAAATATACACGATATCAAGTTTAAAAGAGGACTACAAAGATTAAGTTTTTTTTTTACACTTGTAATCTACATAAAGAGGTAAGGGAGTAATATGTGACAAAGCAATTACTTAACATATGCGGAGGATGGAGGGAACATCTCTCGTGAATTTAGGAAGCAGTATGGGATTTAAACCATATCACGTCCTTTTTCGGTTGAGGGCGCTTAATAAGTAGAATCGGCTCGGAAAGTTAAATCCCATGATAAAGTTAGTGGGCCGTTTTTAATTGATTTGTTGGCGGTTGCATTTAGGGAGTGGTTCTCAAATTTAAATCTTATTAATAGTGGTGGGCGACAAGCAACTGTGGACTGCCACTTATCTCCTCCAAGAGTTTGACATATGCAATTTGTAGAGCCACAGCTCGAGGAGGCTCCAGTTCCACCTTCTTTAAAGGAACCCTGCGTAAAGAGAAAGGGAGAATAGTCATGATATCTCAAGCGTCTAGATTTAGAAAGAGGATCTTCACGAAGTGAGGGAGGTTAACCTCTGCAGCAAGACCTTTAACCTCGGGCGATAGGGTAGAAACTTCGATCTCAGTAGACGGTTGGGGAAGCTCGGCGATGAGAGAGGGAGATAGCTCTGCATTCGTAGTGGCTCAGATCTCGAAGGCTCTGTGGTGATCAAAAATGGGTAAACCTCTGCATTTATTTCCTCTTCGATCTTGGTGGTAATACCTCTGCGTAGATTGAGATAATTAGAGTTTTTGTTTTATTATTCGAATTGCTATTAGTTGAAAAAAAAAGGACACGAAATTTCTTACTGGGTGTAACGCCGTTACGCAGTGATCTAACTCGTTGTTTGTATTCCTGTCTCATGTTTTTTATCTCTGCATAACATCTAGAGAGTCCTTAGTCTCTGCAAATATGGATAGGATATGTGTCTTCTTAGCGTCAATATGTCGAAATAGGTATTTTGCATAAACCCTTACATAAAGCATAGGAGGAGATAAACTAATTCTGGTATTATATGCTCACTCGAACTTTTGTCCTTTATTGAATCGCCTAGTATCGACGGAGATAAGTCACGTTCTGCGTGCTTGTAGACACAAAAGCTAAGATCCGTTTCCCTTTTTTTAGAGTATGGTTGCCCCGAAAGGAGAAACGCTATAACCAGTAGAGTTGTCAGCTAGCTTAACTTGTTAAAATATTAGTATGCTCTACTTTCCTCCATAAGAGAGAAGCTACAGCCATCGAGGGTCCGTTGTTGGATGAAGAATGTAAATTTATTATATAGGTTTTTATTTCTAATTCTATTTACATAGTGAACTCCAGTAAGAGTATTTAGGTATTATACGCTAGTTAGGATCTCAACGAATCTCATAACGCTACAGGCTGTATACTTTAGTACATATTTGTGTATGTTTTCAGATATTACATAGAGGTTGACCATAGTGTCGTCCCTTCAATAAATTTATATATATGATATGAATTCTTAGTATAAGAGAATGTCATAGGTTAAAATAAAGTGATGATTTGTTAGGATCTCAACGAATCTCATAACGCTACAGGCTGTATACTTTAGTACATATTTGTGTATGTTTTCGCATATTACATAGAGGTTGACCATAGTGTCGTCTCTTCAATAAATTTATATATATGATCTGAAGTCTTAGTATAAGAGAATTTCATAGTTTAAAATAAAGTGATGATTTGTTATTTTTGATAACATAATATATATATGATATTAATTCTTAGTATAAGAGAATGTCCTAGGTTAAAATAAAGTGATGATTTGTTATAACATAATATATATATGATACGAAGTCTTAGTATAAGAGAATGTCATAAGTTAAAATAAAGTGATGACTTGTTATTTTTTATAACATAATATATATATGATATGAAGTCTTAGTATAAGAGAATGTCATAGATTAAAATAAAGTGATGATTTGTTATTTTTGATAACATAATATATATGTCATATGAAGTCTTAGTATAAGAGAATGTCATAAGTTAAAATAAAGTGATGCTTGTTATTTTTGATAACATAATATATATATGATATCAACTCTTAGTATAAGAGAATTTTGGAGGTTATATTTCATAGATGAAGTTTGGATTTTTTTTTAAAGGCATTAATATTAATAAAATACATATAACCTATAGAAACAAGGACATATCATATGAGGAATCCCCTAAAAGAATTGTATTTTTAGCACTCTTTGTGTTAGAGGATGAGAGAGTAGGAAGATATTGGTTGCAACAACCATGTAATCGCATGTAATCTCCTTCTTTAATTTAATAATAAACAAAACAACTTTTTGTGGACGTAGTCCAAGATGCGAGTGAACCATGTTAAAATGCCATCTTCTTTATGTGACTTTTATGAGTGTAATATGTTGGTGTGTCTCATTAATAATTGGTCTCTCTCTTTTAGATGTGTCTTATGCATTAATTTCTTGGTTAAACGCAATGTTTTGTGGTTACATGTATATATATATATAAGTGTATGTCTGATCAAAGATAGTTTGATGGTTATTCATAACGATCATATATTAGCTACAGAGATGTATTTTTCTTGTATATGAGAATTCCATAAAGATGTTCAAAGTGAAGATGGAATATTCAAAAATGAGGAATTGTCGAAAAACGCATCTATTTGTTTGTGGAAATAACTTACTAAAGTGTACATTTGAGTTATTTCCTCTTACTTAGGAATTGCCCCATGTAATGAAAGTAGTTTTGTAAATTGGAAAAGATGTACCAAAATATTTTCATAAATAAGCAAGGTAATTCCATTGGTTGTAAGTATGTACTAATAGCCTCTCATAAATATTCAATGATAATTTATGAAGCATTAATTGTCGCATTTATAGATATTGAATATACATTTTATGTTTCCGCGAAGAATTTAATAGCGATTAAAGGCCACTTAGAAAAGTTTTAAATTTTTACAAATTATGGGTTCGTGACAAATACATAGGACCATTGATGTACCCAAGGTGTGAGCAAATAGACACTTGTCCTTCCACATGCCCAAAATAATAAATTGTCAAATTATTATTGTTATTTTTCATTATTAAATATATCTATCTAATCATCGTAATGTAATATCACAAAAGTAAAATGGTATATGGATTTTGAAATTCCACAAAACATTATAATTAGGACATAACATAGTTTATATTATTACATTTTCACAAGTTTTCGTTATATCTAAGAAAAGATTGAGAATAATTGGTTATAACCTGATAGCAATTTTGAAAATTGGTGAAAAACAGATAATCCAACTAATTATTCAAATCACGCAGCGTAATCTTATGCGTAGGATCAAGACAAATCGACGGTTAAGACCTAATTTGCGGGATGCGGAAGAAAATTGCGGGTGTTTATTTCACAAATATCTACATTCTTTTCGCAATCCGCAATTGCGGGTTGCGGGTTGCGGGAACGCAAATGATTCTGTCTAACATAACGACCTTTCCATAATTCACAATCCGCAATTGCGGGTTGCGGGAACTCAAACGATTCAATCTACCATAACGACCTTTCCACAATCTGCATTGCAGAATGCAGGTGCAGATAAAAACAACCACAATTATTTGAAAAACAATTCCGCATCCACAATTCCGCATTGCGGATTGTGGGTTGCAGAAAGAAAATATTTCAAAACCGAAAACCAAGATCTCCCAATCTGGATTGCGGATTGTGGATTGCGGATTGTGGAAAAAATATGACTTTTGGGAAAAATCAATGCTTTCCGCAACTCACAAAAACACTCAAAAATGCAAGAAATTTTCAAAGGAAATATTACTAATCAAATCAAATCATGGCAAAGACATAAAAAGCATGATAAGCAGGATGAGAAAACCCCCAAAAAGAGTTAGGAAATTAGACATTGCCTTTGCATATATAAAATTTGGGGCTCCCATGTTTCATCAATTAAACATGGGATCTGTTGTACCTACAACAAAGCTCAAGCATAATACCGCTTGAGATACATCCCATTTATAGGCTCCTTCAGGGCGTTCCCCTCATAATATTTCAACTCATAGGCTCCTTTATCAAGGAAAGGCCTCACGAGGTAAGGTCCATGCCACATCGGGTTAAAATTTCCTACCCCCAGGGGTTCCTTAGCTTGGTCATAAATGAGAACCAAGTCACCTTCGGGGACGAATAGACCTATCATACTGAGCCTTGACATGACGTTTGTTGGCATCTATTGCTACGGCGGCATCCCAATGCTGCTCGTCAAGCTACTCGAGGTAGACTAAGCGTTGCTCTACTTCGTAAGTGTCAGGCAGGAGTTCTATGGATAGCTTCAAAGAAGGGATTTCGCATTCAACCGATAAGATGGAATGCATACCATGAACTAACTGAAAAGGCGAGAAATAGGTGGAATTCTTTACTGCGGTTCGATAAGCCCACAAAGCAGGATACAACATAATATGCCAATTACTCTTGCTTTGTTGGATGGTCCTTTGGAGAATGGACTTAAGGGACTTATTGACTACCTCGACCTGGTCATTCGCTTGGGGACAATATGAAGATGAGTGATTTTGTCTGAACCCAAGCTTAAGCGATAATTCAACCATGATCTTATTTTGGAAGTGACTGCCATGGTCGGTGAGAATCTCTTTAGGGATACTGAACCGAGCTATGATCTAATTGAATATGAAGTGGGCTACTGTTTCACCATCGGCTTTAACAGTCGACATGGCTTCATCCCATTTGGTAAAGTAGTCTACGACCACTATGATGTGCTATAAATGGCATGGAACGAACTGAAATGGATTGACATGTGCTATAACTGTGGTTTTCCTAAGCAAGATGTAGTGTCATAATCTTTGGACTGCATGAACAATCGCAAGGGCCAGTTTCTCCACGTGGGAATACCTTAGTTCAACGTCTATTAGGTTTCGACTAAGATAATAGACGACATGCTCTTGGAGCCTATCGTCCACCTAAACCAAGACCATACAAATCGTCTCTTGAGACACAGCCACATAAACAAAAAGTCTCTTGCAAATTCGGGTGGACTAAGAAGAGGGGTTGATACCAAGGATTTCTTAAGAGCATCGAAAGACTGTTGGGCTCGCTCATCCCAGATATAAGGGGTGTACTTCTTCAATAATCGCAAGAAACCCTCAATAAGACTGGCATAGTTCACGATGAAACGACGTAAGAAAGTATCCCTCCCTTGGAAGCTCTGAAGTTGAACCAAATTACGCGGGAGAGGCAACCAAAGTATTTCCTCAACCTTCAACGGATTGACTCTAATACCTTCCTTGAAGACTATAAACCCTAGGAGGAAACTAGTTTTCATGCAAAAGATGCACTTGTTTGGATTCAAACGAATACTATAACGAGGGCATCTCTTGAAAACAATATGGAGGTGACCTGGGTGATCCATTTTACTACGAGAGTGAGCAGTAAGATCGTCCAGGAAAACTTCCATTATACGCTTAAGATCGTGAAAAGCATAGGTCATGGCCCGCTGAAATGTAGCTCCGACGTTTTTAAGGCCAAAGGGCATTTTCCGGTATGTGAAGGTTCCCCAAGGACATATAAATGCGGTTTTATGTTGATCCTTGGGTTTAATTTGGATCTTATTATAGCCCAAAAAATCGTCCATAAACGAGAATACTTCGCTTCCCACACACTCATCCAAGATTTGGTTTATGAATGGGGTGTGGAAGTTATCTTTAGGACATGCTCTATTCAGATCACGAAAGTCTGTGCAAACACAGATGGTTCCCTGCTTCTTATCCACATGAGAGGGGTTGGATACCTATTCGATAAGAGGAACCGGGTAGATGAAACCAACCTTAAGCATTTTCTCTCCCTTTGCCTTAATGGTGGTTGCCTTCCTAGGATTCACGAAGATGCTGTCGAACAGGCTTGACATGAGGCTAAGTTTTTATTTTGTGTTCGACAATACTAGGTTCTATACCTAACATCTCCTCATATGACCAGGCAAACACATCCCAAAATTCTTTGAATAAATCAATGTAAATATGAATTTCCTTAGGGTAACAATCAACACCGATGTATACATTTTCGATTTTTACGGGAGTGTGAGAAATGTTGATTGGGATGGTAGGGAAAATATTAGCGATATTCCCTTCTGCATAAATTCCATGCGATTCCAAAGGAACCACAGGGTGACCAACTTTCTCGACTAGAGTTGACCGAAACTCATCTTGCTTAATAAGATCAAGGTTGGGAAGGAAATAAGATCTATGATGGAGGTCCTCCCAAGGCTTGTCATTGTCGTTCATGGCCTCGATAATGGATTCATATGAGGGTAAAATATCATCAAGGAATTCATGTGGACAAGACGAGTCCACTACCCATGCGGGCAACGTAACGGGATCTTCTACCTCTGTCCTTAAAGAAGAGAGATTATGCTCTGTAGTGACTTGTTGAATATCGCGATAAGTAAGCTCAGCTGCGGACAAGGGCATGGCCATTCCAATGTTTGTAGAGTCTCTCGACGAGGAACTCGTGGAAGATGAATTCCATGAATCACTAAAGTATGATTTCCTGAATGGTACAGGACGCAGCAATGAAGGAGCATCATCAGCAATGGTTCCTATAAAGGAGATTAGTGCGGTAAAATCGAAAGATCCCATCAAGGAGGAATATAATCCTAAACCAACATTCCCAGTTCTCGGCTGAGAATCTTCAATTTGAGGGGCCACAGGTCCCTGCGATCCTACGGAATTAAAGGATAGTTGATCAATCATCACAATCTTTCCTTCATGGGGAAAGAAAATAACTCTGAAAACAAAGGATAGAACACTTTCATAGCGTAAATCCAATTCCGACCCAGTAAAAGGTTGTAGTTGATGGACGCATCAACCACCTCGACCTCTATAGGCACAGATTTCCTACCCAAGTGGACCTCAAGGGAGGGGATAATACTATGCGGCTTGAAAGACCAACCATCAAATGTTGTAATCAAGGTCATAGACTTCAACAACGGGGGTGAACCGAGAGCCTTCCAACAAGATAAATACATTACTGAAGTAGACACACCTTCGTCAACGAAGGTACGCTTAACGATCATCTCCAAATACCTAACATCAACTTGGAAATATACATGATAGGGTAACCGAGGCTGAACATCAGTAGTTTCAAACTTGATGACATTCAGGCTATTAGAATCGAAGGCTCCCAAAGCAGATAAAAGGGCATTCCTTTGTCAAGAATAACCCTGAAGTACTTTGAGTGCCTACATAGCACATGGGGTTTGGCCCAAATATTCCACAATTGAGTAGTTATGGGTGTCTCGGACATTAGTATTATGTGTCAAGCGCTTGAGGACACCTTTCGGTACCCGCGACATAAAATTGGGCTTCTCGATATGCAATGGACTCTCGAGTGGAGGGGGCTCATTCCCCATAGAAGGTTGTGGAGCTCCATAATCACACGAGCGAGTAGCAACAAAAAGCTCAGATTTAACCATGTTTGCGCATCCAAAAGTACCGTCATGGGTAGAAGAAGTCGAATTTTCATTAGTCCCATGACCGGCGGTGGAAACACCGGAAGCCACATTATGATGATGAGGAAGGGGATTTTTCAACACAGCTGGGTTCTGTTCGATATGCTTCGATGCTTCTTCCATACAAGGACACATATGAGTAAGATGATATTCATAACAAAGTTTGCAAGGAAATTTCACCTTACGCTTGGAATTTCGGTCCCCACCAGCATTTTCGCCATCCCGAGGAGGGTTAGCGTTCCATTTTTTATTCCTATTGTTCCCACCCCCACGATTATTCTTCCCCTTCTTTTTCCCACCAGGTTGCTGGCTACCGGATGGGTTCGTCGATTGCACAGAATGTACATCCGACGATTGGGCAGAATAGGACGAGCCAGAAGCCTGTCCAGGAGTAGAAATAGACAAATTTTGCATCTGATTCATAACCAATTCTACGGGATGAGTACTTGCGGAACCAACAATTCCATTAGCATGTGGTCCAGGAACAGGTTTGGGCTCATGTCTTGATTGTAGTGTGTCAGGTATAATGTCATACAAAATCCCAGACTGAGCATAAATCGGGTCTAACTATTGGGCTCTAAAAATGGCTTTTTCCTCAATCATAATCCCAGACAATGAGACGTCCTTCGAAATATAGGGGACCAGGGACTTGAGGAACCATTATAGGAGAAACTCTAGAGGAATGTTGGATTTTACTAACCTCTTCTGCCAGTGCCATTCTTGAATGTGATCAGAAATGTGTGTGGCCTTATCCTGATGGAAAGTGGACAAGATTTTGGTGCCAGTGCCGTAACAAACCGACAACTGGAAATGGTCGAGAAAAAAAAAATCCAAATCATAGAAGCTCTTGTAAGTGCCCCTAAGAAAATTGACGTACCATTTCACAACTTCCCCCGTAAGGGTGTGTTGAAATAGCCTCAAATGGATAGAATCGTGGTTCAAGGAATTCGAGGAGCACCATAAATGGAAAGTCGTGACGTGATCACCTGGATCCTCACCCTTCTTCCCCTCAAACTTCGGAACATCTGTAGCTAGGGTTTTCACCCCAGCTTGTGCAAATGAGCACCTACGAAGGATAAAGGACTCCTTAGTACATACATAGAGAACCACTGTGTACATCATAACGGTCCAGAGGGGACACAAATCTTGGACATACTGCTGGGCTGACCATGTCTAAGTGGAAGAACTGATACACTGGAATAACAACAGTGCTACTGAGTGTGGTACCAGAGGAACTGATGAGCTGCTGGATCATAGTGACAAGGAGTCATACTCTCAATGGTACACTGAACTGGAACTGAACTGGGTACTCAAGGAAGCATATAACTGGATGGCTTCCGAATACAATCGCCAATGCAACCCGGACATCCACGGGAACATATAACTGGGTGTTCCGAAGTGACTCACCAATGTGCTAGAGCCGGGGGAAATCCGGGGTCTTCGACCATTAACTGAAGGGATATAAACCCTACGGGATTCTCAACGATGCGATCAAGGTGTTGAAGTCGAGCATGTGAGAAACAACCACTCGGAGAGGCAATGATGACTCCTCTCAGAATGGTCCGTAGGCACTCACCACAGATGGTGATGGGTCCAAGGCCCAGGGACCTCTGGGTCTATCCTCTGGAATAGAGGGGTTGTCGTCGACAGAGGGAGACCTGCAGCTATCAAGGCAATGATGTTTCCTTGACAGGAGCGCGAGGTGGAGAACCGAAGTGTGAGAGTACTTATGGTAGGACTGACATACTGTGAGGGATAACTAGGCAAGTAGAGTGGGTGGACTCAAACTTCCTTTGTTCAGAGTATGATGGCGGGGACGATCGGGAAGCATATGAAACTGACTGGTGGGAAAGGGATCATAGCTGTAATGGATCAAGGATAGTGACTGGGATGAGGGATACTCAAGCTGGTGTAAAATGGCAGGAGACTGCAGACTACTCTGAACAAAGGTGACCTGATTGGGGGTGTTGCCGAGATGATCGATCATAGTGCCAAGAGGCACGGGAGGACTTCTTCACGGGTTAAGGAACTAGAAGAATTGTGTGTAAAATGATACTGTCGTGTGGATTTATACGAGCCCAGGACAGTTCATGCTCGTGATTGCTTTCAATTTTAAGGAGTTTGAAAGCGATAAGAAGACTCTAAAATAATGAAATGGTACTGTCGTGTGGATTTGTACGAGCCCAGGACAGTCCATGCTCGTGGTTGCTTTCAATTTTAGAGAGTCTGAAAGCGATAAGAAGACTCCAGGGGGTTTCTTTTTCGTGTGTTAGTCTCCAAGGCCCGAAGAAGCATAAAAGGATGCAATGAAGAACTCTTCTAGCCGGTGTGACTAGAGTATTCCTTTTTCGTAATTAGTCTACCAGGTCCGGAAAAGGGTTAAACTTATACCAGATAGACGCCCTTTCAGGTACTTTAACGAGCATGAAAGGAAGCAAGATTGCTCGTCGATATTTTCATTGTTTTAGGAGTCAGAAAAGAGCTTAACAGAAACTCCCTAAGTGCCTTTTTCGTAAAGGACTTGTCCGGCCCGAAAAAGGGATAAAATTATACCGAACAAAAGAAATGGCCAGGCAAGGAGGAAGTGCTCAATCAAGGAACATTGATGATGACCAAGAACGAGGGAGGGGGGGAACACTGGTGGGCGTCCTTGCGAGATAATGAATGGTGGAAAAATAACGAAATAATTGCAGTATGACAGGAGTGGAGGGCTCATGTAAAAAGGTGGAACAATCCAATGGCGGCCGATGTGGAGCAAAAATCGAGGCAGCAAGGTGTCGGGACACAATGTTGAAAATGTACCAGGTGAGAGCGAGAAACGATCTCAAGCATCATCACGAGCGCGGAAAAATGAATTCGGCGAGATAAAAAGTGTCAAAAACGGATAACGGCCGATGTGGCACGCAAACCGGGGCGACGGGGGGCGTTTTGGAAAAATACCCAAAAAATCTGGGGGTGAGAGTGAGAAATGATCTCAAGCATCATCACGGGCTCGGAAAAATGAATTCGATGATATAAAATATATCAAAAATGGAGAGCAGCCAAAGAGGCATGCAAATCGAGGTGACTAGTGGCATCTAAAAAATGCTCAAAAAATGAAGTGAAAAAAATAAGAGAACAAGTTGACCATCATGATGGTCTTGTCGTGCTGATTCCAGTGGTGAAAACGGTTCGAAAAATTGACTCCGTATGGGTTCAGAATGGCCAAAACAAGAAAAAGTCAACGGACTATAAATAGTGAGTGGGTCCAACATGACAAGTGTCATTTGGACTTGTTGACTTTGACTAGTAATCAGAGTGGACCAGAGCTAATTTGGTGTTTCTGGACAATCCGACTGGCCATTTTCAGATCCGGGAGTTACACGTATTCCGTCAAACTCATACCTGCATTTTCATTGGGTTCGGGGGGAGGGTGGTGGGTCCCAGGGGAATTTTTTTGTACGGTCCACGTGGGTGGATCGCGGGTTTGTGGGGTGGAAACGCGGTCAGGGACCGTGGGTTCTAGGGTGGAATACGCATTCTGGTACCGCGCATTCTGAGGTTGGACACGCGGTTTAGGACTGTGAGTTCGGCTCTTACAGGCGCGGTTTTGGACCGCAACTGTAGCCCTGACAGCCGCGGTCGGAAACCACGGCAAGGGGTTCTAAAGCACGATTGGGATCACACTTTTAGGGTTTCCCCGGGGGGGTAAGTTTACTTCTTTGACATGAGTCTGATGAGTTTTCCTTGTGTGATTGACAGGATGCCGTTGGTGCTTTGGCGAGAGCGGGATGTCCCGGATGAGATAGTGGATGTCATCCGGAGGGATTGGCATGTGCGGTCGACGTTGGGGTTGTGCAGGTTGCTGAAGTTCACACAGGTGCCTATGATGCGTTTAGCAGCATTGCTGCTGAATCGATTAGTGAGCTTTTGGGGATATTCAGGCATTCAGGGTGCAGGGGGAGAGAGTGGATCTCACTCTCGCAGATATCTACTTCCTAACGGGGCTGCCTTGTCTAGGTAGGGTGGCGGATATGCAACCACGAGTATCCGTAGATGTAGATATGGAGGATATGCTGGAGCGGTACTGTGTTCCAGAGGCTAGGGTACAGACGAATGCACTCCGGGTGGTGGACCTTCAGGAGCCAGCAATACAGGCTATTGCGGCGTGCGTGGTTCGAGTTTTGGGGTCCTAGTCACCTGAGAAGGTGTCTGGGGGCCAGATGCAGCTATTGGAGCGGGTATTGGATGGTGTCTATTACGCGTGGGGATAGGTGTGGGGACCAGATGGTACGTATGGTTTTGCTTGCATGTTACGGATGTCAAGTCTTATGTATGATAGTTTTTTGATATACTGTTACTGATTGATGTGTGATCTACAGATGTTGTCCTGAGACAACCACTAAGACATGTAGCGCGCAGGGGGCATGTGGCAGTACCAACCCTGCCAGGCCGAGGGGAGGTGCGTCGACGGGACGCTGAGGAGACCCTGGAGTCTGTACGGATGCTTCTAGACCGGTTGCTGGTTGGAGTGAATGATGACGGGTGGTGTGACGTGGATCTGAAGGTGATTCAGGATTGTATGAGGGCGCCATGGGAGTTTTGGTCGATCGCGATCCGGGTGGCCATCTTGGTAGATAGGGGTCGGGCACAGGAGCCCGCAGGGGATGAGGAGCTGCCGGAGGAGGAGCGAGGTGAGGACTCGGAGGTAGCTGATGTAGGAAGTGACGCAGGGTATGACTCTCATTAGGGAGTGTAGGGGACTCCCCCCCCAATTTTGTAGCTACGGCATGTATTCTATGAGGCATAGGGATGTATAGATATTTTTTGTATAGCTGAGTACGGGGGTACTCAGGACATGTGTAGCATATGGACATGTATTTTTTGATATATATATATATGTACATGGATGCACCTTTTTGCGATGATGATGTAGTGTACGCACGTGGATGCGCTTATGGTTTGTTATATGTTTTTATTGCACGTGGATGCAAGTAGTATAGAATGATGGGCACATGGATGCCCCTTGTGTATTTTATGTTATGCAACATGATGTATGTAGGACTAGGCACGTGGATGCCCCTGTATAGTAATGTGGTTTTATTTTTATTGCACATGGATGCAAATGTTTATGTGGTGATAGGCACGTGGATTCCCCTTGCAATCTTTTTGGGTTTTTATATATTTTTTATGAGATGTTATGTGATGATGATGCATGACGGAGGTTTTACATGGTGTGATTGATGTGCCAATCTAGGATGTTGTTAGCCATTTGATCTGCAACACTATTTTGAGCTCTTGGGACATGGGTGAATGTTATGGATTCAAATTGTCGACTGAGTTGTTTTGTGCACAGGAATTTTCTAAAGAGGCAGCGATCACGCACCTGATAGCAGTTGTTGAGCTGGGAGTCAAGGAACACATGAAGGTGACATATGCCCATCTAGAGGGCAACAGTCAGGAGACCGGTCACAGCATCATACTCCTCCTAGTTATTGGTAGCAGCACCTATACATATTCCGTCAAGGTGAATCAATTCATGTGAAGGGGAATATAAGACCCATGATGCAGAAGCCAGGTTGGGAGACTAGCGGCTTGCTCCATCAGCGAAGCCAATGTAATGAGGTGGAAGATGGTCCATCTGTGGTCATGCAAAAATGATGAATGTAAGATTGCGGTAAAAAAGGTGAAAAACAAAAAGAGAGCAAATTGTACAATACGGACCAATGGGGTCGCGGGTTTATTTAGGGATAAAAGCGTTTAAGATACAACCCATTACGGGGGTTGCGCAAAGGGTGACCTTCTGAGTCAGTTAAAATGTATGCCCCATTGTCGAGGCAGGTCTGCACGATATAGGGGCCTTGCCACATGGATTCAAACTTTCCTTTACCAGTTTTGTCGTGGGCTTGGTCATAGGCGAGGACGAGGTCCCCTTCATGGAAATTTCGAGGGTGTACATGTTTGTCGTAACCAGCTTTGGAGCGGTTCTTGGCGGATTCAATGGTCTGGAGAGTGGCACGACGGTCTTCATCAGCTTGTTCTAGTGATAGCAGATGTTGCTTGAGTGGGGAGGTGTCGGGGAGAAACTCGACCGTGATGTGTAAGGCAGGTATCTGACACTCGATGGGGAGGATAGACTCTACACCATGAACTAAATGAAACAGGGTAAAACCGGTGGCGGTCTTAGTGGATGTACGGTAAGCCCATAAGGTAGGGAACAACATGTGGTGCCAATTGGACTTACGCCGGTCAACAATGCGTTGGAGGATGGTTTTTAAGATTTTGTTAATGGCCTCTACTTGGTCGTTCCCTTGGGGATAGTAAGCAGAGGAATACTGATGTTGGAACTTTAGTAGGGTGGATAACTCGCACCAAATGGAATCTTCGAAGTGTGAACCATGGTCTGAGACCAACTATTTGGGGACCCCGAATTGAGTGATAACGTGGTTAAAAAAGAAACGAGCAGCAGTGTCAGCAGTACAATTGAAAGTGGGCATGGCTTCGGCCCATTTGGTGAAGTAATCGACGGTGACAATGATGTATTTATGGCCGTTAGCAAATGGGGGTTTACAGTCCATGAAGTCGATGGCCCACTTACAAAAGGGGCCAACAGTGACAACTGGGTGTAACGGAGCAAGTGGTGTCCGGGCCTTGGGGGAAAAAAGTTGGCAATTATGGCAATGTTTGACCGCTGTGATGCAGTCGATAAAGAGTGTGGGCCAGAAGTATCCGGTGCGGACGACCTTTTGGGCGGTGGCCATCCTAGAGAAATGGCCGCTGCAGGCACCGCTATGACAGTCATTGAGGATGTGTTCGGCTTCCTTGTGTGTAAGGAAATGACGGAGGATCGTGTCAACCCCTCGTCGGTAAAGGACATCGCCTAAGAGGAGATATCGAGAGGCTTGGTGAAGGATATGACGACGTCCATCACGACTGATGTTGGGTCTGAACTTCTGTGTGCGAAGGTATAACAAAATATCACCGTACCATGGGTCATCATATGAGATGATGAACAAGTGAGTGTCGGGTAACTCATCGGAGATTTGTGGGGACGGCAGAAGGGAGGGGAGATCGGTGATGAGCTGGGAAAGTGTGAGGGCTTTAGTTCTCTTAGGGGTTCTGAAAGTGAGGTCATATTCTTGGAGGATAATGATGCATTTAGCAACGTGACTTTGCAAGAGGCGTCGGTTTAAGAGATAGACCATGGGGTTGGAGTCGGCAACAAATGTGGTATGACTGAGCAAAATGTAGTGTCGCAATTTTTGGACGGAGAAGACCACGGCAAGGGCGAGTCTTTCCTCATATGGGTAACGTAGGGGTGGTCCAGACAAGGTCTGGCTAACGTAATAAATGGCATGCTCCTGGCGAGTGGCGTCTTCTTGAACAAGGACTCCGGACACGGCATAATCGGATGCCGAGACGTAAAGGATGAAGTCCTGAGAGAAATCCGGAGGGGAGATCAAAGGGGCTTGTGTGAGAGCTTTCTTGAGGGCTTCGAATGCAGCTTCTGCCTGCTCATCCCAAACAAAGGGTATGTGGGTACGAAGCAGACGTAAGAAACCATGAACGGTGGTGGCATAATTAGGAACGAAGCGACAGAGGAAATTAGATCGCCCCTACAGACTCTGGAGCTGCCGAAGCGTGCGAGGAGAGGGAAGGTCTAAGATGGGTTGGACTTTCAGGGGATCAACAGCAATTCCTTTCTGGGAAACAATGAAACCCAACAACCCACCTGCCGGAACGCAAAAGACACACTTGTGTGGGTTCAAGCGGATTTGATATTTGTGACAACGCAGGAAAACTTGCCGAAGGTCATTAAGGTGGTTTGATCGTTTCCGGGAACGAGCTGTAAGGTCGTCAAGATAGACAAGCAGGATATGGACCAAGTTGTGAAAAAAATAGGTCATGGCCCGCTGGAAGGTGGCACCAGCATTTTTGAGGCCGAAAGGCATGACGCGATAGGAAAAGGTGCCCCATGGGGTGGTAAAGGAAGTCTTGTACTGATCCTCCTTACGGATCTGAATCTGGTTGTATCCGAAAAAACCGTCCATGAAAGATAGGACTTCATGTCCCGCACACGCATCGATGAGTTGGTCAATAAATGGCATGGGGAAGTTGTCTTTGGGACAGGCTTGGTTTAAATCATGGAAGTCAGTACATACTCTGATGGTGCCTTGTTTTTTGTTAACAGGAACGGGGTTTGAAACCCAGGTGGTATATGCAATAGGATAAATGAATCCTGCTTTGCGAAATTTCTCAACCTCTGCTTTAACAGCGGGGAGCTTTGAAGGATGAATGGGGCGCTGTTTCTGGAAAACGAGGGGTACATCTGGCTATGTGTCAATGTGGTGCTCTATAATAGTGAGGTCGAGACCAAGCATTTCGGTATAGGACCAGGAAAAGACATCACAGAACTCTTGGAAAAAAAATTTGTACTCTCCAATCTCATACTCACTACAAGAGGCTCCTAAGGTAATGATTTCAAGAGCACCAGGTGGGTCAGAGATATCTATGTGGATGACGGGTGAGATGTTGGCCATGTTACCTTCCTAAAAGGCATCAGGAGCGGGAATAGGATCCTTAAACCAGTCGACTTTGGTGGGAAGGAAATATTTGGACTCAACCGCAAATTGGGTAGCTGTGGTAGAGGAGGAGTCTTTTGGGAGGAAATAGGAACGATGGTGCATGTCATCCCAGGGATAATCCGGGGCAGTGAGGGCCTCTAGAATCTCCTCATCATTGTAGAAAATTTGAGTTGTCAAATCGGTTGACGAGGGAGTGGTAGTCGAAGAGATCATATAAATGGTGTGAATCTCTCCGGATGAGGGTGATACTGGGGGGTGGATCTCCTCAATTGTGGGGGGTGCCATCTCAAGGTCCAAATTATTCATCTCGTAGAGAGCTGCTCGGTAATCTAGGAGATCGGGACAGTGATGTGAGTAATGGCCGTAAATACCGCATATTGCACAAGGGTGGTTGGTACGCAGTGATTTATCATGAGGCTTAGGGGTTGGATCGAGTTTGACAACCGGGATGTTGGGGTCATCGTCAAGCATTTGCATGTGTTCCTGTAATGTAGGTAATTGTGGACATTGATGAGTCAGATGGCCTAACTCATCACACAACGAGCATTTGGGGGGAGCACAAAACACGGGGGGGGGTTTAACTGCCTTGGGAGGGGGTAAAACAGTGTATGGTTGTGGGCCTCTGCCCCCAGTGGGCTTGATAAGAGGAAGGGGATTCGTAGATGATGAAGGGGTAGTGACAACGGGAGGTGGTTGATTAGTAGTGACAATGGGTTGCACCGGTTGAAGAACAACATTTGGTGTCGGTGGGGGAACTGGAGGTGAAATATACCACACGGGTAATCCTAAGGTTAACCCGGGGAGGCTGAGAGTAGCCATAACCGGGGTGCTTACTACTCCCGAGGGAGGGAATAGGAAGGGGATTGTGTGGGTGGGTGTAACACCAATGTGACTAGGTACCAATGGTGGTTTGGGTAACAAGGGTGGTTGATTGTTGGGTGTTTGTGTATTGTGGGAAAGGGTACATAGGTTAGATACTTCGGTCGCAGGTGACGGGGGTGGAATGGATTGGAATGTTGAGGTCATCGGCGTATCTGAGTAAAGTACGGGTCCCAAGGAGGAAACAAACGAGGTAGTTGCACCACAAACAGGTTGTTCAACCATGGGGAGAACATTTTCGGGTGCAGTGGGGGCATTGGGATTGTAATAAGTGAGTTGGTCGACCTTGACCACGCGTCTGTCATGGGGGAACATCATGGTACGAAAAACGGATGAGGCAACCGCCCGCATGGCATACATGTAGCTGCGGCCAAGTAAGAGGTTATAATCAAGTTGGGCATTGATGACCTCTATGTCAATGAGCACAGTTTTACCAGCCAACTGGATGGGGACATTAGCTAAGAGACCTTGGGGTTGAGCCGAACGGTCGTCGAAGGCTCACAACGCAGTGGTGGACTACTGGAGAGTAGGGGATCCCAACTTATGCCAAACGAATGTGGACATAACGCATGTAGAGGCACCTTCATCGATAATGCACCGATGGATGACAAGATTTCGAACGGAAACAAAAACTTGGAATGCTAAAGTGGAAGGCAGGCGTGGTTCGGACTGGTCCAAATCGAAGGCCATCAGTTGTGAATCATTTGGGTCAATAGCACCAATGGCGGAGAGCAAAGTCTTGCACTGTGAAGGACAGTTTTTTAAGACTTCTAACGCAGACATGGCTGCGGGAGACTGGGCTAAGTCATTTACAATGTTGTAATTTGACGCAGCGTGAGCATTGGGATTATTGTTGATGCGACAAAGTGGGAAGCGAGGTGCTTTGGAGGCGCCATCGAGAGGAGCCGGGGGTATACGTAACGTTTGATTAGTGGGATGAGCGTTAGTGTTTTTGTCGGCAGGAGGGGCTTCAGGGGTGGAGCCATATTGGTTCCGATGGGTTTCGAGGTTGACATCAGCGGATGACATCATTAACAAGTGGTGGGTACCTGAGTCTAACATGGGTTGATCAGGAGTGACATAAGTGATCTGTTGTTGTGGTGGCGCGTTGCCTTGAGGGGGAGCCAACGGCTGAGTGTTCACTACGCCTTGGGTTGGTAAGGTATTTTGCAGCACCAAAGGTTGATGCTGAGGGGGTGGGGGGTTGGGTGGTGCCTGAGGAGCCGCATGCCCTTGGTGATGGGAATCATCAGTCCAGAGTTGCCAAGCTCGCTCCAAATGTGGGAAAGCATGTGTGTAGTGGCCATAGACCTCGCAAATAGAACAAGGATGGTTTGTTCGTAGATTAGTATTTTTGGCCTGCTTGGGCAGTCGATCAGGGTTCTGGTTGGCAGGTGCCGCGTTATTGTTGTTTGGGGGATTGGAAGGTTGACCACCTTGGTCTGGAGGGGGGTTGTTCCCATGGTTACGGCCTTTGCCACGGTTTTGCTGGCCCTATTGGCACTGGGTATTTTGGTTCTGCTGCGGATTCTGTTGGGCGTACACTTGCCCTTGGGCAGCAGGTGGGTTCTGGGGTTGTGCAGGTGCGGGAGCAAGCTGCGGTGGATAATAAGCAGGTGGAGGCTGCGCAGGTGCGGAACCTTGTGGGGGTTGCTGATACGTCTATGGAACGGGTTGTGGGTTTGCCGCAGGGGCTACTTGTGGCGGGTAATAAGCATGTTGGGCTTGAGAGGACACAGGAGCTGGTGCAGCCTGTGGGTGGTAATATGGCTGAGGTATGACCGGGGGGGCGTAAGCAGGGGATGCATGACCAAAGCACTGAGGTGGACAAGAGGGTCCGTGGGAATGGTGGTGATGTGCCATAGGAGCATACGAATTGGTTGCTCCGGATTGAGATGTGGCGCGCGAAAGGTCGGGGCCATGGCTAGGACATGCTATGGAGAAGGGTTGGGGATGCGAGGCAACACGGCCAATGATGCCTTCTGCGGCATGGGATGCCCCCAGCGCATCGTGTTGGGAGGAATCGCTGCAAGGGGCGTCAGGTATGATGGTATATAGATAACCCGACTGAGCGTAAATGAGGTCAAATTGTTGGGCTTTGAGGATGGCCTCTTCTTCGGACTGGGGTCATTCGGATGCCACATCCTTGGCAATGACAGGAAGGAGGGATTTTAGAAACCAATCTAAGAAGATACGGTCGTCTAACTTGATTTTGTAGAGGCTGCGCCGTCGACGTCACTCATGAATGTGGTCAGTGATGTGGGTAGCCATGTTCTGTCTGCAAGACAGTAGGATCTCAACTCCCGCGTCATAGCGGACAGTTAACTGAAAGAACTGCAGGAAAGTCGAGGCAAGGGAGGTAAAGGTGGCATGGGTCCCATGTGGTTGCTCGATGTACCACTTAGCTGCAGAGCCAGTGAGGGTGCGCTGTAACAGACGGAGGCAGACAGAGTCATCCACTATGGAGTTGGAGGAACACCATAGATGGAATGACATAATATGGTTCTGGGGGTCCTCACCTGCCTTGCCGTCAAACTTAGGGATGTCGGAGGGAAGCATGGTGGGCATGTGAGGCCACGTAGGGTCGTGTCTGATGGGATCGTTAGTCAGTCTAGCTAGGTCAGGAAGGTTGAGGCTAGCCATGAATGGAAAACTAGTAGAAGGATGTGACATATTAGTGGGTGTGACCATGTTGGGGCCAATGCCCCCAAGTGGAGGGGCTGGGTTTGGGATGTGGCCCCAAAGTGAAGGAATGAAAGTGGTATGGGACGGTCCTGCACCGCCAAGGTTAGTGTGAGTCACTGATGGAGTGGTGATAGGTATGCCAGCTACTGGAATGGGTACAGTGATCGGGATGGTAGATGTGGGTCCCATCGAGGGCATACCCAAAGTAGGTGTGGTGGTGGATGCTCCACCAATGGTCCCTACAAAGAAAGGGGTGGAAGTCACGCCAGCCATGGGGCTGGTTGGTGCAGTGTAAATGGGGTTCTCGGACTCTGCCTCAGAATCAGAGGTAAAATAAGGGGCGTCTAGATTGGGTGACGGAGTTCTATGTCGTTGACGAGTGGCGTCAAGTGACAAGGCTCGAGATCTATGATGAGTGGTATCAAGTGATGAAGATCGATGTCTATGACGGGTGGTGTCAAGGGAACCGTGATATGGGGGCTCACCCCGGAGGAGCCAAGAATGTCTCGGGGACTCAATGGTGACAGATGGTGTCAAGTATCTGGGGGTTGTGTTGAGTGAAAAACAGCTCAAAAACCCTAATGCAACCGAGTGTGCAGAAGGAGAGCTCAAAAAATATGGCACTCAGGCCAACAACCAACTCAAAACATTTACTGTAACAGCTGTGCTACAATAAGTGGAGTATCAACAGAAATGGTCAAAATACCAACAAGCAGCAGGTTTCCTAAAAAATAAAAATAGTGGACTCGCTAGACCAAAAGGAGGTAAGGGAGCATGAAAACACCTAGCTAAATAGTATTCTGACTCAACTAGACATATCCTCTGCAAGGTGATGAAATCCAAGTTAGACAATATGGATAGTAGAGCCAAGTGGCTAAAGATATCCCCCTACCGGGAGGGACACCAGGTAGTCAATCCTAGAAAAAAGGAAACTAAGATACCCCGTTCATGACACGTCCAGAAAAGGTGAATCTACCGTTTGGTTCTATCGCCGCGGTATCCCCATACGGTGGATACCCCGAGAACTGCGAAAGGTAGCCTTCGGTTACTGAATGGATTGCGGTATTCCACTCAGGCCTCCGGAACCAGTCTGGCGACTTCAACCCTCCTAGGGGAGAGGCCCTCTGATAAACTGGTTGTGACCATGCCAAAAAATACTAGGGGATTTTGGTTACCTAATGGACAACAACTATGTCTCAAGTGTAAGCAACCAAGGGGTTTTATTTGGATGCCTATCCCCCCGATCCTACCTAACTACAAAAATTCTTATGTGTTCCCCAAGTGGGATTAGAATATTGGTTGTGTTAAGTATTTTTTTAGGGCTCACTTGAATTAGGTGATAGAGTGTGTGCGTGTGAGATGATGAACCCAAGTAAAAGTGCCACGGAGTGGGAAACTTTCTAACTAAAAATAACAATACAGAATTTACACTTTGAAAAATGGCTGAAAGCCGCAGGCAGGACGCGGGAAAATGGGTTAACAGCCGCTGTCGGACCGCACGAAACAAGCTAATAGCCACTGTCAGATCGCAGGTAATAGATTGGAAACCGCTGATAGGTCGCCGGAAACAGTCTGAGACCTGTGGTCGGATCGCAGGTAAATGCCTGAAAGACGCGGTTGGAATGCAGCTATAGGGGGTAAAAGACGCGGTTTACAGCAGCTGAAAGGAAAAAATAGGAAAATATTGCAGAAACTTAAAAACGTGTAAAAATTTAAAACTATAACCAGAAATTCAAAAGAAACACAAGCAGAGTCGCCAAAACTGTAGCTAGGGTTTTCACTCCAGCTTGTGCAAATGAGCACCTACTAAGGAGAAAGGACTCCTTAGTAGCAGTTCAATAAACAATAAATAAAAACAATACAGTAAAATGGTAATTATTCTAAACATGTGCATAAAATAGAAAAGACAAGATGATAAAAAGGGTTTTTGTATTAATTATACCTCCAATGTGAAGGTTGGTGGAGCTCTTGCAGCAGTCCAGGAGGGTTGCTTCCAAGCTTCCAGCTTTGCTCCTTCTCTTTCTCCAAAGGGTTGGAAATGGGCCAAAAGGGGCACTCAAGGGTGAGCTAGGGTTTTGAGAGTGATTTTGGCAGAGCAAGGGTGTATTTGATTGTGGATATGAAATGAGGGGCCTCCATCACCTATTTATAGGTTTTTAGTGGTGGAGTGCTGGCCCATGGTTTTGGGCACCATATGGTTTAGGTCAGCTGTATAGGGTTTTTTCCTCCTTTTTTTCCTCTTTTTCCTCTTTTTTATATTTTTTATTCCCTTTTAAGAGGGTTTTTGCTATTTTGGAGGAATTTTGGATTATTTTGGGGGAAAAAGGGGTTTTTTGGCCTTTTGGAGGATTTTTTAATGGTTTTGTGGCCTTTTGGAGGATTTTTAATGGGATTTTGTGGTTCTTGAGGCAAATATGGTACGAAATATTGACAAATGAGTCGTGTAATGGGGTATATGAGGTAGTGAGCACTTTTTGGGTGTTAACAACATCGGAAGGGAGCTTGGTGGGAACTGGGGGCCATGTAGAATCATGACACACCGAATCATTTGTGAGTTTAGAGGGATCGAACAATTTTAACCTAGAAAGGAACGAGAGTTGAGGCTGCGAATCTTGAGTATAAGCTCCCGAGAGAGACTGACGTTGCGAAACCAAGGATGAGAGCGTGTACATCTAGTTCGACACCTAAGGTGTCAACGAACTCTAATAGAACCCATGACCCTAACCAGAAGGATAATATGCTCCTCCAACCTGTCCTATCTGAGGATACACAGGCACGTGCATAGAATGGGCTCCATAGGGGGGAATGGTATAAGGGCTGAAACCGGTTGAATAATTATAAAAGTTACCTCCATAAGAATGAGGTATCGTATAACCACTTGACGTGGAAGAACCAACCGAGTGCAGGCCATAAGAAATAGGTATGTTTCCACCCCAGGGAATCGAAGAACTAGGAGGAGCATTTGGAATCATATAAGCATTCCTGGGAATAGGGACATGCATAAAGGCATACAGGTTAACGAATGGGATATAAGTTGTAGATCTGATACCTATTGTGAAACCTCCATTAGAGAAAGGATTCACACTAACACTAGGGGATGATGAAGGAGGAGGCCATCCTCCAACATTCAGAGAAGAGGGAGTAATGTGACCACTACCGAACTAATAGGTAGTAAAAGGGGGTGTAGTGCCCCCAACCCCAACGTTAGAGCTAGTGTGACTACCAGACATGGAGGAAGTAATATTCGACATAAAACCAGGCATACCTAAGGTAAAAGGATCTGAGGTCGTGGAGACGGATGCAGAACCAAAACCTGACACACACGTAGATTTACCATACGAATGACCTGATGACCATGTATCATGAAACGGATTCCTACTGGTGGGATGAGATGTCCCAAACACATGCGAAGTGGTGTGTGATGAACCTCCCCCTCGCACAGTTCTCAGAGAGTATACGTGAGGAGGGAAAGTTCTCTTCGTGCCAACGGACAGAGTCGCAGGGACTCCCAATGTGCCAGATGCATAACTCATAGTGGGATCTCTGTGAAGCTCGTGAGATGTGAATAAAGGACCACCGATAGTCCTCCAACGCCTCTTGCGAAGAGACTGTGACAGATCCCTAGCTGGTAAACCAGCCAATCGACGAGATTGGCAGGGAGCCAGATCTCAATCCATGATGAATTCAAAGAGTCAACAAATAAGCATCTCCTAACGGCCTACTAAATCGTCATAGAGCACACACCTAAAAGAAACTACAACCAAAATGCAAACAATAATGGACTGGCTCAAGGGACCTCCCGGCACTACAACCGGTATGTCTCGCCTAGGAGAGGCTTGAGACTCCCAAACTATAACCGGAGGTAACAGAATTATTTATAAGGGCCCTCAGTCTTCACTGTACGAACACAACTATGCTATCCGACCCCCATTTGACTCAGGACACTCACAAAATAACCATTGCAAATGCCCTATGTGATACCTAAGTAAAGCAACTATGGCCACCATGTATAACCAATGCTCAGGCGAACAGTGGCAGGTGGGATCCGCCGTATGGGCAAGGTAGCTAAGCTCGAAACTCAAAAGGGTCAAATCCCTCAAGAGTCCCCACATACGAACAAATCCTGGATATATCTCTCACGTTCAGCAACTATTGGAGGGCTATCTCCGCAACCTACCTCCTGTGACCTCGTGCTTAACTCTAGTGTGAGTAGAGCCTCCTGAGAACACCGATGTATACCATGGGTTTCACCACTCCCTTGTCAGACACATAATGCTTGTTTGATAGTCTTGGATTGTTTACTCTCAAAGGTTCTATTCCAAGACTCTACAACCTATACTTGTTGGTGCACCCTAGAAAAGAAAAGCGTTCTAATCAATTTTAATTAAGCGTTAATTTTATTAGCTGTGATTACTCAAAGGAATATGGCCGTGAAACTAGTGATATGAAATGACTCAATAATATGCACACCCGCAAACACTAGACTCATCTACCAATAGAAATATGTATGCCACTCAATGACAGTCAAACCAAAGTCTCTTTTCAGAAATAAAATGCAATTTCTCTCTAATATTTCATGCTCAATCAAACCCTAATGAAGTCACAAGCACTCCAATGCAAATGCAAGTACAAAAAGAATTTTTTTTTGTATTTTCAAAATAAATGAAAATGCAACTAGAATCAATACTTTTTCAGAAAAAAGAATGCAAAGAATGAAGTGCGGATAACCCAGCAAACCACAAAAAAAAAGACTCAACTAAAGCCAATGAGCTATGAAAAAGAAAAATGGCTAAAAAAAAAAAGAAAAGAAAGAGGAGCTTCCAGTCACTAAAAGAGGCAAGGGACAGTCAGGACATAGGCCTAGAAAGACTCAGGAACACCCAGAACTCACCCAGCATCAACCAAACACCAAAAATAAGGTTAAACCAGAGTTGTACGTGACTGTTCAGTAAACAGTAGCGTACATACGCAGGCTAGTTAACTGACAGTGGCGTGCACACATGAGCAAACCATAACAAACTCGCGTACAGGGAAGGATAGGTGACCAAAAAATGAGTGAAAAAGATCCAAGAAACTCAATATTTTTTCTATAAGGACCTGACGACCTACCAGCAACATAGAAACCCGAAAGAACAGAGAATCAACACAAAGAAAAATTGCCCAAAAGACCCCAAATGAAGGCTTCTCCCCAACGAAGTCGCCAATTTTGTTACGGAGAAAAATTTCCTACGGCTCGGGGTAGACCAAAAAAGACAGATGGACTCAAGAAATAAACTCACTTCCCAACATATGCTATATAAATGTAAATGCAAATAAATAGAATAAAGGACCTACATCAATCCAGACATTCGATGAAGAATCTTGTTGAGCTTTTGAATCACAACACTTGAACCTGCAACTTAGTCTCAACAATAAACACAAACAAGTGCATATGATATATAAAAGAGGCCAGCATATACAATAGCATAATCCATGATATATATAAACAAATGTACCCAATGATAATAAGTAATCATTCATAATATAAATGAACGAGAAAATGAGTATTTCTATTCATATTAACAAGAAATACAAGATACAACCTCCTGTCGGCAACTCATCTGAACCAAGAACTAGGTCCCTCCATTTGTGCCTCCACCACTTCAATCCCCCATACAATGGCAAATAAATCCTTCACAATATAGGAAAGAGTTTGGCAGGTGAACATAAATGGTTCACAACAACTAGGATCAATGGATGTAAACTCAAGAAAGGCAAAATTTTGATAAAGTTTCAATTCTCTTCTCTTTCTCCTCTCCTTCCATGCATAATGGCTCAATATATAACCCTCCAAAGGCAAGTGAAATGTTGGATCGATTTGTTTCAAGATACATGGAGGGCCAAAGGTCACAATGGCCGTTTTTTGGAGTGAAAAAACGACCAATTAACTCGATGTACATGGGTTGTAATGGTGTAACCCGCGTATGCGCGAGTTGTATTGAAGCAACTCGCGTATAGGATTAAAAATAGGGGAAAAGGGTTCTAGGAGGACCAAAGATGTGGTTCTGAGGCCATAAATGGATAAAGGAGGCCAAGGAGTGCTAATGCTCACAAGGTGGGAAAATATGGTGTAACAATGCTACAGAATCCATATGTGTTTCGCATGGACCGACTAGATCCATGGTTTCCTTGAGATAGGGACAACATATTTTCTACAGCATCTACATCTTCTTTCCCATCCACATCAAATCCCTAGCTACAATTGATGTCATGCATAAGAGCATCGTAATTCAATGGCCAGATACATGTTCTCCTAAATCCAACCTTGATAATCGAGGCTATCAGAGCCCTTTTAAAAGCTCACTTGCAAGCTCAGCTAACTCAAACCTCTTTACCTCTACCCCTGGGTTCTTTGCCATCCACAATGCTCGTTCTAACCTAAAAAACGTCTTGAAAGGACCAAACGCACTCACATCAATGGGTTGTAACCCATGAGTATATGGTCAAGAAATGTTAACAAGTCAATGCCCAACTTGTTTTCCACCTCAATTTTTTGCACAACAATGTGGTTTCCATGGCCATCTAAAACCAAAAGATTTATGTTTTCAAGGGAGACACCGCCTGGTATAGATGCTGCAAAGTGACAAAGGCAATTAAGGAAAGGTTATTTAATCATCCATGCATGGGGATGTGCAGCCATGCATGCTCCAAGTTCACAGTTAATTTGGATATAGTTTTACAGCTGAGTTTTACCCTTAAACAGATAAAATCCCAAGACTGAAAAACCTATTGCATTCACACAACATAAAATGGTTATCCACTCCCTTCTCTTGGGAATAATCTTTGGCATGTTCTAGCTCCCTCTCTTAGCAATTAACCGCATGCCACAATCCCTTCCTGCCTGCAACCCTATCTCGTTGCAGTTCCAAATATGGTATGGAGTGTAAGAGTGTTTCTCGTGTGCAGTAGAAAGAGTGTCATAGAACTTGGACACAACTGTAGGGCACAGATTTAACGACCTATCTCTATCAAGGCCCTCTGTTGTTCGTAACACTAGCTCTGGATGCCCTTTTTCAAAACCAATCCACCATAATTTACTAGGAAACCCATAATGTATATGCTTGAAATCCCCCAATCCATCTCCACGGTTGGTAAAAGATTTAATTTTACCAACTTTATTGTTTCATCATTTTCCTTGAGTTTTTATTTCCATATTATTAATTACATATAAGAGAGCAATACGAGATACCAATTTCTAGGGTTTATATTATTCAAGACTACGTCTTTCTTTCCATATTATTAATTACATAGTAGAGAGCAATAAAAGTTACCAATTTCTAGGGCTTATATTGTCCATGACTACTTCCTTCTTGGTGGTCATTTAATTTCTTATCTTTCTTGAAATTGCCCTAACGATGAGAAGTGAATATGCTCAAAACATTGGGAGCACAAATTATCAACACAGTTATAAATCCAAAAGCAAACATGGACAATAATAGCAACTGTGAAAGCATAAACCAATCTATTAATGATTTGGTTAATACTTAGTAGTAATATTCTATTATGGGGTAGAGAAGAATGCTAATGTCCAAAATATTTATCATGTGACTAGAGGGAGGGTAGGCAGATGTCACAAGTAAACTCTTGGTCCTTTTTCATTTCATATCCATTTGCATGAACACCTAATATTCTTGCTCATGCTTTTTTTTAATAATTTATATTTTGCTTGATGAGTTTGGCTACAAGGAAAACTTAATAGTTCCCAAGTCCTTCAGTAATTGCAATTTTCCTAGACTCAATAGTTCTTGGCAATCTTACTTTTACTCACAACTAGGAATAAGTAGAAAGACTTTGATTCCAAGATACATATGGTAATTGTGTCTATAAAAGATTCACATACTGGGGCTTTTGTTGCTTTTTGAAGGTGGGGATTTTGTGACAATACCAAGACTATTAAAATCCCTTTTTGGCTTCAAGTTACATAGACAAATATATAGATAAATAGGGCCACATACAATGTGAACTCCAAGGTTCTACCACTGTTGAGCATGGTTGTTTTAGTGTTTATTTCCCTTTTTGTCTTAACTATGAAAACATAGGGATAGGTAGACATTATTTTAACAATATAATTACTCTTCGAGGATTTCCGTACAACTTCTAGTTTATGTCAACAAACAAAAAAAGTCATTTTTGTGATACATACATGCAATAAAATGTTTTTCAATGTTATATTCTTTCAATTTTGTTTTAATCTAAACAAAAATTACAATAAACCTTTCTATGCATTTAGTTATATAATATTATTCTAGTAATATTAGGTACTTCAAGAACCTCACAATATATAAAAATATCTTAATAATAAGAATGTAATGGATTGTTTATATATATATATATATATATAAGCGCGGTAGCCACTCATCTAAAGTGGAAACTTCTTATCTTCTATAAAACATGCTCAACACTTTGCCAAGTTTGTGTAATATTAAAAGCATAGACTCATAGTATTCTAGAATAATGTATGAGAATTGGATTTCTTAACATTGAAGGATGTGGTTAGATCACACATAAGCAGACACTTGAAAGTATTTTCCTTCATTTGCATTGATTTATACATTCTTATCATTCAGCTTTTAAGGTATAGTTTAAATTTTTATCATGCAAAAACTAGGTGAGGTATAGTTTAAATTTTTATTATGCAAAAACTATGAAAGATATAGTTTAAATTTTTATTATGCAAAAACTATGCCTATTTGGTAAAGGAGAAGTAATTTATGCAAAAAATATGCCTATATTTAGGAATAATGTCTTCATCTATTATACAATTGTAGTCTCACGGTCTCCTACATTAGAGCTTTCCTTGAAGCATTCATCTAATGGTCCACTTGAAGTATATGAACTAAGTTCCTTTGCAAGCAAGCAACTTCAATACATTATCATTAAGAGACTAAATATCCACTATCATTACCAAGTTTTGTTATATTTATGGCTATTTAGTAAAATTTGCCCATAACTTGCATATGCATAGTACCTATAAATACTACAACTAGGGAGAGTGGGTTGTTGAAGAAAACTTGTTGAAGATGTAGTCTAATCTCATGTAAGCAACACTAAGTTGTAAAAGATTTTCATTTTAGCTCGAATTAACTTTTTTTTCATTTGTTTCATCTCTTAATATCAAAATCTTAATCTTGACCTTCAATAAGACCTTGACACTGGAACAAACTATAATGGAACTACTCATACCCTTGGTTCACCATAATCTATATGATCAATTATGGAATCAAATAATGTCCTTACTCCTGTTACTACTATTAGATATTAGCTCTGGTCACTACTTCATTTTTTACCATTAGCTCTTGTCACCACTTGCAAGAGGTTTGTCAATAAGATGTCACCACCTACATGAAAATTTAAACATTTATAGAGAATATCACAAACATCGTCAATAATCACTAACAAAAGCTTGAATTTCCAGTCTATTATTATTATTATTTCTAAAACATAATTTATATAATCAATTATGGAATCAAATAGTGTCCTTACTCCTCCTGCTACTATTAGATCTTAGCGACTCATTGTTTACCATTAGATCTTGTCACCACTTGCAAAAGGTTGTCAAGAAGATGCCACCACCTACCTGAAACAGTTGTAAAGAATAGATTATAAGCGTCATCAATAGTGACTAACCCAAACATGAATTTTCAATTTTATTATTATTATTATAGTAATTGATTCGATGCATTATCAGAAAATATAGAAATCATTAAACAAGTCAAATTAGAACTTCAATTCGAGGAAAACGAAGGTTCGGCGTCGGCCTTCGCCGTTTGAGATAGAATTTTGAGTGACATGTTACACAAGGCGTGGATATAAATCCAGTCTCAGCTCCGAGTATGTTTTCTACATAAAAAAAAAACAGGGAAAGTTTTTTCCCAACATGTACATCACAGTCCTTCCTGATGGCCGGTCATACGTTGGATTGGTCGAATATTTTTCCAAACGTCATGAAACTCGGCTCCACGAACAACTAATCCATCTTATGTTTGATGTGGTGCTTCAAATTCATTTTGAATGATTGGATGTTCATTCAACAGATAAATATCATCCTCCCACAGAGACCCATAGAAAACCTCTGTAATTTCAGAATAGCCATGCATGGAATCCGAATAAATAGTATTTGGCCATTGCATCTCCATATATATAGTTGATGATGATTCCAATTTCGTCGGGATAAATATTGTTTGCGAAGAAACCAAGCTCTGCGCTAACATCGCCGTAATGCGTGAAGTGATCTATACCATACACCGAGTTCGATTCAGAATTTGATCCACCGGCACTTAATTCGCCTTGTTTAACTAAACCCATTTGATCAGCACTGCCCTTCTGACCAGTGGACTCAATTTTATTATATGTTTGAGCTTTTGGCCCAATTTCATCTTCGAGAGACTTTATAACCCCGTTGAGCCTTATCTCGCCCTCGATCTCATTCACAGCATCTGTCTCTTCATTGTTATCCATATTATCGATCTTCTTGAGCAACGTCATGAGATCATTGTGATGCACCAACCTCAATTCGCTTTGCATCTGGCAAATCAAACCCGCCCTTCCAATACTCATCTTGTAAGCTCTCTTAACGAATATTAACAGCTCCTCAACTGATTAAGGAAATAACTGATTTTTCGTTGAGAGCTAATGGAATGGTCCATAACTCCCTCAACCGTTCTCTACCTTGATCTGTGGAACAATTGACACATAGCCAAAAGAAGCTTGATGGAAGCTGGGCTATAAAGACTTCTGTTTGGTCCCCAAGCTCGCTAACTCAATCTCCTTCAGTTTGTACACCATCAATCCAGAGTGAGCAGAGTTTGGAAGTGCCATACGGAACGGTTGTTTTGGTCTATCGGACGGAAGAGGTATCGGACAGAAGTGGATTACCTCAAGCAAAATCTCAAGCCAGAGTGTGAGCAGCATCAATGGCTGGAGATATGATTCTGACGGCATACATTATTAATTCTTTTCGATTCTTTAAAAGTTTATTCCGCATGTAAAGAATCGTATTTTTCTAACAGTTGGTATCAAAGCATAATTTTATCTCTGCCTTGATGTTTGGAGTGTTATGTGTCCATTGGGACATTGCTTATGCGTTATATTGTTTATTTTTCTACGTCTCTATATTTGATATGGCAAAGCCATGTTTTTTAAAGCTGCGTCCCATTGGTTTATCTTGACTGTGAATGCTGCGAGGGTTTCACTACCTTATTTTTGTGAGTGCCGAGATCTGTTATGGTCTGCTTCTGCATGCTTTAGGGTGTCGCTGTCCTATTCAAGCCTATAAGGAGGTGCTGCTGTCTCATTTGAGGAGGCCGCTGCCTTGTGGACTGATCTGCTGCCCTTTTGTGGGTTGATCTGCTTATCCGTGGACTGTTGGAGTGAAGGCCGCAGCCTTAGGGCTGCATGCTAACCTCTATGGTCTGTATAAAAGGAGGGTCGCTACCTTTATTTGTCTGCCTGCTGCCACAGTGATTATTTCTTATACAGTAATTACAATATGATACATTTTCAATCTGAGATTTATGCACATGTATAAAAGAATTGAAATCAAGAAACTGTTCTTTGGATCTCCTTCTAGATCTTTACAGTTAGCTATTTTTTTAATATTTTTCTAACAGTTCATGATGTTAGATAAAGTTTTATAATAGGGTGCTATTAGGATTTTTTCCTAATCAACTTGAATATATATTTCATTTGCATGATTAGTATCAAGTTAATTTTAGTAATGTCTAGTGATTCATATAATTTTTATTGATTAGAGAATAGCCACATCATCTCTAATTAAATAATGTTATATATTATGATGCATTAGGATCACATAAAGAATATTTAGACATTAATTGTAATTAATTATACTAAATGTAATAAATTTTATCCCACAGGTATTATATTTATATAATTAATTAAGATAAAATATTAAATTATTCATAACTTACCCACAGAAATTATGAATTAATAGTTTTATCATGAAATTCAATTCTATCATAAAGAATCATTGAATCTGCTTGAATTGGAAATTTAGCCCACACACAATTTTTATGTCATTAGATTCAATTTTAAGCATGAATTTCCATTGGTAAAGCATGAAATTTTATTTTTAAGGCCTCAATTTAAAACAAGCATCCCGCCAATGGTATTTGAAATTCCATAATGTAATTTCTTCTTTCAGTTTTGTAGAAAACATTATGGATCAATGTATATACCTAAAAGTTGGTGGGAGTAAAGTTTGTTTTCTTGTTTTATATGTGGATGACATTTTGCTGGCAACCAATGATAAGGGTTTGCTGCATGAGGTAAAACAATTTCTCTCTAAAAATTTTGATATGAAGGATATGGGTGAGGCATCTTATGTCATTGGCATTAAAATCCATAGAGATAGATTTCGAGGCATTTTGGGTCTATCTCAGGAAACCTATATTAATAAAATTTTAGAGAGATTTTGGATAAAGGATTGTTCACCAAGTATAGCTCCCATTGTGAAGGGTGATAGGTTCAATTTGAACCGATGCCCGAAGAACGACTTTGAAAGGGAACAAATGAAGAACATTCCATATGCTTCTATTGTCGGAAGCCTAATGTATGCTCAGGTCTATACAAGACCTGACATTGCATTTTTTGTGGGAATGTTGGGACGATATCAAAGTAATCCAGGTATAGACCACTGGAGAGCTGCCGGTGGAGTTGTATCATGGAGGAGTGCCAAGCAAACCTTGATTGTCACTTCCACTATGGAAGCCGAGTTCATCTCCTGTTTTGAGGCTACTTTACATGGTGTATGGCTTAAGAGTTTCATTTATGGGCTTAGAATTATGGATTCTATCTCTAAGCCATTAAGAATGTATTGCGACAATTCAGCTGTTGTTTTTATGGATAAAAACAACAAAAGTGGGAGTCGAAATAAACACATTGACATTAAGTATTTAGCTATAAGGGAACTTGTTAAAGAAAAGAAAGTGGTCATTGAGCACGTCAGCACTGAGTTGATGATCGCTAATCCTTTGACTCCTTTGACTAAGGGCATGCCACCGTTTAAATTCAAGGATCATGTATTGAATATGGGACTTGATTCCATTATGTAGTTTCTCATTGTATGGACAATGTTATTTTAATGAAATTCTTAATTATTGTGATGTTTTTTCTCATACTTATGTGCACCTTAATTTAATTGAGAGAATTCATCTGTATAGGACGAAGAATAAACATAAGGTTTATTCATTAAGAAATTGTTGCCACATAAATTCTAATAGAAATAAATACATAGTAATACATGGAAGATAATACTCGTCATAAGAGGACTTATCGCCATGATTCATGTATCTATTTTTAATACAGATTATCAATGGGTTTTTAAGATGAGACATTAAGTTTGGAAGTATGGACCAAGTGGGAGAATGTAATCTCTCTTAACGAATATTAACAGCTCCTCAACTGATTAAGGAAATAACTGATTTCTCGTTGAGAGCTCCTGGAATGGTCCATAACTCCCTTAACGGTTCTCTACCTTGATCTATGGAACAATTGACACATAGCCAAAAGAAGCTTGATGGAAGCTGGGCTATAAAGACTTCTGTTTGGTCCCCAAGCTCGCTAACTCAATCTCCTTCAGTTTTTACACCATCAATCTAGAGTGAGCCGAGTTTGGAAGTGCCATACGGAATGGTTGTTTTGGTCTATCGGACGGAAGAGGTATCAGACAGAAGTGGATTGCCTCAAGAAAAATCTCAAGCCAGAGTGTGAGCAGCATCAATGGCTGGAGATATGATTCTGACGGCATACATTATTTATTCTTTTTGATTCTTTAAAAGTTTATTCCGCATGTAAAGAATCGTATTTTTCTAACACATCTCTCTCTCTCTTTTTCTAAAAAACTTGTGAGGCAGCCATCTCTTCCTCACCAAATGCTACAGAGAATAAATTCTTCCATTAAAACTCAACATATACAACAGAGAACCTGAGTTACATAGTCCATGCAAAGAGTCTAGAATCGACGTCATCTCGTCGTTGTCCTCAAACTTGCCAGCAAATTGATCATCAGGGATCCCGGATGTGATGAGTCGAGCGTCCCAACAAACCTGAATCCAATCAAAATAACATTGCGCAATCATAATAAAATAAAATACACCTACTTCATTTCGTTTCCTTCAAACTGACTGCATTCTTCTTTTGGATATAATCCCTTCTGATACTGCGCAATGGCTCTGCAACAAGCTAGATATTGCACGCCCGCGGGCGAGGTGGTAGCTGTGTCTTCTGGCAACCAGAAAGAGTCACAGTGAGGGCACAATGTGTTGCGCACAAAATATGAAGAGAGGCCTTTTTTTGAAACAGGTTCAGAGGGAATGAATGGAGTTCAAAGTTTGATTTTGAATTTAAAAGGAAAGCAGGATTTGAAACAACCGCCCAATCCATATAATGATGCATGACTGACAGCTCAAAGAATGGACACAAAGAAACTCTCGGTGAATCGCTGGTTGGAACGGGGTGATGGAGAAGATGTCGAGAAAGGGTAACTGTTTACGCCATCGTATGGATGGCACCATCATACCATGCATATCTATGTCTCTGACAGAGTCTTGAAGGCTCTACAGCAGGCTAGATATTGCTCACCACAAGGGAATGCCATCATTACTTTGGATCCTGCTTATTAAAATCAATTGCAGTTGCAAGTAATCCATCTGTCACTAAATCACATAAAGGAGTTGAACAGGTACAAAAGTCTTTGGCATTCCAAGGACATCAGCCACAAATATGCACACTACTTCTCCCATGTTCGAGGAGATCATATACTGGATGAACTGTTTCGTATTATTATATATGGCCCGCTCTTTTGCAACAGTTGTCGTTGCAACCACTTCATTTTTGTGTTGTAGGCTTCAACCAGCATCCTTTTGTGAGTTAATTCATCCCTTGAAAATGGTACCAAGTGTTGTATAGCGATCGTTCTTTGTTTGGGTGATAACTCCTCAGACTACGATGCAGAGTAGGAACGTCCAACTAGGTCATCCAATGGATCGAATGCTCCAATTCGGTGACCAATAGACTGTGCTATTGACTTGTTGTCACCCGTGACCACAATAACACATATTCTAGCAGACATGCATGTTTGTATGGCATTCCTCACCTCCACTCTTGGATGATCAAGCATTCCAACCAAGCCAATAAACAGAAAATTTCCCATCATCAAATAATAGTCCCCCTAGACTAGCATTGCGCTTATCATATAGATAAAAGAAAATTTGTGATGGTGATGAATAATCCTCTGATATTGGATTGTGTGCTATTGCAATTGCTCCATATACAGATAAAGGGAGAACATGTAGCTTACCATCTTGGGCACTCAATGTTACTATACAAGGGTTCAAACCTACTATCTGGCATTATCTCTATAGATAAGGCTAAACCCAACTTCCCCACTCCTCCTTCACTTGGGCGCATTCCCTCTCTTAGTTTTTCTCTAAATTGGAGCAGCTCTCTTCCATTTGCTCTAGTTGGTGTTTGGGAGTTAGAGCTTTTTTTTGTAATTTGATTTTGTACTTGTCATTTTTTTAATGAAATAAAGAGGCTTTGGAGGCCAGTCTTGGTGTTGGGCATGTTATGAGTGGATGAATTTCTTGATTTAAACTGAGGTAACCTCTATTTAAGCTATTTGTTTCTCTTTGCATCAAATCTAGCTTTGGGAAGGATCAATAATAATTTATAAGGGAGGTTAAGTAATTTGTTTATTGTTTAATCTCTTATCTATGCATACGTAGAGATCTGATGTAGATGTTTCATTTGTTTATGAGCATTTTCTTTTGATTTCTTCTATGTATTTTTCTATATTTTATCTTTGTGTTCCAGGTTGATGTGTTTTGCAGGTTGCTTCAAGTGGATGGGTGGAATATCTTACTTGCTTCTTATACTTCTATAACTTCTTGTGCAGATACAGTCCCTCATCTCACCACCAAGAAGGATCCAAGGCTTCTTCAAGGAAAAAATTAATAAACCAATAAAAACTCTCCATATCTCCTCCTCCTTTATTAATACATTTTCTTTGGTTACTGGCTACAAACAAAGAGTAATAGTGGTTTTCATTTTGAAGTTCACATTTTGATATACTACTCTTAGAAATCTAGTACAGTTCATTTACAAAGTATTCATCTTCAATAGATGAGATCTCTTGTTATCAAGTATTCTACTTTTCTTTACTTGTCAAAAAGTTGTTAAATTTTACAAGTTTGAAAATTAGTTCTTAGATTTGATTTTTAAAAGTTTATCTAGCTGTCATAAGACCTTAAAATTTGCATCTCTTGAGTGTGCAAAGATCCTAACGAGACAAGCCCCACAATTTGTCTCACTTAGTTCTATTTTGCATTTTTACTTTGAATTTTTTTGGGTTTTTTGTAGGTGTTCCAAATACACTCTTACACTGTTTTTGGGCATCTTTCACTAATATTTTCTTTCTAGTTTGCAGAAATTGATGAATAGGTAGGAGGAGATGCTGGCCAAATTTTGAAGATTAAGGCCATCTGGAGCACCATAAACTTTATTTCTCAAAACCGGTTTCTCTTTCCTTATATTATTGTAAGCTACCGAGTCATTTTAAAAATACTGGGGCACTTCTTTCGCATAGCAAAATACATTTTAAACGAGAGCAAGTGGGCTAACCAATGCCCACACCCCATTCCCCCAGGGGGAACTCTATCGACTCATTTTCGTGGCGTGAATTTTTCATGATGATGGATGTTTTATATTTTCATATGACAATGATGATGAACAATGAATGATTTTTTTATATATATATAGTCCATTTCTCTTGTGTTCACAAAAATTTCAAACTCCTAGATAGGTTGTTTTTTTTTCATAGATTAAACACCTAGTTTTATTTTTTACTTTTTAGGGTCCACCCCCCTTGCCTTCGCTAGGAGTAAGCCTAGACGGAGGAGTCGAGTTTCAGGTGACAACACTTGACTTTGGCTTGCCCCAAGGCCACACCAGTGGCTTGAATATTTTTTCCACGTTTTCCCAGGTGTGATTCCAGGCGGAAACATTTTGGCGCCGTTGCCGGGGATAAGTATTTTTATTCCCGGAATACAACTTTTGAGTTTTCCTTTTTGCTTTTGCTTTGTTTGATGTATGTAGTGAATTTTTTAAATTGACTAAGAACATCTAGCGACTCCACTGTCAACAAATTTTCGAAGGCATTTTTCACGAAGGAATCCTCAGGGCTTGCTATAGTTCATTCCTAAGCCTGAAAAGGTTTACCATAGGAGGAAAAACAAGCTAGCTTCTCGAAAAATCCTTGAGGATCTTGGTTCTCAGTCAATTTCTGATATTCACCTTTTATTTTCGGAAAGTAATTTGAATAAACTTATAATGGCTGACAATTTTTTTCCTTTTGATTTTACTGCTATTAGTGCTAATTATCATATCACACGTTTTTCCCAATGATATGACAAGTGGTGCTTGAATGCCAAGCATGAAGATGTAAAAATGAAATTATTTGCTTTATCTTTGGAAGATGATGCTTATGAATGGTTCACCAAGTTGGAAGCTGACAAGTACAAAACTTATAAAGAAATTGAAATTGCTTTCCTTGCCAAATGGAGGGATATCAAAGGAGACCGTTACCTTTTAGCTGCCTTGACCAACACTAAGAAGAAATAAAATGAGACAATGGAAGAATTCAACAAGAAATTTAATGAAATTGTATCAAGACTTCATGCTGCTATTAAGCCACTTGACAATTCCATTCTTGTTTACTACATGGAGGACTTTGATGGTGACTTGAAATATCAATTGATGGATAAAGAGCCTACCAATTTGAAAAAAGACATGGAGATTGTTGAAAAGATTGATAGAAACATGCTAAGTTGTGGGAAGTCTCACCTTCATGGTTTCACTAGGGAAATGTTCCTATGAAGCCAAATGAAAATAAAGAAAAGGCCATTAATGCTGAGACTAAGGATCCTTCAAAGGAACCTTTGAAAGAAATTTCTCAAATCTTGAAGGATGTTGTTTCAAATCAAGCTTCCAACATGAATTCCATACAGAACGGGTTGATCTCCATTGAAATAATATCTCAAACAAACCAGGTCTCAAGCCAGTATGTTCCTAAGCCACAATATGCTCCTAGACCTCAATATCAAAGACGGGCGCCCATTCAAGATAAAAGTACCCCAAATCCTTTGGAAGCTGCAAATGCATTTTTGGAAGAAGTTCCTCCTTTCTGTAGAGCATTCAATAATTTCCATGAAGAGTCTACATGTGTTGTATTTCAATTCAAAATTGAACAAGATCACTCATAAGCCAGTAGTAGTGTCAGATTATCAAGCGAGACTGAAACCCAACTTGAATATATCAACATTGTTGGCCAAACTCACCCTGTCTCCAAAGAAACTTGGGAACAAGCGAGACATTATAGTCAAGAGAAGGACAAAGCAACCCATAGATTTGGTGAGATGCCTCCACCAGAGAAGATTCTAGAAATGTCAAGGTTTAAAGGTTTAACATATCAAAGAAAGGACAATGTTGGAACATCAAAGTCAAATCAGGATATTCCTAAGGTAACACCTCCTCCCACCTCAGATAACTTTCATGTTGATTTGGCTCATTGGTTTTCTTCTACAAAGATTCATGTTCCTGTAACTGACCTTATCAAAATTCCAAGCTTAAGAGAAGATTTTAGGAAGATAATAGATCCTGATTGATGAAAGGAGGAACTGCGTTACAATTTTGAAACTCTCGACATTTCGATCCCTACTCTGGGATCATCATCAAGAGAAACAACTAAGGCTCCAATTGAATCAACGAAAGTCGCCCCTAGGAAAACAAGAGAAGAACCTAACCTTCAAAAGTTAGTCAATCATGAAGATGATCATGTTATTTTGCATAGCTTGGATCCTAAAAAAGAAGATCACCCTCCTTTCTACATCTCCTTGTTAGTCAATGATATGCTTTTGAATAATTGCATGTTAGATTATGGAGCCTCTTCTAATTTTATGACCAAAAGGGTTATCGATCAATTGTGCTTAAAAACAACTAGACCCTATCACAATGTGTGTGCCATGGACTCAAGGGAGGTTGATACCATTGGTGTCATCCTAAATTTACCTGTTAAGTTGGCCAAGTACCCCAATGTCCATTTGACTATGGATGTGTTAGTGATTGATGTGCCAGATAAATGGGGAATGCTTTTATCAAGAAAATGGGCTGCATCTTTAGGAGGGGACATAAGGATGGATTGGTCATATGCTACCATTTCTGAATCAGAACATTCAATGATTAAACTATACAATGAACAGGCTAGGAAATTCCATGTTGAAAACCCACAAAATATTTCTAATGAGTTTGTACGTGAATCAAACAATTTGGGTAACTATGCCATCTTATCAAACTTCATAATACCTTTTAAGGAAGCAACTAAAGATAAAAAATTGGATGAAGTATGGAGGATGAGTTTTGATGGGGCATGTTCTAGGACTGTAAAAGGAGTTGGAATTGTTATAATTTCTCCTTCCAAGGAAACATTTAAATTTGCTTCCAGACTTGAGTTTGATGCATCAAATAATGTGGCTGAGTATGCAGCACTTTTGCAAGGGTTAGAAATTGCAAAGGACATGGGGATCAAAATTTTGTCTATTAAAGGAGATTCTGACTTAGTGGTTTCCCAAGTTAAAAGCATCTTTACATGCAAAAGTGAAAGGTTGAAAAAATATAGGAATGTTGTCTAGGATACTATGGAATGGTTTGATGTTTTAGATATCATGGCAATTTCACATGAGGAAAACAGTGAGGCAGATCAACTAGCAGTAGCAGCTTCCACACTTCAACCAACTGAGGAATTATTGAAAGGGAATGGGAAATTTAAAATTAACTTTAGACCTTTAATTCCAGACAACATAGATCATTGGCAAGTGTTTGATAGTGACAAGCAAATTATGAATTTCATTCATAATCTTCAAGAATTCTCAGATTGCAAGATAACTTATTAGGAAGAAGGCAAAGAGTATCGGGAGGAAGAGGATCAACCAAGGAACAAAATTCCCAAATGCATCACTCGACTAGAGCATCTTTTTGATAGACAGTATCGCCATAAAAAGAAGAATTCAATCAAACCAGGGGAGTTTATTGAAATAAACATAGGAACTAAAACAAAAGCAAAAATGATAAAAATTGGAAAAGGCACATCTGAAAAAGAGAGAAAAGACTTGATCAATTTGGTTCATGAATATAGGGATGTATTTTATTTTAGCTATGATGAACTTAAAGCATATCGAGAGGATGTTTTTCAACATACAATCCCTTTCAAACTAGATGTTAATGCTTTTCGCCAAAAAATTGAGGCGAATAAATCCCAAGTTGGCCCCCATGGTTTACAAAGAAATGAAAAGGATGTTGGCAGTTGGAATCATTGCTCCAACAAGACATTCCACATGGTGTTCTAACTTGGTATTTTTCAGAAAAAAGAATGGGGATATCAGGTTGTGTATTGATTTTATCAACTTAAACTTGGCATGCATGAAAGATAACTAGCCCTTGCCCAACATGGACACTTTACTTCAAAAGGTAACTGGATCAAGAATGATGTTCATGGTTGATGTTTTCTCTAGATATAACCAGGTGCTAATAAGAAAATAGAATTAGCATAAAACTACTTTTACTACACCTTTTGTAATGTCCCCATTCCAATAAATCCATGACAGGAAAATTCCATCAATCCTACTAGTTCCCTAGGTTGGATGGAAACATTGGGATTTGCAATAAGGGAGCTAATAAATGATGTTTAGACATTAAAATGGAATAAATATTTAATAAAGGATCTACATAAATAAATACAAGAGAAAATCAGAGTGGCAATTGATCATGGAGACACATGGAGGGTGTGGGACCCACACAAGCTAGATTTTCTAGACCACATGGCAACCTCCTCTTGTCAATTCGAATCCATAAGAATCCCAATGTTCTTGGGATGAGTTGGAAGGATCATACACATTTCCATATGAATCATAGGTCGAATTGGGATGGAAGTTTAATTCCCATGGAAGAGGAAGAGTCAAATGAGGAGTTATTGGACACTTGGACTAGATTCCCTAACCTATATGACAACAATGATGAAGATGATATGAAACCTATGACAAATTGCAGACCTGATTGCTGACATATGAACATTATGACATGTCATTCCTAAATATATCATCCAAGGGAGCTCTCAAGGGAGTCAGAGAAGCTCACAGGATTTCTACTCGAATTGGTGAAAGGTGGAAGACCAGGAAGTGGAGGACACATGGAAAATCATGAACCACTCCCCAATCCGAATTGGCTTGGATTCTATGGATGGAATGGGAACCTTAGAAGGCTAAGGATTTTTATGAAATACATGGATCAAGTAAGAGAGGGAATTTTTATCATTTTCAGAATTTGCATTTGTGAAGAGAGCTAGTGGAGTGCTTCTCTACTTGCCTTAGCCAATTTCGAGGGTGAAAGATTCCCATCCTAGTTGGTAGTGAGAAAGGCCATTCAAACATTTAGTGAGATATTCAATGGGTTCTTTTATTGCAGTTGTAATCTATAGGGTATCTCGTGGTCACTCTTAGTGCAGCTCATTCCTCCAACCATTTCCATTTTGCTTGGCATATTCATGATCCTTGAGGAGAGGCGCATTGGGTGAGCTATTGTTCTATTTGGGGGAGATTCTAATGCCCCATTTATTTTGTCATATAATGTAAATTATCTTTCATTCATGTTCATAACTGTACCAAGTCGATAATCCAAGTGGAATGATGTAAATCTGATTATTAATGAGCAAATGGTGCCAATTTCCCCACTATGTTGATGTATGCCAATAATATGTTGATGTATTCGAATGAACCAGTGAAATATTAATGTATTAATCATGTATGGACTTTTATTTATCTTTTATACAAGTTTCATGTTCAGTGCATAATCTTTGGGAGTCATATTGTTCATTTTTAAAGCATTTGGAGAAGATTGCCCATCATTTCCCCAACTCAAAACTAGTATTTTGCTTCTGATTTTGAGAGTGTTGTAGAAGACCTAATCAATTGAATGGAGATGCATATGAGACCCTATTCATGTTACCTTTATTTCACATTCCTCTTTCCTGAAATTAGAGAGGGTTCAGTACCATTTGGAGAGCCATCTTCAACACTTACCCTAGGGGGATTTGAACCTCAAATTGCAAGTCAAGATCCCTACTTTGGACAGAACTTAAAGGAGAGTTTAAGAAGACTATTGAAGAGTCTAAGGCATCCTTTAACCTCATATTTATGTAATAAATCCATTCATATACCTTCTGTAACAATTTGGGAGCATTTGGATCCATTTGGAGGCCAAGAACCCAAGACTAGTCAAAGGTCGAACTAGTGGAAAAGTTGAAAAATTACCATTTTAATAAAAATCAAAAAATGGACATTACAATTGATATCAGAGCATGGTATTGGAACCTTATGTGGTTAAATATTCATGAAGACAAGGATTCAAACAAATAATCCACCACCCTTGAAACCTGAAATTGAAGGTGTTGTTGTTGAAGAGGAAGAAGTAGGAAAAGAAGAGTATCTTGTTGAAACTATGACTAAGGATGAGAAGGGACTCTCTAATAATAAGGAGGAATTTAATAAATTCATGAAACCATTCTTTGAATACATGACAAAACAGTTGATGAAAGGATTCGAATTGTTGGCTAGCCAACTTGGAAGCAAAGGGGTAATAGGAGGCAACAGTAGTTCACATTCAGAAGGAAAAAAGACAATGGGTGAGCATATTTTCTCAAGCACGGGACCCCATAATAGACATAATGAATTTCATAGCACACCAAGGCCTACTACACCTAAGTTTCTTGTGCCAAAAGAAGAACCTAACACCCAATTTGATCATGATGCAATGGTGAAAGAATGGGAAAAATTGAGTGAAGATTGTAGAAGGGCTCTACCATTTGATCAATACTTCGTTGTTTCAAACAAACTCAAAAAGAAGGAAGATAATAGGGCTCTATTCCAGAACAAAGAATTAAATTGTGATATTGGTAAAAT
Source organism: Larix kaempferi (assembly GCA_027924585.1). Lineage (NCBI taxonomy): Eukaryota > Viridiplantae > Streptophyta > Pinopsida > Pinales > Pinaceae > Larix > Larix kaempferi. The sequence continues at coordinate 6,417,801 of BSBM01000510.1, forward strand.
GCCACTTCCCACTTTTGATGGTTCCTCTAAAAGTTATGTTAACACTTGGGTGCAAAAACTAGATGTGTATTTTCAGCTGAATCCAATGGTGGAAGAGGATGCCTTAAAAATGGCTATTTTGCATCTAGAAGGAGATGCCAATGAATGGTGGTTTCATGGTCTGAAAACTTTGGGACATGATCAGTTTACTACGTATGGAGAATTTGTTGACAGGGTATTAGAGAGATTTGAGCAAAAGGACCCATAATTACCTTTCAAATAACTATCCCAATTAAAGCAAGTGGGAACCCCTGCTGATTATATGATGGAATTTGAAAAATTACCAGTCAAGGTGGCATATGTATCTATGGGAAGGTTAGTATTGTTGTTCATTTAAGGTTTGGTTGAACCCTTAAAAGTTTTAGTTAAAGGCCACAAACCAACTACATTAAAAGATGCTATGAGCTTGATTAGAGATCTCCAAAATGTGCTTCCTAGAACAAGGCTTCCTCCCAAGCCTAACTTCAGATTTGAAAAGAAGCCTTGGCAAAGAGATGCATTTGAAAAGAAGCCTTGTAAAAGAGATGCATTTGAAAAGAATAAGAAAGAGGGACTAAACAGGGAAGAACTTAGAAGAAAAAAATTGTGCTACACATGCTTTCAACCATGGGCACCAGGGCATAAATGTACTAAGGGAAAAGCTCAATACATTGAAGTATTTTCTGATAATGATAAGTATGAAGGGGTATGGAGGAATAAGGACATATTTCAGATCAAGAGGAGGGATATGATACAGCACAAGAAGAAAATCATCCCTCACCTGACAAATCAAGAATGACAACACTTTTAGCAGTGCCTCGCTATCACACTATTCGATGCAAGGGTGTGGTACTAGGACAAAGAGCCTCAGTTTTGGTAGATGGAGGATCCACTCATAAATTCATTGATGAAGACATGGTGGAGAGAAGGAAGATACCTACTGAACCATTTTATGGCTTCACAGTTGTCATTCCATATCACAACACAATGGAGTGCAAAACATGGGTTCCAAAGCTGCAAATCATCATAGGTAACTATACTTTTTCTGATAGCTTTATGTGGTTGATGTTGTTGATACTAATGTGGTTTTGGGAGTGCAATGGTTGTACTCTATAGGGGATCATACAATGAATTATCAAATTCCTGAAATGAAATTCCAATATTTGCAAGGAATACTAAGGGTTGTGAGAGGGCAACACACCTATCTGAATCAAGTAGTGACCTCCCATAGTATGAGATCCATATTGAGGCATGGAGACATAGAATGGGCTGTTGAATGTTTCATCACTTCTCCCAAGCCAAACATAAGGGTTGTTGAACACCCAAAAGAGATAGAGCAACTCCTACAAAAATATGAAAAAAAATTTGGAGATCTTCCACATGGTAGACCACCTGATAGGGGAGTTGAGCACAACATTTTTTTGGAGGAGGGTACTTCACCCATCCAAATACCACCCTATAGACATCCAAAAAAATTCAGAGATGAAATTGAAAAGTCCATCCAAGAACTCATAGAGTTGGGACTCATTAGACCAAGCTCTAGCCCTTATGCTTCTTCAGTAGTGTTCATGAAGAAAAAAGATGGAACCTTGAGGATGTGCATAGACTTTAGAGCCTTGAACAAGAAGACAATAAAGAATAGTATCCTATTCCTAGAATTTATGAGCTCATGGATGAGCTATTTGGGGAAACTTATTTCTCCAAAATTGATCTTAGATCAGGCTACCATCAAAGTCAAATGAAGGAAGAAGATGTGCAAAAGACTGCTTTTAGATGCCACTATGGCCACTTTGAGTTTCTTGTTATTCCTTTTGGATTAACTAATGCTACAGCCACATTCCAAGCATGCATGAATAGGATCTTTTTCAAGCAGCTCATAAAATTTGTTTTGGTCTTCTTTGATGACATTCTCATTTACAACAAACCTTGGGAAGAGCATCTACATCATTTAGAGGTTGTGCTGAAAATTTTGCATGAACAAACCTTGTTTGCTAAATTGTCTAAATGTGAATTTGGTATGAAGGAACTCTTTTATCTTGGGTACATTATTGGACAAGAAGGACTAAAAGTGCACATGGAAAAGATAAGGGCTATCCTTGAATGGCCATCACCAAAAAACATCACATAATTAAGAGGCTTCATTGGAATATGCACCTATTATAGAAAATTTGTGAAAGGGTTCTCCAAATTGACTTCTCCACTCACTGATTTGACAAAGAAAGATGCTTTCAAGTGGGATGAAGAGGCTGAAAAGGTATTCCAAAAAATGAAAGAGGTAATGAGTAGTCCAATACTTGATTTACCTGATTTTACTAAACCTTTTGTTTTGGAATGTGATGCTTCAGGTGAAGGGATAGGGGTTGTCCTAAAGCAAGGCCAACTCCCTATAGCCTTTGAGAGCAGAAAGTTGCAGCCACATGAAAATATTTACTTCATCTATGACAAAGAAATGTTGTTCATCGTGCATGCATTGGCCAATTTTAGACAATACTTGGTGGGAAACAAGTTTGTGGTGAAAATTGATCACAACAGTCTAAGGCACTTCCTCACCCAAAGGGATCTAAATGAAAGACAACAAAAGTGGGTAATCAAGATCCAAGATTTTGATTTTGATATTGAATATGTGAAAGGGAAGAATAGCATTGTAGCAGATGCATTATCTATAAGACCTTCTTTTTCTCTCATGGACATTGCAAAGGATTGGAAAAACATGCCAATGGTTGAATATGCCAAGAATAGTTTTGCTTGTGATGTATTAGATGGGGTCAAAGGCGATGATAACTACAAGAATTTGAATGGGATGATATATTATAAGGGCATAGTTTATTTGGTTCAAAACTCAAAACTCAAGTACAAGATTTTGCATGAAGCACATGATTCCCCACTACCTGGCCATCCGGGGATCTTCAAAACTTATAGGAAATTAAGGCAAAGGTTTTTTTGGAAAGAGCTGAAGGATGATGTTCTGAAATATGTGAATGAATGTAAGGTACGTCAGAAAAACAAAATTGAACTCACATGCCCAACTAATTTATTGCAACCATTTCTTATTCAGGAAGAAAATTGGGAGAGTATCTCAATGGACTTCATCACTTGTTTGCCCAAATCTTTGGGTAAGGATTGCATATATGTGGTAGTGGATAAGCTGACCAAATTTATTCATTTCTTTGTTGTTACATCATCTTTTAGTGTTGCACAAGTGGATGATGTATTTTTTAAAGAAATCTTCAGATTGCATGGGCTCCCCAAGAGCATTGTAAGTGATAGAGATAGTAGATTCATGGGTGTTTTTTGGGAAAAACTTTTCAGATTGGTGGGAACTCAATTGACTCCAAGCACAAGTTATCATCCACAAAATGATGGCCAAATAGAGAGAGTGAATCAATGGTTGGAGGGATACCTAAGGAACTAAGGAACTATGTGGGAAAGCAGCAAAAAGCATGGGTAAAATGGCTACACTTGGGTGAGTTTTGCCACAACTCCACTTTTCATATGTCAATAGGAATGTCTCCTTTCAAATCATTATATGGTTATGAAGAACTCACTTTTGTTGAGAATATATTTGGTGATAGTAGGGCCCCAAAGGATAAAGATTGGATGGAATAGAGCCAAGAAATTTTAAAGCTTTTGAAAGACAACTTCAGGTTACCCAAAATCAGCAAAAAACATATCCAGATCAACATAGGGAAGAAAGGACCTTTCAGTTCAATGATTTGGTATATTTGATGTTGTTTCCATATAAACAAACATCCTTGAAAAAGAAGGGAGCAGAAAATCTAAAACCAAGATACTATGGCCCATACAAGGTACTTCAGAAGGTTGGGGAGGTAGCATATGAGTTAGAACTTCCTGAAGGAAGTAAAATCCACAATGTATTTCATGTTTCATGTCTCAAGAAGACTATTGGTCAGCAAATTGTCATTTCAGAAACACTCCCTCCTTTGGATGATGAAGGTCAGGTCACACTTGTTCCAGAAAAATTTTTGAAGACAAGGGAAAGAAGATTAAGGAGCAGAACTATCAAAGAGTACTTGGTACAATGGAAGGATCTACCAAGTGAAGATGCCACATGGGAATAAGAACAAATTTTGCAACATCCAAATCTGAAATTGCTTGAGGACAAGCAATATTGGGTGGGGAGGACTGTAATGTCCCCATTCCAATAAATTCATGATAGGAAAATTCCATCTATCCTACTAGTTCCCTAGGTTGGATAGAGACATTGGGATTTGCAATAAGGGAGCTAATAATTGATGTTTAGACATTAGAATGGAATAAATATTTAATAAAGGAGATAAATAAATAAATACAAGAGAAAATCAAAGTGGCAATTGATCATGGAGACACATGGAGGGTGTGGGACCCACACGAGCTAGATTTTCTAGGCCACATGGAAACCTCCTCTTGTCAATTTGAATCCATAAGAAGCCCAACATTTTTGGGATGAGTTGGAAGGCTCATAAACTTTTCCATATGAATCATAGGTCAAATTGGGATGGAAATGTAACTCCCATGGAAGAGGAAGAGTCAAATGAGGAGTTATTGGACACCTGGACTAGAATCCCTAACCTATATGACAACAATGATGAAGATGCTATGACACCTATGACAAATTGCAAACTTGATTGCTGAAATCTGACCATTATTACATGTTATGCCTAAATATAGCATCCAAGGGAGCGCTCAAGGGAGTTAGAGAAGCTCAAAGGATTCCTACTCGAATTGGTGGAAGGTGGAAGACTAGGAAGTGGAGGACACGTGGAAAATCATGAACCACTCCCCAATTCAAATTGGATTGGAGTATATGGATAGAATGGGAACCTTAGAATTCTAAGGATGTTTATAAAATACAGGGATCAAGTAAGATAGGGGCTTTTGATCATTTTCAGAATTTGCATTTGTGAAGAGAGCTAGTGGAGTGCTTCTCTACTTGCCTTAGCCAATTTCGAGGTTGAAAGATTCCCATCCTAGTTGGTACTGAGAAATACCATTCAGACCTTTCATGAGAGATTCAATGGATTCTTTTATTTCAGGTGTAAGATACAGGGAAGCTCGTGGTCACTCTTAGTGCAGCTCATTCGTCCAACCATTTCCAGTTTGCTTGGCATATTCATGATCCTTGAGGAGAGGCGCATTGGGTGAGCTATTGTTCTCTTTGGGGGAGTTTATAATGCCCCATTTCTTTTGTAATATAATGTAAATTCTCTGTTATTCATGTTCAGAACTGTTCCAAGTATAGAATCCAAGTGGAATGATGTAAATCTGATTATTAATGAGCAAATGGTGCCAATTTTCCCACTATGTTGATGTATGCCAATAATATGTTGATGTATTTGAATGAACCAGTGAAATAGTGATGGATTAATGATATATGGACTGTTATTTATCTATTCTACAAGTTTCATGTTCAGTGCATAAGCTTTGGGAGTCATATTGTTCATTTTTAAAGCATTTGGAGAAGATTGCCCATCATTCCCCCCAAGGTCGAAACTATTATTTTGCTTCTGATTTTGAGAGTGTTGTAGCAGACCTAATAAATTGAATGGAGATGTATATGAGACCCTATTGATGTCCCCTTTATGTCCCCTTCCTCTGTCCTAAAATTTGAGAGGGTTCAGTACCATTTGGAGAGCCATCTTCAACACTTACCGTACGGGGATTTGAACCTCAAATTGCTAGTCAAGATCCCTACTTTGGCCAAAACTTAAAGGAGAGTTGCAGAAGCTATTGAAGAGTCTAAAGAATCCATGAACCTAATATTTATGTAATAAATCCATTCATACACCTTCTGTAACAATTTGGGAGCATTTGGAGCCATTTGGAGGTCAAGAACCCAAGACTAGTCAAAGGTCGAACTAGTGGAAAAAGTTGAAAAATTCACCATTTTAATAAAAATAAAAAAAGGGACATTACACCTTGGGGTACCTTCATGTACCTTAGAATGCCTTTTGGTATTTTAAATGCCGGTGCTACCTTTAAACGAGCTATGGATGTTTCATTTAATGGGTTAATTGGTAAAATTATTGAAATATATCAGGATGATCTTACGGTGCATTCTAAGGAAAGATCAGATCATGTTGGACATCTCAGAAAGATCTTTGAGAGATGCAAAAAAAATGGAATATCATTAAATCCAACTAAGTCTATGTTATGTGTTGATTAAGGAAAATTATTGGGGAATATTATCACTAAGGATGGTGTGAAGGTTGATCCTGAAAGAGTTAAGGCCATTAAAAAGGTTCCCATCCCTACCAATGTCAAAGCTCTTCAATCCTTTAATGGCCAAATCAATTTCATTAGAAGATTTATTCCAAATTTAGCTGAACTATTGAAGCCTTTGCAACTCTTACTTAAGAAATATGCTAAATTTGAATGGACCAAACAAGGGAGAGAAGCTTTCTCAGGAATCAAAGATGCTATATCTAGATCCCCTGTGTTGATAAGCCCTGATTATTCAAAATATTTCCAAATCTTTTCCTTTGCTTTTGAACATACTATTGTTGGAGTTTTACTTCAGAAAAATGACCAAGGCCAAGAAAAACCTATAGCCTTCTTCAGTAGAGCTTTACAAAATTCATAACTTAATTATACTATAATGGAGAAGCAAGCTTATGCCCTTGTTAAATCTTTGAAACATTTTAGAATGTATATTGGGTATTCCAAGGTTGTGGGTTATGTGCCTCATACTGCTGTTAAAGATATATTATCTCAACAAGATTGCCTTAGTATAAGGGGTAAATTGGTATCTAAAATCCAATAATATGACTTGGAGATCAAACCTACCAAGTTAATCAAAGGTCAAGGTCTTGCACGCATGATAACAGAAAGCAATGAGAAAGTTGTAGGAATGATTTGTCAAAATAATGAGTTAGCACCTGTCATGTCAGAAGAGCTTCAAAGACTAAGTCACACGCAGTGGTATTCCGACATTATTTACCTTCTTAACAATTTTGCTTGTCCTGGACATCTAGTTGGTCACAAAAGAAGGTCTCTAAGACTTAAGGCCACGAAGTATTGCATAACTCAGAATGGATTAGGTTGGAGAAATCCTGATGGCTTAGTTCTTAGATGTGTTGATGAACCAGATTCCAAAAAGCTTCTGGTTGAGTTTCATACAGGATTTTGTGGTGGGCATTATGCAATAGGTACAACAGCCCACAAAATTTTTAGATTGGGTTACTATAGGCACACTTTATTCACTGATGTGCATAAGTTTTTCAGATCTTGTCCTTAATGTCAGTTGTTCACTGGGAAACAGAAGTTGGCAACTTTACCTCTTAAGCCTGTAGTAGTTCAAGCCCCTTTCCAGCAATGGGGTCTTGATTTTATCGGTCAGTTTAAGGAAAATTCAAGCAATGGTCATACCTGGATCCTTACTACCACCGATTACTTCACTAAATGGGTGGAGGAAACCCCACTAAGTATGCAACAGATAAAGTAGTTATGGACTTCCTTGAAAATCACATCATAACTAGATTTGGGGTACCATCCAAGATAACAACTGATAATGGTCCAAGCTTTAGTTCAGCAGCTTTCTCTTCATTTTGCTTCAAGTATGGCATAATCCTATCCCACTAATCCAACTATTATCCCAAAGGAAAATGGATTGGATGAGTCAACCAACAAGACCTTAATGAACATATTAAAAAAGACTGTTGGGGATAATAAGAAGTCTTGGGATTCTAAGATAAAATTTGCTATATGGGCTGACAAAATAACACAAAAAAGTGCCACTGGGAAAACCCCTTTTTAGTTGGTTTATGGTTTAGAAGATTCTGTACCTATTCATATTCAGTTTCCATTGTATCAAATGTTGCATGATTTTGATCCAAATGATGGTGGTATGCAAAACAAAATTGAGCAAATTATGAAATTAGATGAGAATAGAAGAAAGGCCTTGGACCAGAGAATCAGAAATCAGGACAGGGTTAAAAGGACTTTTGACAGATCTGCTAAGCCTAGAGACTTCCAGCTAGGGGATTGGTTCTTTTATGGGATAAGCGACGAGATAAGCCAAGAAAACATGGGAAGTTTGATAGCTTATGGTTGGGACCATATGTTATAATTGAACCAGTAGGGGTTAATTATTTCTTCCTTTGCACTATGGATGGAGAAAGATTGACTCTACCAGTCAATGGACGACATCTCAAGTTGTTCTTCAAATAATATATTCTAATGCCCATGGGGGCAGATTGATAGCAGGGCCATTTCTAAACCTTTGCCTTGCATTTTTGTACATTATGTTTTTTGTATATTATTAATGTATATTAGTTTCATTTACTTGTTTTAATTTTTAATTATGAATAATGTTGCAACTTATGTTTCATTTGACAAAAATATGTGGGACTGATGCATTATAGTTTTCATGCAGGAACCAGAGATTCTTGGATTCTCGCATACTCTCTTTGATTGAGAGAATCAGATCGAGTATGCATCCCACAGTTGGAGCCAGATGTTGCCAACTAAGTTGTATTTGGTTGGAATATCAAGTGAGTGAGCAAAGTTGAACATGTCACATGTTCATATTCAATGATTTGATGTCCATCGGGCCTTTTTAAGGGCCCCCTTTTTATTTTTATTTTTTCCACATGTCCATGCCCTACGGGGTTTGTAATCAAATGTACTAGCATGGTATTTTTGTAAACGACTTGGTTCCCTAGGAATTTTTGACTAAGTCGGGTATTCCAAGGAGTTTTTTCACTTATTAATTATGTCTTGCATTAGTGCATAACATAATTTTTGAGTTTTTCTCCTGCTCCTCCAAAGCTGGAATGCCTGGTGAGGTTAACGGACCTTAGGTGGTTATTAAAGTCCATGGGTCAATGTATATGAACATGCTAGGCATTATTTTGAGTCGTATGGACATGTGCTAGGTCCCCCTAGGTGTTTTTTTAATTCCGGCGAAAAAAAAAATCGTGTTTTTAAGCCATTTTTTTAATGGTTTAATTATAATTTTTGTAATAGGCATAAAAGTGTGGTCTAGGGTCTTTTTTACCATGGGGGTGCTTGTTTTCTAACTCAGAGCACTCACCATACCCCAAAACCCACTTTCTATAGTCTTAGACCCATTTATTTTTCACTTATGGCAAAAAATCCCCAAAAAGTGAAAAATGGAGAGAAAAATAATAAAAAATCAAAGAAGTCATAAAAAAATAAATCCCAATTTTGCGGGGATTGAAGTGAGATTTATATCAGCACTATTTGAGGAGTGTTAGGAGCTATTTTTTATGACATATGGGCATCCCAAGACATGGGCATGACTCCCCTTTTGTAGCTAGGCGCATTCCTCAAAGCTTGGGCGCATTTACCTTATGGACGAGCCCACGAATTGGGGAAGTGGCAGCCCATTTGTTGGATGTCACTTGGGCTGATTTAGTGCTGGTTGGGGCAGCCCATTAGGTGGGAAATGACAGCCCCATTCACTCCATGAGTTACTCCACCAATTCGCCACTCCTCCTTCACTTGGGCGCACTCCCTCTCTTAGTTTTTCTATAAATTGGAGCAGCTCTCTCCCATTTGTTCTAGTTGGAGTTTGGGAGTTAGAGCTTGCCTTTGTAATTTGATTTTGTACTTGTCATTTTGTTTAATGAAATAAAGAGACTTTGGAGGTCAGTCTTGGTGTTGGGCATGTTATGAGTGGACGAATGTCTTGATTTAAACTGAGGTAACCTGTATTTAAGTTATTTGTTTCTCTTTGCATCAAATCAAGATTTGGGAAGGATCAGTACTGATTTATAAGGGAGGTTAAGTAATTTGTTTATTGTTTAATCTCTTATCTATGCATATGTAGAGATCTTATGTAGATGTTTCATTTGTTTATGAGCATTTTCTTTTGATTTCTTCTATGTATTTTTCTAGATTTGATCTTTGTGTTTCAAATTGATGTGTTTTTCAGGTTGCTTCAAGTGGATGGGTGGAAGATCTTGCTTGCTTCTTCTACTTCTCTAACTTATTTTGCAGATACAGTCCCTCAGCTCACCACTAAGAAGGATCCAAGGCTTCTTAAAGGAAAAAAATGATAAACTAATAAAAACTCTCCATATCTCCTCCTCATTTATTAATACATTTTCTTTGGTTACTGGTTACAAACAAAGAGTATAGTGGTTTGCATTTTGAAGTTTACATTCTGATATATTAATTTAGAAATCTAGTCTAGTTCATTTACAAAGTATTCATCTTCAATAGATTAGATCTCTTGTTATCAAGCATTCTACTTTTCTTTACTTATCAAAAAGTTGTTAAATTTTAAAAGTTTGAAAAGTAGTTCTTAGATCTGATTTTTAAAAGTTTATCTATCTATCATAAGAGCTTAAAATTTGCAGCTCCTTGAGTGTGCAAAGATCCTAAGGAGACAAGCCCCACAATTTGTCTCACTTAGTTCTGTTTTGCATTTTTACGTAGATTTTTACTTAGATTTTTTTGGGTTTTTTGTAGGTGTCTCAAATACACTCTTAAAGTGTTTTTCGTCATCTTTCACTAATATTTTATTTCTAGTTTGCAAAAATTGATGAATAGGAAGGAGGAGATGCTGGCCAAATTTTGAAGATTCAGGCCATCCGGAGCACCATAAACTTTATTTCTCAAAACCGGTTTCTCTTTCCTTCTATTATTGTAAGCCACTGAGTCATTTTAAAAAGAATGGGGCACTTATTTCACATTGCAAAAGACATTTTAAACGAGATCAAGTGGGATAACCAGTGTCCACACCCCATCCCCCCAAGGGGAACTCTGTCGACTCATTTTCGTGGCATGAATTTTTAGTTTAATTTGTTCTTTTCGGCAATTAAATAAAATCAACTAGGGCTTAAAATTAACCTTGTTGGTCTGTTCCATTGGTGGGCCACAAGTTCACTCAGGACCTAGTTTTTCTTCATTTTTTACAATTTTTCACTTTTTTTTACAATCCAAAACACCCCCTTGCTTTCCCGAAGTAAAGTTTCAAGATAAGGGCTTTCCCGAGTATTGGCCCGAAAAGAGACTCTTGGGGCTTTAAAATAGTAAAATTTGTGTTCATAAAAAACTTAAAATTTACAACGCTTTTTCTCCATATGCTTTGTGGTCACTACAGCTCAGTCTGAAAATGTTGATTACACCACAAAGGGAATAAGTGACTAGTAATAGGATCAAACACATTCCAATAAACCACCTATTTGTGAAAATCCGGCACAAACGATTATTCAACTTTGGTGGAAAAATTTCTCAAAGGACGCGCGAACCACTGGGTAGTGACCTTTGGGAAACCGCTAGACTACCCTCGTTTGGTATAATGTTGAACACCTCCTAGAGACTCCGATCCAGCCCCAATGTCTGAGTGAGAAACCACCTTGTTGAATTTCGGACATATTCCCTGTAACTTTTGGTATATTGGGAATCCCCTAGCCTTAAGTAAAAGATCCATTACCACATTAATAATAAAATTAACCAAGAACAATTGCACAGCATTGTCCTTTCAATTTCAAGCACTTTATTTCTGACTCCATTTTTCAGCACTGGTCCACTTATTTATTTTTCATGATGATGGATGTTTTATATTTTCAAATGACAGTGATGATGAACAATGAATGATTTTTTTTTATATATATAGTGCATTGCTCTTGTGTTCACAAAAATTTCAAACTCCTAGATAGGTTGTTTTGTTTTTCATAGATTAAACACCTAGTTTTATTTTTTACTTTTTAGGGTCCACCCCACTTGGTTTCATTGGGAGTGAGCCTAGACGGGAGACTCGAGTTTCAGGTGACGGCACTTGAATATGGCTTGCCCCAAGGCCACACCAACGGCTTGAATATTTTTTCCGCGTTTTCCCAGGTGTGATTCCAGGCGGAAACATTTTGGCACCGTTGTCAGGGATAAGTCTTTTTATTCCCGGAATACGACTTTTGAGTTTTCCTTTTTGTTTTTGCTTTGTTTGATGTATGTAGTGAATTTTTTAAATTGACTAAGAACATCTAGCGACTCCACTGTCAACCAATTTTCCAAGGCATTTTTCAAGAAGGAATCCTCAAGGCTTGCTTTAGTTCATTCCTGAGCTTGAAAAGGTTTACCATAGGAGGAAAAACAAGCTAGCTTCACGAAAAATCCTTGAGGATCTTGGTTCTTAGTCAATTTTTGATATTCACCTTTTATTTTCGGAAAGTAATTTGAATAAACTTAGATGGCTGACATTTTTTATCCTTTTGATTTTAATGCTATAGTTGGGTATCCTTATAATGTTCCAGAGAAAGCCATTGATAAAGTGCCTTCCTTTCAAGGAAACAATTCTATTAGTGCTAATTATCATATCACACATTTTTCCCAATGTTATGACAAGTGGTGCTTGAATGCCAAGCATGAAGATGTAAAAATGAAATTATTTGCTTTATCTTTGGAAGATGATGCTTATGAATGGTTCACTAAGTTGGAAGCTGACAAGTACAAAACTCATAAAGAAATTGAAATTGCTTCCCTTGCCAAATGGGGGGATATCAAAGGAGACTGTTACCTTTTAGCTTCCTTGACCAACACTAAGAAGAATGAAAATGAGACAATGGAAGAATTCAACAAGAAATTTAATGAAATTGTATCAAGACTTCATGCTGATATTAAGCTACCTGACAATTTCATTCTCATTTACTACATGGAGGCCTTTGATGGCGACTTGAAATATCAATTGATGGATAAAGATCCTACCAATTTGAAAAAAAAGCCATGGAGATTGCTGAAAAGATTGATAGAAACATGCTAAGTTGTGGCAAGTCTCAACTTCCTGGTTTCACAAGGGAAAATGTTCCTATGAAGCAAAATGAAAATAAAGAAAAGGCCATTAATGTCGAGACTAAGGATCCTTCAAAGGAACCTTTGAAAGAAATTTCTCAAATCTTGAAAGATGTTGTTTCAACTCAAGCTTCCAACATGACTTCCATATAGAATAGGTTGATCTCCATTGAAATACCTCAAACCAACCAGGTCTCAAGCCAATATGTTCCTAAGCCACAGTATGCTCCTAGACCTCAATATCAAGGAAGGGCACCCATTCAAGATCAAAGTACCCCAAATCCTTTGGAAGCTGTAAATGAATTTTTGGAAGAAGTTCCTCCTTTCTGTAGAGCATGCAATAATTTCCATGAAGAGTCTACACGTGTTGTATTTCAATTCAAAATTGAACAAGATCACTCATAAGCCAGCAGTAGTGTCAGATTATCAAGCGAGCCTGAAAACCAGCCTGAATATATCAACATTTTTGGCCAAACTCACCCTGTCTCCAAAGAAACTTGGGAACAAGCAAGACATTAAAGTCAAGAGAAGGACAAAGCAACCCATAGATTTGGTGAGATGCCTCCACCAGAGAAGATTCTAGAAATGTCAAGGTTTAAAGGTTTAACATATCAAAGAAAGGACAATGTTGGAACATCAAAGTCAAATCAGGATATTCCTAAGGTAACACCTACTCCCACCTCAGATAAGTTTCATGTTGATTTGGCTCATTGGTTTTCTTCTACAAATATTCATGTTCCCATAACTGGCCTTATCAAAATTCCAAGCTTAAGAGAATATTTTATGAAGATAATAGATCCTCCTGAACAAGAAACAACTAAGGCTCCAATTGAATCGACGAAATTAGCTCCTAGTAAAAGAAGAGAAGAACCTAACCTTCAAAAGTTAGTCAATCATGAAGATGATCCTGTTATTTTGCATAGCTTGGATCCTAAAAATGAAGATCACCCTCCTTTCTACATCTCCTTGTTAGTCAATGATATGCTTTTGCATAATTGCATGTCAGATTCTAGAGCCTCTTCTAATGTTATGACCAAAAGGGTTATGGATCAATTGGGCTTAAATACAACTAGACCCTATCACAATGTGTGTGCCATGGACTCAAGGGAGGTTGATACCATTGGTGTCATCCTAAATTTAATTGTTAGGTTGGCTAAGTACCCCAATGTCCATTTGACTATGGATGTGTTAGTGATTGATGTGCCATATAAATGGGGAATGCTTTTATTGAGAAAATGGGCTGCATCTTTAGGAGGGGACATAAGGATGGATTGGTCATATGCTACCATTCCTGCATCAGAACATTCAATGATTAAACTATACAATGAACAGGCTAGGAAATTCCATGTTGAAAACCCACAAAATCTTGTTAATGAGTTTGTACATGAGTCAAACAATTTGGGTAACTATGCCATCTTATCAAACTTCATAGTACCTTTTAAGGAAGCAACTAAAGATGAAAACTTGGATGAAGTATGGAGGATGAGTTTTGATGGGGCATGTTCTAGGACTGTAAAAGGAGTTGGAATTGTTATAATTTCTCCTTCCAAGCAAACATTTAAATTTGCTTCCAGACTTGAGTTTGATGCATCAAATAATGTGGCTGAGTAGGCAACACTTTTGCAAGGGTTAGAAATTGCCAAGGACATGGGGATCAAAATTTTGTCTATTAAAGGAGATTCTGACTTAGTGGCTTCCCAAGTTAAAAGCATCTTTGCATGCAAAAGTGAAAGGTTGAAAAAATATAGGAATGTTGTATGGGATACTATGGAATGGTTTGATGCTTTAGATATCATGGCAGTTTCACGTGAGGAAAACAGTGAGGCAGATCAACTAGCAGTAGCAGCTTCCACACTTCAACCAACTGAGGAATTATTGAAAGGGAATGGGAAATTTGAAATTAACTTTAGACCTTTAATTCCAGACAACATAGATCATTGGCAAGTGTTTGATAGTGACAAGCAAATTCTGAGTTTCATTCATAATCTTCAAGAATTCTCAGATTGCAAGATAACTTATCAGGAAGAAGGAAAAGAGTTTCGGGAGGAAGAGGATCAACCAAGGAACAAAATTCCCAAGGGCATCACTCGACTAGAACATCTTTTTGATAGACAGAATGACCATAAAAAGAAGAATTCAATCAAACCAGGGGAGTTTATTGAAATAAACATAGGAACTGAAACAAAACCAAAAATGATAAAAATTGGAAAAGGCACATCTGAAAAAGAGAGAAAAGACTTGATCGATTTGGTTCATGAATATAGGGATGTATTTTATTTTAGCTATGATGAACTTAAAGCATATCGAGAGGATGTTTTTCAACATACAATCCCTTTCAAACCAGATGTTAAGCCTTTTCGCCAAAAATTGAGGTGAATAAATCCCAAGTTGGCCCCCATGGTTTACAAAGAACTGCAAAGGATGTTGGAAGATGGAATCATTGCTCCAACAAGACATTCCACATGGTGTTCTAACTTGGTAGTTTTCAGAAAGAAAGAAAAAAAAGAATGGGGATATCAGGTTGTGTATTGATTTTAGAAACTTAAACTTGGCATGCATGAAAGATAACTATCCCTTTCCCAACATGGACACTTTACTTCAAAAGGTAACTAGATCAGGAATGATGTCCATGCTTGATAGTTTCTCTGGATATGACCAAGTTCTAGTAAGAAAATAGGATCAGCATAAAACTACCTTTACTACACCTTGTGTAAAGTCCCCATTCCAATAAATTCATGATAGGAAAATTCCATCAATCCTACTAGTTCCCTAGGTTGGATGGAGACATTGGGATTTGTAATAAGGGAGATAATAAATGATGTTTAGACATTAGAATGGAATAAATATTTAATAAATGAGATAAATAAATAAATACAAGATAAAATCAAAGTGGCAATTGATCATGGAGACACATGGAGGGTGTGGGACCCACACAATCTATATTTTCTGGGCCACATGGCAACCTCCTCTTGTCAATTCGAATCCATAAGAAGCCCAACGTTATTTGGATGAGTTGGAAGGATCATACACTTGTCCATATGCATCATAGGTCGTATTGGTATGGAAGTGTAACTCACTTGGAAGAGGAAGAGTCAAGTGAGGAGTTATTGGACACTTGGACTAGATTCCCTAACCTATATGACAACAATGATGAAGATGCTATGAAACCTATGACAAATTGCAGACCTGATTGCTGACATATGAACATTATGACATGTCAGGCCTAAATATAGAATCCAAGGGAGCGCTCAAGGGAGTTAGAGAAGCTCAAAGGATTCCTACTCGAATTGGTGGAAGGTGGAAGACTAGGAAGTGGAGGACACATGGAAAATCATGAACCACTCCCCAATTCAAATTGGCTTGTAGTCTATGGTTGGAATGGGAATCTTAGAAATATAAGGTTGTTTATAAAATATAGGGATCAGGTAAGAGAGGGGATTTTGATCATTTTCAGAATTTGCATTTGTGAAGAGAGCTAGTGGACTGCTTCTCTACTTGCCTTAGCCAATTTCGTGGGTGAAAGATTCCCATCCTAGTTGGTGGTGAGAAAGGTCATTCAAACCTTTCATGAGAGCTTCAATGGATTCTTTTATTGCAGGTGTAAGCTACATGGCAGCTTGTGTTCACTCTTAGTGCAGCTCATTCCTCCAACCATTTCCAGTTTGCCTAGCATATTCATGATCCTTGAGGAGAGGCGCATTTGGTGAGCTATTGTTCTCTTTGGGGGATCTTCTAATGCTCCATTTATTTTTTCATATAATGTAAATGCTCTGTTATTCATGTTCAGAATTGTACCAAGTCGAGAATCCAAGTGGAATGATGTAAATCTTATTATTAAAGAGCAAATGGTGCCAATTTCCCCACTATGTTGATGTATTCCAATAATATGTTGATGTATTCGAATGAACTAGTGAACTATTGATGGATTAATGATGTATGGACTGTTATTTATCTTTTCTACAAGTTTCATATTCATTGCATAAGATTTGGGCGTCATATTGTTCATTTTTAAAGCATTTGGAGAAGATTGCCCATCATTTCCCCCAAGGTCGAAGACTAGTATTTTGCTTCAACACTCCCCCTTAATGAGAAGGATATTCTAACAACATCTGCAGGAGAAAGGAGTCATCAACAACATCATACATGATACATCTATAAATCATTGGAAGCTTTCTTCAATCATCGTCAGTAACTCAAACAGCTACTAGAACATCTTCAATATCTTCAATACTGGAACATTAACATCTTCAGTATTGAGTCTTCATCTTCTGCAGGACTCGATCACTCGATCAACTACAACAACAATATCTAGATCTCTCAATCAAAAGCCTCATCGTATGGATCTCTTGATCAACATCATCAACATCTAGATCTTCCGATCAACAGCCTCATCGTCTGGATCTCTTGATCGACAGCATCATAATCTGCAACACACATGATCCAATTACGGGATGGTCAATCCCTATCAATTTAGGACATAAATCCAAGGACGATGCAATCCTAATCCATGAACTAGAAAACTATGTGAAGGAAGGGCTTACAGAACCAGAGGGAGATGAAGAAAAGGCAAGGCATAAGAAGAACCTGATCAAAGCAAAGAGGATCATTGTTGACTCCATCAAGGATCACTTGATCCCCCATGTGTCTTCCAAGAAGACACCAAAAGAGATGTTTGATGCCTTGACCAGCCTGTTTGAAGGAAAGAACATCAACAAAAAGATGACCTTGAGAAATCAACTCAAGGGTGTGAAGAGCATGAAGTATGAGTCCATGCACTCATACTTCTCCAGAGTATCCTAGATCAAAGAACAACTAGAAGCCATTGGGGATATGATAGAAGAAGCAGAAGTTGTGATGACTACTCTGAATGGTCTCCCCCGAGATTGGGAATCGTTTGTTCATGGCATTTGTGCCAGAAAGAAACTAATCAAGTTTAGAAACCTATGGGAAGAATGTGTCCAAGAAGAAGAAATAATAGTCGTAAGAGAGGAGAAGTTAAATAACGATGAAGATCAAGCTTTAGCTACTCATGCTAAAGGTGGAAAGAAGAGGAAGGAAAACCCTCGTCCCCAAGAGGACTCTCCAAGAAGACCCCAGAAGAAGAGAAGGACCAAAAACGATTTCTCTTCAATTGAATGTTACTCATGCCACAAGACTGGACACATTGCAAGGAATTGTCCAAACAAACATGGACAACATAAGAAGCAGAAGAAGAGGTTTCATGCTCATGCAGTTGAAGATAGTGATGATGATGACAAGACCAAAAATAATGAAGACTCCAGTGAAGAATATGTTCTTATCTCAGCACTCACTGGTTCAGTATCTCATGGAAGTGATACTTGGCTAGTGGATAGTGGAGCTTCAAAGCACATGATAGGATACAAAGAATCCTTATCTTGTCTCATCCAGAAGGAATCTCCACACAAGGTAAAAATCAGAGATGACTACCAATATCCCATCAAAGGTATGGGAGAAGCCTCTTACAAGTTGGACTCTGGGAAGTCCATGAACATGAAAGATGTACTTTATGTACCTGGGTTGAAGAAGAACCTTCTATCTATTTCAGCATTAGATAAGAAAGGCCTTCGAGTTTCATTTGTAGATGATGAAGTTCTCATGTGGCCTAAAGTGAAGACTATTGATGATGCAGTAGTCATTGGAGTAGAAGAAGGAGGAATTTACAAACTAAACGGTCATGCAGATGCAGCAATGATGGCTAGTACCATGAACCCCTATGAGCTATGGCATAGGAGACTAGCTCATGTACACTATAAGGCCTTACCAATTGTAAGTAAGGTAGTAACTAGGTTACCAGAGATCCAGGTGGATCATGAAGGAGTATGCAAAGGGTGTGCTCAAGGGAAGAGTACTAAGAAGCCATTTCCAAGTAGTGATAGCAGGGCGAAAGGTATTCTAGATATCATTCATTCAGACATTTGTGGACCAATGTCCACCACCTCTCTCAACGAGTATGAATATTATTCTTCTTTTATTGATGATTATTCTCGCAAAAACTGGTTTTAATTTCTGAAGAACAAGAATGAAGTCTTTGGAAATTTTAAAGAGTTCAAGGCGCTTGTAGATAATCTCTCCGAAAAGAAGATTAAGATCCCGAGGTCAGACAATGGAGGGAAATATACCTCAGGGGATTTCGAATATTTCTGTAAGCAAGAAGGGATTAAGAGGGAGGTCATTATCCCTTATAATCCACAACATAATGGTGTAGCTGAAAGGAAGAATAGAACGATCATAGAAGCAGTAAAGGCTATGATCCACGATCAAGACTTACCCATGCATCTATGGGCCGAAGATGCCAGAACCGCAGTCTATGTTCAGAACAGGATATCCCATAGTGCTCTTGGAAACAAGATCCCATAAGAGATGTTCACCGAGAAGAAGCCTAAAGTTAGTCATCTGAAGATATTTGGATGTCTGGTGTTCATCCACATTCCAAAGGAGAAGAGATCGAAACTAGAGCCTTCAGGTGTTAGAAAAATAGGATCACGGAGCAATAACAATAAACAGAAATGCAAAAATAATCACACATACACATTACAAGAGAGACACAGATATATCGTGGTTCACCCAACTTGGGCTACGTCCACACTGAAGTTTTCAGTCCTTATTATTATACCGTCCAGCAAAATGAAGGGATACAACCTGCAGCACAGCCGTTGCACTTCCTCTTCACTGTCTCAGAGTCTCTCTTCTGATCTCAGAGATCTTTACAATGCATAAAACCTAATACATCAACCCTAGCCGTATTACAATGTCTTTCTTTTATAAGGGAAATACAATGGGAAAATACAATGGGTTACCCAAAACCATGGGCCTGAAAACTATTGGAGAAAACAGCCCCAAAAAATTTTCTCGGGGGCGTTGGCATGAGTGTACAGTCCTCTGGGGTGCACGGCTTAGACAATATCATCTATGAGATTGAAGATCTGGCTCCACAACCAACATTAGGGAAGAAGGGAATATTTATGGGTTATAGTGAGAAATCTAAGGTTTACCTCATATACATCCTAGGATTCTGTTAGATCGAGATTAGTCGGGATGTCACATTTGATGAAGATTCAGCCTTCAACAAGTCTAAGAAGACTCATGAGGATGAAGAGGAGAAGGAGGCTCCCAGAAGTGCAGAATCAACCAAAGAACCAATTCTAAATATTGAAGGAGATCCTACCCCAGAGGATCATGACATGGCAGAACCTCAGAGACCTGAGGAGATATCTCGAAAGAGAAGACCATCCTGGGCACACGAATTAATCCAAGATGCAGGAAATTATGGTGCCCCAGAAGGCTCCAGTAGAGAGAGCAAGAGACCAAGGCCATACTCCAGCTATGTTTCCTTAATGTGCAATCTTGTTGAAGAAGAACCAGCTTGTTTTGAAGAAGCAGTAAAGAAGAAGGAATGGCCTGATGCCATGAATGAAGAATAACAGTCCATCATCAAGAATGATGTTTAGGATGTGGTTCCAAGACCAAAGGACAAATCGGTTGTTTCATCAAAATGGATCTTCAAAACAAAACATTTAGCAGACAGAAGCATTGAAAAGTACAAGGCAAGATTTGTAGCCCGAGGATTCTCGCAAAAGGAAGGAATTGACTATGAGGATACTTTTGCCCCAGTAGCCAGATATACTTTCATTAGAACCATTCTTTCCTTGGCAGCCGAGATGAAATGGAAGCTACATCAAATGGATGTGAAGACTGCTTTCCTGAATGGAAATATAGAAGAGGAAGTATATATTGAGCAACCAAAGGATTTGAAGTAGAAGATAATAAGTCACATGTATGCAGGTTGAAGAAAGCACTGTATGGGTTGAAGCAAGCTCCCAGAGCATGGTATGGAAGAATTGACAGCTTCCTGATGAGCTTGGGCTTTACCAAGAGTAAAGCAGATTCTAATCTTTACTACAAGATTATGAACGATGAACCCATGATACTATTATTGTATGTGGATGACTTATTCCTGACTGGAGAAGACAAGCCTATTGTTGAATGTAAGAAGAGGCTTGCAGCAGAATTCAAGATGAAATACCTTGGCAAGATGCACTATTTTCTAGGTCTTAAGGTATGGCAGTTTCCAGACGAGATTTTCCTAAGTCAAGGAAAATACACAGTAGAGATCCTAAAGAGATTTGGGATGCTAGATTGCAAGTCCATGACCACTCCGATGGTGAGAAATTTGAAGCTTCTGAGTTATGCTTCTTCAGAGAAAGTGGATGTCACCATGTATAGACAGATTATTGGATCATTGATGTATTTGACCAATACTCGTCCAGATATATGTTTTGCGGTAAACACTTTGATTCAGTATATGGTGGAAGCCAGGAATGTTCACCTGATTGCAGCAAAACATGTGATGAGATATTTGAAGGGTACATTGGATTATGGACTCGGATATACCTCAGATAGACTGTATGGGTACATAGACTCAGATTCAGCTGGAAGTGCTGAAGACAAAAAGAGCACTTCAGGATGTTGCTTTAGTTTGGGATCAGGTGTGATCTCATGGCTGAGTAGAAAGCAACCATGTGTTTCACTCAGTACAGCGGAAGCTAAATATGTTGCAGCTTGTTCAACTTGTGGTGAAGCAGTGTGGCTTCGCAAGATGTTGACAGGATTGTTCGATGCAGAGATTGATGCTACAGAGATACTCTGTGACAACCAGAGTTGCATCAAGTTGACAGAAAATCCTGTGTTTCATGATAGATCGAAGCACATCGAGATTAAGTTCCACTATATCTGGGATAGGGTGCAGAGGGGAGCTGTGAAGCTCGAGTATGTTCCTACAGAGGAACAAGTTGCTGATGTGCTGACTAAGCCTCTGGATCATGTGAAGTTTGAGTACTTTCGAGACAAGCTTGGTGTGGTCCAAAGGGACCTCTCTAGAAAGAGAGATTGATAGAGATCCTATCTGAAAGGATAGATTCCTCTCCAGGAGGGACGAAAGATCAGTATTGGCTGACTGATGGTTCCAGCTCTCACGAGCTGATGCCTGTTCAGAGGGATGGATGTCTCTCCAAGGGTGAGGGAAGATCAATACTGGTTGACTGATGGTTCCAGCTCTCACGAGCTGATGCCTGTCCGGAGGGATGGATGCCTCTCCAAGGGTGAGGGAAGATCAGTACCGGTTGACTGATTGTTCCAGCTCTCATGAGTTGATTCCTATCTGAAGGGATGGATGCCTCTCCAAGGGTGAGGGAAGATCAGTACTAGTTGATTGATGGTTCCAGCTCTCACGAGATGATGCCTGTTCGGAGGGATGGATGCCTCTCCAAGGGTGAGGGAAGATCAGTACTAGCTGACTGATGGTTCCACCTCTCACGAGCTGATGCCTGTCCAGAGGGATGGATGCCTCTCCAAGGGTGAGGGAAGATCAGTACTGGCTGACTAATGGTTCCAACTCTCATGAGTTGATGCCTCTCCAAGGGTGAGGGAAGATCAGTACTTAGTTACTAATTGTTTTTGTAGGTGTTTCGGCTGATGGTGCTGCTGATGAGGATGCTCCAGCAGATGGTGTTCCAGCTGACGATGATGTTGTTCCAGCTGATGGTGTTGTTGATGAGGATGTCCCAGCATATGGTGTTCCAGCTGATGAGGTTGCTTACAGCAGAATATGTTCCAACTGATGGTGTTGCTGATGAGGATGTCCTAGCAGATGGTGTTCCAGCTGATGGTGTTGTTGATGAGGATGTCCAAGCATATGGTGTTCTAGCTAATGAGGTTGCTAACAGCAGAATATGTTCCAACTGATGGTGTTGCTGATGAGGATGTCCTAGTAGATGGTGTTCCAGCTGGTGAGTTTGCTGACAGCAGAAGATGTTCCAACTGATGATGTTGCTGATGAGGATGCTCCAGCAGAAGAAGTTCCAATTGACGAAGATGTTGTTCCAGTAGATGATGTTCCAGCAAGAGGATGATTGTTGATGATGATGCTGGTGATGATGATCATATTTCATCAGATGATGATGTTGCTACTCCGCAGATGATGCCCAAGACAAATGATGATCCAAATCCTTCCTATGACATATAGAAGTTCACAAGTCAGTTGTGCAGATGTTGTTACCCGCAAAATACCTTCCTAGTTAAGAGGGAGTGTTAAAATAATGTAACTGTAGAAGATATTCTATTTATATTATTGTATTCCTCCTCCGGGAGATGATGGTAATGTAATTAATAATGTAAAGGTCATTGAAAGAATCAATTTAAACCATAGGACATGTGTCGTCTTAGAAAAGCCCCTAAAAGATTATTATATTATGTAATTTACCAGTCAAATAGAGAAGTCAACCCTATTGGGGAATTTGTCACCTCAACGGAAGAATATAAATAAAGGACTTCTCTCTCACTTCTAATCACTCATTCACTCAAGCAAGTCCGCATTAGTGAAGAAGAGAGGTGCGCACAAGTGGAGGAGTAGCTGATTTGTCTTGGGGATCTTTTGTACTTTGTGATTTCTATATTGAGGAAGGCTTTGTTGGGTTTTCTACCCCAAGAGGGTTTCCCAAGATAAATTGTGTCTCTTGTATTTTATGTTGTTCTTGTTTATCTTTCAATAATTGTTTATATGATAAATGTTATTCAAGTAAAAAATAACATCGACCTCATCATCGGAACAGGTATCCTCATCATCGAAACAGGTAACCTCATCATCGATACAGGTATCCTCATCATCGATACAAGTATCCACATCATCAATACAGGTATCCTCATCATCGACCTTACCGTCGGTATAGGAAACCTCATCATCAATACAGGTGTCCACATCATCGATACCAGTATCCAAATATCATTATCGACCACATCAAGGAGGGTCCTTTTTAACTACATCAAGCTTGTCTCGGAAATACTCAACCTTTACTCGAGATAGGGGTTTGGTCAATACATCAGCAACTTGCTCATCAATGCTCACACAATCAAGCTTTATAGCTCCTTTCTGCACCATATCCCGTATATAGAAATATCATATCTCTATGTGCTTTGACTTATCATGGAACACTGGATTCTCCGTCATCTTGATACAACTTTGGTTGTCACATAGGATCACAGTGGAGTCCATCTCTAAGTCAAATAGTCTCGATAATAGCTCCCGAAGCCATATGGCTTCACAACTAGCAGAGCAAGCTGCTATATATTCCGCTTCAGCTATGTTGAGAGCCACAATAGACTGCTTCCTTCTAAACCACAAGATCATGGAAGATCCTAGACAATAACATCCACCCGATGTGCTATTACTGTCTGAGACACTTCCAGCCCAATCTGCATCTATATAACCATACAGTCTGAAGTCATGATCTCCAAGATAATATAGTCCAAATTCTATCATACCTTTTAGGTCCCTCATCACATGCTTTGCAGATATCAGGTGAACACATATAGGCTCAACTAGATACTGACTCAGGGTGTTCACGGCAAAGCATATATCTGTCCTGGTATTCGTTAGATACATCAGCAACCCAATAATTTGTCTGTACTGAGTCACATCCACTAATTCTGACGATTCATCAGTAAACAACTTCAAGTTAGTGTCCATGGCAGTGGCCATGGATTTACATTCCAACATATCAAATATTTTCAAGATTTCCACAACATACTTTCCGTGGTTGAGAAAGATTCCCTCTAGGCCTTGCCATACTTCCAGACCTAGGAAGTAATGCATCAATCCGAGATCTTTCATCTCAAATTCTGTAGCTAGCTTCTTCTTGCTTTCCATGATATGTTTCTCATTTCCTGTCAGAAATAGATCATCCACATACAGTAATAGTATGACAGGTTCATCATCCATAACCTTAAGGTAAAGGTTAGGGTCAGCTTTACTTTTGGTAAAGCCCAAGCTTGTCAAGAATCTATCTATTCTTCCATACCAAGCTCTAGGAGCTTGTTTCAATCCATACAAGGCCTTCTTTAGTTTGCATATTTAAGTTCTTCTATCTTGAACTTCAAATCCTTGTGGTTGATCCATGTACACTTCTTCCTCAATTACACCTTTCAGGAAGGTTGTCTTCACATCCATTTGGTGTAAGCTCCATTTCATCATGGATGCAAGTGCCATGATGGTTCTAATGGAAGTGTACCTTGCAACTGGTGCAAATGTTTCTTCGGTGCAAATGTTTCTTCATAGTCAATTCCCTCTTTCTGAGAGAATCCCCTGGCCACAAATATTGCCTTATACTTTTCAATGCTACCATCCGCGACATGCTTTATCTTGTATATCCACTTGAAGGATACCACACTCTTGTCTTTTGATTTGGGAACTACATCCCAAACATCATTCTTCATTATTGACTGGTATTCCTCCGTCATTGCTTCTACCCATTCTTTCTTATGAACTGCTTCTTCATAACTGGTAGGTTCTTGATCTACAAGATCACACATCAAAGCCACATAGCTGGAGAATGGCTTTGGTTTCTTGCTCACTCTTGTGGAGCATTCTAGAGCTCCATACTTTTCTGCTTCATGTATGATTTCTCTTGCCCATGCTGGCTTTCTCTTCCGTAATATGTTCATAGAAGGGGGTTCTTGAGGTTCTATCATATCATGGTATTCTGGTGTTTCCTCTTCAGGGGAGGGAGCAGCTTTTGTAATTCTAAGAGGTATATCTTCTTCGTATACTTCTTTATATTGGCACTTTCTGGATCTTTTGAGAGAAATTTCTTCATCAAATGTTACATCTCTACTAATTTCCATGTGATGGAATCCTGAGATGTATATTCTAAATGATTTGGATGCTTCACAATACCCAACAAATATTCCCTTCTTTCTGGAAGGGTCCAACTTAATTCTCTTTTCTTTTGGTATGTGAACATATACAGAGCACCCAAATATCTTGAGGTGGCTTACCTCGGGCTTCTTTCCTGTGAACACTTCTTCTGGAGTCTTGAATCCAAGGGCACTATGAGACAATCTATTTTGAACATAAATTGTTGTCCTTGCTGCTTCAGCCCATAGATGCATAGGAAGATCTTGATCATGTATCATTGTCTTCACTGCTTCCATAAGGGTTCTATTCTTTATTTTCACAACACCATTTTGTTGAGGATTTTAGGGAGTGGTTAGTTCCCTCTTGATTCCAGCTTCTTTACAAAATACTTCAAAATATTTTGAAGTGTATTCTCCACCATTTTCTATTCTGAGTGTCTTGATTCTTCTTTCTGAATGGTTTTCTATCAGTGCCTTGAATTCCTTGAATTTTCCAAAACTTCATCTTTTCCTTTTAGGAAATATATCCAAGTCTTTCTTGAATAGTCATCAATAAATGTAAGGAAATATTCATAGCCACCCAGAGATGTGGAGGGCATTGGACCACATACATCTGAATGGATCATGAGGTAGTTCTATAACTACTTTTCTCACATGAGGTAGTGCTTTGTAGTTGAGGTGAGAAATCCTCCTATGCCATAGCTCACTTGGGCTAGTGGCTTCATAAACAAGGGTTGCTTCTGAATGTCACTTGAGTTTGTATAGTCCTCCTTCTTCTTCACCAATGACAACTGCATCTTCAATTGACTTTCTTTTGGGAGACATAAGTACTTGTCCATCTATGAATGCAACCCTATAACCTTTCTTATCTAATGTTGAGATAGAAAGTAGGTTCTTCTTCAATCTTGGTACATATAAAACTTCCTTCATCTTCATGGGGGTTCCAGAATCAAGCTTGTAGCTTGCTTCACCAATTCCTTTGATAGGATATTGATAGTCATCTCCTAATGATACCTTTTGAGGAGAGGACCTTTCTTCAAGTCTTGATAAAGTTTTATTTTGTCCTGTCATGTGCTTGGAAGCACCACTATCAATAATCCATGTATCTTCTCCAGGTGTTACAGACCCAAAGAGTGCAGAGAATAGAACATACTCTTCTACATCTTCTTCTTCTATCTTAGTTCTTTTTCTTTGAGGTCTTTCTTCTTCTTCTTCCTCACTATCATATTCTGCTCGATGTGCTTGATGTCTTCTGTGACGGAAATTTTTCTTGTGTTCCCCTTTATTTGATGGACAATCTCTGGCAATGTGTCCTATTTTTTGGCAAATGTAACATTGGAAAGAGGAGTAGTCTTTTCTTGAATGGTTCCCTCTTTTCTTATGGAACTTCCTGGGAGGTTGAGACTCCTTGTTGTTAAAATAATGTAACTGTGAAAAACATTCTATTTATATTATTGTATTCCTCCTCCGGGAGATGATGGTCATGTAATTAATAATGTAAAGGTCATTGAAAGAATCAATGTAAACCCTAGGACATGTGTCGGGGTAGAAAAACCCCTAAAAGATTATTATATTATGTAATTGACCAGTCAAGTAGAGAAGTCGGCCATGTTGGGGAAATTGTCACCCCAACGGAAGAATATAAATAAAGGACCTCTCTCATTTGTCATCACTCATTCACTCAAGCAAGTTCGCATTAGTGGAGAGAGAGAAGTTCGCACAAGTGGAGGAGTAGCTGTTTTGTCTTGGGGAACTTTTGTACTTTGTGATTTCTATATTGAGGAAGGCTTTGCCAGGGTTTTCTCCATTTGTGGTTTCCTCGAGAGAATATTTGTGTTCATTGTGTTTATGATGTGCTTGTTTATCTTTCAGTGATTGATTATCTATATGCTATATGTCGTTCAAGCAAAAACTAACATGGTATCAAAGCGGGCCTAAAAGATTACATTGTACAGCCCCTGTAACTGCAGAAGCTATGGTTTCTTATTCCGGGAGCTACCTCCACAATTTTGTCGGAAAAGAGGGTGGATCTAACTCGCCTCCCTAGGGCGCATTTTCCTATCGAAGCAGAATTTCATTCCAAGCATTTTCATTTTTGGGTCCCCCATTGTAGCCCGGGAGAACTAGGGCATCAGGTTTTTGGATCATTTTCTCATTGATTTTGGAAAAAGGAGTACTTTGCTCAACTCACCTTGAGGAGGCGAATTTTCTCATCCAATTAGTTTTCCAAAATCCCGAAGTCAGAAAATTAGGGTTTCTCTAACAAACCCTAGGTCAGGAAGGAGCAGATCTTAGAAGCGCAAATTTTCTGGTAAGTCTCAAATATATTCTTATTTCCATTTGAGGTTCTCATTATAGCAAAATGACAAGCAACACCAAGCTTGATGAGAAGCTTGAGGGAGCTGAGAACTTCAGATCCTGGAAGTATAGAGTCATGCTCATCCTTGAGGAGCATGAACTAGAAGACTATGTGAAGGAAGGACTTACAAAACAAAAGGGAGATGAAGATAAGGCAAGGCATAAGAAGAATCTGATCAAAGCAAAGAGGATCATTGCTAATTCCATCAAGGATCACTTGATCCCCCATGTGTTTTCCAAGAAGACACCAAAAGAGTTGTTTGATGCCTTGACCAACCTGTTTGAAGGAAAGAACATCAACAGGAAGATGACCTTGAGAAATCAACTCAAGGGTGTGAAGAGTATGAAGTCTAAGTCCATGCACTCATACTTCTCTAGAGTATCCCAGATCAAAGAACAACTAGAATCCATTGGGGATATGATAGAGGATGCAGAAGTTGTGATGACTACCCTAAATGGTCTCCCCCGAGATTGGGAACCATTTGTTCATGGCATTTGTGCCAGAAAGAAACTGATCAAGTTCAGAAACCTATGGGAAGAATGTGTCCAAGAAGAAGAAAGAATAATCGTAAGAGAGGAGAAATTAAATGACGATGAAGATCAAGCTTTGGCTACTCATGCCAAAGGCGGGAAGAAGAGGAAGAACAACCCTTGTCCCCGAGAGGACTCTCCAAGAAGACCCCAGAAGAAGAGAAGGACTAGGAAGGATTTCTCTTCAATTGAATGTTACTCGTGCCACAAGACTGGACACATTGCAAGAAATTTTCCAAACAAATATGGACACCACAAGAAGCAGAATAAGAGATTTCATGCTCATGCAGTGGAAGATAGTGATGATGATAACAAGATCAGAGATTATGAAGACTCCAATGAAGGATATGTTCTTATCTCAACACTCACTGGTTCAGTATCTCATGGAAGTGATACTTGGCTAGTGGATAGTGGAGCTTCAAAGCACATGACGGGATACAAAGAATCCATGTCTCACCTCATCCAGAAGGAATCTCCGCACAAGGTAAAACTCGGAGATGACTACCAATATCCCAACAAAGGTAAGGGAGAAGCCTCTTACAAGTTGGACTCTGGGAAGTCCATGAACATGAAATATGTACTTTATGTACCTGGGTTGAAGAAGAACCTTCTATCTATTTCAGCATTAGATAAGAAAGGTCTTCGAGTTGCATTTGTAGATGGTGAAGTTCTCATGCAGCCTAAAGGGAAAACTATTGATGATGTAGTAGTCACTGGAGAAGAAAAAAAAGGACTTTACAAACTGAAGGGTCATGCAAATGCAACATTGATGGCTAGTACCATGAACCCCTGTGAGCTATGGCATAGGAGACTAGCTCATGTACACTATAAGGCCTTACCAATTGTAAGTAAGGTAGTGACTAGATTACCAGAGATCCAGGTGGATCATGAAGGAGTATGCAAAGGGTGTGCTCAAGGGAAGAGTATGAAGAACCCATTCCTAAGTAGCGACAGCAAAGCGAAAGGTATTCTGGATATCATTCATTCAGACATTTTTGGACCAATGTCCACCACCTCTCTAAGCAGGTATGAATATTATGCATCCTTCATTGATGGCTACTCGCAAAACATGGATTTACTTTCTGAAAAAATAAGAATGAAGTCTTTGAAAAGTTTAACGAGTTCAAGGCACTCATAGAGAATCTCTCTGAAAAGAAGATTAAGATCCTGAGGTCAGACAATGGAGGGGAATATACCTTAGGGGATTTCAAATATTTTTGTAAGCAAGCAAGGATTAAGAGGGAGCTCACTGTTCCTTATAATCCACAACAAAATGGTGTAGCCAAAAGGAAGAACAGAACGATCATAGAAGTAGTGAAGGCTATGATCCATGATCAAGACTTACCCATGCATCTATGGGCAGAATCTTCCAGAACCGCAGTCTATGTACAGAATAGGATCTCTCATAGTGCTCTTGACAACAAGACCCCAGAAGAGATGTTCACCGGGAAGAAGCCTGAAGTCAGTCATCTGAAGATATTTGGATGTCCGGTGTTCATCCACATTCGAAAGGAGAAGAGATCAAAACTAGAACCTTTAGGGAAGAAGGGAATATTTGTGGGTTATAGTGCCATCTAAGGCTTACCGCATATACATCCCAGGATTCTACCAGATCGAGATTAGTTGGTATGTCACATTTGATGAAGACATAGCCCTCAACAAGTCTAGGAAGACTCATGAGGATGAAGAGGAGCAGGAGGCTCCCAGAGTTGCAGAATCAACCAAAGAACCAATCCAAAATATTGAAGGGGATCCTATTCGAGAGGATCATGACATGGCAGAACCTCAAAGACCTGAGGAGATACCTCATGAGGAGATATATCGAAAGAGAAGACCAGCCTGGGCATGCGAATTAATCCAAGATGCAGGAAATTATGGTGCCCCAGAAGGATCCAATAGAGAGAGCAAGAGACCAAGGCCATACTCCAACTATGTAGCCTTGATGTGCAATCTTGTTGAAGAAGAACTAGCTTGTTTTGAATAAGCGGTAAAGAAGAAGGAATGGATGGATGCCATGAATGAAGAGTATCAGTCCATCATCAAGACTGATGTTTGGGATGTGGTACCAAGACCGAAGGACAAATAGGTCGTTTCATCAAAATGGATCTTCAAAACAAAACATTTAGTAGATGGAAGCATTGAAAAGTACAAGGCAAGATTTGTAGCCTGGGGATTCTCGCAAAAGGAAGGAATTGACTATGAGGAGACTTTTGCCCCGGTAGCCAGATATACTTCAATTAGAAACATTCTTGCCTTAGCAGCCAAGATGAAATGGAAGCTACATCAGATGGATGTGAAGACAACTTTCCTGAATGGAAATATAGAAGAGGAAGTATATATCGAGCAACCAAAAGTATTTGAAGTAGAAGATAATAAGTCACATGTATGCAGGTTGAAGAAAGCACTGTATGGGTTGAAGCAAGCTCCCAGAGCATGGTATGGAAGAATTGACAGCTTCCTGATGATCTTGGGCTTTACCAAGAGTAAAGCGGACTCTAATCTTTATTAGAATATTATTGATAATGAACCCATGATACTATTACTGTATGTGGATGACTTATTTCTGACTGGAGAAGACAAGCCCATTATTGAATGTAAGAAGAGGCTTCACTACTACATTTTTGGCCTTTAGGGGGGGTTGTCTTCCACCCCCAAAAGTGACCTAGGGGGGGGGGGTTGGCTTTGGGGGTGGTTTTGGCAAAACCGCCCCTAAAGGCACCGATGTTAAAAGTTTTTCTCTTTAAGGACGGTTTTTGACGAGATTGGAACCGCCCCCACTTTTGGGGGCGGTTTGTGACCCCCCTCATAGAGGTCTACAGTGGCGGTTTTAAACCCCCCTTGTAGACCCCTTCGTAGAGACCTACGGGGGTGGTTTTGAACCCCCTTCATAGAGACCTACGAGGGCGGTTGTGAACCCCCCTCATAAGCCCCCTCCTACAAACCTATAGGGGCGGTTTGAAACCCCCCTTATAGAGGACTATAGGGGCAGTTTCAAACCCCCCTTGTAGAGGCCTATAGGGGTGGTTGTGAACCTCCCTCGTATAGTCCTATAGGGGTGGTTTGGAACCCCCCTTGTAGAGGCCTATAGGGGTAGTTTAGAACCCCCCTCGTAGAGGCTTATAGGGGTGGTTTTGAACCCCCCTCATAGAGGCCTATAGAGGCAGTTTGAAACCCCCCTCGTAGATGCTTATAGGGGCAGTTTGGAACCCCCCTCATAGAGGCCTACAGAGGTGGTTTGAAACCCCCCTCGTAGTGACATATGAAGGTGGCTTAGAACCCCCCTCGGAGAAACATACAAATACGGTTTGAAACCCCCTCTATAGCCATAATAAATCATAATAAAATATATTTTATTAAAAATATCAATATTGCAATATCAATAGGGTACGGAGGAATCGAACCACCATCCTCCTGCTTGTAAGGCAGGTGCTCTACCATTGAGCTAGCACCCTTTAAGAATTAGGGAGATGAGCAATATTAACACCCATATTGCATTATTTTTAAGTCTAAGAAAAGACAATAAGAATGTTCAGGAGATGATTGTAACAGGATATCCATATGTACCCAAATATCTACAAATTATCATGCAAGAATAACCTGCTCTTTGCAATCCTCACAAGGCATAAGAACTATAATTCCAAACTTTTCGATTACTTACTAAAACAACAAAAATGTTGAAAAAAATTGCATACAATTTGCAGAACAAATTTCAATCATGTGATATGCATTTCATAACATAGTGCAGTGATTCTTATTGTAGACATGACATATATGCCAAAAAAATGCTCGCCATTAGCAAAATTGGATAAGTATTGAAAACTGGGCCTACGTTCCTTGTCATGCTCTCAAATCCAAAATGGCATATATTAAAAAAGAATTCCTTCATAGCAAATCCAAACATAAAAAACTTTGAGGATACAGGAAAATACCAATATTGCAATATCAATAGGGTATTTTCCAAGACTTTCCTGATTACATCCAGGAATAGATAGAATTCTAACCCTAATGTACAGGTTTATCCCTTATGGAAAGAGTTAAAATACATCATATATATCTAATCCAACTACAAAATAACTAGACATACTCGTGAAGCTGAGACAAAAATTCATAAATGGGACTAGGATGTTAAAAACTGCAATTTACACAAAACGCAAGCTGTTCGGATACAAATTACAAATGAAGAAATTGGTAATAATGTGAGCTCACTTGTCGTGGTTGGGAGAAGGATGTACAGGTTATGAATGAAGGACCTAGCCATGTCTGACTTTCCGTATTGGAGAAATTGTGGACAGAGAAATAGCAGCTCACCTGTGCTAGCAGCTCTTGTTAAATCCTCCAAAGCCTTAAGCATAAGGTTTACAAGCTTTGGAGCTTCAGGGTGGTACAAGTCAATTACTTGGATGGTGGTAGTCAAAGCTTGAACCATCCCTGCATCAATCATTGTATTTTCCATATCAGGAGAGCAACCTGGTACCTGTGGATTACCTGATGATGTATTGTTTGATAACATGGAGTTTACCAAATCCACAAAATCCACTACCTTCTTATTAGGAAATTGAGCATGCTTGGAAGATTCCTTCGCAGAATTTGAGGCCATATGGAGGGCTCTCACAATTTCAGAGATTACTCTTCTTCTGCCTTCACTGGAACGACCACATACTACCACCAAAAACCAAGAAGCTTTCTCAGATAGAGCTTCTCTCTCCACTCTTCACCATTGCTTTCAAATTTTTTGTCCACAGGATAGGGCAAAAGCCGATGCAACACATGATACAAAAGGCCACCGTGTCCAGAGAACTCAGCTCCTTGGCAAGGCCCACGACCTTGACTACTTTTTGAATCCCACCACAGGACTACACTAACTGCGTGTATATACATGAGAATAATGTCACTCATCAACTTCAAAATAAAAGCAACTTTTTCCAACCCTGCAGAACTTTCAGAAACCTTGTCACTTTCTAATTTTGTTGATTCATCAAGCTTTGCTTTTCCTTTTTCCTTTGGAGCAGATTCATCAAGCTTTGCTTTTCCTTTTTCCTTTGGAGCAGATTCATCAAGCTTTGCTTTTCCTTTTTCCTTTGGAGCAGATTCATCAAGCTTTGCTTTTCCTTTTTCCTTTGGAGCAGATTCATCAAGCTTTGCTTTTCCTTTTTCCTTTGGAGCAGATTCATCAACCTCCATGGCTGTTGTTGAACCTGTGCATTCATCCTCCTGTGTTGGTGGCGGATAGTGCAATATAACCTCTAAAAGTTGGTCTATAACTTGTGTAAAGATATGAGGAATTTTCTTATGACCCTTGGCAGATTTACCTAGCCCATCATGTGGCTTGCTTACATCAGGCACCCGACCAAAATCAACAGATGGAACTCCTACTTCAGTCTGTCCAGAACCTTTGCCTTTATCTTTTTATTTTTCATTCTCCTTCAATTTCTCCTTCTCTTTACCTTTCTTCTTATCCTCTTTCTCCTTTGAAAAAATGATATTTGGCCTTCCTCCCACTGTCTGTAATTGACAAACCATAGCAACAGCCTGCATAAAAATTGTTGGATCTCGAGAAATGACTGGAGCCATAGACGTCAAAAATGTTCGAGGAGAAACACAACCACCATGACGATTTAAAATGTTCATTAGAGTCTGCCTTATCTCTACCTCCATGGTAATCTAAAGAGTCTGAGGATCCTCAAGAATATGGCTTATAATAGCTGCTGCCACACTATCGAAGCCTAGGAAAAAACAACTTCTAGGAAGACTCAAAAGGGAAGACAATCCACCTCTCTCTAGAAACTGCATTGCCATAGAATGCGACTTTGTTAGTCTAGCACACAACTGAAGAACTGGCTGTACTGTAGCTGCTGGAAGGTGCAGCTGCAAATAGTTGCAAGAAATATTAATTACTCTATGTTGTTCATCTGTTGTCATGTATCCCAAAGGTTTTCCTAAAATTTTCATGAATGGACTATTTCCTTTGATGTTGTCATCCAAGGAAGACTTTTTACTGTTATCCATAGCACCTGCACCAGCTAAGGCTGTATCTTCAGACTTAGACACAACTAAAGTTCCTCGCATAGCTACAGTGTTCTGAACATCTGGAGTAAGTTGGAGCTTGCATTGCAGCATATGGTCAAGTATAATCAATAAGGCAGTCACCCACTTAGGAACTGAAACTTTTCCCCCTGTCACGTAAATTGGCATAAAATTCGTCAATAAGTCCAATGTGACACCAACAAGTCCATTCTCTGCTCCTATTTCTCTTGTACTACTGTCTTCACTCAAAACTAATGCCAAAATATGAGAAATACTTGATAATGGACTAGTGTCTTTTTCAGATCCCTTTACCTTACAAAGCTTTAGTTGTTGAATGAGAAAGGAAATAACTCTCAGACGGTACTAGCCTTTGTTTTGGCTGCACAATATCACAATCAAATCAGTCATGGAAAAAGCAATGGCGTTTGTACTTTGCAACAGATTCATACACGTGGTTAAGATATCCTCAACGGGAGGATTTTCTAGAGGCTTCTCTTCATAAGAAGCCTCTGTTCCTTTTTCATTGGCATTGTCTTTGGGAGCCTCTAAATTACCCAGTGATAGGGAAAGAACTTGGGCAAGTTCATCATCTTCTTGTGATGGCTCCTCAGGATGACTGAAGAGCCACTCCATAGCCAGTTCAACACTATTTGTTTCAACACACCTCAATACTTCCTCTGCCCTAGACCTTGGAAATTCCATGTCAACCATCATAGAAATGGAAGACTAATCAGGTGGATGACCTCTAAAACGTTGACTTGTGCTTCCAGGAATACCATTTCTACTTCCTTTGGCATCACCTATGGCAGAGTATACATGGGTAATAATGGAAAGCACAGAGGTAATCAAAGATGGACTGCAGTGACAAAACATTGGATTGTTCTAGATAGGTAGAACAACATAGAGAACTTGAGCTTGTAGTGTGTAGATAAAAGCCTTTGGGTCCCTTGGAACAGTGAAAGACCCTCCAACAACTGGTTGCACTAACAGTTGTGATGCAGATGGCACAGTTAACAGCAAAGAAGAATTCACAAGGTATTCCAAGAGCCTGCAGTAGCTTCGTAATATTTCTAACAACCAAGGAGCATGCTCTAGCTTGTCGTTTTCATTCCCTTTGTCATTTTCAGTTTCCATTCTTCGCTGTGACATAAATGGTACTGTCCATAGTAAATGACCCGTTTCTTCAAAAGTAGTCAAAAGACTTTTAATTGTACCATGAGCATAGAAACAATTCACTACTGTTGTATTGCACATGCGCTTACGGTTGTCATATATAGCTGCTATCATGTCATCCACAACTTTACCCAAGTACCGGCACTTTGAAGAAAGTGATGATTCAAACTCAGATGAACTACAATTCTCATCCACATCAAGACTGTCATGAAAATTTTGGGGAAGAGAAACCACCACGCTCTTGGATGCCCCACTAAGTGATCTTGCTTCATCACGACGTTGATTGGGCACTACCAATACCTTCACAAGAGTCAAATAGAATGATCGCATTGCAGATGCCAACTTATTCATAGTCTCAAAGTCAAGAAGATCAGATGATTTCCTTTTAATTTCTTGGGCTTGAGATGTTTCACCTGCACTTACAGAGACTCCAATGTCAACCTCTGATGCATCTGCATGTCGCCCAAGCCGACCAAGATGCATTCTTGAAATCCCTTCAATAACATGATCCCTTCTTCTATGGCGATGCAATCCTGTTTGTGTAACAGAAAGGTATTCAGGTTCAATGGACCAGTGAGCAGCAGATCCATTCCTCATAGACACTGGGTTCACATACCGAACAACTGAAACTGTGTTGGGGTCACTTCTAGCTTTTGTACCTGCTGCATTTGGTGCCAAATTTCTAGTTGCAGGTCCTTATTCAACCTCTTTCTTTGCATCTACTTTTGAATCACTAACAAGAGGTATCTTCCAAAGTATTTATTTGTACACCTTCCCCACATCCTTCAGTATATTTGCATCTCCGGAACCAATTTCAGGCATCATTGTTGTTGTACTTTTCAGTAATGTGTTGAAAAGGATAAAACACCCTCCAGACTTGAAAGGAATCTCAAAACTCTCACGCATTGGATATGTTGGGATTTCATTGCTGGATGCAAGTCACCCTGATACTTGTGAAGTTATTGTGTCATAGTAACCTCACCCTGCATCTTGTGCTAGTATGGTGTTGCAAGAACCAGATCTTGCACAAATCTGATGATTCATCTAATTCTGATAAGATGGAACCTAAACCTATGTCATCTGATGATTATCAAGAGTCACACCCTGCACTTCTTGATTAGCAAGAACTAGTTTCTTCGCCATCCACATGCTATCCATATCGGCATCTTAATCACAGTGAGAACCATTCTCACAATCTACCCAGGTATCGACATTATTATCAGCACAATCATTGGTATAATAGTTGCTCTTCTGACAGATTGAATGTGAAGAGCATAGATGGAAAAATCTTATATCAAGACACACAATTAAGATTTATTATGTTTGAATTAACTATTGGTCATGGTGACATTAAAAGAATTCTTGATGATCTTTGAAAGTTTGACACTTTCCTACAGCATGGTTGGATCACTCTCAACTTCAATAGGCTCTTCGCTATCTATGTCATTTTTTGGACATTGTTCTTTGATAGCATGCACAGATTTGAGTTCCCACTCTAACCACTTGTGCATATGTTGTTTTAAACTTGTGTTTGCTTCACCAATTATGAGTTCCTGTGAAGGTATTTTGGAGGCTACAGTTTTGAAGCTAGACTTCCCATTTAAACACAAGTTTGCTTCAATCCAAAGAGGTTTGTGTGAAGGTGTTTTATAGGTTGCAGTTCTACATATGGACTATCCATTGAGAGATGTTTCTGACCTCATCATAATCAATCTTCATTGGATTCTCTACCCAATTAAACACTAAGGGGGAATTATTATAATGTCTATTTGGCCAAATTTTTGGTTTACCACATTTTCCCCAAGTGTATATTAAGAGGGGAGATTAGGATGTAATATCTACTTGGTCAAATATCATTTATTTCAAGTTGTCTTATTTGTATACGCAAATCAATCTTAAAGGGAAATGCTGGAGATATGCTGGCTAAATTGACTTGTGGCTCCAATGGCCCTCAAAAGTCAATTTATTATACAGCCTTAGTGGTCAGTGAACATGCAAGACACAAAGTATATTTTCTGAGTATTTCCTAACACCACTATCAAAATACAGATTACTCCATAACAAGACCCAAACTACAATACATGCTTCGTTGGAAGTGCAGTACCCCCTGGAGTAGCAGAAACTGGGGACAATTTTCTCTAAGAAGGGAAAAAATGTCAAATGATAAGACATGGGATTTAGTCTATTTTTAGATATTACTTCTTGTTAGTAATTTTCTAGGAAACTAAGCTTAATTTATGCATCGAAGATAAGCTCAATCATCAGGTTTAGGTTCATCTTCAAGATTAGTTTGACCTTTATGAGTATACTTATCTTTAGGATAATATTTATCCTTGGAATCTAATTTTGTCACAAAATTGTATTATAAAGACATATTCTTGAATAATACAAATCAACAAATTTGGAGACACAGTCCCTTGAGAGTGATTACCCTTGAGTCTCCTCATTCCTCCATTGTGTTCTCATATCAAAAGTCCTCAGTGAAGATATGCATTTACCACTATATAAAACCAACAAATTCTTGGTAAATATATTTGGCATTAATAAATGGGCATTATAGTCTTCACATTAAATTGGACCTCTCACAAAATCAGATTTTGCGACATAACAAACAATGTTTTTGGAAAAGGCATCATTCATAAGATATTTAAAACACAGTATTCCACACCTGAAGTAATGTTTGTAAACCTGTAACTGCCTCCCTGTGACGTAAACACGGCATTATTTAGGTCATTACTAGTGGAAATGAGTTCAACCTTCACATTGGCAGGACCTCCATTTATCTTTGGACAACTTTCTGCTCCAACAGCCCCCAACACTCCATAAATAGTGAACCTACAAAGACCATAGCATACTTGAAAAATTGTCTCCAATCCGCTATCTAACATTGATGATGACAAGAAAACTTAAAGAGCAGTATAAAAATATATTTAACTTCCAATACAGAGACAGAGATTTCCAAGCTATATATTTTAGCCAAACTGCTTTACAAGTTGCTTCTGTTGATGTAACTGCTGCTTTATATTTTGGTTCTGTTGATGTAACTGCAACAGAGGATTGCTTTTTTACTTGACCAAGAGATTACACCACTGCCGAGGTTGAAAGCATAACCTAATGTTAATTTTTGTGTTGGGATGATAAAAGAGATTGTGGATATGCCGTGAATACTCCAGCAAACCCTAATCCAGTGTAAACCTTGAATAAAAAATATCATATAAAGAGAAAAAGTGAACAAGAGATATGGTGCCCTTAGGTGAATGACGAGGTCAACCTTAGTTGCCTAGAATAATATAAAATAATGTTGACTATATTGGCTATTAAACAATAACCTAGTAATACAATATTCAAGGGACTTAACCATAAGTGAAGATTACCATCATTTCAAACCCCCCCTTAATCTGATCATGGGGTGATGGAGAAAAATGATAAAGTAAAAAAGAGGAGTGGGCATACCCAATTCAATAGAGGGGCAATCATATCTGTAATTAGAGAGAGTGGGTTTGTGATTACTCGACTTAATACAAAAGTGGAAGGGTTTGTGAATACCCAATCATCTTCATCATAGAATTGCTCATCTCTTGAAGAAATACTACCATTGAACTGCTCAACTCTTGAAGAAATGCCATCATTGAACTATTCATTGACTGGGGAATATGATCTTGATCTATTGATTTGATAAAGGAGTGTTGTAAAGAGGCATAAATAAAAGAGAGAGGGTACAAAAGTGAGTGGGCCTACCCAACTCAATGTAGTGTTAGCTATAGTTGGAAAAAGAGTGTGTTTATGATGACCTAACTCGAGAAAAAGATGGACCTAATAATCTGCTTGAAGAATGTTACCACCAAATTGCTCAGCATTTGGGATATTTCAATACTAAATTGTCCATCCGATAAAAAGTGATGGAAGAAACATCATGTATAGGGATCGACTTTGAGCTTCTCATCCTCGGGAGGTATGTGATTATTAAATTGCTCATCTACTGAAAGAACACTGCCACCAAATTTCTCATTCGTTGGAATCTAACGTTAGTAAACTGCTCATCCAATGGAGGAAGGAAGATACCTCCTAGCCATATTGCACATTTGTTGGAAGAATAGTGCCATTGATTTGCCTATTTGAAGAGGTGTTAGAAGGAACATCTTGGAAGAGAGAAGAGATGAGAGTACCCAACTCTAATAAGATTAGTCATAGCTAAAAGGAGAGTGGGAAGACCCAACTCCATCTATTCAAAAGAGTTCGAACACAACTGAGATTGCTAAAAAACAATAGGGAAGTGGGTGTCTAGATACCCAACATAGATACACCTAAGAGAGTACAACTGAGAATAAAGCTCGAATATGACCTGACAGCTAAAACACCACTAAGAGAGCTCAAATACAATAGAGGAGTGGGTGTGTAAATAGCCAACATAGATGAACCTGAGAGAGCTTAACTTAGAAGGAATCCCAAATACAAGACGGGAGTCGGTTTATAAATACTAAGATGGGAGTCAGTTTATAACTTTATAAATACTCAACACCACATAAAGGGTGGTTGTGGCAGAATGTAGAATATAGGCAGCTGAAATACAAGTGAGAGCTAGCATGTTGATAACCAACGTGAAAACATGGTCAACTATCGCCGACAAGAAGTGAGAGGGTTAATGAATACCCATCTCAACATAGGGTCGGTCCTATGCACAACATCCTCCTTGGAGATGGACAAGAGGCCCAAAAGAGAAAGCATTCAATCGTACCTCCCTCCTTATTACTGAATGTGGGCCATCAAGAAATAGAACCTCCCCAAAACACGATAGGACCAATACCAACATGGTTCCCCAACCAGGGAAAGGGGGCTTTTGGTTGAAGTTTGAAAGAAAGCTGTTGAAGTATTCTGGTTAGTTGAAGAAGCACCAAGGAGCACAATTTGTTGACGAGATTGAAATTGCCACTAAATGTACAACCAAGAGAAATCAAGATCACAGTGTGGAAAGATAAAATCCATGTGAAACACTGACTTATGTGACTTCTTCATGATGACCACGTGGAGGTAAAGTTGTTTGCTTGGAGGATGCCTTGCTTTGGAGGAGGAACACTTGGCATTCTTGAGGAGAGTGGTTGAGTCCTAGATGGCATGGGCACACTTGTATCACTTACATGCAAACTTTTTCTTGACTTGAAGACTCTTAGGTTGAGGGAGTGATCATGTAGGCGTGGTGGACCCAGAGGAGCACATTGCTTTGGAGGAGCGTTGGAGCCCTCGAGGGCTTGTGGACGAGGATCTCTATATGCCTCTCGTGGATTACTAATGCCTTGGAGCCTTGCTTGTCGATGACATCACCTTGGAGTTTGACATGTGCCCATATGGAGTGTAGCACTTCACATGTGTGGGCCTACTTGTGTT
Organism: Larix kaempferi; assembly: GCA_027924585.1. NCBI lineage: Eukaryota > Viridiplantae > Streptophyta > Pinopsida > Pinales > Pinaceae > Larix > Larix kaempferi. Next base: position 6,458,748 of record BSBM01000510.1, read on the forward strand.
TTGCAAGTTGCTTGTAGTGGGTTAGGTCCACTCAATATTGTAGACCTCCCTTCACCTCTCATATAAATAGAGGAAGGAGAGAGCATTCTCACATTTTCATGCTTGAAGAGCTTATTCATAATCATTCTTGTGTTAAAGATGTGAGTAGAGTGCTAGTCTATCTCTCTCGTGTATTCTTCTTTGTATATCATCTCTCTTTGTCTTGGAGTGCTAGGGTTATCTTAAAGGATTCTTGGATGTTCTAGGGATAGGGTTTCTATCCTAAGGAGGCCAGTAGTTAGGGTTTGGTGATAAACCCTAGGGTTGTACTTGTTAGGAGGAAGAAAAGAAAAGATGACTTGCATGAGGCCAAGGAGGACTTGTTAGTGATGATTCTAGCTTGTTGTAGTATCCTCAGTGTGGCTAGGGTTTTCATGGTTTTTCCTAACTAGGGTTTTTGGCAGGCTTGAAGATTTTACCGGCTTTGTGATATATATATATATGAAGTTTCCAGCTGTCCAATACTTGTCTCATTGTATATCTGATTTCCAGCTATCATTGTCTTCTTGACTTGGTAATTTCCAGCACTTGTATGTCTTGCTGGTTTGACATAAGTGAAGGATGGAATTGTTAAGGGTTTTAACATTGAACTTGAAGATAATAGGGCAGATTTACTGCTGTAAAGTCTTCTGTAATAAAGTGAATTTCAGATCTGGTTTATGCTTGAAAAAGTGTGCCTAAGAGATGAAAGTTGGTGGCATATGTTTGGTATCTTTTCTCTTGGGCTTCGTAGTGTGTTGGTTTGGTGTGATGAAATATTGTCCACTGTGTGCTGCTGTAAACTAATATTTAAGATCAGCCCTAAGGCTGAAGTCATAGGGACTAGATCCGGGAAACTTCCTTATGAGTTGAAATTTCTGTTTTGCATTAAAAGTCAAATATTGCAGAAATTTCTGCAAGAGGAGCATTAATCTGCAAAGAGAATCCCTCAAATTTGCTAAAAAAACAAAAAATACCAAAAAGAGGGGGCACTGGTGTTGGAGAGAGTAAAAATTAAATACCCTTAAAAATGTTGCTGTTCTGGAACAGGGCTGAAAAAATCCTAGTTTTGGACCTGAAATAGCCCTTAAAACTGCAGTATTTGGATGAACAAAGGAGAAACGAGCAAGGTGTTTCTCTACAAAGGGCACAAAACTGCAAAACATCCCCTTAGTTCTGCTGAAAAGACCAAAAACTGTCAAAGGAGGGTGCTGGTGTAGGCTGTTCTAAAAAGAGTGCTGAAAAACCTAGCTTTAGCCCTAAAAAAACACTGGACAGAGAAGGAAGCATCCACGGACCACAGTAGCTCTGATACGATGTTTGGATGTTAAAGAGATCAAGGATCTACAGCAAACACTTCAGTGACCCTAACCCAGAATTAGCCTTGAACAGAATTATCACATAAAGAGAGGTAAACCCATGAACAAGTGAACAGGAGATATGGTGCCCTTAGGCACAATAATCAATCACTAATGGATCCAAGATGACATTACAAATGATTTATGTCAAGTGCATTTATACCCAACTTGTGAGGTGGGTCACCTTACTCCATTAGGGGGTTATGGGCCCACATAAATTCCTAGGTTGACCTTACCTACCTAGAATAACATAACTAATATTGATAGGTTGGCTATTAAACCTTAACCTAGTAATACAATAAGGGCACTTAGCCATAATGTCAAATAACCACAAGTGAAGATTACCATCATTTCAACACTTTTATCATCAATCACTCATGTCTAATCTGCATATGCGAATACAATCAACCTGAAATTTTCATTCTTTTCAAATGCAACTCCAGAATGCAAAGTGCATTTGATATATCTCAATGTTCTTTTTTTAGCGTTCCAATGTCCCATCCCGTGACAATTCAAAAACCTTGACAACTTATCAGTTGCAAAGTTTATATCTTGTCTGGTTGTTGTAAGATAGATCAAACTCCCTACAAGTCAACAATACATGGTTTCATTTACAGCTTCTAACTTATCATCTTTCGAAAGTCTTAATCCTAACTCCATTGTTATCCTGTCGGGTTTACACTTTTCCATTCTGAACTTTTGAACCAGCTATGATGCATACATAGCTTGTGAATCTGTGATATAAAACTCCTATCTTTCTTCTGCCAAATTTCTATGCCTAGTCAATGATGTAATGAGCTTGACTATGTCATAGCTTTGCAAAGATACTCCTTTTTTTCCTATATCAAATAGTACTGTTATATGTGATTATCATGTCATCAACATAAACAACCATAACAATGATTTCACATTTTGCTTTAAAAGTTTAATATACAGATTTGGATCTGAGATTCTGAACTACCCTTTGGCCCCTGTTTCTTGTTCTGTTGCTGTTACCCATTTCTTGTTTCTGGTAACATGGTTTTTGAGCATGAACACACAATACTGTTTGAAATATAAAATCAGGTCTATATATGTGGAGTCTTGCCCTGACTAGAACAACAAAGAGGGAGATGAGAACAGAGATTAGTTCTTAAATTGAAAGAGCATTGCATTAGTGTTACATTCAAATTTCATATGCCAGGTTTATTCAAGTGAATATGTTAATTGATTATTCTGTGATTGTATGCGCACTATTTAAACATTAAATGCTTATTGCTTGAGGCATACACTATATAGTATATACAGATGAAAGTGCATTTGTCTGAGGCGAAACTTTTTTTTCAGTTTATTATTTCTGCTACTTAGTTGAAATTACATAGATTTGATTTGATAATTGTGCCTTATGTACTTCCTGACTAATGATGGGTTTGCAGACTCCTTGTTGGCTGGTGTTGCACCTAAACCACCTGCAAAACATATACAGGATAGGGAGGCAGACGATGAAGATGACTTGGTGAGGTTTGATTTATTTACTGCAAGTTTTAAGCTATGTATTAAGTAGATTTGTCGACAGCAGAAGCTTGACAAAGACATTGCTACGTTTGGCAATGGTTAATGAATTTCAAGTCCTTTCTATTCTTTTTCTTTCTAAAAATAATTAACTATTCATTGTTGCAATATACATAATCCTGCAGAGGAATCAAGTTATGTAGCATTTGTGAATTTACTAGATGCTAATAAATCATCAATTTTTTCTGTGAAACTCCAGCGATTTAAGCTTCCAGAAACAGCACCCCGATGGGAAAAGAATCTTGTTTTTCTTTTGCAAAACAAATTGAGAGTACCAGGTATTAATGTGCATCTTTTCTCCAACTACAGAGATTATGTTGGCATTATTGGTTGTAACATAAGAATGTGACAGAGTGACCCTGTTTTCTACAATTACTTTGGTCAATAGATATCCTGTTGATGGCAATTTTCTCTGTTAATCTGAAGACATGGGCAGTGATTTTCCTCTGGTTTATTATGGCACCTGTTGCATACAGATCATACTTTTTAGATCTCGTATTCAAGTTTTTATAGCAATCTTTGTAATCTTGCTCTCTCTCTCACACACATATTTACTTCTGATAATGAATTAGTTTCTTTTACTGTCTGTTACAGGTTCTTACTACAGTATTCTCTTTGATATTCTTTAATATTGGGCAGCGCAGACAAGGGGATGCCAGGTACTATATGATAATCCATGGGTCATCATATTCTTATACATATAACAGATATGCTATTGCAGGCTAGTTCATTTCATTAGCAAAGTAGTATTCTCTACACGCAACATAGATCTAGCACTAAGGGACGTAGACTGCGTGGGATAATTGGCTTCAAATTGCCTTGTTTTTTCAGCGATTTGTTCTTTAGATCCGGTTATAAAAATTGGTGGAATCGTAGTTCACTGCAGAACTATGCCATGGAACTATGCCTCTAGGGATTTTGGCCCATTTTAAGACGACCCAGATCATCAAAATTCCAAAAATAACGTTTAAGACGACCCAGATCATCAAAATTCCAAAAATAACGTTTAAGACGACCCAGATCATCAAAATTCCAAAAATAACAAAAAGGAATGGAACTGTGCCTTGCCTGAAAATTTTGACAGGGGGCAATTTGAGTGCTAGTTATCACAGGCCGACGCAGACAAGTCCATACAAGTGGAAATCTTGTCACGAGCGGAAGGGCGAGACTTTTTTAACCGTCTAGCTTTTGAAGATGGCAAAACTAACGTCCGCGATCGGCCACGTGATGCATAAGTCATAAAGCACTAACCAATAGAGCTTTGATACCACATGCTTCACTTTTGTGTGTTGTCAACACATTCACTGCTAGAGTTGATTTAGAGCATACAACTTCAACTTATATGGCCCACGTTTTGATACAAGTTAGAAAATCTTTGCCCTTGATCCTTCTTTTTCTCCAAAAATCTTTGCCTTGGGTTTGAAATATCCGATTGTATATTAATTATATTTAGTACAATAGGTATTACATAATATGTGACAATTTTAGAAATTTTTGTTTTAGAAATTATTTTTATTTATTTTTTAATTTTGATAAAAAATCATTATAAAAAACTAAAATAATGTATTTTAAAAATTATTAATTTTATTTTGATTTTTTAAAATATTATTATTAATATTAAAATTGTACCCAACATTGTAAAACAATGTAAAAAATTTTGGTAAAAAAGTAAACTAATTTAGGTTGACTATTCGTACCTTGGAGGGAATAAGGAGATCATTTGCTTGGAAATTAGTTTATGTACTTTAACAAAAGCATTCAATTAGATATAAGTAAAATAATATTTTGATTATAAATTTAATTTGTATTTGACAGAAATTTAAGTATCACCGATTAGTTTTCATACGAATATGTTAATTGTTTATAATTTCTTGTATAAAAATTAATAATAGTATCACTTAATGTATTATTTTTATGCTTTCTTTTAAAATGTCTCGAGATACTAGTTTGATTAAAATAAATGAAAGAATGAAAAAATTAATATAAACCAAAGTTTGTATATTGTTTTAGAAATCAAGTTGCTTGAATTTTCACTCATTCACGGTTAAACTTGGATACAAAGCCAAAATTATAGAGCAGGTAGAAGAAGCGGGAGTTTGGTGATGGAAATTGGAAATCTTTTTAAAAGCCATAATATTAACTAATAAAATTCTAACTTGGGATAATGGTCAAAAAATAAATTGGATAAGACTAGGTTGGTGTGCACTTTGTAAAGTCGAAAATGAGGTTCAAACTGGATGGAAATTGGAAAACCCTTTAAAAACCATAATCTTTTTATTATTTGGTGAGCATTAACCAATAAAATTCTAACTTGGGATAATGGTCAAAAAAGAAATTGGATAGGTTGGTGTGCATTTTGTATAGTCGAATTATAAACTTTGGATTATCTCTTTGTGAATTGTTCTTTTACAAAGATTGTCTAGAAGAAAAAGTTTTGCAAGCTATAATGCTAATAAAATGGGAGGCTCTTATACAAAGGTTTCCATAAGAAAGTTTTGCGCGCTATAATGCTAATAAAATGGGAGAAAAATATTCTTTTGAAATGCTTTGAAATGTGGATAACAAGACGTAGTCACTACACCAAGATGGGTCTCTCATCATATTAGGATTTCTTATGGGCATTGCTCGAAAGCTCCAAGAATCTTAAATGAACCAATAATCAATTACACATTTCCTTGGGGATTCTTTCACGGTGCATTCCAAGGTACACTAGGTATGTGTGGAGTTGGTGCCATTTTCTTTATAAACAATACATAGTACTTCAATCTCAAATTTGGAGCACAACAAGGAACAAACAACATAGCAGAATTCTATGCCCTTTGGATACTAATGAACTTTCATCTCGAAAAAAGTTTTAGCAAGTTGCAAGTGTTTGGAAACTCAAAGTTGTCGATAGATTGGGAAAATGGAAAAAAAAAAACTTTCAAGTATGCCTCCAACTCCTATTATGGAATGGTCCCTAGAAGTAAAATCACATTGTGAAGAAATATCCTTTATACCCAGTTCAACATTTTAGTAGATCAACATTCCAAGGAAGCGCAAGAACTCTCTCATGTACTTAGAGGTTGTTAATTCCATTTTCTATCAAAAGTTGAGGCAACTTTGTTGATGTTATGTTTTCGAATAAGGTACAACTTTACCTTCTTTTAATTGGTATGGAAGAATGTAATATGTATTGATAAAAAATGACTAAAGAAGGTATAGTTTTTTCATAAAAAGAAAAAATCAAAATTTTATATAATAATTAATATTTCAAACAAATTACAGAGTTTTACCTTCAAATAACTGTGTGCACCAAATTATTCAATTCCAACAAAATATATTTCAAGTCCCAACAATTTAAATTTTGACAACATTTTAAATAATCATAATTTTAACTCGATTGAAACTCTTTTACCTTTTTATTTCGCTTTAGTAGATTTGGAAAAAACAAAAATCAACTATGACGAAGGGTTAAGAGGACCGTGATAATTTTTTTATTTTTTTTAAACCGAGGAACCTATCCATGCATCCCTGCTGAGCTTCGTCAACCGAGCATGATGGAATACTAAACCATTGGCCGAGGTCAGCCTAAATTTGGAACTGACTCATCAACATAAAGGGGGCGCCTACCATTCGCGAAACTTGCAGGATTGGAGTCTGGGCCCATAGCAAGTGAACTGTTCGATTTTACCATTGAGTCCAGAGCCTCAGCCCCAGGACCGTGATAATATACCGAATCTATTATAGCACATGAAATAAAGGAGTACAATCCTAGCGGCCTTTGAGGGGCTATTTCATGAAAAAGTGGATTACCTTGGTCAATGGTCAACATGAGTGACGTTGTGTGTCTTCCTGAATATTATCTTTAATATTCACGATGCACGGGCCTTTAAGGAAGCAACTTCTCCAAAAATACATTGGAGTGCACACAGTTTTTGGAAAAGACATTTTCAATACATGCACTATAATTGTATATTTAATGTAGTAGGTATATGTGGCAAGTTTAGAAATTTTTGTTTTAGAAATTATTTTTATCATTTTAAAATTTTGATTAAAAAATCACTTCACTAGGGAATTATGTCCCATCCCAGCTCTACTAAACCAATTAGAAAATTAAAATAATGTATTTAAAAAATTGTTAAATTTATTTTGATTATTCAAAATATTATTATTAATATTAAAATTGTACCAAACATTGTAAAAGTTTTTGGTCAAAAAGCAAACTAATGCAGGTTGACTAACCAATGCTTAGTATATTCCTGCCTTGGTAGGGAATAATAAAATTATAATATTATGTAATTAATAATTAAAAGGATGAAGATATAATATATTAAAAAATAAACTAAGTTAACATAATAAATTTATATAATATGATATATTTAATTTCTAGAAGTAATTGTGTGAAGATTTTTGGGTTCGACATTTTGAGTGGACACTCCACCCATCTTCAAGAATCATGAGAGCTCTTGAATAGATGGAGAGTATAAGGATCTTGAGATGAATAAATGTGAAAATGGACTATGACCGTTAGAAATTGGAAAGATTCGAAGTCAAAGTTCATTAGGGTTTGGTGGATGAACCAAATAAAATTAGTAAGGATATGGGTGGCATTAATAAAATAAGGGAATAATCTTAGTATTTAAACTAATAAGATTAATTAATAATACGTAATTTAGGGGCAATTTATAACCAAATGAGAAAAAATTTAAGAAAAAATTTCAAATACAATTAAAATATGTAAATAAATGATTTGTTTTGGAGTATTCACTAAAGATATTAAAATTAACGTAACTAATTTAACTAAATTATAAATAGTAGATAATAAAAGGGGGGCTGAGTAATATTTCCAATCTGTGACAATCATAGTCCATTTTCGAATTTATTCATCTCAATATCCTTATACGCTCCATCTATTCAAGAGCTCTCACAATCCCTAAAGATGGGTGGAGTGTCCACTCGAAATGTTGAATCTAGAAATCTTCACATAGTTAATTCCGAATATTAAATATATCACATGATGAATTTGTGAAAATCTACATACTACTAAACTTATATAAATTTATCAAGGTTTTTATAATTAATATTATAAAATAATGGATGAAATAATAATATAATGATGATGATGATGGTTAACGTCCACTAAGACCACCTTTGAATTGGACCTTGAGAGGAAAAATAAAAGAAAAAAGAAGGAACGCTTTTATTGTTGTAAAATTGTATTCCTTTGCTCAAAAATATTAGAAAGAAGTGTTCCGAGGTCACCATAATTTTGACATGTTAGAAGCTTAGGGAGGTTTGTATTGTAGAAATGACTATGAAACTATGATCGAATGTGAGTGTACGTAGGGCACTTTAAGAGGAAGTGACTTTCATCCTCAACGCTCATAGTCTCATAGAGATAGCGAACCCTTTCCACCCACTATGTTTTAGGAATTTTCCAACGTTCTGTTTCAATATGAAGCCCATGAGAGTTCGTTCTTATCTTGCATCTATTAATCTTCTTCTTCGAGCTAGTTAAAAGAGAGAGATACTTTTGATCTTATAGATTAGGGTTAATGAACTCCTTATGGTATCTTAATTTTCTTTTATCCTCGAATTATTTCTCGCCCCACATTTTTTTCTTTAAACTTAGATTTAATGATATTTTTAATGTTATTGATATTTGCAAAGTGGCATTTTCATCAATCCCCTGGTGGTTTAACCAAGTGATGGTGTCTTTATAGCATCCTCTCTTGAGCCGTAGGTGGCCTTGACTAGATTTTAAAGAAATTTTAGGAAGCCTCTGGTCTTCATGTTATTTATCTTATACTTGTACATCATATACCTAATCATAGTGATGCTCTCAATAGGGGGAAGACCCACTTCTATTAGGAGAATAGGGTAGGGCATATTGCTTTAAATTTTGAGGTTATAAGTTATAAAACACTTGTGGATTTGCTCAATCTTTTTCCAAGATTCTCTAGAGATGCTGCAACCCCAAAATTCATGCAATGCCTGCCTTTGACTCAGTTGACTGACTAGAATTTGAGAGCACTTGTATGGAAGTGACCCGGTTAGATAAAATTGAAAAATGTGTTATATTTTGTTATTTGAATAAAATATTGCAGACTGATAAGCAATTGATGATTATACTCGATTGATTGAGAAATGTGAATTAAAGATATGGTATGAATAAATGAAATAAATGATGCTTTTATTTTCGTAGATGTGAATAAATGCCACTTGGTTAACTAGAATTGAATAAAGATGAATAATGCATGGTGATATACTTTATATGGTGTTGCGCTACTAATGTGCGCTCTGAGTGTGTGCAGTGGCAGGTAAAATTAATTACCATATGACTCTCAAATGGAATAAAAGGGGATCGTAAAGAACAAGAAATACACATGGGGGTACAACGACGGACTATCGATCTTGAAATAGCATTCCACGCACGCGTTAGAATCCCTATCATCTCACCCGGGTAAGCGTGTGTCATCCGGGCGAGGCCACAACAATTTGGTCGTGTACGATGTGTTGAGGGGAACGCAACAAGGAAGATCTTATTCCTCAATCTCCGTTAGTCTCCATGGAAATGTAGTCGGAATATTACTATAACGATTCCTAAAAGCTACATAGTAATCCCCACACGAGAACAAGGAAATGTAGTCGGAATATTACTATAACGATTCCTAAAAGCTACATAGTAATCCCCACACGAGAACAAGGACAAGGAAGTTATCAGAAGGACCCATAGAAGTGGTAACTAGACAATGACAAGAAATGGAAATATTTGCACTCTTGCACTAAAACATTTAGGCATATATTAAATTTTGCATATGTAAATGTTAAATTGAAAATAATTAAATGAAAGAGTATTTTAAATTGAGAAATTATTGAAAGAGGATATTTGAGGTAAAAATTATGGACATCCATTGATTTAGGAAGACATGCATTAAATTAAAATAAAAAATAAATAAATTAGAGATAATTTATTTTGGAGCAAATCTAGATTAGAAAATATCTAGAGTTTAACTCCACATGCACCCACTGATCTAGGGATTGAGATTCTAGACTAGGGAGACAACTAAGAGAGAATTGAGGAACTTATGTGCACTAGTATGTGAGAGTGACACTTGGTTGCATGACAATGAATATTAGATAATTAATAAATTAAATTAAAATTTGCATGAGACGACACATGTCGTCCAAGACTTTTCTATTTAAGAAAGGGAGAATGAAGAGAAAATGATCTCTTGCTCCCTAATGATGGATGGATTCTATAATGGAAGTTTGAGATTAAGTGTGTTCCATGTGAGTTTGGTTGATAACTACTCCGGGGATTGGGAGATCTCATCTGAGGGTTTAGGCTTATATGTCCTTTGCGACCCCCATTTGCTCGGGGACTAGGAGGAAGAAGACTACTCCCAGTATGGTAGGGAGGTCAACCGAGGAGTCCTTCAGTAAATTGTTGAAAGCTTGGATTAGATTAAGCGGTAACCCTACTGTGACTTCTTCAACTACTAGATCGACCGATACATACATGTTTTTCTTGTCCTTAATGATTTCTTTTGAATCGAAAGTTATGAAATGAATTTATTGGGTTTAATATTAAGCGAGTGATCCGCATTTGTCATTATACAATTTTATATTGATAATTGGTAAAAAGGTTAAGTGTTAAGGAGAATATTCACCCAGGTACACGCTAATCGAATTTAGCAACCTCCATAATGTTAAACTTGTAAGAATCCAACTAATGGTTTAATTTCCTTATGCAAGTATGTAATTCAGGTTAAATTTTAATTGTAGATCTGGTATGAGGCTGCATTGGAAGTGAATTATAGAGAAAACGTATGTATGGTGGTCCTATAGATCGCATGAGTTTTAGGGCCAAAATATATGAAAGCCTTATGGTTAGATTCGACAATATAGAAAATCAAAACTTCCATCAATCTAAAATCCAAAATTCCAATACTTTGAATTAAAAAAAATATAGAAAACATAGTTCCACCGTACCTGCTTTCCTCCTCGTGAGACCCACTGCAAGTGGAGGTCCAACCCCCTTCGATTCTGCGGAGTACACCTTAAATTGATGATATGTGTCGATAACTATGTGTGTAATAAATAAATGGGGTTCATATATTGAATGTGAAGGGGTTATGTTATTAAGTAAAAAGGTGTTATGTATGGGTACATTAGATGTTTATGTCTATCGAATCAATGAGTATGTGCATATGTTTTTATATAAATTTAGACTTATATACATCAATCAAGGATCAAGTTATATCATGAATTGCACGTGCAGTGGTTGTGGAGTTATTATATAGTTAAGATTTGTATATATTTCTTTCCAAGATTGAAGAAAAAAGAAAATAAATGTATGGAAATTATGTATAAAAGGATCGGAATTAGAGACACTTTATATCATACTCAAAAGTTTTATATAGATGACGTTCGATGATAATGCATTGGGATAAGAAATAAGGGCAATCATATGCGATATATGCATGCTTAGTTTCTAATAAATGAGATTTAAAAGTCAAGGATAAAGAACCATGTATATTGAAATAAGGCATTGAAGTGTTATATGAAAATGTCTTGGGAATTATGAAAAAATAAAAAAAAATTAATGGCATTGGGAAGAACACTGTTTTCATTGTGAATTGTATATATATTGATACATTATTAATACGAACATTATGATAAAAAATCCCAACACAAAAATAATGTTTAAGAATGATGTTTATATATATATATTTCTTTTTTGCTTATTGGTTATCTTTGGTTGTAAATATTATCCTAATTGATATTTTTAATATCAATATATTTATCTTATTTAAATTGGTTGGAAATAAAAAGGTGTTATTAGTAGAATGGTATATAAGTTGATATCTGAATGAATAAGGATTTTATCTATATGTTCCAATAAATCATAAGATTGGTCTTATGAATTGTGAATTCTTGGCCAGTTATGAGATAAGTAAGAGGAGTAAATGAGTTTTCTATAACATTACCTAATTGACACTATTACAAACTAGACTTTATTATCAAGACTAATTATGTATGTGAGTTATATGGTTGTGTATTTAGGCTGCATTAATGTTACCTCATGTAGGGACCAAGAAGATTAGGAATAGCATTGTGAATGTACTAGCTTTACGAGGCTCTAGAAAAATAAGCACCAGAATTGACGTACAAATGGCGTCACTAGTGCATACCGAAACTTCCATTGAGTGCCAAAAGAGTCAAATGGAGACAATTTTTATCAAATGAATTATGGATGTGATCAGCAAGACAAACTAAAAACAATGATGATGGCTACTTTACATTGTGATTCCCAGAAGGAAAGATGATTAGTCCTCAAGATATGACTCGATGAGACTATGATGACACACATGATGTGAATTGGAAAGATTGTTGAAGGGTCATATGATAACGTGAATGATGAACTGAAGTAAGGACATGATGAGATCTTTAACCTGGACACAGGGGTACTAACGAATGTACTAGGAGATTAAATTTAATATGTTCATCTAAGAAGTTGAGAATCAACTTATGTAAAAATTATGAGTTTGAAAGTAGTTTTATGGGAACAGTGAGCAACTTATGCCTTGAACTCTGACTATGTGATAGTCTCCCTTAATTTGACAACTCGTTAATGTGACTTACCAATCTCTATTTTATCGAATATTATAGGATGTTTACCCTCCTGTTATGTAGGAAAGGATAGCCAAATAGATTTGAATTCTTGCTCGGATTTTGTCATGCAATAAGATGATTGGATAACTATTGTGTGGCTATTGATGCAATATAGCGTGTAGTTAAAATTGGATATCGTGGATCTTCGTGGATGACTAGGAGGTGTAGGAAATCTAAGTTGGTATTGACAATTATGAAGGTATTATTGGATTTACATTACACGAATTACGATTGAGTTCTTGAGGATGTGTTGGAACCATGTTGGATGAAATAGAAAACCAGTGATAGAAGAACCACTAGTGCTTATGGCCATGGTTGTTTAATATAAATAGAAGAGAATGATAGGAAGATAAGAATAGGAAATGAAAGTGAATCCTAGCATCGAAAGTACGAGAACAAAAATTAACTTCGAGAAGAAGTTTTTATACGAGGGGGTGTTTGTAATGCTCGCCTTTGACTCAGTTGACTAACCAGACTTTGAGGGCACTTGTATGGAAGTGACCCGGTTAGATAAAATTGAAAAATGTGTTATATTTTTTTATTTGAATAAAATATTGCAAACTGACAGGCAATTGATGATTATACTCGATTGATTGAGAAATGTGAATTAAAGATATGGTATGAATAAATTAAAAAAATGATGTTTTTATTTCCGTAGATGTGAATAAATGCCACTTGGTTAACTAGAATTGAATAAAGATGAATAATGCATGGTGATATACTTTATAAGGTGCAACGCTACTAATGTGTGCTCTGAGTGTGTTCAGTAGCAGGTAAAATGAATCACCATCTGACTCTAAAATGGAATAAAAGGGGGTTATAAAGAACGAGAAATATACATAGGGGTACGACGACGGGTTGTCGAACTTGAAATAACATTCCACGCATGGGTCGGAAGCCCTATCAGCTCACTCAGGGAAGCGTGTTTCGTACAGGCGAGGTCACAACGATTTGGTCGTGTATAACGATGTGTTGAGGGGCACACAATAAGGAAGATATTATTCCTCAATCACCATTAGTATCCATGGAAATGCAGTCGGAAGATTACGGTAACGATTCATAATCGCTACATAGTACTCCCCACGCAAGGACAAGGACAAGGACAAGGAAGTTATCATAAGGACCCATAGAAGTGATACCTAGACAATGACAAGAAATGGAAATATTTTCACTCTTGTCCTAAAACATTTAGGCAGATATTAAATTTTGCATATGTAAATGTTAAATTGAGAATAATTAAATGAAAGAGTATTTTAAATTGAGAAATTATTGAAAGGGGATATTTGAGGTAGAAATTATGTACATCCATTGATTTAGGAAGACATGCATTAAATTAAAATAAAAAATAAATAAATTAGAGATAATTGATTTTGGAGCACATCTAGATTAGAAAATATCTAGAGTTTAACTCCACATGCACCCATTGATCCATGGATTGGGATTCAAGGCTAGGGAGACACCTAAGAGAGAATTGAGGAACTTATGTGCACTAGTATGTGAGAGTGACACTTGGTTGCATGAGAAAGAATATTAGAAAATTAATAAATTAAATTAAATTTTGCATGAGATGATACATGTCGTCTAAGAATTTTCTATTTAAGAAAGGGAGAATGAAGAGAAAATGATCTCTTGCTCCCTAATGATGGATGGATTCCGTAATGGAAGTTTGAGATGAAGTGTGGTCCATGTGAGTTTGGTTGATAACTGCTCTAGGGATTGGGAGATCTCATCCGAGTGTTTAGGCTTGTATGTTCTTTGCAACCCCCATTTGCTCAAGGGACTGGGAGGAAGAAGACTACTCCTAATATGGTAGGGAGGTCAACCGAGGATTCCTTCGGTAAATTGTTGAAAGCTTGGATCGGATTAAGCGACAACTTTGCGATGGCTTCTTCAACTGCTAGATCGATCGATATGGACAATTTTTTTTATCCTTAAAGAATTCTTTTGTATCGAAATTTATGAAGTGAATTTATTGGGTTTAATATTAAGCAAGTGATTTGCGTTTGTCATTATACAATTTTATATTGATAGTTGGTAAAATGGCTAAGTGTTAAGTAGAATTTAGTTAGGGATTCAGGAGGATCCCTACACTTCACATCCATACAAGATAACAGGAGTGACAAGAGTTTCAAATAGGAACTTATTTTTATTCCACATCACAAGGTTTGTTGATTTACAATTGTTTTCAAGACCAAAATAAGCTTTATAACCTCCATTAATCCTTTTCTCAATGCTATAGTTCGAGTTGAGCTTATGATGAATATCAATTCTGATATATTTGTAGGAAGACACTTCCTCCAAGTTGTTATTTTCATATACAAAATTAGCATATCTGTCCTTCTTGGACTTGATAGTCATAACTTTTGTCTTGTTGGTGTTAACAATCATACCCATAATTTTGTAGAAATATTTGAGAATTCTCAATTGCTTATCAAGATCAAAGGGACACCTTGCCATAAGAATAATATCATCAACATAAAGAAGACGGATCACAACTATACTATCTAAGGTCATGCCAGTGCAACTTATTTCTTCTAAACAACCTTCTAGCTTATCAATGTATATGTCGAAAAGGGTAGGGGAGAGGGGTCAACCTTGCTTAAATCCAATATTACAATTAATAACTTTCGACCACCTCTCAGTGCTCTTAAATTTGGCAATGATAGTCTCATGCAACCTTATCACGACATCTCTCAACTCAAAAGGAACCTTTAGCTCTTCTAATATATTCCACAAGTTAGTTCTAGGCACCTTATTGAAAGCTTTTCTAAAGTCCACAAAGTAGCAGAAGAGATTGGACTTGCTATTACGACATTCCTCCACAATAATCGTAAGCATAATGATGTGGTCTATGCTAGAATGATGTATTCTAAATCTCATTTGACCTTTAGCTCACTTACCTTCACTTTCTAGCCATACGTTGAGTTTCTTTTCCAAAATGATATTGTATAGCTTGGATAAGAGAGGACTAATCATAATGGTCCAATAATTAAAGGGATAATTTTTATCATCACTTTTAAAGATAGGAACAATGAGGCTCTGAGTCCAAGGATTAGGGAAACCTTGCTTGATTGCTAGATTAAAGAGTTTGTGGATGTGAGGGATGAGGATAGACCCTCCATTTTTCAAGATTTTTTTTTGGTATCCTTTAATGTCCTTAGCTTTTCCATTTTATAGGCGTTAACCCCAAAATCTATGTCTTCTAACGAGAAAAATTATTCCATTGTAAGGAGGCTTTGAATGTTATATATGACATCTAGGGACTCTTTAAGATTCTTAAGATATGAATCTAATCCATCAAATCAATCCTATTATTATCTTTAGTTTTACTAGTTAGAATTTGCCTCCAAAATTTCTTAGGAGCTACCTTAGAGATGTGTAAAATATTTTCCTTCTTTTAATTAGGGTATTTTATGGATTTATCTTGTCAATTTTTAGAGACTTTTCAATAGCTTCCTTGATTGCTCTTCTTGCAATTTTACATTCTTTATCATACCATGGGTTAGTTCTTCTATTTCTCTTTTTACCCAACACTTTTATGGATAACTTGTTAAAGGAAGATGTGCAGACTGTAGTAAAATTATTATAGAGGTATTCTATAATGTCCATACTTGATAGAGGGATCTAGTCATTTTTTAAATTGTTTATAAAAAGATCATCCTTATTTCTGTTGAATATCAAATGCTTTTGTTGTGAGAATTTGCTTCTATGGGATCACTATGCATGAAAAAATTGAGGGTTATAATTAAAGGTTTATGATTTGAGTTAGGCTCATGGTCATTTAATATGTCTAGATTTATCATTTTGCTATATAAAGGGATATTATATATGACATAGTCTACCACACTATTGGCAAGCCCATGAATGCAATTCATATTGCTAGAATTTGGCCACTTTATTAGACCATTACAAATTATAAGATCTTGAGCACTACAAAGCTTGACTAGCTCATAACCGAAAAGATATTACCTAGATATGTATAACTTCTTTTGTATCGACTGTCTAGAGATGGGAATTCATCTAACCAAAGAGGATTAGGGTTTGAATAATTTCTTAGAAGAATATCTTGGTTACTCAAATTTAAGGGGTTAGAGGTAGAGGTAGAGGGAGGAGTTGGGAGATTGGGGGGT
Organism: Larix kaempferi; assembly: GCA_027924585.1. NCBI lineage: Eukaryota > Viridiplantae > Streptophyta > Pinopsida > Pinales > Pinaceae > Larix > Larix kaempferi. Next base: position 6,475,465 of record BSBM01000510.1, read on the forward strand.
GGTAAGAGAGAGAGAGAGAGAGAGAGAGACGTTTGGGGAGGATAAGGGTGATTAGGGATAAAGGGGGGTATAGGTGAGGAGCATGAGTGTTTGGGTTGGAGAGAGAGAGGTAAAGGGATCGACTTTAGGGGGTGGTAAGGGGTTAAAGGTAGAGAAAGAGGGGGCTTACCCCCTCCTCTCCCTGCAGGGGAGAAATAGTGTGAGAGAAGGGATTAGTAAGGGTTAGGGAAAGGAGGAGAGAGAGAGAGAGGGGGGGGGGTCGAGGGATTGTTAAGGGGTTAGAGGGAGAGATTGATGGGGATTTTTAAGGGGTTAGAGGTAGAGATAGAGGGGGGTGTTATGAGATTGGGGTTAAGTGGAGCAGGGGAGAAAGAGTGAGAGAAGGAGTTAGTAAGGTTTAGAGAGAGAGAGAGAGAGAGAGAGAGAGAGAGAGAGAGGAGGGGGGTTAGTGGTAGGGGGAGGCATATGGATACACGTGTGTGAGAGAGAGAGAGAATGGGGTGTTAGTGGGTTGGGGGGGTGTTCTATATTAATGTGGGTATCTTTTGGATTTGTAGGGGGGTGTATTAGAGGGTTTGGGAGGTTAGGAGAGTAGGTAAAAATAACACGTATGCATTTTTGTTCACTAAAACGCGTACATGATATTTAACATTACGATTCTACCATGATATTTATCATTACAATTTTGTCGCGATATTTAACATTACACTTTTATCACGATATTTAACATTACACTTTTATCGCGATATTTAACATTACAACTATATTGTTTGGTTTGGTGAAAAATATATTCAAAGGAATTGGGGGTGGTGAGGGATTAGAGGTAGAACGAGAGGGGGGGTGTTCAAGGGTTAAAGGTAAAGACATAGGGGGGTTAGTAAGAGTTAGAGAGAGGGATTAGAGTTTTAGGGTTAGTAAGAGAGAGAGAGGGGAGGAGTGTTAAGGGGTTGTAGGTTAGGGTTTAGTAAAGGTTACAGAGAGGAGGGGGAGAGAGAGATAGGGGGGTTAGGTTGTACTTTAAAATTTGTTTCCCACCCTTATCCTGTTTCGTGGATTTGTACCGACGACATTGTTTGGAGGGAGTTATCTCTCCCTTCAAGTGATAAATTCCGCAACCATTTTCCATTGGATTGTGTGCATCAAATTAGAAAAAATAGCCTTTCAAAGCATGGGAAACAACAAGAAGATTGGATTTCGGAGGAAATAGCTCTGGAATATATACTACTTCAAGGTGTCTTTAAAAGAATGGAACCAAAACATTCACTAAATACATCAAACCTCCTGCACAAGGTTGTAATGTAAGGTAATCTTCAGGAAGAGTTGAAAATCCCATAGTAGTCCAGGGATTCATTTCCATTAACTTGGCACAGTTACTTGTGGATGCAGGCAGGAAAAAGTTTAGAGAGCCTCATTCCCTACTGATATTCCCACATTCAGTTACAAGGAGAATAAATTCCGGTGTAGATGGCAACATTTGATACACTTTCCAAATCTGTGTTGTTGGAAGAACTTACATACTTCAACAAAGGAGCATTTTGCAGGTGATTTGAAAGTCCCTTCCAATTTTCAGTAAAGAAATAAAAATGTTCAATGTATAGATTTCCAGGCAGTCCTTTCAACCAACCAGATGACAGAATACAGGGAGAATACCAATTGTCAAACACATTAACCACACCCCAAAAATTCAAGATGTTATAAAACTCTTGTTACCTATATTTTAAATCCGCCTTTATTTTAAATGGAAATCTAGTTACCATTTTTGTGGGAAGAAAAGCATAGATTCCTCTTGGTCGCTATATTTCCTCCTATAAGTTGTTCACCCAATGGAAAAGCTAATGTAAAAGCCCATTTTTTGACATATTTCCTCTGCTCAACCCTACACTAATCTTCCATAGGAAACCACTGCCTCCATATATAATAACTACACTATGTCATCAAAAAAGACTGACACACATATTGTTTTGGTTGTATTTTAAAATTTATTTCCCAACCTTATCTTGTTTTGGTGATAAATTCTGTATCCATTTTCCATTGGATTGTGTGCATCAAATTAGAAAAATTACAACATTTATTGCCTGATGGTTATCCCCTTGAATCCCTAGATTTTTGATATTTGAAGCCCTAGGTTGGATATATTTGGAATCTGTGGACACCCTCCTCTCACTCTACCTCTAACCCCTTACCACCCCCCAATGTCTCTCCCTTCACCTCTCTCTCTCTCTCTCTCTATGTTTCTCTCTAACCCATTACCACCCCCCACCCCCCTTTTTCTACTTCTAACCCCTTACCACCCCCTTCTCTACATCTAACCCCTTACCACCAAGAATTATTTTTAATGTTATAATCGACAGACAATAAAATTATAGGGTTACAAATCACCCCCCTCATTCTCTACCTCTAACTCTTTACCACCAATAATTATTTTTAATGTTATAATTGGCAGACAATAAAATTATAGTGTTAAAAAACGTGCACACATTTTGTAAACATAACATGCACACAATTTATTTTGGCGGGCTTTAAAATTTGAATTTAAACAAAATGCATACGCGTTACTTAGCACTATGCATGAACCTCCACACATGCTGACGTGACATTCCTATGCCTATCTGTCTGCTTCGGACTTTGCTTCGGCTTTACTATGCACGTGCCTTGGAGTATGATATACCATGGCTAGTTGAGCATTGTATCCAATTTTTAAGTGTGCCCATGTTTAGCCGCTGGTTACAGTATGCTACACACCATCATTTTTTATGAAATTTTAGACACATATAGCATTTTTTCTGTAGATTCCAAATATGTAATTTTTAAAAATAATATATATATATTTTTCTTATTTTTCTTGTGGCATGACTCCTTAACTCAAAAAACACATTGCTAGTGTTTCGTCCATAACTCTTATGTTTCTCAACCATTTTGAAAAAAATTGTATGGTATACTAAAGGGCACCGACCTCTACTTGCTATAAAAAACTGTTTCGAAATAATTGCATCAAGACCTTCAAAGGTTGCACCTACAATTGGCATACTGTTTTCGATGCTTGACTACTTAGATAATTAAAAATAAAAATAAAAATTATTGATTTTTTTTGGGAAAAATAACGGTGCGCTAGCACTAGTTGTTCTCTATATGTCTACCATTTTTCATAAGTTGATTCCATCATTTAAGCACTCAAAGGTTGCACCCATTAAAATTATATACTTTATAATTTGTCCAAGAAATAAAAAGTGTCTGTTGAAAAAGATCAAGCTTTAGATATATAAGAACGTTTTCAATAGAAAAAAATTATATATTTAGAAATTTCATTCAATTTCCCACATTTCATCCTTTTTACTCATCACAAGATTCATTGTGTATGTGTCTCAAAAAATCCATGTAAGTCGATGGATGTCTGGTTTTTCAGTTTTCTATTGCATCTAACGTGTCAAAAGAGACCTTTGTTAGCTTTCACACACCCATAACCACCTGGCCAGGTTCACTCTCCTGTATTACCATACAAGGTACCTCATAAATCACAAGCACCTTTATTCCCCGATTTCCTCCCTTCCCCCAAGCCAATGTCCGAAGTCCAATTAAAATAGAAGATGAAGGGTTCCATTATCAAAAGCAACGACTCTTTATTTTTACATCATAACTTTTCACAACATAACTAATTACTTCTAACTTTTTACATTTTTTTATTATTTCATAATTTCTCTTTAACACATGATTACAAGAATTGATCCATTTTAACTCCTTTATTTTGAATTTATTTTCCTTTTATTACACAAAAAATTGGTTTGTGACATTCTCCTCTCCTTGAATTAATGATGTCCTCATCATCCTTGACCCCATCAGGATCGAAAATTCAATATGATATATATATATATATTTGTATTTGAGGAAATGGGGGGGGGAGATGGAGTTCTGCGGTGCTAGTCGAAGATCGGTGGATCCGAAGCTCGAAGGTTCACGGAATAGGTGACCACTATGGAGGTTTTTAGGTTACTTCCTTTTTCAGTTATCCCAGGTCTCCCCTCGTGCGTAATATCATACAACTCGTCTCCCTTTCATTACCTCAGAACAATTTTAAGGCTTGCATGATGGAGATGGATGAGGTGGACTAAAATAGTCCCTCACCTGTGAGATCCATCTTTGTGAATGACGAAGAATTTATATGTCGAGGCTCGTCAGACCATAAAAAGACCTTTCTCCCGTAGATTCCAGTACAGAGGGAGGAGGTACATTCATCCCCCAACGCGGAAAATGATTGCGCAACTCCTCCAAATGATAAACCAAAACGACAAAAAGGTGAAAAACCAAAATTGGAGCCGACGTCGCTGGTGGTTGGACGAGAGATTGGAATTGAGGATATACTAGACTACCTGTATTCAACATTAGTAGGATGCTTTTGTGGAAAGCGGGTTGGAGAGAATTCATTATGCAGCTGGATGGAAATGAATTGGGGCCTGATACTCAACCATATCCCCTCCTTTCACATTTTGTCTAGAGGATGGATATTATTTAGAGTACATTAGGAAGTGGACAGGAAGAGACTGCTAGAACATAATTGGAAATGGGGTTCGTCTGCCTTAGTACTTAAATGTTGGAAAATTGATTTTGATGCTCGCAGAGAGCCACAAAATTTACAACAAGTATGGGTTATATTGCCCCATCTTCTGATGATATTTTGGCAAAAACCTATTTTACAGGCGATTGGAAACAAATTTGGAAGGTTCATTGTGTTAGAGGAGGATTGGGACACAAAAACGGATAGGTGTTGTGCTAATATTCTTGTTGAATTGGACCTCCACGACAGTTTATATGAGGAAATCAAGTTGGATATGCACCGTAGCCAGTGGAACCATCGTTTGAATTACTAGAAGATACCTTTCAGGTGTTTTGGGTGCATAAATGTTGGTCACATAGTGTGAGACTGCCCGAATCTTGTTCCAAGTACTCAAATTCATAGGAAAATTTGGGTAAAAAAATCGCCAAGTAGTGTTCAAACAAAGATGATAGAAGGAACTGTAGCGCAAGTTGGTGAAATGAGCATCTTGAAGGAACAAGTGGGCAGCGTCGAACCATGCAAGTTGACGAATCCTGAGTTAGACCCACCTTCTGGTACGTCTGATGTTTCCATTCCTGTCCCTTCTCCTATTATTTCTACTTTAAAAATTCCTTTGAAGAATGATAATTTGGTTGGGTTAGGTACTGCCCCTTCCTCTAGTACCTCTCCTCCTCCCTGTTCTCCCGTTAAAAAATCCCTGTCAATGGCAGAAGTTGATAAGAAATCCCCTCTCCCTCGGTTAACTACAAAACCTGGCCAAGTGGCTTTTACAAAAGTCTACAACACAAGGGATAAGGTGGCCGCTCTATTCGGAAAAGAGGAAGAGATAAAAGGTGGTTTTAAATTAGACGCTCCAACCAAGGTTATTCTAGGAAGAAAATCACACTTATCCAAAGAAACAGTTCAAGCTTTGGTAGATATCAAATCTGGTAAACAAAAAACTATTAACGGGGCCCTTAGAGTGGGGAGTGCCCTTCCGAGGGTTATTTAATTTTGTGTTTCTCATACAATGTAAGGGGGTTAGGGGGCCTCCCCAAATTTAGGGCCCTCAAGAGGATGATTACAAATCTTAAGCCTTCGGTCATCCTCTTACAAGAAACTATGGTAGAAGGCAAGAAATCTCAGGATATGTTAGAAACTTTTTTAAAGGACTGGTCTTATGAAGCCATTGAATCGGAGGTACATTAGGGAGGCTTGATACCGCTTGGAACCCGTCTTTAAAGAGGGTTACTTTGAACAAGTTAGATAATGTCATCCAATCTGTTCTTGAAGACCCTTCCATGGGATTCACTTTCAGTATCCTGAACATATACGGGCCTTTCCATAATTGCAGAACTTTTTTGGACAATATTTCAGAAAATAGTCTCTGGGAAAACAATTATCTGATAATTGGAGGGGATTTAAATCTAACAGTCTCAGAGAAAGAAGTATGGGGGAATTTGGCATGAGTAGACTCTCTCTGCAATTTCTTAAAAAAAAAATTCGACTCTAAGGGTCTTGTGGATGTTCAGCCGAAGAAATTAATGCCTACCTGGAGGAATAGGAGGAGTGGGGAAAATGCGAGCTCCAAAATATTGGACCGTTTTTTAGTTTCAGAGGATCTGTACTGCAGCCAACTTTCCATAATCTCTTGGGTAGAAGACGTCGGCCTTTCAGATTATTGACCCATAATGCTGTCAATAGGAAAACAGGAAGAGAAATATCCCTCATTCAAGTTCAACCCAATATGGTTGAAAGAAGAAGAATATATAAAATTGGTAGAGGATACGTGGAACAATCTAAGGAATGATTCCTCGATATCTTATATGCTTCAACTGATGGAAATCTAGCTAAAGTGAAGACAATATCGAAGTAGTGGGGGGAAATTTTTCGGGCGCGTCAATAGGCTGATCTTAAAAGGGTAGAGGATGAAATCAGAAGCCTAAATAGGGAGAGTGAAGCAGGGGTTTTCTTTGACGAAGAATTAAAGAGTTTAAAAGCTTTGGAAGTCCAATGCACTACCTTGTTAGCTAATGAAGAACAGATATGGAGGCTCAAGAGCATATCAATTTGGATCACAGAAGATGACAATAATTCAAAGTTCTTTCACAGATATGCCTCTCATAGAAAAAATGTAAACACTATTATTGAAATCCAAGATGATCGAGGCCATCCTGCATCTACTTTCCAAGAAAAATGCATAGCTGGTGTATCTTATTTTAAGAACCTCTTCAGTGAAGCAGATGGGTGCCCAATTCAAGAAATTTTACAGGTTTTAAGACTCTTTCCAAAATCAGTTTCAGATGAGATGAATGCTTCTCTTACAAAATAGGTGTCAGAAGAAGAATTGTGTAAAGTAGTTCATTCATTTCAAAAAGGTAAGAGCCCAAGTCCAGATGGATTTACAATCGATTTTTTTTTTTCTTTTCTGGGTTTCTATGTCTTACTCAAGGAAGATCTTCTAAAGGTTGTTAGAGAATCTCAGAGATCTGGTAAAGTTCTAGGTTCAATGAACTCTACCTTTTTGGCCTTGATCCCTAAGAAACATAAACCAGTGGATTTTGGTGACTTCAGACCGATTTGTTGTTACAATACAATCTACAAAATCATAGCCAAAGTAATAGCACAAATATTAAAACCTATTCTTAGACAAATTGTGTCGGAGGAACAGTTTGGTTTCTTGTTTAATAGGTAGATTCATTATGCAGTCTCCCTAGCCCAGGAAGTTATCCATTCGATCATCAAAAAGAAACTAAACGCCTTTGCTATTAAGTTGGACTTGTCAAAAGCTTATGATCGAGTAAACTAGATGTTCCTACGTTTACTGCTCATTCAAATGGGATTTTCTATAGAAATAGTGAATTGGATTTTGGGATGTGTGACTTCGTCCTCCTTTTCAGTTCTAATTAATGGTTCCTCCTCCTCTTTTTTCATGCCTACCAGAGGCTTACGACAGGGTTGTCCCCTCTCCCCATTCTTATTCTTACTGGTTTTAGAGGCCCTCATCAAGATGGTTCAACAAGACTAAAATGAAGGATCATTAAAGGGAATTTCAGTTTCGGAGATTATGGAACTAACTCATAGTCTCTTTGTGGATGATGTGCTTTTAATGGGAGAAGGATCTTTAGATAATTTGCACACCTTAGAAAGGATCCTTTCACTCTAATGCAAGGCTACAGAGATGAAAATCAATATTGAAAAATCTAATATGTCCTTGAACAGAGTGTCTAAAGCGTTACAACATCAAATTAAGGATGAAGTTGCTTATTCTCTTAGCCCGGTGAGTGAAGGATTCAAACACTTGGGTTTTTTCCTCAAACCCAATGCTTATGCTTTCAAAGATTGGAAATGGTTATACAAGAAGGTGGAATCCCTTATCTCCAGTTGGGCCAACAGTTTTCTATCCAGAGGGGGTCGATTGACACTTTTAACTTCAGTTCATAGAGCATTCCAGTATACTGGGCTTCCATTTCATACATACCCAAGGGAATTCTGAATAAGATCCGAAAGTTGTGCTTCTCTTTCCTTTGGACCGCAAGTAAAAAAAATGAAGGCATCCCTTTGGTCAAATGGACGACAGTGACCAACTTAAAGGAACTGGGAGGTTGGGGGATAAAAAATCCCTTCTTATTCAGTCAAGCTCTGGGAGCTAAATCCCTTTGGATATTAACAACCAATAATAATTCCCTCCGGGGAAAAACAATGATCTCCAAGTACTGTCCAAATTCATCCTTAGGAGGTTGGTTCAGAAGTCAGTCTAAATATTTCAAAGGTGGTTTAGTGGGATGGAAAGCTTTGGTGCTGTCGTTCCCTCTTTTAGGAAACTGGTTAGCATGGAAGATTGGTGATGGAAAAAGAGTACGAATAGGTGAATATCCGTGGGTTGGCTCAGGTGGTGCTTATGCCTTAAACCCATTTACAGTTTCTCAACTTAGACGTCAGAACATTAAAACCTTAGCAGATGCCTGGCTAAGAGTTTCGAATGATAAAGAAAGCGGTGAATGGAAGTCGGCTCAAGCTCTAGGGTTGATGGATGAAGCAACAGTGGAATGGGATGACATGATTCTTTCTTTAAAGTGTAATTTCATATTGCTCAAGGAAAATGAACCCGATAAATTGGTATGGATGAAAAACTGCTCAACAAGGGAATTCACAACGAAGCTGGGTTATGAGGTTAAAGCAACAGATTCGTTTTCAGGTGTCAAGGAATGGTGGTGGCACTCTTTATGGAAAAAAATAGGTCCTTTGAAAGCCAAAATAGCACTATGGATGGCCTTAAAAAACAAATTGTTGTTTTGGGAAAACTTGCTGAAGCGTGGCTAGGAAGGTCCTAGCCGGTGTAGTCTATGCCTTTCCAGCTATGAGACTATTCAACACTTATTATCTTTTTGTTTATATACAGGGGATGTTTGGAAAATCACAACCAAAGAGCTGAATGGTACAACAATGCCGATGGAATCCTCACTGGAACTTAGCTGCAAAAAATGGTGGAACCACTCCTCGATATTTTTCTTTGATGCCTTTCCCTCATTGTTTGTATATGGTATTTGGTGGGCAAGACATTCTGCCATCTTTCAAAATCAAAAAATTCCAGCCGAGGTAACTGCTATAATGATTTTGCAGTGGTCAAAGGAATATAATTCCACTGCAAAAGAAAAGAAGAAACGAGAGTTAAAGTTTCCCAGCATTGATAAAACTATACTATGGGATTATTTCGACAGTGCAAGCCAAGGTGACCCTCCATTGGGAGGTTCTGGAGCACTTATTTATCTATCAGATGAAAAACATTTATCAATAAAATATGGCCCGGGACATGGTTGAAATAGCAAAGCTGAATTATCAGCTCTTTGGACAGTCCTCAACACGGATCTAGCATGTAATATTTATAAAATCTAGATTTTAGGGGACTCCAAAATGTCTTTGACTGGGAAAACAATATCATACAGATTATAGATCTCCACCTAATTCATTTACTCGACACAATCTGAATCAAATCAACAGTTTTGATTACATCTCATTCACACATATCTACAGGGAGTTAATGAAGAGGTTGATACGTTATCAAAGAGTGCTGTTTTTCTGGACCCTGGAGCACTCTTGGTTGAGGAGCAAAATGTGATCCACTCATAATTTGAATTGTGAATTTTTGTATGTAAAGGAACTAGAGATCTTATGCCCTCTATTTGATGTATGTAAAGAATGTATAAGGGAGTTGCATAATTCAAGGACCCCTGTGTTATCGGTTTGTAAGAAATGATGTAAGTCCTTTTTGGACAGTCAATATTATTCATATGAATAAAATATTTTTTTCCTTGGAATATATATATATATATATATCTTGCAAAAATATTAAACCTCTAATTTTTTTCTCAAACATCATTATGAAAGTCATAGATCATCAAACATCGACAAATTAATATAAAATAAATTAAAATATAATAATAACATAATTTTAACAAGTTATATTCCTAAGGTGGATATGTGAGTGGTATCATTTCTTGTGGTGCATAATCTCATCATAATTCTCATAGATTATCATGACCGTCACTTTGTGGATTATGATTTGTTAGAGAGCACTCCCTATTGTCTCTTATTATCTAAAAAATACATAACTTCTCAACACTCCACCAGAGACATTGCTCTTACAGATATAGTATGCTTTGCATACATGATATTATATTATACTTTCCTTACATAAGTATATATTTTACCAGCGACTGCTCTGTTACGTTTTTTTCCGCCTAGGGTTAGGGTTAGGGTTCCTCTGCATTCATGGCCTCGCCTCCAGTGTCTGAGCCGGGGGGATCCTCCCTCCTTGAATGAGTGCTACCGCCTGGATATTGAGAAGGCCTCTTCAACACTCCCCTAAGGCTACTCCTCCCTTGGATTCTCGGTTCGTTAAAAGGGCTCTTTCCCCGGAATTCAGGCTCTCCTCCGCCGCTTCCAAGCACAAGGTTACAACACTCTCAGAAAGAGGCCTGATAGGGAATTTTTATTGGAATGTGGCCGTCCCCAAAATCAATTGAAATATGGCTCAGCAATAACTAGAGACCTCTCATAAAAGGGGAAGTTATGCAAAACTTCTGCGGAAAAGGTTTCTTTGTTTTCCTCTTCGAGTTCAAGGAAGACACAGATCCGATCTTTCGAAGCGGTCCATACTTTTTGGGTCGAAGGAGAATGTATTTGAATCAGTGGAATGCATCCTTCGACCCTGAGAAGGATATCCCATCGGTTGTCCCAGTTTGGGTCAAAATCTCTCATCTACCTCTGCACTGTTGGGGGGATGAGGATCTAAGGTCCATTGGAAACTCTCTGGGAAAATTCGAGTCGACAAAGCTGAACCCCGCCCTCCTATTTTCTCTTGTGCAAGAATTTGTGTGGAAGTGGATTTGGAAAAAGGATTGTCGGAGGAAATTAACCTCTCTATGGACGACTGGAATCACCTCAGAAGGTCGATTATGAGCAGATTCCCTCAAGTGCAAAGTTTGCCACAAGTATGGCCACTTCGCTAAGGGATGCCCCAAAAGGAAGGATATAGAAGACGTACAAGAAGAGGAGGGGGAGTGGAACAAGGTTCCCAAAAGGAGTAGGAAGAAAGTTCCTGTGGGCGAGCCTTTGGTGGCAGGCCCAAGTTCTCGAACCACCCCACTGATGGGCACCAACAATCGTTTTCAGGCCCTGGTGTTACAAGAGGTCGAAGGTGCAAAAGAAGGCCAAATAGAGAAACGCCGACATAACAAGAAGGAAAGGAGCATGCAGTATTGGGGGACATAACTAAGAGAGAAAATTATGCCCCCATCCTTCCTAAGAAACCGTACGTTGAGTTTAGAGCAGATTGCCCTAGATCAGAGGCATCGGGCTCTGTTATCAGATCTAGATCTAAAATCTCTCAGAAAGATTCCTCTAAATACCTTGAAGAAGAGAAGGAACCAGTTGGGAAGAAGGGTAGAAATCCAAACAAATCCCATAGAGAAGAACAAGCTGAAAAAGAAAAGGTAGAAGGGAATCAAACTTGCATTGATCAGTGCTTAAGGCCCTTAGGCAGGAATTCATAAGTAAATGAGTAAGCAAAGGTCAGGTCTGTTCCCCTCATCAATAAATAATGTGAATAGTGTCCTGGAACTGCAGAGGTCTTGGAGGTAAGCCAAAAATGGAAGCTATAAAACATCTAATTAGGAATGAAAATATCTCCATTCTTTTTCTCTAGGAGACTAAAATGTCAGAAGAAGATGCTCAGTCACGTATGAAGAAAATATGGAATAATGGTGAGGGAGCCTCTATTGGATCCATAGGGAGCTCAAGAGGCATCTCCATATGGTGGGTCAGAAAAAATACAGGATTATAGCGAGCAGGAGATACAACAACTGGATATTGACCGTGTTAGAAGATAGGGAGGATAATAGAAGGATTGGAACCCTCAACTTATATGGCCCCACTCTCTATAACAAGAAGCATGATTTTTGGCTCTCTTTTGAGGAGCTTAGAAGGAAGAACCTTCATCTCAACTCTATAGTTGCTGGGGATTTTAACACCACGATATATGGGGAGGAAAGGTGAGGGGGATCAAAGGTAAGAGACCCCTTTGGGGAACATCTTAAAGATCTGATGGCCTCCTTGGATCTCACAGATGTCAAACCAAGGAAAGGCATATACACTTGGAACAATCAAAGAATTGTCCTGGGCATATAGCTGCCAGAATTGACAGATTTTTGATAAATAGTTCTCTCCTTCTATCTCCCCTTATTCCTTCAGCAAAAATTATGCCCTCTTCTATCTCTGATCACAAACCCATATTGTTGTATTTCCAACTTCCTAATCTCGGTCCTCTCCCCTTCAAATTCTTCTCCACTTGGATATCGAAGGAAGAGGTTTCTGCCTTGGTTTCGAATGCTTGGAACAAATTCATTCTAGGGTCCCTAGGCTTCATTTGGGAATCCAAGTTGCGGGCAGTCAAATATTCCCTCAAAATGTGGGCCAAAAACAAGCCTTCGACGAGGTTTTTGAAGACAAAGGCTCAACAGAATCTCAAGGAAATTCAATATAGTATGGAGACAGGGGAAGTTACTGATTTCCAAATCAAAAGAGAACAAGAGCTGCAGGAGAAAGTCCTTCAGTTGGAAAGAAAAAAATGAGGAGAAATGGAGGATAAGATCCAGGTGTCTCTGGCTCAAGGTTGGAGACCAGAACACCAAATAATTCCATAATCAACACAGGGAAAGAACTAGGAGGAACACAATCCTAGAACTTGACACTGAAGAATAAGGAGTAATCTCGAGTCTGAACCTCAGATCCAACAAGCAATTTTCTGTCACTTCCAAGCTCTGTATTAAGAATACCAATATATGATGGAGCCACTGTCAGACTCCTTTTGCTTGAAGATTCCCAAGCTGGTCAATGATAAATTAAATGAAAAATTGATTCAAAGCATTATAGAAGAAGAAGTTAAAGGATCTATTTGGTCCTTGCACTCGGACAAAGCCCCTGGGCCGGACGGGTTCCCAATCTGCTTCTATCGTCGTTTTTGGCATATCATCAAGAGAGATCTTTGTAGAATGTTGAATTGTTCCATATACAAAGACAAGATGGGTGGAGCCACCAATTCTTCCTACATCGCCCTCATTTCCAAAGAAAGGAAACCCTCCTCTCTGGATAGGTATCGCCCTATCTCCCTATGCAATGCTTCTTATAAAATCCTAACTAAAATCATTTCAGGAAGGCTAAAGCAAATATTTCCAAAGCTCATCTTGGGAAATCAAGGTGGCTGGAAGGAAAATCACAGAAAATATCATAGCCTGGAAGGAGGCCACCCACTCTAGATTCAATCGGAAAGAAAAAAGGAATGGCTATCAAGCTGGACTTGGCGAATGCCTTTGATAGGGTAAGGCACCGATTTCTCTTTCAGGTTCTTTAAGATTTTGGTTTCTCCTCTCACTTCATAAACTGGATCAAATCCTGCATTGGACAACCTTGGATCTCCCCCCTCTGCAATGGAAGGCCCAATGGATTCTTTAAGGCATCTAGAGGTCTCCTCCAGGGATTCCCCCTCTCCCCCTTTCTCTACATCATCGCAAAAGAAGCTCTTAGTAGGAAACTCAATAGCTTTTTCAGCTCTGGAGAGCTGCCAGGGATTAACATTGTTAGAGGAGTGAGGCCTGTTAACCACACTCAGTTTGTGGATGGCACCATTCTCTTGGGGAAAGCCAATCATTCTATAGCCAACCTTTTTTCTACCACTCTTTTAGACTTCTTAAAAATATTTGGGGGGGGAATCAATAAGAGAAAGAGCTGCATTTATACTTGGAATTGATCCATCAATCTAAATCTGTCTATCTCCAGAACCTTGGGATTCAAAGTGGTGGGTAAATGGATTTCCTTTAAGTATCTGGGAATTCTGATCTCTCTATAGGGTAATACCGAAGGATGGCGAGACACTATAATTAAAATAAAGAACAAAATCCATTCATGGGGGGGGAAATCGTTGAATTTGGATGGGAGGGAAATCCTCATCAAATCAGTGCTCAATTCCATTCCTATTTATCTTTGTTCTGTTGCCCTTGCTCTAGTGGGAATTATGGGTGAGATCAACAAAGAAATCAAGAAGTTTTTATGGCAGGGAGGGATAAATGGAGGAAAGAAATTCCACTTAATAAAGTGGGAAACTGTTAGAGTAGAAAAAACTAAAAGTGTACTCGCTATAAGAGAGCCTATATTGAATAACATTGCCATGGGACCTAAAATTCTGTGGAGGATGGTTACTGGGAAGAAATATTGGTGGAAGGATATCATTGTCCAAAAATGCATGAGGAAGAGCAAATTAAGGAGTACTAAAAATATTTTCTTGGGGGAGGGAACCAGGATTTGGAGTCTATGCAAGTCCTTGGTCCATATCATAAGGGATCATATATATTGGATCCCTAGATGTGGGAAAAGAGTAGATATCTAGGAGGACGGTATCCTAGGTGCTCCTCCACTGAAGTTCATGGAGTCACTCAACGGGTTGCAGCAATGGCTTAGGGAGAAGAGCATTGTCAAACTCCACGATTTATCCACTTGGGACGAGAACATGAACTGGTTAGGGTGGGTTCCCCTCTCTTCCCCTAATGATTTGTGTGACAAATTGCAAGATATATTCACTCATCTAAATGGAAAGGATCCTCTGAATATTAGAGAGAAAGATGCCAGAGGTTGGGGAGAAAAAGGATTCTACAAAGTTGAGGATGGAAACAATATACTTCTAGCTAAGCTTCTTGGGCCTGTAAAGGATCATAAATGGAAGAAAATTTGGTGCTGTGATTTCCCTACCAAGATAGGCTCCTTCTCTTGGATCCTCACACATCAGAAAATTTTAACTTCTGAGAATCTAAAGAAAAGAGGAATCGCTGGCCCTAGTAGGTGTGTACTCTACCAAATCCAGGAAGAAACAATGCAACATCTCTTCCTTCACTGCAGCTTGCCTCTTCGAATATGGAATGAGATGGTCGAGGATCTCAACCCGAGCATCTCACTTCCAAATAAAATAAGTGGCTTCTTCAATGGTTGGGGTCACAAGTACCTTCGGAATAAAAAATCCCTGGCTAATATTTGCAATGCTCTCCCTAAGTACATCAACTTGCAGATCTGGATCACAAGGAACAAGGTTATTTTCGAAGACAAGAAGCCGAAGGTGAGCAGAACGATGAGGATTGTTATGTCCCAAATCAAAGAATTCATGGCTAGTCTGGGTTGGTCCCTCCCTCGAGACTCTCTGTCTCCTCCTGAAGCTCTGTGGGTATCCAACTTGTTGGCCTTGAGCTCTCTTCAGTCCAAACTCTCTAGGAGCCCTCATTGGGTCCTTGATATGTCACCAACAGAATTTTCAGTCTAGAGGAAATATCAAGCCAGTTATCTCCTCTTCTTTGATGGAGCGTCCAAAGGAAATCCAGGGGTGGTAGGTGCGGGAGGGGTCATCTTTGACCCCGGAGGAAACATGGTATCTCAATTTGCTTGGGGTTTTGGTAGGAGAATGAATAATCAAGCCGAGTGGGCTACTCTCCTTCAAGGGATGGATACCATGAAGTCGCTACACATAGTTGATACTTCAACATCATGGGGGACTCCAAGATTGTTATTCAGAAAATGATTAATATACAAAGAGGTCATCACAAGGCTCTAAGCAGAATCCATAAGCGAATAGTGTCCACCAATGATATTTCCAGGATCCACTTCTTTCATATCCTTAGGCACAACAACTCCGAAGCTAATCACTTGGAAAATCATGGAACAAGGCTTCACGAAGGGAATAGGGTGGTCAATAAATGTCCTAATCACTTATGTTGGTCACCATGCTTCTAAACCAATTTGAATTGTGGGGGGATCTCATGCACTTCCCCCCTCCTTCCTCTTGGACATGTGGCTTCATCTTATGCTCTTGCCTTTATGACGAACCACGCCCACTTATCGACATTAAATGGAGTAGGTGCAGTGAGATTTTGGATGCACGCGGAGTTATGACGAAGTCTCGAGGTCTCAGCTCGCACATATATGCCTCAGCGGATGGCATCATGTTGCATCAGGTCATTTTGGGCATAGACGAAATCACTTGCAATGATGTCCCTTTTGCCGGAGATCTCTGCTCTATTCCTAGGCTTACCTTTGTGCACTTCAATATGAACTTCGAGAGTATGGATTCAGAGCTCAAGGAGATGAGAGGGGCACACCAGGATATCAAGAAACACACCCGCAATGCATTCGAAGCTGCCAGGGATGCTCTGGATGAGAGTAAGCTTATTGGACAGGTCATTATCAGGTTTGACATGCGCATGGAGGATGTCGAGTCCAATGCTCGGGTTTAGGTGGGAGAGCTTGAGGAGCTTCATAAATAATTTAAGGGCATGAGAGAGTCTCAGGTTTCAAACTTCGAAGGGCTCAAGCAATTTCTCTTTACTTTGAAACGCCAGTTGTTCAACACCCTGACGAATAACAGTGACAGGATTGAAGCTCAGATGTCTCAGTTGGAAGTCTCCATGTAGGAAATGAAGGATGATTTTGGGAAGCTCATTGTGCCGGCGGACCTTGGCACCAGATTGAAGAAATCTCTCTCATGGAGGATGACTCACAGACCCATGAAGGAATTCCTCCAAATTAGTTTCAAGAATGTTCCTTTGTTTCTCTTTTTTGCTGTTAATTTTTTTTGCCTTCTTTTATGTAATCAATTCGTCCGGATTTATCTGAAAAACAATTGTAGTCATTAACGGAAAGGGAACTCCACTCTTAGGTCTGAAAGACTATTTCTGATTTTCCCACAACAACATACTAGTTTTTTGTCTGTTACCCTTCTCGGAAGGGAATTTTGTACCTGTACTTTTCTCCTTGTTTAATATATATCACTTCTTGTTCTTGTTAAAAAAAAAGTATATATTGTCTAATTTTCTTTAAAAATAGATTGATACGACCTTTTGTCTTTCTTTTATTATTGGTTTCCTTATTATCTCTCCTACAAGATTTTTAAATGCACCATTACTTGATCTATTCAAATGTGATCAAGTCATGGTGGAAAGAAATTATAATAATAAAATGAAATCTATAACCTTATTTTTTTAATATATAAATATCATACTATATCTCAAGTATACATAATTAAATATTATATTTTATCTTAGTTAACATCAAGTATAAGCACTAAAATCTAGGTATAAGCTCAACTCATAAATATGCAATATGCGACATCAAATATATGCAAATACCTAATAATACTCCTATATTAAAATGATATAATACAAGTGTCTATTATTATAAATATATAGTAAGTATTCCTATTTAAAATCTCTTAACCAAATATTATAAAAAAGTACTATTAGATTCAATAATCTTAATTGAACATTAAATTTAAACTCGTTACTTTTTACAAACCAATCACGTAACTCCATATCCTTAACCAATTTAATATTATATCAAGTTGGAATTTCTCTATAACTTTGAGATAGTCTAGAAATTGAAATAAATTCATTTTTCACAATTGGAAAAGAATTAGTTCATAGTTGGAAAATAGATCATATTTGATAACTAGAAAATAACTAGTTCACAGTTGGAAAATAGATCATATTTGACAACTAGAAAATAACTAGTTCACAGTTGAAAACTAAAGACTTATCCATAAACCATATATTTAGGTCATGACTAAATATCTAAATGGTATATTTGTGGATTAAGACAACTTACTTATATCTTCAAGCATAAATGAATGATCTATATGTCATAGTTAAATACCTACATGTTTTAACTATAGATATACATGATGTACTTAAGAATGCACATAGATTATGTTTTAACCATGTTTAATAGATTTGTGATGAATTTGGCAAGAATGAGTAATAATTAGCATCATTATATATGTCTACAATCCATACATGTTTAATGAGAGTATTTATGTATTTATTTGACACATTAATCTATACGTCAATGATGAAATTACCTTAGTTTTAGGTTCAACTAGATATTTAGAGTGATATTCATTGATCTTCTAATATAAATTGTTTTCATACATTGTTGACTATGTACTAGTTGTCTTACTTCATTAGTAGACTTGGAACATGTATAGACTGTTGTTATTGTTATTGAACATGAAATAAACTTATACCTTTCTCTACTAGTATGAATACATAGGAAACAAAACTTGTACCTTTTAACTAGTGAAAACTTGATCATAATACTATGTTGTAGATATTTATACACTAGAGTTTCTAAATAATTAACGTGACCCATGAAATCACATGTAATTTTGTTATGTAATAAATCATGTTGGCAAGAATGAGTAATAGTTTGCATAATTATATATGTCTACAATTCATACATGTCTAATGAGAGTACTTATTTATTTATTTATTTGACACATCAATCTATACATCAATGATGAAATTACCTTAGTTTTAGGTTCAACTTGATATTGTGATATTCATCGATATTCTAATATAAATTGTTTTCATACATTGTTGACTATATATCGGTTGGCTTACTTCATTAGTAGACTTGGAACATGTACAAACTGTCGTTATTGTTATTGAACATGAAATAAACTTACACCTTCCTCTACTACTATGAATACACATGAAACAAAACTTGTACCTTTTAACTAGTAAAAACTTGAGCATAATACTATGTTGCAGATATTTATACACTAGAGTCTCTAAATAATTAAGATGACCCATGAAATCACATGTAATTGTTATGTAATAAATCATAAATAGTTATAATGTATAAAATATAATAAAAAAGAACGATACGAGTCATAATTCTTCATATCTATCTATCTATCTATCTATCTATCTATCTATCTATCTATCTATCTATCTATATATATATATATATATATATATATATATATATATATATATATATATATATATATATATTTAAAAGTGGTTCACCATGGAAGTCGAGTTTACACCATGGCTATG
The DNA here is from genome assembly GCA_027924585.1 of Larix kaempferi. NCBI lineage: Eukaryota > Viridiplantae > Streptophyta > Pinopsida > Pinales > Pinaceae > Larix > Larix kaempferi. The sequence continues at coordinate 6,494,425 of BSBM01000510.1, forward strand.
TCCACCTGGGAAAATATCTTATACTCGCTAGGCAAGTATACATGAACGGGCAACAAAAACCCCCGAGAGAGCCAATCACAATAAATGGCTCACCACCCTAATATTTCATTACATACAAGGGCTCCCAAGGAGCAAATGTCCCCCGTGAGATTCGAACCTAGGTGGGGAGCGCAACAACCAAATATCCCAACCACCCGAGCTACGCCCCAAGGACATATATATATATATATATATTATATCTAAGGGAAAATAAATTAATATTTGAGCGATTCAAGATTATTCTTGGAATGATGGATATTTTTTAAATGATCAACTTATATAAAGTGGTCAAAATGTTCACACACACACACATATAATTTATACATACTCTCCCCCATTTGAAATTTTCTCCATCCCTAGAGAAACTCTAACCTCTATAGTTTTTTAATATCAATCAATTAAATTAAAATATTAAAAATAACATTTAAAATATAAAAATAAACAGACACAAATCCATAGATTAGTATAGTCGTCATTATTTTTATTTACATTGATGACATTGTTTTTATGGTGAAGAGTCCCTTTAATTTCCACAAGCGCTACATCATTGAATAAATGATAATGGAGAGTTGAAAGCTTATTATGAACTTGAAAACAATTATAAACCAATGGAACTTTGGCTCTAGGATAAGAAGAAATTCTTCTTTGAGATCTTGGTCATGTTAAGGTTTGTCGTTACATCAAAACCCACAGATATTGGTAAAATTCCAAGCCAAGCAGATAACCTTGAGTGGGAGATTAGTATCATGTTCCCAGGGTGGCGGTTAGTCCACAATATCAATTCCCAGAGGTGTAGTGGTTAGTCCAACACCTCCCTCCGGCATAAATGAGGGGAATTGAACCTGGGCCAAAGATCGGATACCATGTTAAGGTTTTTCATTACACCAAAACCCCTAGATATTCGTAAACTTCCAAACCAACCAGATAACCTTGAGTGGGAAGTTAGTTCCATGTTCCCAAGGTGGTTTTTATTCCACAATATCAATTCCTAGAGGTGCGATGGTTAGTCCAATAGGTCACTCATATTATCTTATATAATATGTGAAGTTTTGGGGTTGTAGAATCTAAAATTTTAAGGAAATACATCATATGAAAGTGTTTCCCCCATTGACAACATGGCTATGACTAGGTACCTAATGTACAGAAACATGATCAACAACATTAAAACAAAAGGCTTCCTAAGATTGCTTCAAAATCCGATCAAAACTACTTACGGTTCAAAGGGGTTTGACGTAAAGATGCCAAGCCTTGGCTACAACATTAGAGAATCAAGAAAGAAGTCATTACAAAGAATAGCAATAAAATTCATTACATCTAAATCTAAAATTAAGGATGGGAGACAGACAAATGGAAGAAAATTAATTGAGTGTGGCATGTTTTCTTCACATGTAACCAATGAGAAATTGAAGCATGTGATGCTTCATATGCCAATGTGTTATTGTATTAATGTTATGTTAGATTGCAGAGAAAGCATCCTACACAACTGTATAGCTTTAAGAGGATTTTGATGACATTGTAAACTTGTTTATCCATGTATATTCGAAGAGTTTAAGAGAGAACGATGCTTACAACTTGTTGAGCTACAAAAGGAATGAGAGGTACACAAGTATTTGTTTTACTATTACACTCATCCCTTAGATCCTACGAGATCTGTCAAGCATATTATTAAAATATCATTTTATAAATTCCCAATTCATATGCTTTTCATTTCAACTTGGTCATCCCGTAGTGACAGTGATACTTATTGTTTGTCGTTACAAAATGGACATCTAATTATTATTGTCAAATTAATTGATTGTGTCAAACAATTAATCACATGTACTCTTCTCCATTTGAAAATTTCCCCCATCCTTGGAGAAACTATGACCTTCCTAACATGTTAACTCATCATAACTATGATGATTTAGGATTACTTCTCTTAAATTTTTTTCGACCACAAAATACATTTTTAAAGAAAACCAAGTGATTCCTTATATATATATATATATATATAGATAGATATATATATAGTCGGTTGTGTAAAGATTACAGTTGAAAAGATATATATATATATATATATATATATATATATATAGAGAGAGAGAGAGAGAGAGAGAGAGAGAGAGAGAGAGAGAGAGAACCAAGTCATACATGCATCACACATACCATATTAGACAAATGAAAAGGAAACGCAAATGATGAATCACTCATTGACAAAAGAGAAGGGCATGCAAAAGTTGATGTTACTCTTAGTGAGGAACAATTTGTGAGGAACCCGCAACAATTAATTAATGAAAATACACGAGATAGCAGTAAGAAGAGAACTCAGAATCACTTTATTGATCACAGGCCACTTCGAGGGGGCAACCTCCTTTGAGCAAGCTCAATACAAATAACTTCACGGTACCTTCATTGGCCTCAACACACACTTATATACTAAGTCTATGCCCAATACTATGGGTCAATACCATGGGACATATAATACTACGGGATGACTTACAAAGCATATGCGTCCAATACTATGGGTCAATACCATGGGCTAATACAAACTATGGATCAACAAATACTACGGGACGACTTACAAAGAATATGCGTCCAACAACAATATACTAACAAAGTAAAGAGAAGGGTTGACACAGTTTCCTAACATCCCCTATTCCTTAGAAAAAGATTTGTCCTCAAAGCTTTAGATGTGGAAATTGATGCGGAATCTGAAGGAGCGGTTCCCCTGTAGCATCCTCGGGTTGCATTCCGTGCCACTAAATTAATGCCTCTGTGATAGAGTGAGAGAGAAGCTGACGCCTTTTGAGTTTTAGGGAGTATTGCTTGGAAGGCTATAGACGAAGAAGAACCATATCAGTCGCGTGAAAATGGCGCTCATAACGATGTTGATTGGCATGTTGTTTCAGTCGAATTCTTTCCATGTGAAGATTGTCCTGCAGAATGGGAAGAGTCTGATCGCGGTTTCGAAGAACCGAGTCAATTTCTTGAACTGGGGAACTGCTGAGGGTGTATGGAAGAAGAACTGGCGGTGCCTATCCATAGACTGCTTCATATGGTGTCATTTTAGATGTGGTATTGTACCACCATAGCACTTCAAGTAAATCCATAGAAATAGCTGTCCAAATCTGTGTAGGGATGAGCAAGGGTTCGAGCAGTCCCGAAAGGAGTGTCATTTCAACCTTGTTGACCTGGAAAGTATCACAGTCAACCACCATCTATTGAATTGTCATTTTTAGTCCCTGCCAAAAGAAGTTACATTGTTTCCGATCATACGTTTTGAGGAACCCAGAGTGCCCTGCCGATGGAGAAGCATGGAGTTCATAGAAGGGATAGCCCTGTTGATCAGATTGCAACCAATGTGGAACAAGCAGAGAAATAGATGTAAGAGAAACTAGGTCATCAAGTGTGCGAGAAGGAGCATCTGCCACCAGATTTTCCTTACCCTTCTTGTAAGTGATCGCATAGGCAGAACCCATGAGTTGGATAACCCATTTCAGGTGTGCTGGGGAGGAGACCCGTTGTTCCAGGAAATTTTCCAGACTCTGGAGATCAGTGTTGATGCAGAAATAATTCCCTAATAGGGATGGCTGCCACATCTGTACTGCATGCAAAATAGCCATCAGTTCCTTCTGAGATGTAGATGCGGATAAATTCTTATTGGAAAGGTCTCTTGAAGGCGCAAGCCCACTGGTTCAGCAAAGACACCTGCATATCTATCCAAGGAAGTAGTGGAGCCTGTTGATGGGTATTGCATCTGAATGGAATGGAGCTGAGCGATGACACCATGTGAATTCTTCTTAAGTATCTTTTCGAGGCGATGTGAACTGATGATGCGAAGAGACCCTGGTTGTAAGCCCGTAAATTTGTGTTGTTTCCCATTGACTGAAAGCTGCATCCAAAGTTCAGCAAAATCCCATAAAATGGGGCCAAGAGTGCATAACCATTGAACGCCCAAAACCACATCACATCCGCCTAAGGACAAGGAAAACATGTTAGAGCGCAGGTTATAATATTCTAGAGAGATATGCACATTGTGACACTTCCCCTTTCAAGGTAAGGTGCCCCCCGACAACCATGACTTCAAAGTTGGAGCAAGGATGGACAAAACAATCAGCCCGTTTGGAAATCCGAGGGTCAATGAAGTTATGAGTGCCACCAGAATCAATGATTATTGTAAGAGGGAGCTTCTTGAAGTAACCACTGACCCGCATTGTTTGTTGGGTTGTGACGTCGGTTACAGCATAGAGAGAGATCTCTGGTGGGTCGTCCTGAGATGGGGGCTCAACAGGCGGGTGCTAAATGTCGACTTGATCATCTATTGTATCTGGAGCTTCTTCACCAAGTTCAGAGGCAGGCGGAGAATCCACATCCAAGAGATAGAGCTTTTGCTTAGCACATCTATGTCCCCGAGTGAATTTCTCATCACAATTATAACAAAGCCCTTTTTCTCGGCGTGCTTGCATCTCTGGTTCAGACAAATGCTTGATAGGAGTTGGTCGAGGAGCTGGCGTGATGGGACGTCATTAGGAACCCATATTTCTGAAGGGAACAAAGGTGGGTTTGGAGCGTTGTTGGGGTGCGATCTTGTCCTCTGCCAACTTAGCCAACCCTAGGACTTCCATCATTGTGATGGGATAGAACATTTTGACCTCTGAGCGGATTTCATCCTTGAGACCACTGATTAAACAACTCCTGTAGAATTCATCAGACAATCCTTCTGTGTGATTGGCCAGTTCCTCAAATTCTGTCTGATACTTTCTCACTGTGCCATTTTGGCGATGTTTAGTGGGTGCTCCAGTGAAATCATCAAAAGCACTAGGACCAAATATTTGCAAAAGGAGTTGGAAAAAATCTGTCCAGTTTGGCTCGTGATGAGCTTTGATGTACCAACGGTACCATTGAAGGGCTTCCTGTTCCAAATGAAAGGATGCAAGTGGAACTTTCTGGACATCAAAAGTATTATGCTAACTGAAATATTGTTCTGCCCGGTATATCCATCCAGTCAGATCAGTACCATTGAAGCGAGGAAAATCAAGCTTTAGCCCACGAAAATTGCTGGAAGAAGAGAACCCAGTGGCTGCAAAAGGTTTTGGCTGTCGGTTATTGTTCATGGATGAATGTTGAAGATGGAGGCTGAGAAATTTTTCATCCAGATCCTGGAGTTTGGTTTGGATGGCTGCAAGTGCTTCTTCCATGGTTTTTCCTCCTGCGCGGGTGACAACCATAACCAAGAGTTTTTTTTTGTTTTGTTTTGAGTGGGTCGATAAACAAAAACAGAAACTGTATTAGTAAAGGAAAATCTGGATTTGGGAAAAAATTTGATGGGTAATTTGGGTTTGACTAGGTTTTGGACACTTTCAAAGGGACATGGAAGCAGAAAAGGGGGATTTTAGAAGCGGGGTGAAAGAATGAGAAAATTTGGCAAAGAGGGACAAAGAAGCAGAAATATGAAATGAACACTGTGGTAAATTTTGAAGGCGATTGGGTGAAAATCGAAGAAGTTATGGAAAACCCTAAAAAAAGACAAATATGGAATTTATGGTGTTGAGAAGTGGAATTTGGGATAGGGTCCTCATGAATGAAATATGTAGAATGGGATTGTAGGGGTGTCAGGGAAGTTTCAAGGGAAATAAAGTTAAAATAAGGGATATATGGTGGAAAACATATATATATATATATATATATTTTTTATGGATCTGCAACAACACGGAAGGGATTGGAAACAGATGGATCTGCAACAATGCGGAAGTGATCGAAAACAGATGGATCTGGAATGACGCAGAAGTGATCGGCAACATATGGATCTGCAATGGCGCGGAAGTGACTGGCAACAGTTCTGGGCAGAGGAAATATGCGATTTATCAACTGAAAATAGATATGGACCCCAGGAATGCTTAGCTTCCTAACGGTTCAGGGGATTCACTCGGACACCAATTCTTTTTGATGGCTTACGTATTGGGCAGTACCCCTCACTCCACGGCTCAGGTAAAACTGATAACCGCTTTGCCACAAACGACAGCTCTTGGTTTACCTCACGGGTGAGAACTAGTCAATTAGGTAGGGGTTGTTTCCCTTTTCGCTAGCAGGTCCTCGCAATGGGACAGCTACTTAGGGGTTCTTGTGGTACTCCTCACAATGAGTTTTAGGGATTATACCCAAGTAATTCCCATAGTTAAGTGGATAGGAATTATTCCCAGATCCGAACCTGCAACAGATGTGAAAAAAAAATTGACAGAAATTTCACCCAACGAGCCCAAGAAAGTGCTCTGATACCAGATGTGAGGAACCTGCAACAATTAATTAATGAAAATACACGAGATAACAGTAAGAACAGAACTCAGAATCACTTTATTGATCACAGGTCACTTCGAGGGGGCAACCTCCTTTGAGCAAGCTCAATACAAATAACTTCACGGTACCTTCATTGGCCTCGACACACACTTATATACTAAGTCTATGCCCAATACTATGGGTCAATACCATGGGACATATAATACTACGGGATGACTTACAAAGCATATGCGTCCAATACTATGGGTCAATACCATGGGCTAATACAAAATATGGATCAACAAATACTACGGGAAGACTTACAAAGCATATGTGTCCAACAACAATAAATTAACAAAGTAAAGAGAAGGGTTGACATGGGTTCCTAACACAATTTTAAAAGTGCATTGTACATTGATAAGAATAAAGACTAAGGTTATATATCTTTGTGCTTCCACACATCATTTGTTGCCCAAAGCCACATAAACTATGAATATTACTAATACATAGGACCATTGATGTACCCAAGGTGTGAACAAATAGACACTTGCCCTTCCACATGCCCAAAATAATAAATTATCAAATTGTTATTGTTATTTTTCATTATGAAATATGTCTATCGAATCATCATAATGTAATATCACAAAAGTAAAATGGTATATGGATTTTGAAATTCCATAAAACCTTATAATTAGGACATAACCTAGTTTATATTATTACATTTTCACAAGTTTTGGTTATATCTAAGAAAAGATTGAGAATAATTACATTTCATAAGTTTTGGTTATATCTAAGAAGAAAAGATAAAGTTGGGAATAATTAGTGAAGAAATTCTTTCTTAAGCATCATCATAGGCTAAGACCATGGGAAAACACCATGGGTATGTAAACCACTAACACTAAACCCATTATTGATCAAATCAAGGTTATCCTTAATCACTTTCTAACCTAGTCAAGGTTAGCCTGACATAATGTTAAAGGTAGTTGTGAAATTCTACCCATTACCCGTCTCTCTTTGTTTGTTTAATCATCCACTTCAATTATAGAATTAATTCAATATAGCAATCATATAATACAACTATATTCCCCTAAATATTCATATTTTATTGGTGGTGATCCGTCCCTTTAAATAAAACATGTAGGGTTTTACTAAATATAGTAAAAGAAACTAACTCACTAAATATTCTCCATTATCTTAAATTTATCCTTAAAATGATATCTAATTAAACGTGGCAATTAATATTTTCTCCATCTTAATATCTTCATTAATTATGTAAACTATATCCATGGTATACCTATACTTTTTATGTGTGTCAACTTTATATATATATATATATATATATATATATATATATATATATATATATATATATATATATATATATATAATTTTTGTTGTTATACTTCTTTCAATCCATAATCACATCACCAACAACAAATAAACTATAATCTTAGTAAAATATATTACTCCCTTGTAAATTCCATACAAAGTTACTTCTCCACAAGTTAAACTACACATGAAAAAAAATTAACACATTGATTGGAAATGCCTATATATATTATATATATATATATAGGAAATGGAGAGTTGTGTTTGTTTATAATATATACTTAATCCTTCACATCATTGGAATCATCAATTTTATGTAAACAAAATTGAAATACTTGTGTGTTGAATAGTTAATTGTCATCTTATTTTCTATTCATTAATTGATATAAAAATTGTCACCATTCAAAATAACACCCACAATAAAGTCACGGATCATGGTGTGATGAGTGGAAAACACAAGAGAAACTAGAGGCCACTATCACCTCAACCTATCTTCTTGAAAACTCTAGATCAATGCCAAAGACCAAGGGAGAGTCCCAGGAACTTGGTGAACGATAATTATGATTCCCTAGACGACACAAGACTCGTTTCCCAAGAAACCTCTCGGAATAGATCAATGACTTATGGAGTCAAAACAATGAAGCATAATAATCACTAAAAGAGAGGGAGGAGTTAAAGGGTTTTATCACAGATCCCAAGAAATATGACATCAATTGTTACTGTTGTTGTAGGATTGCAACAATGAATATATCTTAGAAAACTTGATAAAAAATAGTCATAACAGTATCACCCTTACCGTATGAAGGGTACTTTGTATATTAGCCTGGTAGTTGGGATGAGCAAGAGGGTGATAAGGAGGCCTCAAAACAATTTTGAAAATGGAATATCAGATCTGATAAAAACCTTATAACAACCCTCAAATAGAGTGTGGTCCTCCTTAGCACATTTCTCAGTGAACGTCCAACCCCCAGGGATCAAAACAGGTGTAAAGATCACTTTCTTGACCTTCAAACATGTACCTACTGTACCTGCAATAACATATTTCCAATACAAAACCCTAGCACACAAATATCAAGATATCACCATTAGGGAAAATCTGGAGTCTAAAATGGGCCTCCTAAGGAAAATAATAAAATAATAGTTAAAATAATAAAATAATATTTATGAATTTTGGATGAAGAAAGAAAAAAATAAAACTATTTTTTTCTTCATATTTTCAACATATCTCCCTGTGGGTTTCCTCAAATTTTGAGCAGGGCCACTCGATAGATGCGGAATTAAATTACGCATCCAACGAGTACCCACACTGTATACTTTTGATGGACCTCGCTCCACTGAAAATAAGAAATACATTAAAAAAATCGTTACTTTAAATTCCACATCCAACGGGTACCCACACTGCATACTTTAGATGGACCTCGCCCCCACGAAAAATGAAAAATGAGAAATACATAAAAAAATACGCGTTACTTGAAAGTAACACCTTTTTTTTGTCAATTCCCGCTATCTCACTCGGTTAAGGTGTGGGTCTCATCGGAAAGTTGACCCGAGTTCAATTCCCCTTTAGGGGTGACTTAGTTGGAAGGAGACACCCAAAAACCCAGTCAATTTGAGGCTAGTGCAGTCCAGGATGGGTGTAATACCCAGGTGATTTTGACGGCTTAGATGCTTATGGGTCGTGATTTTTCACACCACAGACCACTCCCGCAAGTCAAGGAGATTTGAGCAAAAAAAAGAAGTAACGTGTTTTTTTTTTATGTATTTCTTGTTTTCGTGGGACAAAGTCCATCAAAAGTATGCATAAAAAAACGTGCTAGTTTCAAGTAACACGTTTTTTAATGCATTTCTCATTTTTCGTGGGGCGAGGTCCATAAACAATATGCAATGTGCGTACTTGTTGGATGTGGAATTTAATTCCACAGTCAAGGAGTGTTGCCACTCAAAATTTGAGCAAAACCATAGGGATATGAGTTGGATATGCGAATTAAAAAAGTAGTTTTTTAATGACAAATATGCCAGGTCAGCCATTATGGTTGACTTTTTTCATGAAATTCTATTGGTTCTTGAATTCCAACTCATCAATGGGTCTTTTTCTTATGAGGACCATTTTAGACCCCAAATTTACTATAATGCAAAAAATCAACCACACGATGAAAACACCCTTAAAGATCTACCATTAATTCACCTAGGGCGCTTTTTTATGTGATTAGCAAAATTTTCAGTTTCCAAATATTTTTTGAGATATAAATTTTCTAATTTTTAGGGATTTTCTAATATTATATTTTTTGGATTTTGTAATAAAATGTACAAAATAATTTTGATAAAAAGAGTGATAGAGAAGGGGTTATGAACTCAATCTTTTCAACCCTACAACAATTAGAGATCGAGGTCAATGTTCCTACTCAATTTGGCTATTCAATATTTACCAACTAGGGAAAGAGGCTAGTAACCCGATACTAGGTCAAAGAAGCCAAAAACCCTAATTAGGGTAAAAGATGAACTCCAAGGTCCACCATGGAGAGCTCCTTCAAGTGGAAGGTCTCCTCAAACAAAATTGACAAGATGGTGGAAAAAAAATCCTAATTTACCTTTCCTAAGGTGCAAAAGCAATGTCAAACAAGAAAATGGAGAGATCTTATCAACATCAACCAAGAAAGAGAGCAATAGATACTTCTTAGGTCCTTCCTTAGCCACTAGTTATTACAACTATTCTTAGGATCAACCTTGCAAGATAGATAAACCCTATAAATTCCACCATTCACCATTCATCACATGAGAAAATTTTCCAAAGTAGAGGCGTGCATCACTAGAAGCTCCTAAATATCAAGAGGAAAATAAAAAGATACATAATTTGAAGCCTTGTCCATGATTTTGTTTTAAACAGAAACGAGAAGTGAAGATTTATATTATAAAAAGGTGGAAATACAAGCGACCCTAGGGCAGAAAAAACCATAACAAAGGTCTAAATATAGAGTTTCAGTACATACAAAACCAACAAAAACCTCTATCAGTTCCGAGACTTTACGAGCTTTATCAAAACTGATTCTACTGCTTCTTATAGTGTATACTTTAATGAACATTCCTCCTAATAATTTGCAAAAATATATATATATAAACTTAAGAGAGACAGAGAAGCGGAGACATCATTCCTAGGGTAATTCTTCATCTAATTCAGGTTGGATAATGGGGGCTTCATCCATTGGAGAAACTTCTGCATGCTCCTTGGTTGGCTCACTGTTTCCTCTGTATAGTCCGTTGACATTTGCTTGAATTTATTCTAAAATCTCTTTTAGTTGAACAAATGGTTTTCATTCCACTCAGAAGAGTTCATACTTTGCTCCTGCATGACCCTATGTAGCTCTGTCACCATCCCGTGAATCCCCTCGAGCCTTGCATTAAGAATTTGTTCAATCTCAGAAACGCACCACTTCAAATCTTCCACTTCACCAATCTGCACCATGTATCCAATCTCAGCATCCTCTAGACAAGATTCAAAACAAGACAAGTCCATAGAAATTCGCCTGGATTCATCCAAACTCACTTTCGTCACCTTGAAAACGCATCTTGCCATATTGTTTAGGTCCAAAATTTCATGCTTAATGCCCTTAATATCCTACATAACATACTTCAAGGTGGTTTCCTCTTCAGGGTGAGGCACCTTCGCTTCACTGTTCAAAGTAAAATATCTCTTGGCCATGGAAAAATCCTTCTGCACCAGCTGCTCCATTTTATGAAAAAAGCACTCCGAACAATGCAATGAAGTGAATTTCATCTAGATACTTATAATATAACCCTTCTTGGAGCTAGACGAGGATGCATCCATAATGTCGCAGAGATCCTCGTACCACATACCATTACACTCAGCACGAGCCGGGAAGCGAGGAATAAATGAACACATCAATTGATAATGCCTTCCCTTACCAACCCAAACCACTGGTGGCCCATCTGTCAAGAAGGTTGGCCGACAACTAATTGTGGCTTCGTTCCACATTATCTTGGGCATAGAAACCATTAACTCTAACATCGAAGAGAGCACATCCATTGAATAAGGGGGGGGGGGGATTTGTTAAGGGATAAAACCCCTTGATTAAGCCTTGCACCCAAATTTGTTAACTTGTCCGCTTCAACATTATGGCTTCTTTTGATATGGAAAAACTGAACCTTGGAAATGTTGGGAAAAAATTTGGAAATTCTTCGTTGAAAACCATTCTCTATCTCCTTAATGCTATGGAATCAATTCATGGATTGGATTATGATCCAAGATTCACCGAGACATTGAACTCTTCAAGTTGTAACTCGTACATGCATTACATACCTTGCATAAGTGCCACCCATTCCACGTTATTATTCATGCTCTTTCCCAAGCCCCATGTGTAAGTTTTAATTATTTTAACTCCTGGGTCATAAATGACCCCTCCCGCACCTGCCTCCCCCATAACCGTTGTCCATGATTACAAATGAGAGATATAAACTTTATTTATATGGGGATTCCTTCACATAACTTAATTGTAGAGCCTATCTTCTTAAAAAGTAAAAATAACTTAAAACTAGGCTTGTCACCCACAAGTTGGGGATCAAGCCACAAAAGACTAAAAATAATGATAAAAATGATGATAATGGCTTCATCCAAATGAAGTCATCAACCGAGAGAGGACGTCATACCCCAACTAACTCCAACAATGTAGAATATCCCTCAATGTCCTCCCCTTTAGCAAGGTAAATCTCTCTTGAAGAAGAAGACGTCATGATGATGTGAGCACTTATAGACCAAGAGGAGGGGTCCTATAATAGAAAATAAGGTACAAGGGGACATAAAGGAGGTGTGTTAAATTGGGTAGGACAGTTGCTACAGGAACAATCACCTCATAAATAGAAAAACATAAGTGTGGCTAGGATCCCCTAAGCTATGTGTCCTAATGGATCCATCCCAAGAAGCACTGGACACCAACCCAGTGCCCAAATGGCCCACAGGACCGAGGGAACTTCCACCCATCAAGAGAAAGTTAGCAATGCCACTAAGCCAACACTTCCTGGAATGAAAACCAAGAGGACTTGCCATGACTAGACCATGGGTCTTAAGTCGTGGTAAACCACCAATTTTACATAAACAATCCCAAACTTGGCCTTTTACAATGGAAAAATACCCCCTCACTCTGGTATATCCTAGTAAGCCTTGTTGTGGACAATCTAGGTTATAATAGCTAGCTCCAACTGTGATACATGTGCTTCTCTCGAGAGTGCATGAGAACCTTTGAATCATCTAGGAATTGTAGACCTACACACACATCTAATAACAAACATGTCAAATGCATCAAAGGAAGACACTTCCATCCTACCTTGTTCAAATCAAAATGAAATGCAATATCAACAAGTGCAAAATATAGGTAAAAGAAAATGTTGAAATCAAATGAAACTAATGTAGGATATTATGCAACCTACCTACCTACTCTAAGCATGGTGAAAAAAATAGGTTAAGTGAAATCATACTACCAGTGAAGCCAACTTAACATGTCATTCATGCTAGGGCTTCTTCTTTTGTTTTTAGCAATAATCCAAGACAAAACCACATCAATGATTAACTGAGTAGATGTTATTACCTTCATTGGAATGGGGTTGTAACAATGGAGAATATCACAAACATGGATGCATTTAAATTCTTGTCAAGAAGAAGGGCCCTTTCACAAGCCCCCTCTATCCAAGCTTGGATAGGGCTCAAGTACAAACTATTTTCATCATAAGCCTCCTCATTGACCCCTGTTTGTTGCCCCAAATGACCCTCAAAACTAGCAAGGGACATTGCATAATGAGGTTGTACTATTCATGATTCTATATCGTCCTTGCAAGGGTAAAGAACATAAGCATATGTTTCTAGGGAACCATCCAACTGATTCTAAACTCTAGGAATTGCTTGTAAAGATAACACTCTGAAATTTTTTGTGGCAATCGCACTGCATCCTTGTACCTTTTGAATCCTTGATTTTTACATGCAAATTTTCCTTTGACTTGAACCATAGTTAGATTAGAGTTTCCAATAATCTATAAAAACCTAATACCATAATATTTAGCTAACTCAAGGCCATGCAAGAGAGATTCACATTCAACCACATTGTTAATACCTTCAAGTTCTAGGCTAAGAGAAACAATGTTTATCAACACAAGAGGAAGTTAATACAATAGTTGCACCCATACATACTTGATACTTAACTCGATCGGAGTTCATCATCCAAAACTTATCATCAACATCGATGGTGAAGTTTGTATATGAACTTATATCTCTTCGAGAACAAACAATTTAATTCCCTAGGATCTTCTGTCTGCCTAAATCTTGCATCAATTTATGAGAAGCATTACTAAGAGTGTTGGTTGAGATCCACCCTAGGAAAGGGTAAAACTAGTTGCTCACGATTTGCAATAGAATCCTCTATGTGCTGCCCTATATCATCACCAAGGGTGAACAAGCATGGTTGAACCAATCCATAAGGATCTTCAAAAATAGGTTTTCCAAGGGCTTCAAAATTTACACTTCCCTCATTAGAAGAGTCATACATGGGATTTCCAATAAACTTCCAATAATCTGCGTCTATATCATGATCATCATGAGAAAAGGGCATGTCTTCATATCCATGGAAATCATCTTTAGTGTATAAGAGATCCTGAAACCTATCATTTTAGAAATATTTGTTCCTAAGATAAAAATATAAGGGAAGGTTCATCAAACCCTTATCACCACGAGGAAGACCAAGAGAGGAATCAACAATACCTCCATCAACCATATCTTTGGCACCCTCTTCAATTGACAATGGTTCTTCAAAAAGAGCTTCTTCATCATCTTCTTTGTCTTACAAAATTGCTTCAAGAGACATTTATGCATGTTCTTCCACATCTAACCAATATATGATCGGAAACCCTCAATGGTTTCTTCTTGGACATGTTCATTATGCTTGATTTTACTATCTTCACCATGGACCTCTTTTAGGTCTTCTTCAGGGACTCGACCTTCAACATTATTTTCTCCCTTGAACATAGTATTCATGTATTCTAGACTAGGAACCCAAGTCTCATGTTCTTAAGGGCGCCACTAGATACAAAATGTTTGAAATTTTGAATCAATTCTACAAAAGAAGATATTTGTCCTTTTCCAAGACCTTCAAACCAAGAATGTGTTTTTCCTTCCAAGTTTAGCACAAATGACCTCATATATACATCTTAATCTTTAATACTGACGTATGGAGTTACTATAAATAAATTTTGAACATGGTCCATGGCATCGTCATCATGGTCCCAAAAATGTTTACAGAACAAATCTGGCAACTCATTCGAATAACCTAGGATGTTCGAGCAATCAAGAGAACACTCATCAAGGAGGTCACCAAACCTAAACTGGAATATACCAATATGTGTGGAGTCTCCAAGATGAGCTCTTCTTCTTAACTCACAGATGTGCCCACCTCTAAACCCGACAATGTTATTAATATTTGATGATTATATCTTGTAGTGCACTTCTTTGTTTATATTTTTATTCAAAGGAATCACCAAATAAGACCTGCAAGTTTATCCCTTAACAATAATCTCATCAAAGTACAAAGCAAAAAATTACCTCAAATTTCTTACCAAATTTGTCGTTCTTGTCGAAAAGGAATGAACCGAACTCGAGAACACATGTTGGACACAATGGTCACACTCAGAGGGGGGGTGAATCAATGTGTAGGAAATTAACCCCTTTTTCACTTCTACAAGTTAAACAAAGTCTATCAAAGAATCATGCTACAAGTGCATCACTACATTCATTAAATAGTCATCACATGTCATACTGTAATATAAGCATAAATCAATGAATATTAACAGGAGACACATCACAGGCGAAACACTAGAATTGTATGAAGGATTTATATATATGTTTTTGATATGATATACAATGGAAGACACCAATCTTCGCGATTACAATCAGCACCAACTGATAAGAAGAGCACCAAATCCTATTCCAAGGACCAGCTTGGTTTTCTTAGCTCCAACTAAGAAAGGTTGAGGAATTCAATCCTCAGGTGTGCAAGACTCTGCTTTCCAAACAAGAAACACTTCTGCCACTCATCAAATGCTGCTCATTATCTCAGCTGCCATCAACCTGTCACCACATTCGCAATCAAGTCTTCAAGTATGCCCAAGAGTAAATGCTGTACACGTCTTCAAAGAATCTGCACATGCACTCCTTATCTAAGATACCAAGTATTCTAAGGTTTGTCCACATATCCAAGAAATATGCCCATGACAATGATGCTCATGTCATCTCATCCCAAGTATTCAAATGCACTTCTACTCACTGATCATGCCAAGTCACCTGTCTCTTACGTAGTATAATTGATTAGCTTGTCTTTCAAACTGATTTCAAGTTACATCACTGTCAGCTTGTTCACAAAATCAGCCAATGACTGCCTCTTGAATACCCTAGGGAAAAGCTTGATCTTCACTTATGGCTGGAGTTGGATCTTAAGAGTTTCTTCACAATTGATATATATCCAAAACATATATTTAACTTAACATTTGCCTACTATTGTTCAAGAATCATGCCAAGTCATTATAGATTATACTCAAGACATCAAGGGTATTCTCATGTCCACCAACTAGGACAACTTGAACTTACCACCATTTCTTATTAGGGATTTGAGCCTTCTTCAAAATTGTCCAAATCAAATTTCAATCTATGCTCTAACCATTACACATTCAGCTAGACAAATCACTGAGATCTATCAACATAACTACTCCAATAAGTACTTATTTGGATTAGGAATGAGATCACTTCTTCACTGTGCAACAAGGGTCACTTCATCACTGTTGGGTGTGTGAGCTATCTCAAAGAAAACACCTAGTATTTAATTATCGACCGGGGTTGGTAATCTTAGAGTTGAGGCAAAGTATATGCAAAGGTAGGATGATACCTAAATTTTGGCTTGTCAGACCTTAAAATATTAAATAAAGAAAAGATATAAAGATCTTTCAAAATGAAAAATGGAGTCAAACTTCAGAAAGACAATAAAGAAACTAACTGAACCTATCTAAACTTCCAAATCAAAATAATGTCAAACAATACTACTCTATTCTGTGATTTAAACAATAGATAAGACAAAAACAAACTACTCTTTGTAAGAATGGAAACTACTTAATCAATTCTCAAATTATAATCTAAGAATTAGAAGAAAGTAAAGACCTACCTATGGAACAACTCAATCATATGAACAGGAAACTAAGTTAAAGCAAATTATAAACTATTAATGACTTCAACAACTATTCAAAACTATTAAAGCATCTAATTCCATTCTCCTTGGGAATCCTGAGGAAAGGTACCAAATGTGATGGGAATAAGGGTGAATGTATCGAAGTGGCTTTCAAAAGTAACAAGAAAACAAAATGGAATTAAATCTAATTTAACTTCTACAAATAAATGCAAGCTAAAGATTATCCAACTACAATTAACTTTAAACATACTGATCTATCTCCTATTTATAAATGAGGGACTTGAACTGAAGTAGTCTAGAAGAAAGTAGAAAACTTGATAAAGATATTCAAATTCATAAGCAAGTAGAAAACTTGATAAAGATATTGTACTTCTGAACTAAATCTTATTCCATGAATCCATTATTAGCATGAGAAGAATAATCCAAGACTGAGATGATTTGGAGAATGAAATTACTAAACTTAACCTAATATTGATATTATTAACATACAATAAACTGCATTGGAAATGAAACTAATAAATTCTGTAACCATAAAGCATTGATAAATCAAACATAAGAAAAAGATAACTTGTAAACAATTGAAACAAAGTTTTGAGGAAAGAGGGAATGACAACTAAAGAAGATGAAAAAACTTGATCGAAACTTCATATGAAATACAACAAGGTCTTAATGACTCCTAAGAATACTAATTAAGGGTGAAAGAGATTATAATTTGAATAAAACCTAAAAACTGAATTTTAATTAAGCAAACTGATGAAAGACATGAAGGTCCGAATGTCGGTCCGGATGACTATCCGAATGACAGTCCAAATGGAGGAAAATGACTTAAACTAAAGGGAAGAGAAGATGGAATGATCTTTACCTACCAGCTGGCTGATGCATATGATCCTATAATGCAAGGGAAGCAATGAATAAGCTAGTTAAGAGCTAGAGTAAGGAGAAGCTATCTATGGTTAAGCATAATTTAAGAAACTAACTATTTCTATGAGATTTGAGATGTGACTTAAGCTAATCTTATGCTACTGGAAAGAAACTACAGAACTTTAGTCTATGAGCAGATCTAAGAGGTGAAACTAACTAGACTCTAAATTAACCAAGCAAACTAAATCTTTTAAATAAAACTATTTAGACAACTAAATGCAATCTAAACTACTTGAGAAAATGAAATAAACTAAATGTGACTTAAGGTACTGAAGAAAACTAAATGAACCTAAGTATGACCTAATCTATAAAGCAAGCTTAAATGAACCTAAGTGTGGCCGATCACCATTTAACTTCTGAAAACATTGATATAAACAATAGCAAAATATACATAACATAAATAGAAACATCATTTACATAAACAACACAACATCATTTTATATCACGGAACAAAGACATCATATACAAAGTAGATACATAAATGGAATAACGACATGGTTTTATCTACAATAGACAAAGACAATTTATATACACTAATGAAGACCACTGGTCGTTGAGGGGCCCGTCTCAGCAAACAGAGGCTGATCCTTAATCAGTCAATCACCACGCATGCTGATAAATTTCCATAAAACTAGGACATAAATGTATTAATAAAAAGACAAAGTTACAGTGCTTTGGTATCCATTTGCAGCTGAAAAGATAGACAAGTCTAAAGATAAAAGGACTGACTGACTAATGAATAATGCGTCTCTGCTACAGGGACATCTATTTATACAGCGTTACAATGAATAAATCAAGTCGACCCTTTAGTGGTCGACTGCTTAATAACAGACTATCTTGAATGCCCAAAAACTACTCTGTTTAATAGCTCATGACACACATAAGCCAAGGGACGACTCTACTTAATCATTTCATGACAACTCGTAGCCAAAGAATGAACTCATAAAGTTCATGACAACACACAAAGCTTTGTTCCAAATCCCACGGCATTGATCCTTCCCACAATTGTTGAAGCATCGGTGCTCCTTTGGCGTGGGCAGAGATGGATGTGATGTCGAGCTGAGCACGCAGGAGAAAGGATCTTCCAAAACATCAATTCACGTACCATCAGGGCCATGTCCCAAACAAAATCCACGCGTTGGCTTACTCTCTAATGGCCTGAGCATACCTCAACCATCGATCTCGCGGGTTGAATGCGGGTATGAATGACGAGCTAAATGCAGCTGATTGTCCACAACTTCAATACGCGTCCAACTGAAGATTCGTTTGAGAGCCAGAACTTGTAAAACAAAATGTAGTTACTAAACAAGTCAAATAAACATCAATAAACCATGATATAACAATTTTTACCCAAAATACATGTGATGTGTGAATAAATGCATACCTACTCCATTTGACGGTCTGAATGGCAAGGAGAGTGACTTATTACATCAAAAATGGTGAAAGTAATGCCAATCAGAGTGTATTTGATATTAAAAAATGGTGACAAAAACGGACACCAACAATCACTCTGTATAAGAATCACTTCAAGACTGTCACTGTCAAATTTACTGCCCATTACTGTCGAGTAGTTTCTCTGCTGTCACATTCAATCAATGTTTGGCATGCCACCTTAATCCAAAGGTTGTTAGAGTTTGCAAAAAGGATCTTTAGATGATGCATAATGATCTTCAAGTGTAACTCATGAGAGAAATGATGCTATTATTTGCACAGCTCGAGAAAATACAAAGAAAGAGGCCCGATTTTTATGTTTACTGTAGCCTTCCTCCTGCGGCTCCCTTAGTCTTGTAATAGACCCGAATTTCAGAGAGAAAATCGAACTTCAAACTGTTGCTTCCTCAAAAAATGATACCCGAATTTCAGAGCTAAATCAAACTTCTACTGCGGCTGCCTCATAAAATGATACCCGAATTTCAGAGCTAAATTATACTTCTACTACGGCTGCCTCAGTCCACTGTACCCGAATTCCAAAGCTGGTCAGATTTTAGAGGTGATATATTTTCTTTTTGAATGAGTGGAAGATGTTATATATATAGTGTTCATCTTGGAGTTTGACTGGGATGACCTGCTATATATATATATTTTATTTTTCCTTTTTTTATTTTTACTTTGAATGGGCCGACTCACAAATTTTAGCATAAAATTAATTTTAAAATTAAAATTTCTTTTAAATATTTTCCTTGTTTCAAGCCAACATTTGACATGTCATTTAGGGATGTCCTTAATTAGTCTTGTGGTTCCTCCAAGATATAGGGGTGTCCAATCATGTCAAGTACTTCACCATATTCCAAGGACTACAAGGATATAACAGAAGGTTCCAAGAACCCCAAGTCAAAGGGTAACACAGACCACTATCACTCCACATAAGGAACTTCACTACCTTTGCAAAGAGACTTCTTCCCAATGTTCTAGAGTGGGTTGCAATTTTTTATGAACCATCAACTTCATGCAAGTATAATCTTCATCATCAGGCAAGAAGTATTCAAAGTCCAAGTTACCATACTCAATGGCATCATCATCCAATCAGTGAAGGCTCCATCTTCTTCATAAATTATTTAATTTGCATATCAAGCCACCAAAGCAAGAACATCATGAGTACGGGTTCCAAGACCCAAGCCACCATATGTAATAGCATCATTTAATTATCATGTCAAGAGCACAAAGGCTGTCATGACCAAGAGAAGACCACTGAGGGAGCAACTCCAACATGTTAGGGATTTCATCATGGACTCCACACATCTTCAACAAGCTTATGGGTATGGGTACAAGAGTTCCATAATACTTTGACAGCTGATCAGGGTTTTCATCTTCATGTTATCATCAATATTTGCAAGAATCCATATCATCAAAAGTACCTCCATTAGGATTGTGGGAAAAATATCAGCAAGCAACCAAGTGTGTGGGCTTCATGACAACTCAAAGGTCCACTGCATATCCATGTTGGCATCAATGACAACTCAATAAAAAATATACCCCTTTGTCATTAATGACAAAAATTCATGCTCCCCCTAAGAGCATGCTCCTCCTTTCATCTTCTTTTCTCCCCCTTTGGAATCAATGGAAAAGGGTGACCACAAATCTGCATCTTTCGTAATGAATTCACTGCTAGTTGCTCCCCTATCAACATGCATAACTGTCTAGCTATAACCACGATCCAGGGACCTATACTGCTTCTTGAAAGAGCCACTAGTTTCTCTTTCTCACCCTTGAGTTCCTCCTACAACTACCATAAACTCAAGGTACTCCAAGGTCTTTGAGAGACCTCAATGTGGGGTTTCCATATGGTATCCATCTCTTTTGCATTATTCAATCTATCCTAGGTGCAATTGTTCAATCTTCTTCACCCATACCCGTTTCTTAGCTCTTGTCTTAGCATTTGCTCCTTCATCATTATTTGTCTTCCTTGGTTCATTGGATTTCCTTGCTGAACTGAATGATACACTTCTCATAGATCGTCTCCTTGTATTACAACAATCTTGAGATTTGTGCCCAAAACCACTGCAGTTGTAGCATCTCATTGTATGAAAATATGCAGAAATATGACCCACATGGTTGCAAGTCCAACATATAACTGTATTGTTGGGATTCCCAATACTTCTTCTTGCATAGAATCTGCAATCCAATGCCCTATGACCAAAATCATTACATGAGTAACAATAACCATTGAAACTGTATTCATACCTTGATTTTTGGTTCCAGCTTGGAGTTGTCTCTCTTCTGGGTTTGCTTTGAGGAGTGGGACCAACTTCTTCATGTATTTCTGATCTTCTAAAGTCTTTTTCATCTTGTGCAGGTACATGAGGAGTAGCTTTACTTTCACCTTTTGAGAATGAAGGGTTTTCTTCGGAAGTCTTAGGAGTCCATGTGAAAACTTCAGGTTTTTCTGCTTCCTTGTTGTAGCCAAGCCCATATTTTTCAAATGGAGATGTTTGAAAATCCAATATCTCATCCAAGATGACTGAACTGTTGTTGAAATTCACATGAGCATTTGAATTTTCAACTTTCTTTCTGAGATCAACAACTTCCATCTCAAGCTTCTGTTTTTTCTTCTCTTTTTCTTCCAACTGATTATTCAAGATTTATTCTATTCTTTTGACTTCCTCCAACTGAGTCTTCAAATCAATATTAGCCTTTTCTTGTCTCTTCAATCTCTTTCAGGTATTCACTAGTGTCTTCTTGTTCTTTTGCTAATTCAGTCTTCAGTCTTTCAACTTCATCCTTTTTTCCTTCTAACTGATCCTGCAACACGACTTCATTGTGCTTAAGTTTTGTGAGTAGCTCTTTTAGTGCCAAGGTCTTCTGTTGGTACTTATTTAAAGAGTCCAAAGTTCTCTTCTTAAACCTCATGAAGTCATATTGGTTTAGACTAACAACATTCATGAACCAATCAACTTTGAGATCAATATTCAAGAAGCTATGTGTTATTTCCTTTGTTGCTTTTAACAAGTCTTCTTCATCATCTGCAATAAATTTTTCAATTTCATCAAATATAGAGTTACTACAATCAGAAGAGTCCATACCTTCATTGGAGTCCAATTCTTTATTTTCTTCTTTCTTCACATCTTCAGTGGGCTTGACTTTTGTTTCTTGATTTTCCTTTTCAGTGTCTTGTCTTCCCCTTTGGTATTCACTTTTCAACTTAAACCATAAATTTTTGGCTGAAGTGTATTCCCCTACACTTTTCTTGACAGAGCTTGGAATTCCATCCAAGAGGAACTTCAAGGCAGTGGTGTTTTCCTTCTTGGATTCTTTTTGTGCATCTGACTTGGTCTTCTTATTGGATGAAATAGGTGGATTGATAACAATCTCCCAAACACCAAACCTCTTCAAGTAAGCTTTCATCTTGCTTCTCCAACTGAAATCATATGTCATGTCAAATATCGAAACATCATTGCCGGGGGACTTTGCTTTTACATCTATTGTGTGTCTACATATCTCCTTCAAGATTGCAAGGCTCGTGGTGAAGGTCGGCTCTGATACCAATTGTTGGATATAATGGTCACACTGAGAGGGGAATTGAATCGGTGTGTAGTAAATTAACCCCTTTTTCACTTCTACAAGTTAAACAGAGTCTATCAAAGAATTATGCTACAAGTGCATCACTACATTCATTAAATAGTCATCACATGTCATACTGTAATATAAGCACAAATCAATGAATCATAGCAGCAGACACATTACAGGTGAAACACTAGAATTGTATGAAGGATTTATATAAATGTTTTTGATATGATATACAATGGAAGACACCAATCTTGGTGATTGCAATCAACACCAAATGATAAGAAGAGCACCAAATCCTATTCCAAGGCCTAGCCTGGTTTTCTTGTTAAGTTTATATGTTGCAATAACTTAGATTCCTACTTCATTAGCATTTAATACTTTTTCACAATAACAACAACATAAATAGGATCTCTAAAAGACACACAATCACAAGGTACACACGTATTTATCCCGGGAAACCCTCAAGGGGAAGAAAACCCAGCAAGAACTTCCTCAATATCGATTACCAAAGTACAATTCCCAAAGAAACAAGTCTCATAAAGAATAGAGACAAAACCCAAAAACAAGATCCAAGAACAATCCTCCTCCTCCTTCGCTAGTCTCCTTATTCCTCTAATGCACAATGCATGAGTGAGTGAATGGTACAAATGAGAGGAATTTACTCTCTATTTATACTTTACTTTTCACTTGACTTTTAACCTAACTAGGTCGGCCTCACTAACTTATCTATGCTGACCTCTCTAGGAAGACTCAAATAATACTTATATTACATTCTTTTGGGTACTAACGACCCGAATTACAATTGAGGTTTTACCTCGTGACTTTTACATGACCAAATGTAATAATGACATCCCCGAACGAAGGTAAAGCATCTCCGACGAAGGTACAATAATAATGTAAAGTACACGTAGAATATTCTTCGAAGTTACATTAATTCAACATTCCCCCTTAACATCATCGGAATGAGGGAGGAGGAGGCATCATCAAAAACATCATCTGCAACATTGGTTGGTACATCTATAAATCATTGGAAGTTCTTCAATAGCATCAATATCAACAACTGGAACCAGTTGTTGGAACATCATCATCATCGTCTACAACATAGAGATGGAGCATCATCACCAACAACATAGAGATGGAACATCATCATCTTCATCTTGGAACATCACCATCTGCAACATAGAGCTAGAGCATCATCAACAACAACATAGAGCTGGAGCATCATCAACAACAACATAGAGCTGGAACATCATCATATTCATCTTGGAACATCACCATCTGCAACACGAAGCTGGAACATTGTCATCTGCAGTACGAAGCTGGAACATCATCATCTTTAGTACAGAGTTGAAGTATCATTGTCATCATCTTCAGTACAGAGCTGAAGTATCATCGTCATCATTTGAAGTATCATCATCTTCAGTACATAGCTGAAGTATCATCATCATCATCTTCAGTACAGAGCTGAAGTATCATCATCATCATCTTCAGTACATAACTTAAGTATCATCATCATCATCTGAAGTATCATCATCTGCAACAAGAATTTATTGGAACAATATCATCATCAGTATATGAATACTGGAACAACAACATCAATCATCAGTAAGTAAATACTGAAACAACATCATCAATCATTAGTAAGTAAATACTGAAACAACAACATCAATCATCGGTAAGTAAATATTGAAACAACAACATCAATCATCAGTAAGTAAATACTGAAACAACAACATCAATCATCAGTAAGTAAATACTGAAACAACATCATCAATCATCAACAACTCAATCCTGGAGCAACATCATCTCTGGAAGCAGGTGCATTAACAACCAATATGATCCTTCCTTTCAAAATTTTGGGATCAAGTTCAACACGGGTGATCCTTCCTTTTGGAATTACGAGATCATGGACAATACTTCCTCTCGGAATTACGGGATTCAGTCCAACAACACTGGCGATCCTTCCTTTCGTAATTACGGGATCATGGACATACCTTCCTTTATGAATTACGAGACCCAGTCCATCAGATCTGGTGATCCTTCCTTTGGGAATTATGGGATCATGGACAGTCCTTCCTTTTAGAATTACGGGACCCATTCCATCAACTCTAGTGATCCTTCCTTTCGGAATTATGGGATCATGGAAATTCCTTCCATTCAGAATTATGGGATCATGGAAATTCCTTCCTTTCGGAATTATAGGACCCAGTCCATCAACTCTGGTGGTGCTCAGACAATCCTTCCTTTCGGAATTACGGGACCTAATCTTTACAGAGCTACCACTATAGCACACTTGGATGATCCTTTTTTCAGAATTACGGGATCATTGTCCACTACTCACATCTTAGACAATCCTTCCTTTCAGAAATACGAGATTTTAGTCTAAGGATCAACATTTAAGATTATCCTTCCTTTCGAAATTATGGGATCATTGTCTAAGGATCATTAATCCCAATTACGCCACCATAGTATCATTAGCACTACTTCCCCTTTCGAGGGAAGTCCTTACAGACTACACCAATCTTGTCACAGAAGTTCTCAAACTTCACATGAGATAGAGGCTTATTCAACACATCTGCAACTTGCTCATGTGTTCTCACATATTGGAGCTTTACAGCTCCCTTCTGCACCGTATATCGAATGGTTCTTTGTCATCATCATGTTAATTTTAGCATAAAATTCACAACAAGAGCATAATAAGGATCATTGAAAGAAACAAAATCACAAGATAGACACAAATTTATCCCGGGAAACCCTCATGGGGTAGAAAACCCAGTAAAGCTTCCTCAATATAGATGACCAACAAATATAAAGATGTAATCCCCAAACAAGAGATCCTTCTCCTCTTTTGTAGATCTCTCTCTCTCTCCTATGCGCAATTCACAAGTGAGTGAATGAGTGAGTGAGTGTGTTAAATGAGGAACACACCTCCTCTTATTATACTTTACTCCACTTGACTTTTAACCCTAACCGGGCTGACTTCTCCTAGGAGAGTCTAATAACCCCTAAACACTTAACTCAGGGACGACCCCACTAGGGAAGTCTAATAACCCTAGTTATCACATCCCGACAAAGGAATAAACATCTCTAAATATATAGTAATGTCCCGACGGAGGAATGAAACATATCCAGATAATAAAGGACAAATAGAATATTCTTAGAAGTTACAATATTTCAACACTCCCCCTTAACGAGAAGGATATTCTAACAACATCTGCAGGAGTAAGGAGTCATCAACAACATGATACATGATACATCTATAAATCATTGGAAGCTTTCTTCAATCATCATCAGTAACTCAAAAAGCTACTGGAATATCTTCAATATCTTTAATATTGGAACATCTACATCTTCAGTACTGAGTCTTCATCTTCTGTAGCACTTGATCAGCTACAGCAACAACATCATCTGGATCCCTTGATCAACAGCATCATCATTTGGATATTCCGATCAACAACATCATCCAGATCTCTTGATCAACAACATCATCATCTACAATACACATGATCTAATTACGGGATGATCAATCCCTCTCACTTTAGGACATAAGTCCAAGGATGATACAATCCTAATCCACTTACGGGATGATCAATCCCTATCAATTTAAGACATCATATCATGTCTAGGGATGATGCAATCCCAACCATAGAGCCAATCCTTTTTCATACTGGTTGTGACCTAGATCAAATCTAGGATTTACAACCACAGAGCCAGTCCTTTTTCATACTAGTTGTGACCTAGATCAAATCTAGGATTTACAACCACAGAGTCATTCATTTTTTCATACTGGTTGTGACCTAGATAAAATCTAGGATTTACAACCACAGAGCTAGTCCTTTTTTCATACTGGTTGTGACCTAGATCGAATCTAGGATTTACAACCACAGAGCCAATACTTTTTCATACTAGTTGTGACCTAGATCAAATCTAGGATTTGCAAACACAGAGCCAGTCCTTTTTCATACTGGTTGTGACCTAGATCAAATCTAGGATTTGCAACCACAGAGCCAGTCCTTTTTTATATTGGTTGTGACCTAGATCAAATCTAGGATTTACAACCATAGAGCCAGTCCTTTTTCATACTGGTTGTGACCTAGATCAAATCTAGGATTTACAACCACAGAGCCAGTCCTTTTTCATACTGGTTGTGACCTAGATCAAATATACGATTTACAACATCTTTCTCGGAGACAAGAGTCTACGGATCTCTTTAGGACATGTGTCCAGGGATGATACAATCTACTCGTAAACTTAGACCAATTCTAAGGACCACACATCGACCTCATCGTCAGTACAGGTATCCTCATCATCGACCTCATCATCGGTACAAGTATCCTCATCATCAACCTCATTGTCGGAACAAGTATCCTCATCATCGACCTCATCGTCGGAACAGGTAACCTCATCATCAATACAAGTATCCTCATCATCGATACAAGTATCCTCATCATTGACCATATCACTCCCCCTTTTGAGGAGGGTCCTTCTGAAGTACACCAAGCTTGTCTCGGAAATACTCAAACTTTACTCGAGACAGAGGTTTGGTCAATACGTCAGCAACTTGTTCATCGGTGCTCACATACTCAATATTTATAGCTCCTTTCTGCACCATATCCCATATATAGAAATATCAGATCTCTATGTCCTTTGAATTATCATGGAACACTGGATTCTCCGTCATTTTGATACAACTCTGGTTGTCACACAGGATCACAGTGGAGTCCATCTTTAAGACAAATAGTCCTGATAACAGCTTCTGAAGCCATATGGCTTCACAACTAGCAGAGCAAGCTGTTATATATTCTGCTTCAGCTATGCTGAGAGCCACACTGGACTGCTTCCTGCTAAACCACAAGATCATGGTAGATCCCATACAATAACATCCACTTGATGTGCTCTTTCTGTCTAAGTCACTTCCAACCCAATTTGCATCTATATAACCATACAATCTGAAGTCATGATATCCAAGATAATATAGACCAAAGTCTATTGTACCTTTTAGGTACCTCATCACATGCTTTGCAGCTATCAGGTGAACACATCTAGGATCAACTAGATACTGACTCAAGGTGTTCACAACAAAGCATATATCTGGCCTGGTATTCGTCAAATACATCAATGACCCAATAATCTGTATGTACTGAGTTACATCCACTAATTTTGACGATTCATCAACTAACAACTTCAAGTTGGAATCCATGGGAGTGGCCATGGATTTACATTCCAACATATCAAATCTTTGCAATATTTCCACAACATACTTTCCCTGGTTGAAAAAGATTCCTTTTGGGCCTTGCCATACTTCCAGACCTAGGAAGTAATGCATCAATCCGAGATCTTTCATCTCAAATTCTGTAGCTAGCTTCTTCTTACTTTCCATGATATGTTTTTCATTCCCTGTCAGAAATAGATCATCCACATACAGTAATAGTATGACAGGTTCATCATCCATGACCTTAAGGTAAAGGTTAGGATCAGCTTTACTTTTGGTAAAGCCTAATCTTGTCAAGAAGCTATGTATTCTTCCATACCAAGCTCTAGGAGCTTGTTTTAGTCCATACAAGGCCTTCTTCAGTTTGCATACGTGAGTTCTTCTATCTTGAACTTCAAATCATTGTGGCTGTTCTATGTACACTTCTTCCTCAATTACACCATTTAGGAAGGATGTCTTCACATCCATCTGGTGTAAGCTCCATTTCATCATGGATGCAAGTGCCATGATGGTTCTGATGGAAGTGTACCTTGCAACTGGTGCAAATGTTTCTTCATAGTCAATTCCCTCTTTCTGAGAAAATCCTCTGGCCACAAACCTTGCCTTATAATTTTCAATGCTACCATCTGCAGCATTCTTTATCTTGTATATCCACTTGGAGGATACCACACTCTTGTCTTTCGGTTTGGGAACTACATCCCAAACATCATTCTTCATTATTGAATGGTATTCCTCTGTCATTTCTTCTACCCATTCTTTCTTATGAACTGCTTCTTCGTAACTGGTAGGTTCTTGATCTACAAGATCACACATCAAATCCACATAGCTGGAGAATGGCTTTGGTTTCTTTCTCACTCTTGTGGAGCCTTCTGGAGCTCCATAATTTTCTTCTCGCTGTATAATATCTCTTTCCCATGCTGGCTTTCTCTTTCGTGATATGTTCATAGATGGGGGTTCTTGAGGTTCTAGCATATCATGGTCTTCTAGTGTTTCCTCTTCAGGGAAGGAAACAACTTTTGTATTTCTAGGAGGTATATTTTCTTCATATACTTCTTCATACTGGCACTTTCTGGATCTTTTGAGAGCAACTTCTTCATCAAAGGTTACATCTCTACTAATTTCCATGTGATGTAAATTTTGAATGCCTTGGATGCTTCACAATACTTAACAAATATTCCCTTCTTTCCGGAAGGGTCCAACTTAGTTCTCTTCTCTTTTGGTATGTGAATATATACAGGGCACCCAAATATCATGAGGTGGCTTACCTCAGGCTTCTTCCCTGTGAACATTTCTTCTAGGGTCTTGAATCCAAGGGCACTATGAGACAATCTATTTTGGACATAGGTTGTCGTTCTTGCTGCTTCATCCCATAGATGCATAGGAAGATCTTGAACATGTATCATTGTTTTCACTGCTTCCATAATGGTCCTATTATTTCTTTCCGCAACACCATTTTGTTGAGGATTGTAGGGAGTGGTTAATTCCCTCTTGATTCTAGCTTCTTTACAAAAGACTTCAAAATCCCTTGAAGTATATTCTCCACCATTATCTGTCCTAAGTGTCTTGATTTTCTTTTCTGAATGATTTTCTATCAAGGCTTTGAATTCCTTGAATTTTCCAAAGACTTCATCTTTTCCTTTTAGGAAATATATCCAAGTCTTTCTTGAATAGTCATCAATAAATGTAAGGCAGTGTTCATATCCACTCAAAGATGTGGAGGGCATTGGACCACATACATCTAAATGGATCAATTCCAAAGTAATTTTAGTCTTTGTTTCACTCTTTGGAAATAGATTCTTGATATTTTCCCTTTTGCATATCCTTTGCAAGTGCCTTCATGATCAATCTTCAAATCTGGTAGTCCTATAACTACTTTGCTCACATGAGGTAGTGCTTTGTAGTTGATGTGAGCAAGCCTCCTATGCCATATCTCACTTGGGTTAGTGGCTTCATGAACAAGGGTTGCTTCTGAATGTACCTTGAGTTTATATATCCCACCTTCCTCTTCACCAATAACAACTGCATCCTTAATTGATTTTCCTTTGGGCCACATGAGTACTTGTACATCTATGAATGCAGCCCTATAACCTTTCTTATCTAATGCTGAGATAGAAAGTAGGTTCTTCTTCAAACCTGGTACATATAAAAATTCCTTCATCTTCATGGGGGTTCCAGAATCAAGCTTGTAGCTTGCTTCACCAATTCCTTTGATAGTATATTGATTGTAATCTCCTAATGATACCTTCTGTGGAGAGGTCTTCTCTTCAACTTTTGAAAGAGTTTTCTATTGTCCTGTTATGTGCTTTGAAGCACCACTATCAATAAGCCATGCATCTTCTCCAGGTGTTATAGACCCATAGAGTGCATAGAATAGAACATACTCTTCTACCTTAGCTCTTTTCCTTTGAGGTCTTTCCTCCTCTTCATCTTCACTATCATCTCTTGCTAAATGTGCTTGATGTCTTCTGTGATGGAAACCCTTCTTCTTCTTTAAGGACAATTTCTAGCAATGTGTCCTATTTTGTGACAAATGTAACATTGGTATGAAGAGTGATCTCTTTCTGAATTAGCTCCTCTTTTCTTTTGAAACCTTTGTGGAGGTTGAGACTCCTTGTGGCTTCCCTTCTTGAAGTTGGGTTGACTTCTTCTTCTCTTGGTATGGGAAGCTAATGCTTGATTACCTTCTTTGAGTAGGGCTTCTCTATTGGCTACTCTAGCCTCTTCTTGAATGCAATCCTCCCATAAAATATCAAACTTCATGCTTTCTTTTCGGGCACGCATGGTTTGGATGAATGAATCCCAAGGTCTAGTGAGACCATTAAGATCAGTCATGACTAGTTCATCTTCATCAAGGGTGTCTCCAATGGCTTCTAGTTGTTCCTTGAACTGGGAGATCCTTGTGAAGTAATCTTGAATAGATTCTCCTTGACTCATCTTGGTACTCTTCAATTGAGTTCTCAAGTTCATCTTCCTATTGATGTTCCTCCCTTCATACATTCTAGCTAGGGCATCATACATTTCCTTCGGGGTCTTCTTGGATGACACTTGAGGGATCAAGTGGTCTTTGATAGAATCAACAATGATTGTTAAATTTTGAGCATTAATTCACAATACTCCAGGATCTTTACTGAGAGAATAACATGTACATTATATCAATGCATATCAATCATAACAAGCATGTCAATCATCACAAGAATCAAAAGCATGAGAGACAATAGACACACAGAGTTTCTGTGGGGAAAACCCTAAGGTGAAAAACCCCACAACTTCCTTAGAGATAGATAGAGAAATAGCACCACCAAAGTGAAACCAAAGTACAACCAAAGTACAAGAGATAGACTCCTCTTGGAAGCTAATCCTCCTCCTCACAAGTGCGCCACTTTCCGAGTGAAGGAAGAATGAGTTTCTGAGTGATCCAAATAGAGATCTCGTGATCTCTATTTATACTTGTTCTGTTTTCCCAACAACCTTATGGGGCCGACTTGTCTAGCTAGGTACAATAACCACATATTACATAAATCCGGGCCGACCCCTTACAAGGTGGTCTAATAACCCATCGGCAAGTTAACACACTTGCGACACTTGTCAATACAAATCATGACACTTCCTTATAGAGGAATAATACATCTCTATAAGTGTACAATAAATATATAACTGAAATACATTCTGAAGTTACATATACATCAACACTCCCTCTTAACTAGGAAGGTATTTCTCGACACAGATCTGCTAGCACAAGTCTTCTTCTCGGATCATCGTCATCAATGCATCAACCTCGAATCATCGTCATCGTCACTGCTGCTGCTATCTCAACCAATCTCTAAATCTACTTGTCATAGGAAGTTCTATCGAGCCAGTCCTTTTTCATACTGGATGTAGGCCCACCACCTACAGGTCTTCATCACTAGTCATACTGTGGAATCCTCGGGACTTATTACGTGCGTCACAAAACCTCGCAAGAGCATCCCAGGCTGTTACGAGCACATGACTCTACCTGTAGGATCTCCCAGGGTCATATTATCTATGACCTCACCACAAAACCTCACAAGAGCATCCCAGCATGTTACGAGCACACAGCTCTACCTATAGGATCTCTCAGGGCCAAATTACATGTGGTCATGGAAAAACCTCGCAAGAGCATCCCAGGACTTATTATGGGCACACAGCCCAACCTATCGGATCTCCCAAGGACATATTATATGCCATAGGACAAAACCTTGAAAGAGCATCTGCCAGATATCCTAGGGCCAAATTATATGCCATAGGAAAAACCTCGAAAGACTATCTGCAGATCTCCCAGGGCCAAATTATATGTCCTCCCAAAGCAAAACCTCGAAAGAGCATTTGCCAGATATCCCAGGGATAGATTACATGCCATAGGCAAAACCTCGAAAGACTATCTGCAAATCTCCCAGGGCCAAATTATATGCTTATCTACACAACCTGTTCCATGTCCATAGAGTATCAACTTGATACTCACCATACATCATCCTGATGTACACATGATCATCCTGATCATACAATGCATCTACCTAATGCATACCAAGTATCTACCTGATACATATCATCATACATGATCCACTTGATCATACAATGTATCCACCTGATATATATCAACATACATGATCTAATTGATCATACACAGTATCCACTTGATACATATACATATACATGGTCCAAGCATCCAACATGTTGCATATACAAATACATATAAATGATCCAATTGATCATATCCAGCATCCAACATGATGCGTACATACATATACAAATAAATGATCCAACTGATCATATCCAACATCCAACATGATGCGTACATACATATACATATAAATGATCCAATTGATCACATCCATCATCCAACATGATGCGTACATACACATACAAATAAATGATCCAACTGATCATATCCAGCATCCAACATGATGCGTACATACATATACATATAAATGATCCAACTGATCACATCCATCATCCAACATGATGCGTACATACATATACATATAAATGATCCAACTGATCATATCCAACATCCAACATGATGCGTACATACATATACAGAGCAGTAACTGGATCATTGTCGTGATGCTCATCATCCAGCGCTTACATCCACAGCCATGTGAAGAATCCTCCTTCCAACATGCTTGGAATGGCTTCTGCAAATGTGTCCATCACTTATTCCTTGAAGTGTCATCAATCTGAAGAACACCAAGCCTCTCTTTGAAGTACTCGAACTTCACTCTGGCTAGTGGTTTCGTCAGCACATCTGCAATCTGCTCGTCCATCGCAACATACAGGAGCTTCACTGCTCCTCTCTGCACCATATCCCTGATATAGTGATATTTGATCTGTATGTGTTTCGACCTGTCGTGAAACACTGGGTTCTCAGACAGCTTCACACAACTCTGGTTATCACATAAGATACCAGTAGCATCCAACGGGAGATCAAATAACTCAGACAATAGCTTCCAAATCCATACTGGCTCACAACTAGCTGAACAGGATGCAACATACTCTGCCTCGGCTATACTTAGTGCTATGTAGGACTGCTTCCTACTAAACCAAGAGATCACACCTGATCCCATACTGAAGCAGCACCCAGATGTGCTCTTCCTATCTATAGCACTGCCTACCCAATCTGAATCAACATAACCCTGTAGGTTAAACTTTTGATTCACATCATACTTGAGCCCATAATCAATTGTACCCTTTAGGTACCTCATAATATGCTTTACAGCAACCAGGGGAACACTTCTCGGATTCGTCAGGAACTGGCTCAATGTGTTCACCGCAAAGCAAATATCTGGTCTCGTGTTCTTCAGGTACATCAAGGACCCAATCATTTGATGATACATAGAGACATCAACCGGTTCAGATGAAGTATCACATAGAAGATTCAGATTAGATTCCATAGGTGTGGCCATGGCCTTGCAATCCATCATCCCGAACCTTTTCAAGATATCTATTGTATACTTCCCTTGTCCAAGGAAGATTCCATTTGCACTCTGCCACACCTCCATACCTAGAAAATAGTGCATCATCCCCAAGTCCTTCATATCAAACTTGGCAGCAAGCTTCCTCTTTGTATCGGCAATCAATCTGTCATCTCCTGTTACAAATAGGTCATCTACATACAGGAGTAGAATCACAGGATTTCCTTCCTCAACCTTGTAGTAAAGTTTGGAATCCGCTTTACTCTTGGTAAAGCCCAAACTAGATAGAAAACTGTCCATCCTACCATACCAAGTTCTAGGAGCTTGTTTTAAGCCATACAAGGCTTTCTTTAATCTGCACACATATGACTCTATGTCATGTGTTTCATAACCGAGTGGCTGCTCCACATACACTTCCTCTTCAACTACACCATTCAAGAAGGAAGTCATGACATCCATCTTGTGTATCTTCCATTTCATCACTGCAGCTAGGGCAAGTACTGATAGGTCATCTCCTGTTACAAATAGGTCATCTACATACAGGAGTAGAATCACAGGATTTCCTTCCTCAACCTTGTAGTAAAGGTTGGAATCCGCTTTACTCTTGGTAAAGCCCAAACTAAATAGAAAACTGTCCATCCTACCATACCAAGTTCTAGGAGCTTGTTTTAAGCCATACAAGGCTTTCTTTAATCTGCACACATATGACTCTCTGTCATGTGTTTCAAAACCGAGTGGCTGCTCCACATACACTTCCTCTTCAACTACACCATTCAAGAAGGAAGTCATGATATCCATCTGGTGTATCTTCCATTTCATCGCTGCAGCCAGGGCAAGTACTGATCTGATGGAACTGTACCTGGCTACAGGAGCAAAAGTTTCTTCATAATCTATTCCCTCTTTCTGAGAGAAGCCACAAGCTACGAATCTTGCCTTGTATTTCTCTATGCTGCCATCTGCAGCATGCTTGATCTTGTAGATCCATTTGGAAGTCACAACAGACTTCCCTTCAGGTCTTGGAGCAACATCCTAAACATAATTCTTCATTATTGATTGGTATTTTTTTATCATGACATCCTTCCACTCTTTCTTTTCCATTGGTTCTTCATAACTGGAAGGTTCTTTGTTCATAATGTCACAAAGTAAAGCAACATAGCTAGTATGTGATCTGGTTCTCTTCTTTGCTCTGTGTTCTTCTTCTGGAATACCATATCTTTCTGCATCTTGAATGAGCTCTCTAGCCCATGCAGGTTTTCTCTTGTGAGAGTTATTCTCACGAGGTGGATCTACAGGTTGTTGCGGATCTTCAATTTCACGATCAACATCTGGAATTGCTTCAGTCATGGTAATGTCTTGAAATTTAGTTTCCTTAGGTTCTTCATAAACTTCAACAGGTGTCTTCCTTGATTTGATGAATGCTGAATTTTCATCAAATGTTACATCCCTGCTGACATCAATTTTCTTGAACCCTGGAAAGTATATTCTGTAAGCCTTCGAGCTTTCATTGTAACCCACAAAGATACCCTTCTTTCCTGAAGGATCTATCTTGGTCCTCTTTTGCTTTGGGACATGAGTATATAATGAACAACCAAATATTCTGAGATGGCTGACTTCAGGTTTCTGACCAGAGAAGATCTCTTCTGGTGTCCAATATCTTGTGGGGTGTTCTGTTCTGCACATATACAGTTGTTCTAGCTGCTTTTGCCCATAGATGCATAGGTAGATCCTGGTCATGCAACATTGCGCTTGCTGCTTCCATGATTGTTCTATTCTTTCTTTCTGCAACTCCATTCTGTTGTGAATTGTAAGGAGCAGTCAACTCCCTCTTAATCCTTGAATCACTGCATAAATTCTTGAAGTCACCTGAGGTGAATTCTCCACCATTGTCGGATCTGAATGTTTTGATCTTCTTATCAGTTTGGTTCTCCATCAAGGTTTTGAATTCCTTGAACTTATCAAATACTTCATCTTTGTTCTTCAAGAAGTAAACCCAAGTCTTCCTAGAGAAGTCATCAATGAAAGAGACATAGTAAACATACCCACTCAGAGAACTAGATGACATAGGACCGCATACATCGGAGTGGATGATTTCATAGATACCTTTTTCCTTGCTTTCACTGCTTCGAAATTCCTTCTTAATGTTCTTTCCTTTTGCACATCCTTTGCAAACACCTTCATGCTTGGTCTTAATTTCAGGAAGACCTTCTATAGCCTTACTTGCAATTGGTAATGCTCTGTAGTGCATATGTGCAAGTCTTCTATGCCAAAGTTCACTTGGCTCCATGGAATCATGTACCATGGCATGTTCAGGTTGTCCCTTTGTAATATCCTAGGAAAATTTCAACCAAGATATTAACTCAACTTCAAAAATTTTATGAACTTCTCTAGTTAAATTTCTGACAATTTCTCTGAATGGAGCAGGAGGTAAGTGAGGGGTATTGAGGCAAGGAATGAGGATGGTGGGATGAACATTCAATTCTAGAATTTGTATGGGGATTTTGCAACAGCAACCAATCAGATCAGAGAAAGAGTCCTAAGCACAAAGCACTGGGGCCATTTATGTTTCGGACATCAACTACCGCTGGAGCCTACCGCAAAGCTTTTTGGGCACACCAGCATATGCTTACTAGACTGGGTGGGTTCCTGAAGTTAATAACAGAGGTTATATCAGTCAAATGAATTTTGGTTATGTTCAGGAAGGTAATTTAGCAGACTTGGGAGAGTTTGGGAAGAATTGGGGTTTTTGGGCTCTCCCGAGAATGCTGAGCTAGTATTTTTCTTAACTTTCCAAGAAAGGTCTCAAGGCTTTCAAAATCTGTTTTTTGGACTGATATGGATACTATACTAAGTTAAGGACCAGCTCCAACTGACAGAATGTAAAAATATTACTTAGAATGGATTTGGCAGTAAAAGTGGCGAAACTAGTCTAGAATAAGCACCCAACTAGCTAGTCTTGCATTTTAATCCATCAAACTGCTCCAATAAATGGTAAACTCTGTTATGATATTAAATAAGGATCTGATATAATATAATGAATAGCTACAGGTCAAAAATAACATATCAAAACTCGTCTTCTGATGATTTAACTTCCTTCCAAAACAACAGTGCTTCACAGGCTAAATATTCATTACATTTGATGGAGAATGAAGAGAAGAATTAGAAGATTACTGTGGCTCTACTATGGAGTTAGCATCAGGTAATCTATAGGTCATATGACTGTATTTTTCTGCATACTGAGCTTCTGAACTTGACTGGGGTGCATTCACTAAGTAATCCCTCTCCTTCAGGGAAAACTCCTCTAGATTTAGTTGTGAATGTGAGAATGAGTGAGAAGAGAAGTATGGATCTGATCTAAAGCTGGTTACTGAGCTTGTAAACCTCTGATGTCTGCAAAAATGGCTGTACCAACTCTCATTCAGCACTTGGGCGCACTCCCAAGATCTATCTTCTTCAATGGATGAATCTTCACCAAAACTAGCTGTAGAATCACTGTTGGAGGAATCCTGTTCTCCAAATAACTGAGGATCTTCAATGGAGGATGGAAGCATATGTTAATGGCTGCAATATCTTGATATGGAACTGCACAACACTTACTTGAAACTATGGATCTTGGGGCACATCACCCAAGAAGCACAGTTGAGGCACATCACTCAACTAGAGAAGCATCAAAGCTCTCATGAGAAAACATAAATGATCAAAAGTTGTCAAATGGAGTTGGTTGGATTCTTTTATAGACTTCATGATGACCTGCTGAGCAAGTTCTTGGATTGGTGACCTGTGAGAGTAGGTTACCCACTTTCCCATTCTACTCCAAAGCCATGAGGGCACATTTCTTGAGGAGAATAACAACTTTTGAGCTTTCAAAACTTTCTTTTCTTCACCTCCTTCACTGAATTTGGACAAGTGCGCTTTAGGTAGCTTTTCTGGTTGTTGCTATTTTATTTCTGAAACTTTCCACTTTCTTTACTTTCCTCTTTCCTGGTTTTGTTTGATTTTGCCATCTTTTGTCAGTTTCCTTTCTGGGTTCATCTTGCCAACTTGTCTCCATTAGATTCCTTAGCTTTTTTGAGACTTTACCACTTAGAAAAGTTTGGTTCACTTACCAATTCGAATTTCCTACCCAAGTCATCAACCACTTGGCACATTTATTAGTAATAAACATTTAAATGACAATAATATAACTCAGAAATAATTTTGCTAAGCAATTAATTAATGATCCAGTAATTAATTAACTACTATGGTGTAATTGCCTCAAAACTTCCCCAATTAATTAATAAATCACCTTAGCACTTGGATTGGGGGTTAATAACTTTATGGGGGCCCCTCCTTATCCATTTAATTCCTCAAATACACCCTTAGGAATCTTCCTTTATCCATCCATTAATTATTTAATTAATGCCTAGGTGACTTAGGCTAAAATCACCCCCATGGACCATAGCAAAAATCTGGGGATATGACAGTCCTCCCTTCCCAAGATTGCTTGTCCTCAAGCAATTTTAAGATCCCACCAAGATTCTGCTACACCACTCTGATTAAATTTGTCCCCGTCCACTGAACAATCTGAAAATTAAACCTGGGCCTTCAAAAAAATGAAGAACAACTGCATTGTAATCTATATCTGCAATTAACCAGCAATGAACAAAATTTTCAACCCAGCTAGGATAACTTGAGTAGAATTCCTGGATCCCACTATTTCTCCTGCAAGGATCAGAATTCTCCCGTCATCTTTGGAAATTTGTCACTCAAGTGTATGCCAGGATCCCAAAGTATCAACTGCATTTTCCCCATCATCAAAATAATTTTAAAGAATCTGTCATCAAACATTTGCCTTTTCATCCAAGGAATAACTGCTAGGGCATTGCTTCCAACCAAACCAAGTGGGGAGAAGAATGTCTCTTCCAGTGAAAACATCCAATGGCTCAACTCTCTGCCATTGGAGAAAAATTTCAAGCATCCCTCCCACCATGTGGATTCCCTCCACATAGGCGAACCTCTGCAAGTAAAATGTTCCATTAATTTAACTTGGCAGCTTTCCTGCTTAGTTGCCTTCCCTTGACCATAAGCATAAAAAAATTTGCAAGGAAGTTTCATGCTTGCCAGGTAATATTTCATCCAATCCATATGTGGATGAGTGACATCAAATGGATGCAAAATATACTTTTCCTGTTGCTCACAATTCAAGACAATGTCAGTTATAATAAGAAATTTATTGCAGAAACAAGTGAAATTTTTACCTTCCAGATTTTCTTTTCTAGTGAGGCCTCTATCCATCCATCTGGTGGGTGAATCAAAGATCCTGCTTGCTGATTTATATGAGCTATAATCAGCCATCTCTGTTGTAATAATATCTATCTCCCATAGGATCATATCATGATCCACCTGTGTTACATGTGGCATCAACAAGAAAAACTTCTTCACCCACTGTTCATTCCCCATTGTTATTGCTGAATCCATGACATGTGGGTAAGGACTGTGAACCTTCTTTGTATGTCTGCAACCTTCCATAATCAGACTTATGGCTGCAACTTCTTCATTATTGGCTGACCCAAATTGGGTGCTTTCATCCCACTTTTCCATGGGAGAGTGACTGTTTCCAAGGAACAACTCAATTTCCCTTAGTAAATGATCAAGTGCTTGGTTTTCATCAAACTGTTTTGCACACTCCTCAAGCACATGTAAAGATAAATGATCTGCATGATCCACCCATCTCATGAGGTTCCTCCATATTATCGTGACTGCTTTCACCCCAATGAAATTGACTGAATGGTGTGTAGGAGGGAAGGGAGGATCTTTGCAACTTTTCATGAAGTTGCAATATTTCTGTCTTGGATTCTTGGAGGGCACTTTGAGTGCTTCTCAAAGAATCTTGGGTGGCTATTACTTCATCATTGAGCTTGTTGATCTCTTCATCATCCCTCAAGGATGTTCCATGAAACAATTCTACAAGCTCCAATAAACTATCTCTACCAGAAAGCAGGTTTAAGAATTTACCTTTTATGCTTGACATGGATTTCTGAAATTCTTCCATGTCTCTCATGGAAGACTGCTCCCCCAAATTCCAACAGAGGTTATTCATTAAGGAATGGGTGTCATTGAGGGTTTGAAGGGCTTCTTGAATTTTTCATTCATTCATCTTCAGTGTCCCTTCAAGGAAATGAGGTTCTGGCATATGAACCTTCTCTTCTTCTAGCTTCCTACAATCAACTTTAGTTGATTCTGTTGAAGTTATGAAAGTTGATCCATATTTTGGGGCTGCAAGATATTCATATTTTAGATCATGAATATCAGATCTTTGGCTGCAACTGGGGTTCTCATTCATCTCTAGTGCACCAGTAAGTCATTCTCTCCAATTTTTAACCCTCCCCAATTTAGGAGTCTCAACCCATGGGGGTTCAACCAAGCTCACATTCTCCTCTGAAGTGGCTGCCCCATCATGCTGACACATAGGCATATAAAAATCAGAATTGAAAAAATTCCCATGTGTTAAGTTTTCTCCTCCTTGTGATGGTGTGTTGGTGGTTTGGTCTTCCACCAATCTCTAATTTTCAATTTCTGTTGTTGCAAGACCTTCTTCTTTCTCCATGGATCTTGCATCCACAACACCATCACCAATGGGTACTTCCATGTCTCTCACATATATATGAGAATACACATCATTAGATGCTTCCTCACACTTAAAACATTCCTCAATAGGTTCTCTTCCAATCATGTGGGCATCCTGTAAACACCTTTCTAGTGATTCAGTTTTGTCACTGCATTCACCCTTATCACTAAGAATGCGAGAATCAACATCCAGGGAATCCCTTATGCAATAATCATCCTCTGATGTGGCTACAACATCATCATTATACAAACTAGTACAAAAATATGAATGTGGTCCATACCTTGGCATCATGCTTATCTCTTCAATGGGTGGGGTTATGGTGCCTTGTTCTACCACTGATTCTACTAGTTCACATCTAACTGATGTGTGGTCAATTTCTACTACCTTGTGAAGGTCATGTGGTGTCTTTGGATCTGATTTATGTTCTACTTTTAAATCTGATCCGAAATATGGTTCAACACCCCTAATAGTACCAATCTCATCCGAGATGATCTTGAGATCCTCATCATAGAATCTTGCAGTAGATTCTTCTTCTATTTTGTCAACAATCTCATGATTGGGTTTTGGGTCTTGTTTCTCCTTGGTTGTCTTAGGATAAATATTCTTGGAGGCTCTTCTTGAAGAGGATCCAAAAATTCTTGTGAATTCACATGCATCCAATGCAACTTTGATATCTTTTATTATCTCTTCCATAGAAGGTTGACCTTTGACTATAGAACATGCAACTTTTTCTTGAATATGGCTATCAAAATAACCATAGTATATTATGTCAATCATGATCTCATGGGAGATACTTACAGAAGGTACTTCTGGGGAATTCTCTTCCTCATATTGTCTGCAATATTCTTCATGCTGCTCATCATCATCTTCATCATACTCCTCATAAGAATAATCTTCTTCCTCATACAACTCAAAGTCTAAATCTTCCATAACTGGAACTAATTCCACATCTGCAATCTTGAAGATAGTGTTGAGATACTTTTCCAATGAGAATTAATTTCCACAGGATGAGCCAAGGAAAGTGCTTTGATACCACTGTAATATCCTTGGAAAATTTCAAACAAGATATTAACTCAACTTCAAAAATTTTATGAACTTCTCTAGTTAAATTTCTGACAATTTCTCAGAATGGAGCAGGAGGTAAGTGAGGGGTATTGAGGCAAGGAATGAGGATGGTGGGATGAACATTCAATTCTGAAATTTTTATGGGGAGTGTGCAGAAACAACCAATCAGATCAGAGAAAGAGTCCTAAGCACAAAGCACTGGGGCCATTTATGTTTTGGACATCAACTACCGCTGAAGCCTACCGCAAAGCTTTCTGGGCACACCAGCATATGCTTACTAGAATGGGTGGGTTCCTGAAGTTAATAACAGAGGTTATATCAGTAAAATGAATTTTGGTTATGTTCAAGAAGTTAATTTAGAAGACTTGGGAGATTTTGGGAAGAATTGGGGTTTTTGGGCTCTCCCGGGATTGCTGAGCTAGTATTTTTCTTAACTTTCCAAGAAAGGTATAAAGGATTTCAAACTTTAATTTTTTGGACTGATATGGATACTATACTAAGTTAAGGACCAGCTCTAACTGACAGAATGTAAAAATATTACTTAGAATGGATTTGGCAGTAAAAGTGGTGAAACTAGTCTAGAATAAGCACCCAACTAGCTAGTCTTGCATTTTAATCCATCAAACTGCTCCAATAAATGGTAAACTCTGTTATGACATTAAATAAGGATCTGATATAATATAATGAATAGCTACAGGTCAAAAATAACATATCAGAACTCTTCTTCTATTGATTTAACTTCCTTCCAAAACAACAGTGCCTCACAGGCTAAATATTCATTACATTTGATAGAGAATGAAGAGAAGAATTAGAAGATTACTGTGGCTCTTCTATGGAGTTAGGATCAGGTAATATATAGTTCATATGACTGTATTTTTCTGCATACTGAGCTTCTGAACTTGATTGGGGCGCATTCACTAAGTAGTTCCTCTCCTTCAGGGAAAACTCCTCTAGATTTAGCTGTGAATGTGAGAATGAGTGAGAAGAGAAGTATGGATCTGGTCTGAAGCTGGTTACTGATCTTGTAAACCTATGATTTCTGCAAAAATGGTTGTTCCAACTCTCATTCAGCACTTGGGCGCA
The DNA here is from genome assembly GCA_027924585.1 of Larix kaempferi. NCBI lineage: Eukaryota > Viridiplantae > Streptophyta > Pinopsida > Pinales > Pinaceae > Larix > Larix kaempferi. Next base: position 6,537,094 of record BSBM01000510.1, read on the forward strand.
CTCCCAAGATCTATCTTCTTCAATGGATGAATCTTCACCAAAACTAGCTGTAGAATCACTGCTGGAGGAATCCTGTTCTCCAAATAACTGAGGATCTTCAATGGAGGCTGGAAGAATATGTTAATGGCTGAAATATCTTGATATGGACCTGCACAACACTTACTGGAAACTATGGGCCTTGGGGCACATCACCCAAGAAGCACAGTTGAGGCACATCACTCAACTAGAGAAGCATCAAAGCTCTCATGAGAAAACATAAATGATCAAAAGTTGTCAAATGGAGTTGGTTGGATTCTTTTATAGACTTCATGATGACCTGCTAAGCAAGTTCTTGGATTGGTGACCTGTGAGAGTAGGTTACCCACTTTCCCATTCTACTCCAAAGCCATGAGGGCACATTTCTTGAGGAGAATAGCAACTTTTGAGCTTTCAAAACTTTCTTTCCTTCACCTCCTTCATTGAATTTGGGCAAGTGCGCTTTAGGTAGCTTTTATGGTTGTTGCTATTTTCTTTCTAAAACTTTCCACTTTCTTTACTTTCCTCGTTCCTGCTTTTGTCTGATTTTTCCATCTTTTGTTAGTTTCCTTTCTGGGTTCATCTTGCTAACTTGTCTCCATTGGATTCCTTAGCTTTTCTGAGACTTTACCACTTAGGAAAGTTTGGCTCACTTACCAATTCGAATTTCCTACCCAAGTCATCAACCACATGGCACATTTATTAGTAATAAACATTTAAATGACAATAATATAACTCATAAATAATTTTGCTAAGCAATTAATTAATTATCCAATAATTAATTAACTACTATGGTGTAATTGCCTCAAAACTTCCCCAATTAATTAATAAATCACCTTAGCACTTGGATTGGGGGTTAATAACTTCATGGGGGGCCCTCCTTATCCATTTAATTCCTCAAATTCACCCTTAGGAATCTTCCTTTATCCATCCATTAATTATTTAATTAATGCCTAGGTGACTTAGGCTAAAATCACCCCCATGGACCATAGCAAAAATCTGGGGATATGACACCCTTCAATTTATACAAACCTCCCTCTTGCTCTTCAATCACCACTGCATCATCAATAGTTTTACCCTTTGGCCACATTAGGACTTGGCCATCTACAAATGCAACCCTCATGCCTTTTGCATCCAATGCAGAGATGGAGAGAAGATTCTTCTTGAGCCTAGGTACATAAAGAACTTCTTTCATCTTCAAAGACTTTCTAGAATCTAGGTTGTAGGAGGCTTCGCCACTTCCTCTGATAGGGTATTGATAATTATCCCCAAGTTTCACCTTATGGGGTGATTCATGTTCAGATAGGTTTACAAAAGATTCTTTAAACACAGTCATGTGTTTGGAAGCCCCACTGTCAATAAGCCAATCATTACAACCATGAGAGATAGTACCTGTGAGAGCAGAGATTAGAACATACTCTTATTCACTTGATGAGTCATCATCACTTTCTGTCCTATCCTTCTTCTTTGGAGGTTCATCATCCTCGACAACATGAGCATGGTACCTTCTTTTGTTGCCCTTCTTCTTCTTGTTGAAGTTGTTGTTGTTATCCCTTTTGTTCTTGGGACAATCTGAAGAAAAGTGACCTTTATCATTGCATGTGAAACATCTTAGATCCTTCTTATGCTTTTCTTGGTTGTGATAGGATCTCTTGTAATGAGAGTGCTCCTTCTTGGGCTTGCTTCTTTTGGTGTGAGCTGTGAGAGCTTGATCTTCACCTTCCATCTTTTCTTCTCGAGCTACAAGCCTAGCTTCTTCTTGAGAGCATTCCTCCCACAGTCTACTGAAAGAGATCAATTTCTTTCTTGCACAGATTCCTTGAATAAAGGAGTCCCATGACCTAGGTAGGCCATTCAGAGTGGTCATCACAATTTCTCCATTATCCACTACTTCATCCACAGCTTCAAGTTGTTCCTTGATTTGAGAGACCTTGGAGAAGTAAGATTGAATGGTCTCTCCATTCAACATCTTGACCCCTTTCAATTGATTCCGCGGAGTCATTTTCCGATTTATGTTCTTCCCTTCAAATAACTTGGTCAGGGAGTCAAACATCTCCTTGGGTGTCTTTAGAGATGACACATGTGGTATGAGATGGTCTTTGATAGAATCAACAATGATTCTCTTTGCCTTGACCAAGTTCTTCTTATGCAAAACCTTAGCCTCTTCATGCTCTGGGATAGGGACCTCAAAGTTGATGTAGGAGTCCAATTCATTTTCTTCCAGGATTAACCCAATCCTATACTTCCAAGCTCGGAAGTTATCATCCCCTTCAAGCTTATCCTCAAGCTTGGTGTGGTGAGACATCTTAAAGAGTACTTCAAATGGAAACATAAAAGATTTAGGTCTTACCACTTGCTTTGCTGAAAACTGGATATGGTCCCAGATTAGGGTTTGTCGAAAAAAACCCTAAAAATTCAAAATGTGAATTTCAACTTTCTGAAAGGATAGAAAGATGCGCCTTGATGATTTGATCAGCCTAGTGTATTTGAAATTTGAGATCTGCAAGGATTCACCCTTCAGAAATGTCTTTTAGTCTTCCCGGGTTCACTAGGGAGGACCCTGAATTAGGGTTTTAGTTTCCTGGAGATCTACTCAGCCAAAAATCTTGATCCAAAGCTCTAAACTTTGATTTTTCCAAGGAGCTTCCAGCTATGTCTTCAGATTTCAGAAATTCCTATTTTTGTGGAAACCCTAAGTTTTAGGGCCAAATCTGAAAATGCTCAGATTTGAATTCTGATTGGACAGATAGATTCTCCTTGATGAGTAGAGTCAATCTACTATACTGATTTTCCAAAATCTGTGGAGAGAAACCCAATAAAAAAGAAACCCTAGTTTTCGTCACTGCACAATGTCTTCTTCTCAGGTTAGCTTTGATTCCATGTTAAATTTTGAGCATTAATTCACAATACTCTAGGATCTTTACTGAGAGAATAACATGTACAGTATATCAATGCATATCAATCATAACAAGCATGTCAATCATCACAAGAATCAAAATCATGAGAGACAATAGACACAGAGTTTCCGTGGGTAAAACCCTAAGGTGAAAAACCCCACAACTTCCTCAAAGATAGATAGAGCAATAGCACAACCAAAGTGCAACCAAAGTACAACCAAAGTACAAGAGATAGACTCCTCTTAGCAACTGATCCTCCTCCTCACAAGTGCGCCACTTTTCGAGTGAAGGAAGAATGAGTTTCTGAGTGATCCAAATAGAGATCTCCCGATCTCTATTTATACTTGTTCTATTTTCCCAATAACCTTATGGGACCGACTTGTCTAGCTAGGTACAATAACCACATATTACATGAATCCGGGCCGACCCCTTACAAGGTGGTCTAATAACCCATCGACAAGTTAACACACTTGCGACACTTGTCAATACAAATGACGACACTTCCTTATAGAGGAATAACACATCTCTATAAGTGTACAATAAATATATAACTGAAATACATTCCGAAGATACATATACATCAACAATGATTCTCTTTTCCCTAATCATATCCTTCTTGTACTTCTCTTTAGCTTCATCTTCCGCAGGTTCTGCAACTTCATCTTTGATATATTGGGCAAGATCATTCTCTTCAAGAATGAGACCAATCCTATATTTCCATGCCCGGAAATTCTCTATACCCTCTAGCTTGTCATCAAGCTTAGTGCTTGGGGCCATCTTATCCAACAGGTCACCAAAAATTGAAAATTCTTAAAATGAAAAATTGACCTTACCAAGAGATGTGCTTGACTGAATTGAGTTGACCGGTGTACTTGATTTCTGAAAACTTCAACTTTTCGCCCTTCAAAATTGACCAGCAAATTTTGGATCTGCAACAGGTTTTTTGGTTTATTGGTTCGCAGCTTTTCTGGTTCACTGGTGCACAGGTTCGCAGTTTTTCTAGTTCACTGGTTTTTTGGTTTTCTAGTCCAGAAGTCAAACCAGGGTTTGACACATCCCGGGTTTGTACCCACTCAAAAAGTTCGATCTAGGGCTCAGAATTTCGCTTTTGAGGAGTAGCATCCATCCATGCTCTCAGATTCCAAAAATTCCAACTTTTGCAGAAACCCTAATTTTCACCGGAGGAGGAGAGAGAGATATTTTCACCTTGTGAAAGATGTCCTATTCAGGCTAGCTCTGATACCATGTTAATTTTAGCATAAAATTCACAACAAGAGCATAATAAGGATCACTGCAAGAAACCCAATCACAAGATAGACACAAATTTATCCTGGGAAACCCTCATGGGGTAGAAAACCCAACAAAGCTTCCTCAATATAGATGACCAACAAATACAAAGATGCAATCCCCAAACAAGAGCTCATTCTCCTCCTTTGTAGATCTCTCTCTCTCTCCTATGCGCAATTTGCAAGTGAGTGAATGAGTGGGTGAGTGTGTTAAATGAGGAACACGCCTCCTCTATTTATACTTTAATCCACTTGAATTTTAACCCTAACTAGGTCGACTTCTCCTAGGAGAGTCTAATAACCCCTAAACACTTAACTCAAGGCTGACCCCACTAGGGAAGTCTAATAACCTTAGTTACCACATCCCGATGGAGGAATAAACATCTTCAGATAGATATTAATGTCCCGACGGAGGAATAAACATCTCCAGATATATAATAATGTCCCAATGGAGGAATGAAACATCTCCGAATAATAAAGTAAAAATAGAATATTCTTAGAAGTTACAATATTTCAACACATCACACAGCTTTGGTTATCACATAGAATCATTGTGGTATCTAACTCCAGATCGAATAGACCTGATAACAACTTCTGAATCCATATGGATTCACAACAAGCTGCAATATATTCTGCTTCTACAGTGTTGAGAGAAACACTGGACTGCTTCTTAGCCATGAGATCATGGCTGACCCCAGATTGTAACATCCACCTGGAGTGTTCTTTTTGTCTGAGACACTTCCTGCCCAATCTGAATATGTATAACAATATAGTATGAAGTCATGATCTCTAGTAGAAATGAGATCATAGTCTACTGTACCTTTAGGTACCTCATCACATGCTTTGCAGCTATAAGGTGAACACGTATGGGCTCAACCAACTACTGACTCAAGGTGTTCACAACAAAGCATATATCTGGCCTAGTATTTGTCAGATACATCAATGACCCAATAATATGCATGTATAGCATCAAATCCACTAACTTTGGTGAAGCATCAGTCAAAAACTTCAAATTTGTATCCATGGGTGTGGCCATGGATTTACTTTCCAACATATCAAACCTTTTCAGGATTTCTATTGTATACTGGGGAAAACAACATTTTCCGCAAATAGAGACTAAGTGAAAGTGTCTCTCCATCTGTACTGTAGTCACTTCCTTTGAAGCGGATCTTTCCTTCTCCTTCTATAACTGAGCACTATCCTCCCTCTGCATCGGGACATTTTGCACTGTAGTGAATGGTAGCCTTCTCTTCTGATGATCTTCTGTGTATCCATCTATTTCATCTTTCTAAGTCACTGGATACCAAGATCTCGAAATTTGTTGCAAGTTCTCTCTTGCACCCATCTATGAGATTCTCATCTTCAACCTTGTAGCAAAGGTTGATGTTTCATCACTCTAGGTGATCCTTGATCTCATCATTTTATCCATGGGTGACTTCTGAGCTCGTACAAAGTCTTGTTCAATATGCACACATGTGGTTCTCTGAGTCTTGGAGGTTGCTCGATATCTTCTTCTACTTTGATTACACCATGAGTTTGACTACTAGAGCAACATCTTGTCATGCTTGATTTCATAAGCCTTGTTTATAGTTGAACCATCGTCACTTGTTCTACGGAACAAGTCTCATCATTCTTCATTTGAAGGTGATCGTGTACGATACTTCCTACAAGTTAAATTTAGTAGCATGGTTAGAAACATTTCATAGTTTCCAAAACACATGCATAAAAACATAGTTCACACTGTCATAATGCTATCTTATCCAATGCTTCAACATAGCATTCATCCATATCCCGTATTCATACGGTAACTTTCTAGATGCCTTCCATCTCTACCAGAACATTATTAAGAGCGTTCACTTCTCCCAATATGTCAACAAAGAGGTTTCACTCTAGATAAGTAGAAATGGAATGTTGTATAGTACCATAGGAAACTTACCCACCACATTCATATCAATGCAAACATTCTAACATGCATAACACACATCCTAAATAAATGTGTACACAACTGGACAATCACATTTAAACAATTACATAAAAATGACAATTCAAATACTTATCTTTGTTTGTTTGGTAGGATCTCTTTTGATCCTAGTCTCCCTGCATGGATTATTGGAATGTCTGATGGTGAGCTCTACTCCATCATCTGATTCTGAGATCTTGTGCCTTCCTTTCTTATGATTTATAATGATGATCAAGTCTTATAGCATAGATCAAAGTTGTTTCTAAGTGATCTTATGTGAGCCACATTCTTTTGACCCAATAACAACTGCATCTTCTATAAAATCAATTCTAAACTCTTTATAAAGCTAAGATATAGTGCAACCTTCTTCATCATCAGTGTTCCTGAATCAATATTGTATGTGGCTTCTCCTATTCTCCTAGTGAAACTTTCTGAGGGGAGTCCTTTTCTTCAAGATGGAGAAATTTCTTTGAAACACCACCATTATAGGACATATTCTTCAATTTATTCCTTTGGTAACTTCTTGGGAGGTCCTTCTTCATCTTCGGAAAAATGAGCATGATGTCTTTTGTTACTCTTCTTCTTGTATTCTTCTTTTCTTACTGGACAATCTTTGGCAATACGTCTCATCTTATCACAATGAAAACATTGATAAGAAGATAAGGTTTCCTGCTTGTAGTTTCCCTTCTTGTACTTGTGAAATTTCTAGGTGGATGAAACTCCTTCTAAGTTTCCTTCTAGTAGTGATATTTCCCTTTTCCTCTTTTAGTATGGGTAGCTAGATCTTTATCATCATCTCTGAGTAGTGCTTCTCGATTTGCCACTCTAGCTTCTTCTTGAAAACATTCTTCCCATACAAATTCAAATTGTAGACTTTCCTTTCTTGCATACATTGCCTGGATAAAATATTCCCATGGTCTAGTAAGACCATTGAGAGCGGTCATCACTAATTCATCTTCATCAAGGTTGTCTCCAATTGCTTCTAGTTGTTCTTTGAATTGAGAAACCCTTGTAAAGTATTCTTGGATAGATTCACCCTTATTCATATTTGTACTTTTGAGTTGGGTTCTCAAATTCATCTTCCAATTAATGTTCTTTCCTTCATACATCCTTGATAGGGAATCAAACATTTCCTTAGGTGTTTTCTTGGAGGACACTTGAGGAATCAAGTGATCCTTGATGGAATCTGCTATGATCCTCTTGGCTCTACTCATGTCCTTCTTGTTCTTTTCCTTTGCTTCAGCTTCTTCTGGTTCTGGAACAACTTCCCTAACAAACTTTTCAAGATCATTCTCTTCTAGAATGAGTTCAATTCTGTATTTCCAAGCATGGAAATTTTCTATGCCTTCCAACTTGTCATCAAGCATAGTGCTTGGAGCTATCTTATCCCAGAGAGCAAAAAATGACCAAAAATTAAAATTTCTCAAAATTGAAAACTGAACTCACCAAAAGATGCGCTTGACTGAGGCGAGTATGCTGGTACAATTTGTTTCTGAAGAATCCAAAATTTCACCCCTGAAACTGGACTTGCGAAATTCTGGCCTACAATTTTTGGTTTTCTAGTCCAAAGTCAAACTAGGGTTTGACTTTCTAGAATATTTAGCCACTGAAATTTTTTTATCTTGGTTCCAAAAGATGCGCCTTGGAGGGGTGCACTTTCCGATGCCACACGCACTCAAAAATTCCACTTCAGTATAAAGCCCTAAATTTTCTTGTCCGGAGAAGGAGAGAGATATTTACCTAGTGAGAGCTGCTCTTTTTCAATCTAGATCTGATACCATGTTAAGTTTATATGATGCAATAACTTAGATTCCTACTTCATTTTCATTTAATACATTTTCACAATAACAAAAACATGATAAATAGGATCTCTGAAAGACAAACAATCACAAGGTACACAACAATTTATCCTGGGAAACCCTCAAGGGGAAGAAAACCCAACAAGAACTTCCTCAATATAGATTACCAAAGTACAGTTCCCAAAGAAATGAGTCTCATAAAGAATAGAGACAAAACCCAAAAACAAGAGCCAAGAACAATCCTCCTCCTCCTCCGTTAGTCTCCTTCTTCCTCTAATGCGCAATGCATGAGTGAGTGAATGGTACAAATGAGAGGAAGTCACTCTCTATTTATACTTTACTTTTCACTTGACTTTTAACCTAACTAGGTCAGCCTCACAAACTTAACTGGTATGACCTCTCTAGGAAGACTCAAATAATATTTATATTACATTCTTTTGGGTACTAACGACCCAACTTACAATGAAGGTTTTACCTCATGACTTTTACATGAACAAATGTAATAATGACATCCCCGAACAGAGGTAAAACATCTCCAATGGAGGTACAATAATAATGTAAAGTACAAGTAGAATATTCTTCGAAGTTACATTAATTCAAAATTTCTTATCTCAAACTAAGAAAGGTTGAGGAATCCAATCCTCAGGTGTGCAAGACTCTGCTTCCCAAACAAGAAACACTTCTGCCACTCATCAAATGCTGCTCATTATCTCAGCTACCATCAACCTGTCATTGCAGTCGCAATCAAGTCTTCAAGTCTGCCCAAGAATCAATGCTTCACATGTCTTCAAAGAATCTACACATGAATTCCTTATCTAAGATACCAAGTAGTCTAAGGTTTGTCCATAGATCCAAGAAATATTCCCATGACAATCATGCTCATGTCATCTCATCCCAAGTATTCAAATGTACTTCTACACCCTGATCATGCCAAGTCACATGTCTCTTACATAGTAGAATTGATTAACTTGTATTTAAAATTGATTCCAAGTTACATCACTGTCAACTTATTCACAAAATCAGTCGATTACTTCCTCTTGAATACCCCATGGAAAAGCTTGATCTTCACTTATGGCTGGAGTTGGATCTTAAGAGTTTCTTCACAACTGATATATATCCAAAACAAATATTTGACCTAAAATTTTCCTACTATTGTTCAAGAATCATTCCAATTCAAGACAGAGTCTACTCAAGACATCAAGGGTCTTCTCATGTCCACCAACCAGGCTAACTTCAACTTACCACCATGTCTTAGTAGGGATTTGAGCCTTCTTCAAAATTTTCCAAATCAAATTTCAATCTATGCTCTAACCATTACACATTCAGCTAGACAAACCACTGAGATATATCAACAGAACTACTGCAATAAGTACTTACTTGGATTAGGACTAGTATCACTTACTTCTTCACTATGAAACAAGGGTCACTTCATCACTGTGCATAAGAATCACTTCAAGACTGTCACTGCCAAATTTACTTCCCATTACTATCAAGTACTTTCTCTATTGTCACATTCAATCAATGTTTGGCATGCCACCTTAATCCAAAGGTTGTTAGAGTTTGCAAAAAGGATCTTCAGATGATTGCATAATGATATTCAAGTGTAACCCATGAGAGAAATTATGTTATTATTTGCACATCTCGAGAAAATACATATAAAGAGGCAGATTTTTATGTTGATTGTAGCCTTCCTCCTGCGGCTCCCTCAGTCTTCTAATAGATCCAAATTTCAAAGAGAAAAACGAACTTCAATTTGCTGCTGCCTCAAAAAATGATACCCGGATTTCAGAGCTAAATCAGACTTCTATTGTGGTTGCCTCAAAAAATGATACCTGAATTTCAGAGCTAAATCAGAATTCTACTAGGGCTGCCTCAGTCCACTGTACTCGAATTTCAGAGCTGGTCGAATTTCAGAGGTGATATATTTTATTTTTGAATGAGTGGAAGATGTTATATATAGTGTTCATCTTGGAGTTTGACTGGGCCGATCTCCTATATATATATATTATTCCTCCTTTTTTTATTTTTACTTTGACTGGGCTGACTCACAAATTTTAGCATAAAATTAATTTTAAAATTAAAATTTCTTTTAAATATTTTCCTTATTTCAAACCAACATTTGACATGTCATTTAGGGTTTTCCTTAATTATTCTTGTGATTCCTCCAAGCTATAGGGGTGTCCAAGCATGTCAAGGAATTCACCATATTCCAAGGACTACAAGGATATAACAGAAGGTTCCAAGAACCCCAAGTGAAAGGGTAACAAAGACCACCATCACTCCACATAAGGAACTTCACTACCTTTCCAAAGGGACTTCTTCCCAAGGTTCAAGAGTGGGTTGCAAGTTTTTATGAACCATCAACTTCATCATCAGGAAAGAAGTAATCAAAGTCCAAGTTACGATACTCAATGGCATCATCATCCAATCAGCGAAGGCTCCATCTTCTTCATACATTCTTTAATTTGCATATCAAGCCACCAAAAAAAAAACATCATGAGTATGGATTCCAAGACCCAAGCCACCATATGCAATAGCATCATTTAATTATCATTTCAAGAGCACAAAGGCTGTCATGACCAAGAGAAGATCACCTAGGGAGCAACTCCAACATGCCAAGGATTTCATCATGGACTCCACATATATTCAACAAGCTTATGGGTAGGGGTACAAGAGTTCCATAATACTTTGACACCTGATCAAGGTTTTCATCTTCATGTGATCATCAATATTTTCAAGACTCCATATCATCAAAAGTACCTCCATTAGGATTGTGGGAAAAAGATCAGTAAGCGACCAAGTGTGTGGGATTCATGACCCCATCAAGCCACAATATCTTCATGTCTTCAAGAAGCATCATCATGCCACATCAATATCCAAGAGGCATGTCAAGGGCATCAAGGAATAATGTCAAGTTCCTCCATACACTTATGAGACATATAATACACAAATGACCACATAATGGGTCATTTGTACAACCAGGTCCACATCATCTATAAATGGGATCTAATTCCCAAGCTTCCACATGTAGGGGAACCAGTATCATGCATCCATATATCAACCATCAAGATGACACCTATGAATGCTATCATCTAGTATGACACCTGTGTGTGGGTAGAGAACTGCAACCTATGCAAAGTACCCCACAACAAATACCATGAATATGTGCAAGTGTCCATGATCCAGTCCATACCTATTCATCAAGCTTGTCCACTACAGGGAATCTTGGTGGCATCTACGTCAACTAAAAGTTCCACTGCATATCCATGTTGGCATCAATGGAAACTTAATCAACAACACCTTGAATGGAATGTCACCATGTTTCCTTTGAGTTCCCCGACAACAACACCAAAAAATGTTCCCACTCAAAATAGCACCCACTATAAAGTCATGGATCACGATGCGATGAGTGGCAAGCAAGAGAGAAACTAGATACCACTATCACCTCATTCTACCTTCTTGAAAAATTTAGGTCAACTCCTAAGGCCAAGAGAGATTCCCTATATCTTGTTGAACGATAGTTGTGACTCCCTAGAAAAAACACAAAAGATGTTTCCCAAGAAACCTCTCGGCATAGTGTTAGCACGACACTAGTCGATAGGGGTCCCACTCACTGTCGACACATACCACAGTCTTCCTGAGCACCATCCCGGACAGGGTTTATCCCGCCCAACAACAACTGTACAGTAGATGAGGTCTCACCCGAGGCGTCCAGGAAGAGCAGACGTAACCATGTTTCCGCTGAATGAAGGAGGATGGTTGTGGCTATGATACTTAAACTTATTGCAACACATCGACAGAGATCTTTACGCATTAACCACAATAGTAAAGCAATATTCAACCCAAACATTCATCATTGCAACAACAGTAATTGGAAAGCAAGTATCGCATCAAAGAAGCATGACATTATTCGTATAGTGCAATATCACATTATCATAACTGAAAAAAATTGAACGCAGGGATTGCACCAAAATAGATTCATCATATTATCATTGTCAACCTAGATACAACATTTCTGCAAAAACTAGATCTCCGCAATGACTCTTGACATCAGAAGATACCCGGGAATCATACAACCAACATCATGCTTCACATTCTTCCCTTTCCCCCTAATTGTTATTTCAACACTTACAATTCTTATCTATATATAGGATTCCTCCTTACAACTCTTGTCCACTTACTATCGACTTCCTAATTGACAATGTGGACAAATGACCCAATATCTAACTGAATTATCCAAAAACGACCAGAAACCCGCATTATGCGGTATAACTGACTCAACATTACATAATATGTGGTCCAAATGACCCAAAACCCGCATTCCACGGTACAATTGACCGAAAATGCATAACTAATCTTCCACTCATTGCCATTCGCGTCATCTTCAGCCTTGTCGCAACATCGGAGATGCTGCAGTAGTACTCTACCAAACCGCTTGCCAACAGGCCCCCAACACAATCCTGTGGCTCGCCCTCGAGCCATGTCAACAGGATACCGTGTAATCCGTCATCTTGACTTTGAAGTCCTCATACGGCTATTCAACTGTCCGGCATTACAGTGTATTGAAAGCAACCCCATTCAGTAACAAAAGTTGTCTTATGGTGATCTTCTTTGGCAATGCGGATCTGATGATAGCCAGAGAACTCGTCTGTGAACGAGTACATCTCCTGGCCACCCACACCTTCAAGCACTTCATCAGTAAATGGAGTGTGGAACGGATCGTGCAAACATGCATCATTTATCTTCCTAAGGTCAACGAAAATGCGCACTTCACCAGTATTCTTATCTTGCACCACCATAGGACTAATCCATTCTGAATCCTCAACTGGTTCAATAATACCAGCATCCAACATGCAATCTAGTTCAGCCTTGACCCACTCTTTATGTTGTGGATTCAATCGATAGGGTCGCTGCCGGATCGGCTTAGCATCAGGTTTCAACGGAATCTTCATCTCCCCTAAGTCGCCCAGAATCCCCTTCATATCAGAAAATTTCATGGGAAATAAGTCCTGAAACTCATGGAGCAAATCGGTGACCTTGCTCATCATCTCATCATCCCAATAGTCCCCAACATTGGAGAACTTTGGAGTGTCCTCTGTCCCAATCTTAATCTTGTGGATCTTCAACGACTGACTGATCGGGTCGCTTGGCACCTCAGGTGGTACCATAGCATGACTTCCTTCTGACTCCGGAATATTCACATTCCATAGACAATCACCATCTTCTGGCCCACCACTGATATTGAAACACTCCATGAGAGACTGCATCTGGAAGTGCATGTGCGGATCCACAGGATATGCTACCGGGGCAACCTACAAAATTACATCACAGATGAGTTGTAATCCATTATTAACCTTTGGATCGGCATCTGCAGAAATGAATGTATGGGTAAAACACACTGTGAGCTCCAACCAAGTAGAAATTTCCCCTCACAACTCAGCTACAGTATACCATGAGCATGGTATCTCATCCAAAGTATGGATAAAAGCATGGACCCACTCATCTTTCGGTCGCGATACCCATAGCCGCTGACATTCCATTAAGTGACCACCAGGATCAGTTCGCCCATCATACTTCCCGGTGTGGTAAATCTCAGTATCACCAAAGCGTACCATCATCAATCTGCGCCATTTTGACCATCCATCAATTGATGCCTTGTGTGTTGCCCACCAGCGTGCTGGAGCAGCCTTCAATCCTGCATTCAATGCCAGCAAGCGCTGTGGTTCGGAAACTCTTTCTTTGAACTCCATTAGAAAGTCGAATAAGACACGTAGTCCTTCATAGATTGGTAGTGTAACTGTTTCAGTTGCAACCCGACATAATGACTGTGTGACGAACCCGCACTTACGGAGCGACACTTCGTGCAAGCGGTTCTGCCAATATTCCAATGCATCATTAGAGTCAGAAGACACAGAGCTGTCACTGCGCCATCCCAGCTCACCGTTGGCAGTCGGATGTATATAATCTTAAAAAATATTGAATGCATGGTCCCATCCACTGGGATCGTCGTCCTTCACTAGCTCTATGTAGCGGCATCCTTCAGTCGGATCCAACGGGGTGATAACTCTGAGATCGCGATTTTCAAAGGTGATCATCTGTCGCTTGAAGTTGATTTCAGCTCCACTATCATTAGCCCATCCAATCCCCAACAGCGTGGGATAGGAGCTTCTGCCTTCAACAACTTCTATGACATCAAAGTCGACATAGGTTTTCATACCCTCGATATCTACCACCAGCCGCGGAACTCGCCCAATGGGTGTTACTTTCGCATGGTTAGCCAATCGGAGCTGTACAGGAGACCTGCTCAATGGGGGGCTCCCCATCTTCTGCCAAGCCTGCTTGGTCAAGATGTTGACATCCGAACCAAGGTCCAAAATAACTGAATCAACATCATAGTCGCCAATTTGAATATTCATCCGCATCTCCTTACCCGTCTTCCATCATTGCAAGGAATTAACCGCAAGCTCTTGTCGATCTTGGGTCGGTCATCACAACAAGGCTTCAATCGTAGCAAGAGCGTCGGGATCTTTTTCCAGGGACAAACAATGTTCCAAAAATGCTCGAAGTGTGTTGGACTGCCACGACGGGCTAGCCTCCGAAGTAGCATCAAAAGTAGAGGGCATATCATACATGACGGTTTTACCTCGATCGTTTCCTAATGCCCGTCATGCTTGAAGAAACGTCTCCCATTCCATATCAATGTCAAATGATACCTTCTTTTGTCCATCTAACCGGATTGTTGAGCTGTCTTCTCCAGTTGTCTTTTCTGCTCGAGTGACCACAGCAACGAAAGCATCTTGCGGTCTTGGTTCTACAGAAATTGTCGCAATGTTTGCACCCTACTGTTGATTTGGTGGTACGTTCCCCGGTTGATTTAAATTTTGATTTATGTTCTGATTTGGCCGCAGATTCTGGTTTTTCACTGGTTGCTGTACTTGGTTCTGAGTGGGCTGCTATTCCTGGAGCTGTGTCTGCAACTAGGGATAGTTCCCTTCCTGCCATCGTGCAATCAACTGTGGACAATTCTCAACTGTATGATCGTTAACAAAACAGAACGTACACTGGTTCTCTAGCAGTGGGAAGTCTCGCTGATAGTGTACCCATACCGCACAGTGATAACATTGAACAGGTGCTCGACTGCCTCGTCCTCCTCCGCCACATCCTCCCTAAAATTCTCCCTGCTGCTAGTACTGTGGTTGGTTGAACTGTTGTTGCATCAATTCCGGTTGCATCCATTGCCCTTGTTGTGCATACTGCGGTTGCTATACATACTGTGGCTGTTGTGGAGACATCTGCATTGGAGCGTATTGCGGCATGAACTGCGGCGGTTGCTGTTTCTACGGTACAAACTGCATTTGCGGTTGAGGCAGCGGATGGGCTACCTACAGCTGCAGTTGCATTTGTTGTACGTCACGCTGATCGTCCTTGACATAGAATGCATCATGCATTCTTTCTTGTAGCAGCCCATATGCACGGCAATCTTTGTCATCATGACCCATCGACTTGCAAAACGTACAATAAAGATTTCTCGGGGTTGTGACCATTTTCTGCATATATGGGCAATTGTCGTGACTGTGCCCATACACCTGGAAGACGCGACACCATGGCATGTTGCCGCCATTCAATGGGTTTGGCGCACCTGACACCAAATAATTGCGGAAATCCGTGCAATTGTCCTTCGTATGCCCTTCCCCTCGGCATCACATACACCATACTTCATCGCGTTGTTCCTTGCCTTTCTTCAAATCTTGCAGCTGTATAGTCAGGTTAGCGAGCTGTGTCTGTATCTGCGACATCCCGGCTGCATTATCTCCAATCGGCGACGCCTCCAATCGCATTGCAATCTCTAGAGCTTCACTGGGCGTCAAGATGTTTTGTTGCATCAACAGAAGCCGAATGTGTGGTAACAGTGCCACAATGAGCCACTCTTTATGTTGGATGGTGCTCATATCGAAACTAACCTTTGCCATCAATGTCTTGAATCATTGGTCGAAATACCATACTGTCTCGTTGGGATACTGCTTAATTTCTTTCAATTTCGTAATATATTGAGCCTCCAACTTGGGCTTTCTAAATTTGGCGATCAGCCCATCCCGAATCTCATCCAACGACTTCTCTAGGGCTCCTGTAGGGACTAGAACAAACTTCATATACCAATCTAATGCACGACCTCGCAAAGTCGTTGCTAATTGTCCTTTCTTAGCAACATCATCGGTGATCTGTTTTATGGTCCACACTGCTTCACACAAAAACTAATATTTTTCTGGGTTGTCTGTCGCACTCCCTTGGAACAACGGTAACTTTGCATCATCGCCCGCCATCCTGGGATTCCTTCCTCCTTGCGCTGTACTACTACCAATTAAATTCTGTGGAATTGAAGAACTTGGTGGTGTCGAAGTGGTATTTCTGGCTATTTGAGAGATAGTGAGCGGAGGTGTGGGTACGTTGGTGCTGGGGTTTGGTCCTGCCTCTATCCTGGGCGTAGCCTGGTTTTCCTTGTCAAGAATGTGAGTTCGCTTTGTCCCGTGTGGTCTTCCTTCACAATCTTGCAGTTTGACTACAGCAGGACCTTCTCCCGTCCTCTCCTATCGGAACCTCGCTCCTCCCCTCCTAATACCACTTTCTTCCTCGGCTTCACTCACAGTCTCATCATGACCTGCACCCATCTACCCCTTACCATTCCATGTACCGCCCCCCCAACATTCGCGGTACCCACGACCTCCGCCCACCAGGCTGTCTACTGATCAAGATGCATCTTCAATATCCCTTTTTCGCATATAAGCATCTTGATCGACAGTTGAAGCGACAGTAAAAACCTACCCCGAGGTTCGCGAAAAAAATATCTTTCGGATTCACTATAGGAATTCTAAGTATCAACCGCGAACTCTGTGATATAACCTTCTATGATGCTATCGAACCACACTTCAACAGCCCGCGATGCTTTATTATCAACTTCCTGCAGTTCTTGAATCAATTCGGGGGTCCAAGTCGTTTGTTCACCACCTTGAAACTTCCACTTTTGGAAGGTCAACTTTTCCAACCATTCGAACAATAGGACCGGGAATTCACAGAAGAACCATTCGTGTGGATCGTCGTGAATGTATCTATCTACCCACTGTCCTACTGTCAACCGAGTGTTCTGGATTTCTTCTTCAGCGAATTCTTGCAGCTTCTGATCAACCCATTCCTGGATTTCTGGTTTCGTCGGGTGCTGTTAGGATATTCCTATACTCCATCCTAGTCCCAACAGTATTTTGATCCTTTACATTTTCAGTCATGCATGCACTTTTAGGGTTTGCATGTATTCTAGGGTTTGCATGCATTTTGCATGCATCCCAGTCATCAGTCTAGCACCTAGCCCTCAGTTAGCTAGCCCCCAAGAGCTTCTCACTGATCAGTTTTATCCCTCCAGTTGCTTAATGTGCCCTTCTTCCTTGATTTTAGGAATCAACTCGCCCTTCTTCACCTACCAGTCTAGTTGTCTTCAGTTTACACTTAGTTACACTCAGTTACACTTAGTTACACTCAGTTACACTCAGTTACACCTACCAAACTCAGTTTGACTGATGGTTGATAGTTTCTTGAGCATTGATGACTCCATTGATGATGATGAAGACTTCCAGTTGTGCTCCAATGACACTAGTTGTGCTCCGATGACACTCCAGTGATCCTTTGATCACTCCATGAAGGCTAATTCGAATTTCCACCTTAGGCATTTGACTCCTCATGCATTGTACTATTTATTTGTCCATATTGTGATTAATTTATTAGTGTGCGTGAAGTATTTTTGCTTCTATCCGAGTTCTACTGTATTATTATTATGTTGCTCATTATACTACATTGACCACTCTTCTTCTATTTTCCTGCTTAATCATAATTACTCTTGTGAGGTATACATCATCTCTTAGATCTGCTGTGAGGATTTTCACATGTGCCACAACATATCCTCCTTTCACTTCGTACACGATCTCGGCAACGGAACCATTTGTTAGTGCGACGCTAGTCGACAGGGGTCCCACTCATTGTCGACACATACTGCAGTCTTCCTGAGCACCGTCCCGGACAGGGTTTATCCCGCTCAGCAACACCTGCAGAGCAAATGAGGTCTCACCTGAGGCGTCTAGGAAGAGCAGACGGAACCATGTTTCTGTCGAATGAAGGAGGATGGTTGTGGCTATGGTACTTAAACTTATTGCAACATAGGGACAAAGATCTTTACGCATTAACCACAGTAGTAAAGCAATATTCAACCCAAACATTCATCATTGCAACAACAGTAATTGGAAAGCAAGTATCGCATCAAAGAAGCATGACATTATTCGTATAGTGCAATATCACATTATCATAACTGAAACAAATTGAACGCAGGGATTGCACCAAAATAGCTTCATCATATTATCATTGTCAACCCAGATACAACATTTCTACAAAAACTAGATCTCCGCAATGACTCTTGACATCAGAACATACCCGGGAATCATACAACCAACATCAAGCTTCACATTCTTCCCTTTCCCCCTAATTGTTATTTCAACACTTACAATTCTTATCTATATATAGGCTTCCGCCTAAAAACTCTTGTCCACTTACTATTGACTTCCTAACTGACATTGTGGACAAATGACCCAATATCTGATTGACTTATCCAAAAACGACCAGAAACCCACATTCTTCGGTATAACTGACTCAACATTACATAATATGTGGTCCAAGTGACCCAAAACCAGCATTTCGTGGTACAATTGACCCAAAATGCATAACTAATCTTCCACCCATCCCCATTCATGTCATCTTCTGCCTTGTCGCAGCATCGGAGATGCTGCGGTAGTACTCTACCAAACTGCCTACCAACACATAGATCAATGCCTTATGGAGTCAAAACAATGAGCATAATAATCATTGAAAGAGAGGGAGGAGTTAACGAGTTTTATCATGGATCCCAATAAATATAACATCAATTGTTACTACTATTATAGGATTGCAGCAATGAATATATCTCAAAAAAATTGAAAAAAACCAGTCATAAGAATATCACCCTTACTGTATGAAGTGTACCTTCTATAGTAGGGTATGGGGGATGAGCAAGAAGGTGAAGAGGAGGCCTCAAAAAAGTTATTAAAATGAAATATCATATCTTATATAAGCCTTATAACAACTCTCAAATAAAGTGTGGTCCCGCTCAATACATTTCCCATTGAACTTCCCACCCTCCAGGGGTCAAAATAGGCCTTGAAACCATTTTCTTGGCCTTCAAACTTGCCTAAAATTACCAATTTGCATGTTGTACCTACAATAACAAATCTACAATACATAACCCTAACCGACACAAATATCAATATATCACAAAAATCAACCACATGAAACGCCCTTCAAGATCTACCATTAATTCACCTAGGGTGCTTTTATCTGTGGGAAAATAATTTCCATGTATTTTTTGAGATATAAATTTTCTAATTTTTTAGGTTTTTTCTAATATTATATCTCTTTTTAATTTTGTAATAAAATTTACAAGAGAATTTTGATAAAAAGAGTGATAAAGAAGGGGTTATGACCTTATTTTTTCAACCCTAGGGCAGTTAGAGATCAAGTTCAACGTCCCTACTCAATTTGGCTATTCAATATTTACCAACTAGGGAAAGAGGTTAGTAACTTGATATTAGGTCAAAGTAGCCAAAATATCTAATTAGGGAAAAATATGAACTCCAAGGCCAAATGTGGAGAGCTCCTTCAAGAAGAAGGTCTCCTAAAGCAAAATTGACAAAATGTCGATAAAAAAATCCTAATTTACCTTTCCCAAGGTGCAAAAGCAACATCAAACAAGAAAATGGAGAGATATTACCAACATCTACCAAGAAAGAGAGCAAGAGATACTTCTTAGGTCCTTCCTTAGCCATGAGTTATTACAACTATTCTTAGGATCAACCTTGCAAGATAGAGAAGCCCTAAAAATTCCACCATTCATCATTCATCACATGAAATTTTTTTCCAAAAGAGGGGTGTGCATCACTAGAAGCTCCGATATACCAAGAGGAAAAGAAAAGGATACATAATTTGAACCCTTGTCCATGATTACAAATAAGAGATGGAAACCTTATTTATGAGGCTTCCTTGACTTAACTTAATTTTAGAACCTAGCTTACTAAAAGAAAAAATAACTTAAAACTAGGGCTTGTCACCCACAAGACGAGGACCAAGCCACAAAAAACTAAAAATAATGATAAAAATGTTGATAATGGCTTCATCCAAATGAAATGATGATTTGGGAGAGGACGTCATGACCCAACTAACCCCAACAATGTCGAAGATCCCTCAACGCCCTCCCCTTTAGCAAGGTAAATCTCTCTTGAAGAAGAAGACGTCATGATGATGTGAGAACATATAAACCAAGGGGAGGGAATATATAATAGAAAATAAGATCCAAGTGAGCATAAAGGAGGTGTGTTAAATTGGTATGATAACCCTTACATGTGCAATCGCCTCATACATAGAAAAACATAAGTGCGGTTGGGATCTTCTAAGCCACGTGTCCTAATGGACCCATCATTGGAAGCACCAGACACCAACCCACAACCCAAATGTCCCAACAAGATGAGGGACTTCCAACCCATCAAGAGGCAATCATCAATACCACTAAGACAACACTTCTTGGAATGAAAACCAAGAGGACCTGCCATGACTAGACCATGGGTCTTGAGCCCCGCTAGACCATCATTTATACACAAATAGGCCAAGACTTGGCCTTTTACAATGGAAAAAACCCCCCTTGTCTGGTATATATTAATAAGCATGATGCAGATGATCTAGGATATAATAAAAACAATAAAATATTCACGTGTTAATTTAACGAGAGAAAATACATATATGCTCATTATAACAATAAGAAATCATGCATGCATGCACGTACTACTTTTCAATAACATGGAGATTCATTATGATATACTATCAC
Source organism: Larix kaempferi (assembly GCA_027924585.1). Classification (NCBI taxonomy): domain Eukaryota; kingdom Viridiplantae; phylum Streptophyta; class Pinopsida; order Pinales; family Pinaceae; genus Larix; species Larix kaempferi. The sequence continues at coordinate 6,557,997 of BSBM01000510.1, forward strand.
ATGTGCTCATAATAATTTGCATTAACATGGAGATTCACTACGGTTTACTAACACATTTGACTATGAAGAACTCATTAATGGATAAAGTAAAACCTTGTAAAATATTTACTAACAATTTATCTTTTTTTATTCAGATTGAGAAATCTAAATTTAGGCTATGATACCAAATGTGAGGGTCTTATTCCCTAATCTAAAATTCCATATTAAATTCATATATATTATAAAATGAAAACACGTATGGTATCATTCTACTTTATTTTCAATATAAATGTGTATATTCATATACATTTATTATCTAAGAAATTCAACACATTACATAATTATCACTCTACATTAAATTAATTCAACGCAGTCGACAATAGGAAATAAGATTGTATTTATTCTTTTAAAATAAAGTACAAGTGCAAGGACTTATCTCTAGTAACACTTGGCTTGGATTCCGGAGAGTTCACTGCGGGAATCTTCCTTGCTCACAACCAAACCTCCAGAATATGCCTTGCTCGCAACACAGAAATTACACTGGGCGCTCAACTACCCCATATATAACCACTTGGCCAGGTTCACTCTCATGTGTTAGGACACAAGGTACCTCATACATCACAAGCATGCACCCTTATTCCTGGTCTCCCTTGTCACGAGCACCTTTACTCCCCAATTTCCTCCCTTCCCCCAAGCCAATGTCCAAAGTCCAATTAAAATAGAAGATGAAGGGTTTTATTACCAAAAGCGACAACCCTTTATTTTTACATCATAACTTTTCATAACATAACTAATTACTTCTAACTTTTTACATTTTTTTCTTATTTCATAACTTCTCTTTAACACATGATTACAAGAATTGATCCATTTTAACTTTTTTATTTTAGTTTTTTTTCCCTTTTATTACACGGAAAATTGGTTCATAACAATATAAGTCATCTACAAAAGGTTTTCAACAAATTTCAAAATTATGGTATATCATTGGATCCAACAAGTCGGTTTTGGGTGTTGACAAAGGCAAGTTACTTGGGCATATAATATCAAAGGATGGGGTAAAGATAGATCTAGAACGAATTGAACCAATTACGCAAGTTCCTTTACCCAACAATATGAAAGCCTTACAATCATTTCTTGGAGATAAACTTCATCAGAATATTCATACCCAACTTTGTCGAAACAGTAAAGCCTATTTTTAAATCTTAAAGAAAGATGTCCAATTCAAGTGGTGTATTGAAGGAAGAAAATGATTTTAAATGATTAAGGAAGCTACCAGAAGATCTCAAGTGTTAGTCCAGATTACTCTCATTCACTTTAGAGGACACCATTGCATACATTTTGTTGCAGAAAAATGATGAAGGCAACGAACAACCTATAGCCTTCATGAGTAAAGCATTACACGGCTTAGAGTTGAATGTACGCAATTATGGAAACATAGGCTTATGCCTTAGTCAAATCCTTGAAACATTTTTGAGCTTATGTGGGTTATTTCAAAATAGTGGGATATGTTCCTCATTCAATAGTTAAGGATATATTAGCTTAGCAAAATTTCTTAGGAGTCAGAGAAAAGTGGGTTTCAAAGATTAAGGAATATGACTTAGAGATAAAACCCACTAAGTTAATAAAAGGTCAAGGGCTAACTCAAATGTTAACAGAGGGGAATGAAAGGGCACTTGGTATAAATTGTTAGAATAACTTGTCAATAATCTCTACGGTAGTTGAGAAATTGGAACGACACAAATGGTATGCAAATATCATCTATTTTCTCAAGAAACTTACTTGCCTGAATCACTTGGTTAACCATAAAATAAGGGCATTAAGATTTAAAGAATCTAAGTATTGCTTAGTTCATGATGGATTGCGGTGGAGGAACCTCGAAGGATTGATAAATGCATATATGAGCAAGAGTCTAAAAATATTATGTTCGAGTTACATGAAGGATTATGTGGGGGACATTGCACAACAAAAACCACAACCCATAAAATCCTGAGAGCGGGGTATTATTGGAAATCATTTTTTTTCAGGTTTTCATAGATTTGTTAGACGTGCAAGTTGTGTCAATTTTTCACGAGGAAACAAAAGTTAGCATCTCTACCTTTACATCCAATCTTAGTTGAGGCATCCTTCCAACAATGGGACATTGACTTCATAAAACATTTCAAGGAAAATTCAAGAAATGGATATACATGGATCCTTACAACTACCAATTATTTCACAAAGTGGGTTGAAGCCATTCCCACTAAAAAGGCCATCAATAAGATAGTCATGGAATTCCTACAAGATAGGATAATCACGAGATTCAGTGTGCCAAAAGAAATCACTACCGACGATTCCGTGGTATTGAGTTCAGTAGAATTATCTACCTTATGTTTCAAATATGGAATTGTACTATCCCATTCCTCCAACTACTATCCCCAAGGAAATTGTCTCGATGAATCTAGTAGCAAGAACTTAATGACCATTATCAAAAAGATAGTTGGGAAAAACAAAAAAAGGAATGGGAAAGTAAGATTAAGTATGCACTTTGGGTTGATCAGATAACAAAGAAATGTGCTATAGACAAGATCCCTTTTGAGTTGGTCTATGGAACGAAGGTAACCTTGCCAATACATTTGAGACTCCCAATGTATCAGTTATTGCAGAGTTTCACTACAGAGCAAACTGCAGTTCAGACCATAATAGATCAACTAATAGAACTTGATGAGGTCGGGAGGAAAGCACTTGATCGATGTCTCAAAAACCAACCAAAAGTCAAAAGAATATTTAATAAGGGGTCTCGTCCAAGGTCATTTCAAAAATATGTCCTTGCACTTATCTGGAACAAAAGGAAAGAAAAACCAAGAAAGCATGGAAAATTTGATAGTTTATGGATGGGTTCTTACAGAGTCGATGACATGGCCGGTCCTAATTCTTTCTATCTCAGTCATCTGGATGATGAAAGATTTCATCTACCTATGAACGGGAAAATCCTGAAACTATTCTTCAAAGGTAACATATAATGCCTAGGGGTCATACAAGTAAATTATAGATTAATTGTCCATTTCAATTTTTTCAATTTAGCTTTTCATTTCAGGGTTCTATTTTAGGATTGTTAGTTTCCTTTCATGATCTCATGCATTTCCTTATCTTTTCATATATGCAACTTACGTTTTTATGATGGTATCCATATGATTTATTGTACTTCTAATTTTTTTGATGGCAAGATGGTTGTTTTCGCAAATCATAGGTTGAAAATTATGGAATTCTCACATGCTTTCCAAGGAAAAAGCACACATCCCAATATGGATCTATTTGTTACCACTCAGTTTGCACAAGGACGATTGAAAGGACAAAAGATGACAAAGTATGAGAGGACTTTCAGCTCCCGGGCTTATCTCAAGCATTCTTCTTTATCTTATGTATCTCTTTTTCCCATGGTAAAAGGAGATCATTGTAAAATGACATGAAATATATATTGTGTAAAAGGGATAGCCCAACTATGACACTTATACTAAATAGTACCCATGAGTGTTTGTTTTATTGAGACAACTTTAGATTCCCGTGATCTAAAATTGTCAATTTTTTTTCCACCCAGTCATGCCTCCAAAGCCATGAGAATTCTTAGTACATTTTCCATAGGTTGGTGTTCTTATCCCTTAGTATGTTTGTCATGCATTACTAGTGTGTGACCAATTTTTTTGTATTTTAGAGTCAGTTTAGGTCCCTTGGGGATGTATTATTGTTAGATTTTAAGATAGCAGTGTAATTTCAATCTTATTTGCAGCTAAAACAAAATAGGATCACTGAAAGAATAACCATGCACAAAAACACAATGACACAAAGAATTTATCATGGGAAACCACAAGGGAGAAAACCCAACAACCTTATCTTATTCAGAGATATCAGTTCAAGATACAAGTACAACCAGATATAAGAGTGATCTGATACAATAGAGATCACATAGAAGAATGACCCCAAAGAAAGAAACCCCATAAAATAGTCTTCTCCTTGCTTGAGATAACTTGTCCTTTGCTTGAGTGAATTTGCTTGCTGTGAAAATGAATGAGGCGTCACTTTATTTATACTTTTCTTGAGGTTGAACTTTTCAACTGGTGGGGTCGACTTGTCTTCCTTGTCTGGGATGACTTCTCTTCTAGCATAATAAAATTGCTTTTATTATTATTTTTATTCTAGGCCCACTTGGTGTGAGGATGCCTCACGTAGCTACAACACCAACACTCACTCTTAGCTAGGGAGGCATCATCATGCTAGAACACATCGGGATATCATATGAACATCATGGCTTGTCTTGAACATCTTGTCATCAAAAGAAAGGTCTTCCAACATAACTCGGTCCATCGAGAAGTGTCATCAAATCAACTCAGTCCATCGAGGAGTCAACAACTCAACCCAGTCCATCAGGGATTCAACATGAAACAACTCAACTCAGTCCATCATGGAGTCAACAACTCAACCTAATCCATCAGGGATTCAACATGCAACAACATGTAACAACTCAACTCAGTTGATCAAGGAGTCAACAACTCAACCCAGTCCATCAGGGAGTCAACATGCAACAACATGTAACAACTCAAATCATTCCATCGAGGAGTCAACAACTCAACCCATTCTGTCAGGGATTCAACATGCAACAACATGTAACAACTCAACTCAGTCCATCGAGGAGTCAACAACTCAACCCAGTCCATCAGGGAGTCAATATGTAACAACCATCTCCCTCTCTCTTCCTCTCAAAGGAAGATTCACACCATTCTCGCTGTCTTGGGGAGAATGTCTCACTGATACTGCAACATCAATCCTCCCTCTCAACAAGGGAGAAATTCTCCACTAATCCAAGGCGGCCACAAAAGTACACAAACTTTGCTCTAGGAAGAGGCTTGGTGAGAATGTCAGCAGTTTGATCATCAACAGGGATGAACTGGAGCTAAACTGCTCCCTTTTGTACCATGTCTTTTATGTAATGGTACTCAATATTGATGTGCTTCGACTTATCATGAAATATTGGACTCATTGATAGTTGAACAAAACTCTAGTTATCACAATGAATCAAAGTTGGCTTTAGCATCTGACCAAACAATCCGACAAGGAGTTTCTGAAGCCACAATGCTTCCCGAGATGCAACACTCACTGCAATATACTCAACCTATGATGTACTTAGTTACATTGAGGTCTGCTTCCTGCTACACCAGGAAATCATGATAGATCCCAAATTGAAGCAACACTCGAAGGTGCTCTTCCTGTCTGCATTAATCCCTACCCAATCAGAATCGAAATAGCCCTACAATCTCATATCTATACTAGAAGCATATCTCAGACCATATCCTACTATTCCATGTAAGTACCTCAACACATGTTTTGCAACAACCCAGTGTACATGTCTCGATTCAGTCATGAATTGGTTGAGAGCACTCACTGCAAAATAGATATCTAGTCTGGTGTTAACCATATGCATCAATGATCCGATTAACTATCTATACATGGTAGGATCTATCAAATCTGAATTGGAAGCAGAATCTCTTAGCTTCTTCATATTTGAATCCATCGACGTGGTCATGGACTTACAGTCCATCATCCCAAATCTCCTCAGGATATCAACAATGTACTTCCCCTATCTTAGGAAGATCTCCATGTGTCTCTGCCACACCTCTAGTCCAAGAAATAATGCATCAAACCAAGGTCCTTCATCTCAAACTTAGAGGCTAGCTTCCTCTTACACCACTCAATGAGTTTATCAGCTCTAGTGAGAAACAAGTCATCAACATAAAGCACCAGGATCAAAGGTTCTCCATCCACAACCTTGTAATAAAGGTTGGGTGTAATGTCCCCATCCAAATAAATCGCTAGAAGGGAGAATCCCACCAATCTACTAGTTCCCTAGCTTGGGGTGGAAACATTGGGATTTGGAATAAGGGATCTAATAAACCCCAAATGGACATTATCTTGACATATATATATTAATAAGGGGATAAATAAATATTTACAATAGGAAAATAAGGTGGCACTTGGTCATTGAGACACATTGGTGGTGTGGGACCCACACAAAGCAAGATTCCTCATGCCACATGGCATCATTTCCTCACCCATTCGAATCCAAGGTGGAGTCTAATTTTCTTGGGGGAGTTGGAAGGTCATTATACTTGGTGTGACTCAATGAAGGTCGAATTGGAGTGGAAGAGTAACTCTCATGGAAGAGGAAGAGGCATTTTAGAGATATTGAGACACTTGGGCTAGATTCCCTCGCTTCTATGACAACAATGATGAATATGCTATGACACTTATGAAAAACAACAGACCTGATTGCTGACATATGACCAGTATGGTATGTCAAGGATAAAAATAGCCTCAAAGAGGACGCACAAGGGAGTTAGGGCAGCCAAGAATCCTCCCCATTCGAATTGTTGGAAGATGGAGTCTAGGAATTGTTGGACAAGTGGCACACATTGGAATCTCTTCCCAATTCAAGTTGGCATGAAGATTTTGGAAGGAATTCGAACCATGGAAGGCTTGAGAATTTTATAAAATACAATAACAAATAAATAGAGGAGCTTTTGATCATTTCTCATTTTGCATATTGGAGAGCATAGCTTGTCCATGCTAGTGGAGTGTTTGCTCTACTTGCCTTAGTACCAATTTCGAGGGTGCAAGATTCCCATCCTAATTGGAAACTGGAGAGGCCTTTCATACCTTTAATTTGGAGATAAAATGGAGTCATTTGTTGCAGGTTGAAGCTACATGGATTCTCGTGATATTCTCTTCTTCAACTTGTTTCCACACCTCTCTCACATTTCTCTTCATATTTTGTCTCTTGGAGGAAGGGCGCACTTGGTGAGATTTCGATATATTTTGGGGAGATATTGGGGCCCCATTTATTTTTAATATGATGTATTTAATCTATATTTGATGCTCAGAATAACCTCAGGTCGAAAATCCAAGTGAAACTATGTAAAAATTCCAAACTATGTATGAATGGTGCCATTTTCCCCTATATCTTGTTGTGAGAACTTGAAGTTGCTTAGTTTCGATTTGTCTCAGTCAACCTTTGTGATTTTATTGCTGTATGGAGAGCCATTAATGTATTGAATATGTCTCATGGACATTATACAAGTCATTGGAACAATTATATCAAATTTCATAGCAAGTTGTGGAGTTTTACTAACATTTCCCCCTATGTGAAAGCATGTTTACAAATCTTTGATTTATGGGAGTTGAAGCAACCTTTAGGAACTGATTAATGATTCATTTGGGAGCCCATTGAAATCCTTTAAATATTCAATGTCTCTGTTCTGAAATTTGGGAGGGTCGTAATGCATTTGGGAAGCCATTTTTGTCCCCTACCCTTGGGGGTTTGAACCTCGAATTTACTAGTAAATTTCCCTATTTTGTCCTGATTGTAAATGAATGTTGCAGAAGTATTTTGAGAGTTTCCAAGCATCCATAAGCCTAATTTTTATGTATTAATACTTTTCAAACACATTCAGACCCAATTCGAAAGCATTTGGAAGCATTTGATTCATTACTAGTCTATAGGTCGAATTGGCCAAAAATTGCAAATTTACAAATTCATAAAAAGGGACACTATAAGTGGTATCAGAGCATGGTCCTTGCACATGATGTGGGTGACCATCTATGAGGACAAGAATTTAGGGCCCACCCTTAGAAACCCTCATTGAAAGTACTTTTGGTGAAAAGAAAGAAGAAGGAAAAGAGGTACCCTCTGTTGAAACTATGGCCAGGGATGAGAAATGAACTTCAGATATGGAGGAGAAAGAGGAGTTTAGGAGATTCATGAAACCATTTTTTGAAGACATGAAAAGGAAGATAATGCAAGGGTTGGAATTGATGGCTAGTCAAATTGGTAGCAAATTGGCAATAGGTGGAAACACTAGTTCCCCTAGTGAGGAAAATAAGGTATTTGGTGAAAACATCTTCTTAAAGACAGGGCCTCACAATCGACCCCATGAATTTCAGATCTCAACAAGAGATACCACACCTACGTTTCTTGATTCCAAAAAATATCCTAACACTCAATTTGGCATGAAGGAATTTCAAGCAGAATGGAAAGATTTGAGTGAAGAGTGTAGAAGAACATTGCCATTTGACCAATTCTTTAATGTCTCAAACAAGCTCAAAATGAGAGGAGGTAATAGAAATCCTTTTCAAAATAAAGAATTGAATTATGCCATAGGTAAAATGCCCATTCCTACCTTTGATGGCTCATCTCAAAGTTCTGCAAATACTTGGATACAAAAACTAGATATGTGTTTTCAACTGAATCCAATGGTTGAAGAGGATGCTCTAAAAATGGCTATTTTGCATCTTGAGGGAGAATCCAATGATTGGTGGTTACATGGAATTAAAACCTTGGGATATGATCAAGTTAAAACATATGAATAATTTGTTAATAGAGTATTGGAAATATTTGAGCAAAAAGACCCTGAAATGTCTTTCAAGGAACTAGCACAGTTGAAGCAAATTGGAACCCCTGATGAGTACATGTTGGAATTTCAAAAACTATCAGTTAAGGTGAATGATATATATATGGTCAAATTAGTATTGTTATTTACTGAAGGTTTGGCTGAACCTTTGAAGGGTTTAGTTAAATCCCACAAACCTACTTCATTGAAAGATTCCATGAACTTGGCAAGAGATCTGCAAATACCCAAGACAAAGTATCCCCCCAAGCCCAAATTTCCTTCGAAGTCCAGATTTGACAAGAAGCCATGGAAAAAAGACGCATTTGGAAAGGATAATAAAGAGGGACCAAGAAAGGAAGAACTCAGAATAAATAAACTATGTTACACATGCTTCCAACCATGGGTACCAGGGCATAAATGTGCTAAGGGGAAAGCACAATTCAGTGAATTATTTTATGATAATGATGAGTATGAAGGGGGTATGGAGGAAGAAGAACATATTTCATCTCAAGAAGAGGGATATGACACAGCAGAAGAAGAGAAACAAGAAGAAGATCATCCATCACCTGAAAAAGGGAGAATGGCAGTACTTTGAGGAGTGCCTCGTTTTCACACCATTCGATGCAAAGGAGTGATACAAGGGAAAATAGCTTCAGTATTGATAGATGGAGGAGAAACTCATAAATTCATTGATGCAGCCATGTTGGAGAGGATAAATTTAGCTACTGAACCATTTGATGGATTCACAGTCACCATTCCAGGTCACAATTCTATGGAGTGCAAAACATGGATTCCAATGCTACAACTCACCATAGGTAATTACACATTTTTTGATATCTTTTATGTGGTTGATGTTGCTGATACTAATGTGGTCTTGGGAGTGAAATGGTTATATTCTATAGGGGTGTTGGTGTCCAATATTGTCACTATTTTTTATCATTTTATTTACTCGAAGTGGCGTTATTTCTATCGTTTTTGCTATGGTAAGTTGTTTTCTTAGCCATTCAGCTCATCAAACAGTCCAGGTATGCACAAATTCACTTACCATGCAAATCTTGTTATATTTCATATATTATGGTTTATTTATGATTAAAATGATGATTTTGGATATAATTAACATTTATGGTTTTAATTGACAGGCTACCATTTGCAAATTACCCATCATTCAGCCCATGTGCTACGTGCTCAGCCTAAAACAAGTTCAGCTCATCGTTCAACCCTCTGTTCAGCCCGCGAAATCCGTGGTTGACACATCTTAGACCATTGAATGAAGAGAAGGACACATGGGTTCTGTTCGACACGCAATGGACCTGATTAATGAGCTATTGCTCTAGAAGATCCGTTCTTATGCTCAACAAGCCTGATAGCACATCTCACGTCCATGTGAACGCTCCAAGCCTTGATTCGTCTGCGCATTCAGCCTGGGGTCATGCGTGTTGACCAAGCTCTCGCTCATGCCATTATTCTGGAAGGAGTACAGCAGTCCACATTTAGCCTGCCAACATAACTTCCACACCCATGTCAACACTCCAGTGCACCAACTCTTTTATTCGTTTGGCCGGGAGCTACGCACGCCTGCTCACGTTCATTCATGCCATCGTTCTGGAAGGAGTTCGCCTGCCCACGATTTAGTTTGCCAGCACACTGCTCGTCTATGTCTAAGTTAGATCAACGTTGCAACTGTTCTGAGAAGGAACTAACCCCGTCAAAGTCTGAAGAATGCCCCCTGCGTGTTGGGTGTGTTTTATATCTTCACATGGTGGGTGCGTGTACACCACGATCCCCTCCCCAGTATTTTTTTCTTTTTTGTCGTTTCGGTCCATTGTATTCAATCTAATCCCGATAAAGGGATTAGGGTTGTAACCTAATTTCGGGTAAACGAATTAGGGTTTTAGATGCTGCGAATACTATATATTGTATTGTAAACAGTTAAGAAAACATAGAATGAAAAGAGTTGTGCGGCTCTAAGTTTTGCTGGTTTTTTCCCGGTTAAGGGTTTCCAGGTGAAAATATCTGTGTTATGCGTGTGCCATTGTGTATTTTCTGTTAATGGTTAAGAATCTGCATGATTTTTTACGGCACTGTTAAGGTTTGAAACTATCACTGCGTTGGCATGTCTCAATTTAATCAGTTGTTACAATCATTTAAACACTCCTATTATTAGAGAGGTCGACTCTGTCGACCCTATCACCCATTGTAACTTATAAATAGTCGCCTCTGTGATTGAGACGAGTTAGCTTCTGAATTCACGATGGTTTTTCAGTCTTAGTCCAAGCATTTGTAGTCATAGATAGTGTGAGGACAGAGTCTGTAATTTTTCTCAAGTTAATGGAAGTAGCAGCTTATTGATGTTATGATGTTAGTCGTTTAAGTTGAGCTAGTTCGCCCTCCGATTGCTGGGAAGGGCCCCTCATCAACTCGAGGTTTTATTTACATTTTCCGCATTTCTTTTCTTGCAATTAACTAGTTTATTTCCTGTGTGTGTAATCTAATTCGTTTTCCTCTGTGTATTATCTTCATTCCTCTGTAATCAATATTCTGCTGTCAATACAACCTTCCTTCTTCTGAGTTAGAATGGTCGACCAATAGTTCAGTAGTTTAATAATTTGTAGTTTGTTTTCAGTCCTTCTTCCATCATCATAGATAGATATTGATTCCAAATTCTTCCATAGTTAGCATTCCTTTCCTTCTTTTCTCCTCTGTTAGTTTTTCTTCCTGTTTGTTGTAGGTTAATTCTTCCTTCTTCTATTCCAACCTTCTCCCTTCTTCTATTCCAACCTTCTTCCTACTTCTTATAAAATCATTCTTTCTCTTAGGTAATGATTTGCATAGATAATTTCTTAGCCTCTAATCAGCTCTCTACTGCTTCCTGTGCACTGTAGGATCATTTGCATAAAGCCAACTGGTAATTAAATCATCCAAAAACTCTTCTTTCCCTCACTTTAAAACGTTTTCCTCCATTTGGATCGTCATTCAGACTTCCATTCAGACCGGCATTCGGATCGTCATTCGGACCCATGTGTTTTCTGTATTATTTTAGGCCTTTTTCCGAATCTAATTTCTTCTACCTCTTAATCATCATTCTTCATATTCCTCCTTAATAGTTTGAGATGTAATTTAATCTTGTTTTATGTTATTTGGAGTTTTTAATTCAATTGTCATCATTGTTTCCTCATTTCTTACTTCTTCCTTATCTTCTTCTTATCTTTCTTCCAAACTTTAGTTCTTTAACCTGTTTTGTTATTTGGTTACTGTTCAGAATGTATGAATGTTGTTCCTAAATAGTTTATTTCCAAGTTATAGTTGATAATTCTATTCGTTGAGTTGTTTTAGTTAAGACTAGTTTTTATTTAATGAAGATGTTCATGTTGCAAGATCTGGATTAATAATAAAATATCTTTATCAAGTTTTCTACTTGCTTCCAAATCTAATATAGTTCAGTTTAACATCTTTGTTAATTTTTCTGTTTGCTTCTAACTTATATTAGTTTCATGTTGTTCACATATGGATAGATAGTAGTTCATAATGTTTAAAGTTAGTAGTAGTTTGTTGATTTTTAGTTTACATTTGTTTGTCGAAGTTAAGTTAGATTTACTTCCATTTAGCTTCCTTATTACATTTGAAAGTCATTACGATACATTTACTCCAGTTTCTATTACATTTGATGTATGCAATCAAGAAGAGTGGAATTAGATGGTTTAGTCTAAATTAATTTACATTTACAAGTTCTCCCTATTAAACATCTAATATCTATAGCTCTGATTCTGTTCATAGTTGTTATCTAGAAGTTTAATTTAGTAGTTTCTTATTTTTCTAGAAGTAATTTGTGTTTCAGTATTTGTTTCCATCTTTATTATTAATTAACCATAGAGGTAGAGTAGTATGATCTAGTACTATTCTGATCTGTGATTTAAATGTATTCTTAAATATTTAACTCGGTTTTTCATTTTGAAAGATCTTTTGATCTTTTTCCTTACTAAACATTTTCTAGGTCTGACAAACCTGAAACTTTACAACCTTTTCTACCTTGGCATATATTTTGCTTCAACTCTAAGTTTATTGATCCTATTTGATAATTAATATTAGGTGTTGTTTTTATTTGAGATAGCTTACACACCCAACATTTTGGCGCCGTTGCCGAGGAGTTGAAATAGGTAGAATTCAGTTGAAGATAGGTAGAACTTCTCTTCCAAAACTTAGTGCTAACTTTAGATTAGGCTGGTGGTGGGTGAGCGGTAAGACAAGAGGTATGAACCTGCGCATCTGTTATAACAGGCATCCCCAAAACCCAGCAGTAGTAGTTATGCAGTCAAAGTTTCTTTCAGTTATAATTTGTTTTCATGAATAGGTCTAGAAATTCACAAGGTAGATTTATTAAAACTCAAATTCCTACTAACCTATACGGGGGACGTGCCACCCCAACTACTAACTCAACAGAAAGGTATCGGAAGACACCTAAAGGGGATAGTACTACTTGGAAGGCTAAAGAAACCTTCTCTAGAAACATTTTAAAGGAAATCATAGGGACATCAGAACAGTCTGTTCATAAAGAAATTCCACTAGAAGAACCTCGAGCTCGTATTGAAACTGAACTTAGACAAGTGGAAACTCTGAAGGGTAAAATTTTGAAACTTCTTAACCCTCCCTCCATTAGTCCAAAATCCCAAAGACACTACTTTTTCAATAGTGGGTGGTCTAGATTTGGTATATTTTGTCAATCCTGCACAAGTAGATGCTCTTTTTGGGAGCTCTACAAACATCGTCATCTCATAGATTGACACAACAATAGTAGAAACTCTAGGACTGGATTCCCACGTAGCTGATCATTCTCCTCCTAAAAAAAAGAATACCCTTCCTGAAAAAGAACGTTGGGATATCCCATATTCACCAAGAAAGGAGCCACCTAGATTTTCTCTCTTTGGTAATTGAATCTTCATGGAGGATGAAAATGAAGATCGTGTCCGACAAGATGAAGAAGATGGAGAAGTTAGAACTGAAGGTACCTTCGGGTTTCCCATATTAGACACTGCACAAGATGTTACTATGAAAAATATCCCTCCTTCCTCACTACCAACTTTCTACGGAAAAAGTAGTGAGGATCCAGACACATTCTTATTTGAGTTTGACATTTTGTGTAGGAGTTACAATTACCTGCAAGATGGCCAAAAACTAAAACTTTTTCCTGCCACATTAAAAGATTCTTCTCTTCAATGGTTCATGGGATTGGGAGAATCTAGCATTAAATCTTGGGAAGACATGAAAAATGCATTTCTTCGGAAATATCAGGATTATTGCAAACCAAAAGACTCTCGTAATGATATCTTTAAAATTCAACAGCTTGAAGACGAGAGCCTAGAAGACTATCTCGAAAGATTTAACTATGTGTTACACAAATCTAAATATAGTGATCTTCGAGAAGATGCAGTAAGAACACTCTTCCTTAAAGGAATCTTAGAAGAATTCTTGGATAATCTTAATCTCATGGCAGCAGGAGACATTTCTCATAAATCTTCTGCAGAAATTTGTGAACTATGTAGGAATTACTCTAGGAGTAGAGGGAAAGGTGGAAGACACTTTCGAGAATCTTATACTAGGAATTCAAAAGGAAACACATCCATTCCTGGTGGAGTTACAAGGGTAGAGTTAGGGAACCTGCTAGAAAATTTCAAAACAGATATTTTAGGAGCTATGGGTTTTCAGCTAGATGCACTACAAGCTAAAAAGAGACAGGATGAAGAGCGTGCGGCAATGAGTATTTTCTGCCCTAGGTGTAGAACTAAACATCCTCAAAGAGAATGTTCATTAAACAATGTTTCAGTTTGTCACCTCTATATAGAAGAGCATCCCACTGATAGTTGTCCATCGTTTCCCAGGTTGCAAGCTGTATACAAAAGTGGAAGTTTTGGTGAAACATCTAGGAGGCCTTGGCAGCCTAGGGATCAACCTTCGGGTAAGGATCCATCATTCCAATTTCCACCTTACTACCATCCTTATCAACCTCCGCAACAATGGAACACTTCAGGTTGACAGAATTGGCCACTGCAGTACCCTCCTCAAAATGCTCAACAACAGCAATGGTCTCATGGATGGAGAGGACAAGCTTTTGCCCAACCATCTCCTCTTATGCCTAACTATCCTTACCCACCTAATGTTCAGCAATTTTTACCTGGATATGCACCTCCTTCACTACCCCCTATCCCAAATCAACCTCATCATTTCCATAATATGAACCCTCCAAGACCCACAATCATACCGGCACAACCGATACCAAATCCTAACAACAAACCAACCCAAGCTCTTAATAACATTGGGTTATTACCTCTTCCATCATATGCTATTTCGTCTGCACCTATACATGAAGTTCAATTGCGGTCTGGAAGAGTTTTGCAAGATCATCCTAAGTCATCAGTTGTTATTCAAGAAGAAAACGAAGAAGAAAATATACCTAATGAAATTTTAAATGATGCCATTCTTGAAAATGTGGTTGTTCCCAAATCTTCAACACATAACCTTCCTCATAAATAAGTAATATCGGGAAATAAATCACCTCCATATCCGAAGCGTCTAATAATAGAAAAACCTGTAACTTACCCAGAATATAACATCATTAATGAATTGAAAAATATTTGTATTAAGATTCCTTTATTACAAGCCATTAAAGATATACCAATCTTTGGTAAAGTGATAAAAGAACTCTGCATTAAGAGACCAGGTAGGAAACAAAAAGACCCTCCAACAATACATGTCATAGGTGAAATCTCATATTGTATAGTAGAACAGCATAGAATTCCGAAGTATACAAATCCAGGAAATCCTGTAGTAACTGTTCTCATTAACAACATTGCTATAGGAAACACACTCATTGATCCAGGGTCTGCTATTAACCTAATGACTACTGCAGTTTTAGAAGCTCTCCAATTAGGACCATTCCTCTGCCCTACCCCAACAATGTTAGAACTAGCAAATCGTACTATGGTACAACCTACTGGGATGTTAGACGATATTATGGTGTCAGTAGCCTCATGGGAGTATCCTGTGGACTTCATGGTTATTCAATCAAAAGACCCATCTAGGGGGCATCCTATCATTTTAGGAAGACCCTGGCTGGCTACTGCTAATGCATTCATAGGATGTAGGGATGGATAAATGGTTATCTCTGATGGGTTATCTACAAGAAGACTAGATTTATACCCACCATCACAGCCCGTAGCTGAGAGCTTATTTTGGTTAGATTGTCCTTTTGGAGAAGAAAACCTGGAAGAACTTTCCCTTGTTAGTGATCTTTCCTGGGCACTTCAAGAAAAAAATATTGAAAACGTGTTGAATCAATTTATTTCCTCCACCACATGTATAGACTTTCCTCAGTCTTTTTCCCAACTTGACCAAATTTTTGGAGACAAATTTCAAGAAAACATGAGTCTCTCAACATTTACAAGTACACCTTGTGTCTTTTCAATTGAAAAACAACTAGGATCTTATACCGTACCATGTGAGGTTAGTTCCGACAAATTTCTACATATAAATGCAGGTTTAGATGAGAGTCAGCAAAAGCAATTGTTAAAAGTTCTCAAAAGTCAAACTGGAGATTTCGCTTGGGAATACACCGATATGAAGGGTATACACCCATATACTTATATTCACCACATTTACACAGACACAAGTATACCTCCCGTCAAACAACCCCAGAGGAGAATGAACCTATCTCTCAAAGATATAGTAAAAAAAGAATTGCAAAAACTTCTTAATGCTGGATTCATTTACCCAATTTCCAATAGTAAGTGGGTGTCTCCTCTAGTAGTAGTTCCAAATAAAGTCATAGGGAAGTGGCGTATCTGTGTTGATTTTCGAGAATTGAACAAGGCCACTCTTAAAGACTATTTCCCTCTACCTTTTATAGGTCAGGTGTTAGATACCCTATTGGGGAAACAATACTTTTCTTTCCTAGATGGGTATAGTGGATACAATCAGATATTAATAGCACCTGAGGACCAAGATAAGACTACCTTTACTTGCTCTTGGGGGACTTATGCCTATCGAGTGTTACCATTTGGCCTTTGTAATGCACTTGCTACTTTCCAACGTGCAGTTCTAGGTATCTTTGCTGACCTTATACATGATTGTGTAGAGGTCTACATGGAAGATTTCACAGTCTATGGTAATACCTTTCGAGAAGCCCTTGACAACCTTGAGACAGTTCTTATTCGATGTCAGGACACAAACTTAGCCCTTAGTCATGAAAAATGCAAGATGTTATTAACCGAGGGCATAGTTCTAGGACATCATGTCTCTCTTCAAGGTATCAAGGTGGATCCTGCCAAGGTAGATATAATTGTCAATCTTCCTCCTCCAAAGACTCCGAAGGAAGTTAGAAGCTTTCTTGGCCATGCAGGCTATTATAGGCGTTTTATAGAAAATTTTACCAAGATAGCCGCACCTATGTTCAAACTACTCATGAAGGACACATAATTTCAATGGACTGAACCTTGTCAACAAGCTTTTGAAACTTTAAAAGCAAAGTTATCAGTAGCACCAGTACTTAGGGGCCCTAACTGGTCCCTTCCTTTTCATTTCTCTATTGATGCATCCGACATAGCTAGAGGGGTAGTCTTAGGTCAAAAAGAGGAAAAGTTATCTTATGCCATTTATTTCGCTAGTAAAAACTTGACTCCTGCATAATCAAAATACACTGTTACCGAAAAAGAGTTCCTCGTAGTAGTCTATTCCATCAATAAGTTTCGTCATTATATCATAGGATATGAAATTTTCATACATACCGATCATTCTGCTATCAGATTTTTTATGAATAAACCAGTTACCAATGGCAGAGTGACTCGGTGGCTTCTTTTATTACAACAGTTTAATATCACCATTGTTGATCGTCCTGGTCGAGAGAATGTAGTAGCAGACTTTTTCTCCCGAATTCAAATTGACAATGATGATAGTCCTGTTGATGATAGCTTCCCAGATGAACATTTATTTGATGTATCTGTTCGAACCCCATGGTTCGCAGACATAGCTAATTATTTGGCAACTGGAAAGCTACCAAACCATCTCTCTCCACCCGAAAAACATAGAATTATAGTTCAAAGCTCTAACTATTCGTGGGTGGATAATGATCTCTTTCGTACCAGTCTTGACCTTACTATTAGAAGATGTGTACAAGAAGATGAGATGGCATAGATTCTTCATGCATGTCATGGTGGACCTTGCGGTGAACACTTTTCTGATAAAAGAACAACATATAAGGTTTTACATTTTGGATAATATTGGCCAAGCATCTTCAAGGATGCTACCAAATATGTCAAGGGATGCGATAGTTGCCAAAGAATGGGTAGACCTACGCCATCTGATGAGATTCCTTTACAACCTCAAGTTATGATCGAGCCTTTTGAAAAATGGGCTATAGATTTCATTGGACCAATTTCCCTTATGTCTCGTAAGAAAAAGTACATCCTAGTCTGTACAGATTATGTCACCAAGTGGGTAGAAGCCAAAGCTTTATTCTGAGCCACAGAGAAATCAGTGGTAGAGTTTATGTATGAAGAAATATTTACCCGATTTGGTGTACCTAGGGAAATTGTAACTGATCAAGGATCTCAATTCACTTCCAAGTTAATGAAAGAACTTACTAATAAATATGCTATTAGACATTGTAAATCTTCCCCATATCATCCTCAAGCAAATGGTCAAGTAGAAAGCACAAACAAAGTATTAGAAGCTATCATGACCAAGACCATTCAGTTACACCACAAGGACTGGGAAGATAGGCTCCCAGAAGCCTTGTGGGCTTATAGAATAACTTGGAGAAACACCATTGGCCACACACCTTATGAACTTGTTTATGGAAAACAAGTTCTCCTACCCATTGAATTTCAGGTTAAGACATTTCGTATGGTTGCTCAGTTAGGAATGGATTTAGAAGAAGCACAGAAACAACAAATCCTACAAATAAATGAATTAGACGAGATTAGACAGGATGCTATCCAACGAACAATCTTAATACACAATCAACGTAAAAAATGGCATGACAGATACATTAAACAAAAACAATTTAAAACAGGAGACTGGGCATTACTTTTCGATTCGAGATACAAAAATTTTAAAGGTAAATTGACTACTTGTTGGATGGGTCCTTCTGAATTTGTTACAGCTTTCAATAATGGATCCTTTAAAATTAAAACAATTGATGATTCTCAAACTTCCTTTGTTGTAAATGGCCATAGATTTAGACTTTATCACCAACCTATATCTAAACAAGACTTTGTACAGAATGCCTTACTACAGCAGGAGATGGAGCTGGTAGAAGAGGAAGTCATTCCTCCTCCTCCTAGTCCCCGAAATTTCTAAAGGATTGTCTTTATTTGTACATATGTAAATATATTGTGTTTTTATTTTAATTATAATAATGAAGAGTTATTTTTGACAAGCTGATTGTATCTATACAGGGAATTCATTTGTATGATCAGCTCATGAAATTTTTTCCATTAAAAACGGGAAAACTTTTCTCCCTTTTTAGATTTCTTGTGAATTTTTGTACATATGTTTTGTTTTGAATAGATCAAAATCATCTAACAACGGTTTTGCAGCTTAATTACAAGGACCTTATCCGCTCATGCAATATTATTGAAAGGGAAGCACTTAAAAGAAGAAGAAAAAAATTCAATATATCCTAATCCCTTCTTTTTTCAATTATTGTTGAAATTGACATTTTTAGCAAAAGATAAAGTGTTCTTTATATTATCTTGCAACCATTTCATTCATGATTTTGAATATGGTATTTGATTCAGGCATGCACATTTCTGATTATCGTTTAGAACTATTGCTTAAAAGACTTATCTTAATTGCTATGATCTCAAAAAAAAAATACTATCTTACACCTATGGATCATTGGCTTATCCTAGACTCATTATCAAAACTTGTCTCTTAAAGCATCTTTTAAAGGTAACTTAGAAGTGAATGTTATTTTTATTCTTGTGGGGAACATTACTAAATTTTTATGAAAAAGATAGATATAGATCAAAGAACAGCTTTAGGTTATTATCTTTTGACATGATATTTAACTTTGGCTATTATAAGTAAAAGTTGCTCATAAAGGTTCATTCTAATATGTTGAATTATGTGTTTAGAAGGCTTAGCACACTCTAATACCAATCGGCTTCCTTACAAAAAAATATATATACATATACATCATTATACGAAGCAAACCCGCCGGGGTACTGAACAGGCTTGCTGGCAGCGGGTCCATGCTAAGTAAAATCTTAAACAAGGAAGCTAGGTAAATGCAAGTAAACTTGCCGGGGTACTGAACAGGCTCGCTGGCAGCGGGACTATGCTTGCATGGTACCAAGATAAACCTGTCGGGGTACTAAACAGGCCTGCTGGCAGTAGGTCAATATCGGGTAAAAGAGATCGGTTAATGCATTACTATGCACATGATTCATATATAAGAAACCTGAGTATACAAACACATGCTTTGGCCAATCATCTATACTATCATTAGAGAATAACTGTAAGTTGAACTTGGACCTTGTCATCTAATTCAAAAAATACCTAGGATGTTATTATCCTAGAAATGGGACCTATAATTATAAAAATGTCACAAGCTTTACGGGCACCTTATCTATATCTTGGGATGACAAGAAACCTTTAAAATGAGTCATGGATGGCTAGTTTTCCTTTGGCATCTTTCATATCAAACTATACTATCATTCTTCATATGGTTCTTTTAAGCACTGTTCTATTCTTTATGATAAATGCACATATCTGAATCATCTACATGTTTAGTTAATATTTCATTTTCTTGAGAAAAGTATTTCAACATTTTTTCATCTATTGATAAAATAATTGAATATCTAATGCTATTTTTGTTGGCTTGAGGACAAGCCATATCTTTGGTTTGGGGGAGGATTAGAACTGTTTTAAACTATTTTTTTAAAAATAAAGAAAGAATTTTATTTATCTCTGAAAGTGATAGATGTTTGCAGGTTAATGCAAAAGCATAAGGCTAATTATTTTAATTAAAGACAAACAAAAGGGGACATGACTTAAAAGTTCCAGAAAGCAAAGTTTACAGCATTTTCTGTGCACTAACAACCTTAAAAATTCCTTACAAAAATCAGTTCCAGTTGGCTTCAGCAATAAAAGTCTGTATAGACAAAAGTCTGTATGAAAGGCTGAATGACGGATCGAATGCCAATCCAAATGAAGTGACAAATGCAGCAAATAAGCAACGTTTTGAATAAAAGTGCTGAAGAAATTTTAGCTTGTATATATCAAATAGCATGCTAGATATTTTTGAAAATTCCGACTAACCAATGATGATAGGGATCAATCAAACGTCAAATCTCGCACTTGGTTTTATTTCCTTATTCATCTCATCTTGTAAAACGAATGAATCTTGTGTCATTACGAATCATTGCATGACCACTATGATCTTACCTGTCATATAGATCGCCAGCATATGGATCGGATCCTTGTAATCTCCCACGTGTAGAACATCCCATTACGTGAATTTTGTTCAACCTGTCCAAAGCTTGGCTTTGGACATGGTTGAATTTGCTATACCAAACACGCGTCTACCGAATTCACGCACTTAAATACTGGCACTTAACTCAAGATCTTCAAAGTACAAGTGTGATCTTTTAAAACACGCTTTACCTATGACCATCCAGCCATCCAAACAGACCTCAATTTAAATGATGGCTGCTTGAACTTCTGCTTCACTCTGTTCACCCTTCATTTCTCTCTCTGCAAGCTGCATCCTCTGAAAATTTCTTGTATCCCTTGCATTTATCTGTTGTTTCCCCCATCCTCTATCAGCAATGCCTAACCATTGCGAGCCAAGTAGCTACCAAGATCTTCTTCATATCCCCGAGTTTAAAATATGCCATGAGTTATTCTCTCAAGCCGGTTGGAATCCGTTTCTCCACCATCTTGATGGTCATGACCATGAGATTTCGTTGCTGTTTGCCAAAGGTTTCGATGGAAAAACGGCCAAGGTTGGCCATCTTGTTTTGTCCGTAACAGAAGAGTCAATAACGTTAGCTACGAAGCTCCCTAGACAAGGTGCCCAATGGCACAAGCATTTGTTTCTTCCACAAGAAGCTCACCAGTTCGCTCTCAAGCCCGATTTTCAACACATTACTAGCACCAAAGGTTTTCATAGAGAATGGATCAAGCCAGAGTACTTGGATCTTTTGACCATTATCATTCACTTAGTCACCTGCAAGGGTAAGTTCACTGTTTTTAAAGCTTTCCACGTTAGACTGTTAGCTCATTTTGTCAATAATCAGACCTTAAATTTCCCATTCTACTTTCTAAAGAGCTTGGAAAATATGTCGAGTCAAGTTAGAAAGAATACCATTAACCTTTCTGGCAGTTTATATCACCATTGTCTCATTAAGCTTTTAATCATTCATCAACTAGAGGAGAGAGGTCAGACTTGGGACCATTTTGTTTTTGAGATCTTAAACCCTCATTTATCTACTGTCAAATCTTCTCCTTCTCTAGAACACCTTCATGCCCAAGAAGAACCAAACACTAAACGTATACGATTTGATGAGAATTCCTTAGATGATATGCACTCTGTCCATTCAATACATTCTCCTACTAAACCTAGAGAGACGAATCATGACCAATCCATTGATCAGCCTAACATTCAGACTATCAGTCATCCCTCATGCTCAAATATTCAGTTGGACGATCATACCTTTGAGTCATCCCTCCTCACACTAGCTAATGCATCCATTCAAATGAGTGAAGCCTGTGCTGCTAGAAGCTCTCCTGCATGTAACAAAGACAATAGCTCTGAAGAACAGACTATTAATGTTGAGACATCTCCAAAAGAGAAGAGTCCTCAAATAGACTTGGAGCATGGTATAGAACAACCTATTTTGAGTCAGCAAAAGTGGGATCAGTTAACCCAAGAGACAGCATAATTAACAGAACAAAGTCAAAGCTATGTGGAGACAATCTTCGAGCTCCTTGAAGATAATAAGATGTTGCATACACAGTTGAAAAGCACTGAATGCTCAGTTAACGCCAAAATAACATCCAATGCTATCCTTAGAGTAAAGTATAATTCCTTAAGGGGTCATTTCAAGAATCTCCAGGCCAAGCATGCATCTCCATCATTCGAGTCGAAGACCACTGCTACCGCAACTCAGCCTTCTTCCTAATTACTTTTTGATTTGCTCAGTGGGACCTAGCATGACTTCGGTTTGGGGGAATGTTGGTGTCTAATATTGTCACCATTTTTTATCATTTTATTTACTCGAAGTGGCATTATTTCTATCATTTTTGCTATGGTAAGTTGTTTTCTTAGCCATTCAGCTCATCAAACAATCCAGGTATGCACAAATTCACTTACCATGCAAATCTTGTAATATTTCATATATTATGGTTTATTTGTGATTAAAATGATGTTTTTGGGAATAATTAACATTTATGGTTTTAATTGACAGGCTACGACTTGCAAATTACCCATCATTCATCCCATGTGTTACGTGCTCAGCCTAAAACGTGTTCAGCTCATCGTTCAGCCCTCTGTTCAGCCCGTGAAATCCGTGGTTGACACATCTTAGACTATTGAATGAAGAGAAGGACACATGGGTTCTGTTCGACACACAATGGACTTGGTTAATGAGATATTGCTCTAGAAGATACGTTCTTATGCTCGCCAAACCTGACAGCACATCCCACATCCACATGAATGCTCCAAGCCTTGATTCGTCTGTGCATTCAGCCTGGGGTCATGCGTGTTGGCCAAGCTCTCACTCATGCCATTATTTTGGAAGGAGTCCAGCTTTCCACTTTTATCCTTCCAACGTAACTTCCACGCCCACATCAACACTCCAGCGCACCAGCTCTTTTATTCGTTTGGCCGGGAGTAATGCACACCTGCTCGCGTTCATTCATGTCGTCGTTCTGGAAGGAGTCTTCCTGCCCATGATTCAGTTCGCTAGCACACTGCTCGTCCACGTCTAAGTTAGATCGACGCTGTAGCTGCTCTAAGAAGGAACTAACCCCGTCGAAGTCTGAACAACGCCCCCTGCATTGGCATGTATCAATTTAATCAGCTGTTACAATCATTTAAACACTCCTATTATTCGAGAGGTCGACTCTGTCGACCCTCTAACCCATTGTAACTTATAAATAGTCGCCTCTGTGATTGAGACGAGTTAGCTTCTGAATTCACGATGGTTTTCTAGTCTTAGTCCAAGCATTTGCAGTCGTAGATAGTGTGAAGACAGAGTGCAATTTTTCTCAAGTTAATGGAAGTAGCATCTTGTTGATGTTTTGCTGGTAGTCGTTTAAGTTGAGCTAGTTCAGCCTCCGATTGCTGGGAAGGGCCCCTCATCAACTAGAGGTTTTATTTACATTTTCTGCATTTCTTTTCTTGCAATTAACTAGTTTATTTCATGTGTGTGTAATCTAATTTGTTTTCCTGTGTGTATTATCTTCATTCCTCTGTAATTAATATTCTGCTGTCAATAAAACCTTCCTTCTTCTGAGTTAGAATGGTCGACCAATAGTTCAGTAGTTTAATAATTTGTAGTTTGTTTTCAGTCCTTCTTCCATCATCATAGATAGATATTGCTTCCAAATTCTTCCATAGTTAGCATTCATTTCCTTCTTTTCTCCTCTGTTAGTTTTTCTTTCTGTTTACTGTAGGTTAATTCTTCCTTCTTCTATTCCAACCTTATCCCTTCTTTTATTCCAACCTTCTTCCTACTTCTTATAAAATCATTCTTTCTCTTAGGTAATGATTTGCATAGAAAATTTCTTAGCCTCTAATTATCTCTCTACTACTTCCTGTGCACTGTAGGATCATTTACATAAATCCAGCTAGTAATTAAATCATCAAAAAATTCTTCTTTCCCTCACTTTAAAACATTTCCTCCATTCGGATCGTCATTCGGACTGCCATTCAAACCGGCGTTCGGATCGTCATTTGGACCTGTGTGTTTTCTGTATTATTTTAGGCCTTTTTCCGAATTTAATTTCTTCTGCCTCTTAATCATCATTCTTCCTGTTTCTTCTTAATAGTTTGAGATGTAATTTAATCTTGTTTTATGTTATTTGGAGTTTTTAATTCAATTGTCATCATTGTTTCCTCCTTTCTTACTTCTTCCTTATCCTCTTCTTATCTTTCTTCCAAACTTTAGTTCTTTAACATGTTTTGTTATTTTGTTATTGTTCAGAATGTATGAATGTTGTTCCTAAATAGTTTATGTCCAAGTTATAGTTGATAATTCTATTCGTTGAGTTGTTTTAGTTAAGACTAGTTTCTATTTAATGAAGATGTTCATGATGCAAAATCTGGATTAATAATAAAATATCTTTATCAAGTTTTCTACTTGCTTCCAAATCTAATATAGTTTAGTTTAACATCTTTGTTATGTTTTCTGTTTGCTTCTAACTTATATTAGTTTCATGTTGTTCACATATGGATAGACAGTAGTCCATAATGTTTAAAGTTAGTAGTAGTTTGTTGATTTTTAGTTTACATTTGTTTTTCGAAGTTAAGTTAGATTTACTTCCATTTAGCTTCCTTATTACATTTGAAATTCATTACGATACATTTACTTCAGTTCCTATTACATTTGATGTACGTAATCAAGAAAAGTGGAATTAGATGGTTTAGTCTAAATTAGTTTACATTTACAAGTTCTCCCTATTAAACATCTAATATCCATAGCTCTGATTATGTTCATAGTTGTTATCTAGAAGTTTAATTTAGTAGTTTCTTATTTTTCTAGAAGTAATTTGTGTTTCAGTATTTGTTTCCATATTTATTATTAATTAACCATAGAGGTAGAGTAGTATGATCTAGTACTATTCTGATCTGTGATTTAAATGTATTCTTAAATATTTAATTTTGTTTTTCATTTTGAAAAATCTTTCGATCTTTTTCCTTACTAAACATTTTCTAGGTCTGACAAACGTGAAACTTTACAACCTTTTCTACCTTGACATATATTTTGCTTCAACTCTAAGTTTACTGATCCTGGTTGATAATTAATATTAGGTGTTGTTTTTATTTGAGATAGCTCACACACCCAACAAGGGGAACATACAGTGAATTACCAAATACCTGAAATGAAATTCAAAGATTCAGAAGGAAAACAAAGGGTGGTGACAGGAATGCACACCTATCTGAATCAAGTGGTGTCTTCCCCCAGTATGAGGTCCATATTGAGGCATGGGGATATTGAATGGGATGTTGAATGTTTCATCACTTCTCCCAAGCCAAACATAGAGATTGCAGAACATCCAAGGGAGATAAAGAAACTACTACAGAAATATGAAAGGGCTTTTGGAGACCTTCCTCCTGGAAGACCACCTGACAGAGGAGTTGAGCACACCATTGTTTTGAAGATGGATACTTCACCTATCCAAATACCACCATATAGACACCCAAAAAAGTTCATAGATGAGATTGCAAAGGTTATTCAAGAGCTCTTGGAATTGAGACTCATTAGACCAAGCTCTAGTCCCTATGCTTCTTCAGTTGTTTTGGTGAAGAAAAAGGATGGAACCTTAAGGATGTGCATTGATTTTAGAGCTCTAAACAAGAAGACAATTAAGAATAGATATCCCATCCCTAGAATATATGAGCTCATGGATGAGATATTTGGAGCAAAATTATTCTCCAAAATTGATCTCTAATATGGTTACCATCAGATTCAAATGAAGGAGGAGGATGTGCAGAAAACTGCTTTCAGATGTCACTATGGCCATTTTGAATTTCTTGTTATGCCTTTTGGTTTGACCAATGCTCCAGCCACATTCCAATCATGCATGAAAAAAATATTTTGCAAGCAACTCTGAGAAGGAATAGGGGCGGTCCTAAAGCAAAATCAACACCCCATAGCTTTTGAGAGAAGAAATTTGCAGCCACATGAGAAGCTCTACTCCATATATGGAAAAGAAATGTTATCCATCATGCATGCCTTGGCCAAGTTTAGACAATATCTGGTGGGGAGTAAGTTTGTGGTAAAAAATGATCATAACAGTTTAAAGCATTTTCTCACACAAAAGGATCTCAATGAAAGGTAACAAAAGTGGGTAAGCAAGGTCCAAGCTTTTGATTTTGACATTGAATATGTAAAAGGGGATAATAATATTGTAGCAGATGCAATATCTAGGAGACCTTCATTTTCCCTTATGGACATTTCAAAATATTGAAAAGATATGTTAATAGTTGAGTATGCCAAAAATAGTTTTGCTTGTGATGTGTTAGATGGGGTCAAAGGATATGAGAGGTACAAGATTTTGAATGGACTAATCTACTATAAGGACATAATATACTCGGTTCATAGTTCGAATCTAAAGCACAAGATTTTGAAGGAAACTCATGATTCTCCTTTAGTAGGCCATCCTGTTTTTTTCAAAACATATAGGCAACTAAGGCTAAGGTTCTCTTGGAAATGTATGAAGGAATATGTTCTAAAGTATGTGAATGAATGCAAGATATTTCAGCAAAACAAAGTTGAACACACACATCCTGATGTTCTATTGCAACCATTTCTCATTCCACAACAAAAATGGAAAAGTATCTCCATCGATTTCATCACATGTTTTCCAAAAGCTATGGGTAAGGATTGTATTTATGTTGCATGGATAGACTCACAAAATTTTCTCATTTATTGATATTACATCATCTTTTACTGCTGCACAAGTGACTGATCTATTCTTTAGAGAAATTTTCAAATTGCATGGACTTCCCAAGAACATTGTGAGTGATAGAGATAGCAGATTTATGAGTGCCTTTTGGAAAGAACTTTTCAAGTTGGTGGGAACTCAATTGACTCCAATCACAAACTATCATCCTCAAACCGATGGCCAAAAGTGAATCAATGGTCAGAGGGGTACTTGAGGAACTATGTTGGTGAGCAGCAGAAAGCATGGGTGAAATGGCTACACTTGGGTGATTTTTGCTACAATACTACTTTCCATATGTCCATTGGCATGTATCCTTTCAAAGCACTTTATGGTTATGAAGCACCCACGTTTTTTTAGCACATATTTGGTGATAGTAGAGCCCCAAAACTAAGGATTGGGTGGAGGAAAGTCAAGATATTTTGAAACTTCTAAAAGACAATTTGCATGTTTCCCAAAATCAACAAAAACAGTATGTGGATCAACATAGGGTGGAAAGAAATTTTCAAGTGAATGATTTGGTTTATTTGAGGCTGCATCCATATAAACAAATCTCCTTGAAATGGAAAGGATAAGAAAAGCTCAAACCAAGGTATTATGGTCCATACAAGATAGTTTGAAAAGTTGGGGAGGTAGCTTATGAGTTAGAACTTCTTGAGGTAGCAAAATCCACAATGTATTTCATGTCTCATGCCTTAAGAAGGCTATTGGTCAGCAAATTTCTATTTCAGAAACACTCCCTCCATTGGATGATGAAGGACAACTCATACTTATTCCATAAAAAAATTTGAAGACAAGAGAAAGGATATTGAGGAGTAGAACCATAAGAGAATATTTGGTGCAATGGAAATATTTTCCAAGTGAGGATGCCACATGGGAAGAGGAACAAATTTTGCAGCATCCAAATTTAGAATTTCTTGAGGGAAAGCAATCTTGGGTGGGGAGGAATGTAATTTCCCCATCCAAATAAATCACTAGAAGGGAAAATTCCACCAATCTACTAGTTCCCTAGGTTGGGGTGGAAACATTGAGATTTGGAATAAGAGAGCTAATAAACACCAAATGGACATTAGCTTGACATAAATATATTAATAAGGGGATAAATAAATATTTACAATAGGAAAATAAGGTGGCACTTGGTCATGAAGACACATTGGTGGTGTGGGACCCACCCAAAGCAAGATTCCTCATGCCACATGGCATTCTTTCTTCACCCATTCGAATACAAGGTGGAGTCTAATGTTATTGGGGGAGTTGGAAGGTCATTATACTTGAAATGACTCAATGAAGGTCGAATAGGAGTGGAAGAGTAACTCCCATGGAAGAGGAAGAGGCATTTTAGAGATATTGAGACACTTGGGCTAGATTCCCTAGCTTCTATGACAACAATGATGAAGATGCTATGACACTTATGAAAAAAATCAGACCTGATTGTTGAAATCTGACCAATATGACATGTCAGGGATAAAAATATCCTCCAAGAGGACACACAAGGGAGTTAAGGCATCCAAGCATCCTCCTCATTCGAATTGGTGGAAGATGGAGTCTAGGAATTGTTGGACAAGTGTCACACAATGGAATCTCTTCCCAATTCGAGTTGGCATGAAGATTTTGGAAGGACTTCAAACCATGGAAGGCTTGGGAAGTTTATAAAAGACAAGAACAAAGAAGGAGAGGAGATTTTGATCATATCTCATTTTGCATATTGGAGAGCATAGCTTGTCCATGCTGGTGGAGTGTTTACTCTACTTGCCTTAGTACCAATTTCGAAGGTGCAATATTCCCATCCTAATTGGCAATTGGAGAGGCCTTTCAGACCTTTCATTTGGAACTACAATGGAGTCATTTGTTTCATGTTGAAGCTACAGGGATGCTCATGATATTCTCTTCTTCAACTTGTTTCCACACATTTCTCTTCATATTTTGGCTCTTGGAGGAAGGGCGCACTTGGTGAGATGATGATCTATTTGGGGGATTTAGATATTCCTATACTCCATCCTAGTCCTACTAGCTTTTCAGTCATTTTCATTTTCAGTATTTTAGGGTTTGCATGCACTTTTAGGGCTTGCATGCATTCTAGGGTTTGCATGCATTTCCAGTCATCAATCCCAACACCTAGCCCTCAGTTAGCTAGCCCCTGGAGCTTCTTCCTGATCAGTTACAGCCCTCCTAGTGCCTAGTGCACCCTTCTTTCACCTACTGCATGAGAGAGGCGCACTTCTTCACCTACCAGTCCAGTTATGTTCAGTTAACAAGAGTTCTCTCCCTGATTTTAGGCTTGACTCACTCTTTACTGACCTTATCAGTCCGATGGACCTCCAGTGTGACTAGATAACCTGTCCTGACTCCAGTTAGCTCCATGAGCACCCTCCACTGAGCCTCCTTCACTACATCAGTGCTTCCATGTGCCAGTTACACCTACCACATGTGCCAGTTATGCCTACCACATTCAGTTAGACTCAGTTTGACTTCTGGTTGACTATTACTTGTGCATTGATGACTTCACTAATGATGAGTTGGACTCCTAGTTATGACTTGATGACACTCCATTAATTATGGATCTGTCCATGCAGGCTAACTCGAATTACACCTAGTGTATTCGAATCCTAAGCATTGTATATTTACCTGTTAACTATTCAGATTAATGTAACATGTGTAATTATTGTGCCTCTATCTGAGCTCCTTTGGATCTTTGTTCTTCTGCTCTATTCTTCTTTTGTCATTCCTAAATTCTTTCATTGTGAGGTTTACATCATCTCTTTGGATCTACTGTGAGCATATTCACAGGGGAGATCTTGGGGCCGCATTTATTTTTAATATGATGTATTTACTCTTTATTTGATGCTCAGAAGAACCTCAGATCAAAACTCCAAGTGAAACTATGTAAAAATTCCAAACTATGTATGAATGGTGCCATTTTCCCCTATATTTTGTTGTGAGAGCTTGAAGTTGCTTAGTTTCTATTTGTATCAATAAACCCTTGTCATTTTATTCCTTGTATGGAGAGCCATTAATGTATTAAAGAAGTCTCATGAACATTATACAAGTCATTGGAACAATTATCTCAAATTTCATAGCAAGTTGTGGAGTTTTACTAGCATTTCCCCCTATGTGAAAGCATGTTTACAAATATATGATTTATGGGAGTTGAAGCAGCCTCTAGGAACTGATTAATTATGCATTTGGGAGCCCATTGAAGTCCTTTAACTATTCCATGTCTCTATTCTGAAATTTGGGAGGGTCATACTGCATTTGGGAAGCCATTTTTGTCACCTACCCTTGGGGGTTTGAACCTCGAATTTACTAGTAAATTTCCCTATTTTCTCCTGATTGTAAATGAATGTTGCAGAAGTATTTTGAGAGTGTCCAAGCATCCATCAGCCTCATTTTTATGTATTAATATATTTCAAGCACATTCAGACCCAATTCAGAAGCATTTGGAGCCATTTGGAAGCATTTGAGTCATTACTAGTCTAAGGGTCAAATTGGCCAAAAATTGCAAATTTTCCTAATTTTTACAAATTCATAAAAAGGGACACTACATTGGGATCTGCATCACTCTTGGTGAATCCCAAACTCACCAAGTATCCTTCAATTCTTGCATACCATGGACGTGGTGCCTACTTGAGTCCATATAAGGCCTTCTTCAGTCTATACACATGGGACTCCTTCCCATGGATCACAAAACCCTTTGGCTTCTCAATGTAGACCTATTCATCAATCACACCATTGAGGAAGGCGGTATTTACATCCATCTGATGCAACTTCCATCCCATAGATGAAGTAAGATAAATAATCATCCTGATGGAAGTGTACCAAGCAACTGGAGCAAATGTCTCATCATAATCAATTCCCTCTTTCTAAGAGAATCCTCTGGCCACAAATATCGATTTGTGCTTTTCAATACTGCCATATGCTCCATGTTTGATTTTGTATATCCACTTGGAAGTCACTACTGACTTCCCCTCAGGTCTCAAAACAACCTCCCAGACATCATTCTTCATGATGATCAATATTCTTCCATCATGGAATCCTTCCATACCTGCTGGCTGGAATCATCCTCATAGCTGGAGTGTTTAGAATCGATGATGTGGCTCATCAAATCTACATAGCTCGAGAATATTTGATGTCTCTTGCTCTCCCTGAAATTACCACCGAGAGAAGCATGCTTCTCTGCCTCTTGTAGAGTCTGACAATCCCAAATAGGCCTTTTCTGGCCTACTGGATCAATGGGATCAACATGCTTAATTGTCTCAACTGGACCCCTCTGAACAGTTGAATGGGGAGGGGGAGATGATACCATCTCCTTTGGAGCCACCTACTCCCCATTGTCAATCTCCATGTGAGATCCTCTATCTCTTCTAAAGTATACCTCCTCTTCAAAGGAGACATATCTGTTGACCTCAGTCTGTCTTAATCCTGGAATGTAGATCTTGTAATCCTTCAAACACACACTAAATCCCACAAATTTACCCTTCCTTCCTGAAGGTTCTCTATTTTTCCTCTTTTCCTTCAACACATGAATATATATCGAATAGAAAAATAGCCACAGTGACCAACCTCTGGCTTCACACCTGTGAAGACCTCTTCTGGATTTATGTTCCTCAATATCTGATGAGGACTCTTGTTCTGTACATACACCGCGGTACTAGAATCTTATGCCCATAAGAGCATAGGAAGACCCTGATCATGAATCATAGATTTAGCTGCTTCCATAATCAATCTATTCTTCCTCTTTGAAACCCCATTCTGCTGAGGGTTGTAAGGAACAATGTACTCCCTCCTGATTCATGCCTCCTTGCATAAATCACTTAAATATGTGGAGGTGTACTCTCTTCCATTATCTAATCTTAGAATCTTGATCTTCTTTCCTGACAAGCTCTCGACATGTCCCTTTAATTCCTTGAATATACTAAGTACCTATTTAGTTTCCTTGGTCTTAAGGAAGTAAATCTAAGTCTTCTAAGAGTAATCATCAATAAAGGTCACATAATAGTAGTATCCACCCAAGGAAGCAACTTTCATTGGTCCACACAAATCTGCATGTACTAGAGCCAAGATTCCATTGGACTTGTTGTCGCTGCTTGGAAAAGAAACCTTGGCATTCTTTCCAAGTGCACATCCTATGAAGATGCCACCATGTCCTACATGGAGTACTGGAAGTCCTGTCACCATTGTCCTCAATGATGGGAGAGCTCTATAGTGTAGGTGAGCAAGTCTCTTGTGCCACAGCTCACTCAAACTGATAGAGTCATGCACCAGTGCCTGAACTAGTCGTATAGTTAATCTATATAGGCTCTCTTCTCAAAAACCAATAACATGGGTTGAATCCATACTAGAGTTCTTGTGCCATGCAAGAACCTTTCCATCAAAGAAGGAAACCTTGTATCCTTTGTCCTCCAAGGCTGATATAGAGACAAGGTTCCTTTTCATCCCAAGTACAAATAATACATCACTCAAATGCAGAGGATCACCAGAATCTAACTGGAAGGAAGTAGTCCCAGTTCCCTTCAGAGTATATCTGGCATCATCTCCAAGTGCAACTCGTAGATGAGACTCTTTCTCTACCAGGTCTGAAAGGCTCTCTCTATAACCTATCATATGTCTGGATGGACCACTATCTATTAACCAAGTATCACTAGTGGTAGGAACCGTACCTAAAATAGTGGAAATAAAGAATAAATCTAGTTGATCATCATTCCTTGACCTCTTATGTGGAGTATCTTCGTCGATATCAACAGTTGAGGCATAGTGCTTTCTCTTCTTTGGTTTGGGACATTGTCTAGCATAGTGACCGTGCTTCTGACATTTGAAGCACTGGATATGTGAAAGATCCTTCTTCTTATCTTGTTCAAGTATTGGGACTGATCTTCCACCTTTATGTTTTCTTCCTTGATTCTTCCTTCCCTTGCCTTTTCCTCTTCTAGCATGTGTTGAAGGAGCTTGTATTTATTCATGTTGAGAGCCATGCAAATTCCCTCTAGCTACAAGTCTAGTTTCTTCGTATGTACAATATGCCCATAATCAATCAAACTTGGGAAATTTGGATCGCCTACTAATGCTCTGAATGAATGGTTCCCAAGATTGGGGAAGACCATTGAGGGTCATCATGACAAGCTCTCTGTCTTCAATTATTTCCCCAATGGTGCTCAACTGATCTCTTAGTTCATAAATCTTCACGAGGTAGGATGCAACTGAGTCTTCCCTTGTCATCTTGATATTGGAGAGTTGTTGTCTTAAGACAAGTGCTCGATTGATATTGCTATTCTCAAATAGATTCTTCATTGCATCAAACATATCTTGGTCATCTTCTTCTGAGAGATCTGAGGTATCAAGTGATCCTTTACAAAATCTATCAGAATCCTCCTTGCCTTAACATCTCTCTTCTTCCATTAAGACTTCTCTGCTTCTTCTTCTTCTGGTTCTAGTACCTTTTCATTCACAAAATCTAGGAGATCATTCTCCTCTAGGATGATGAGTACCCTAGATTTCCATGAGTTAAAGTTGGAAGCCCCATCAAGTCTATCTTCCACTTTAACACTGTTCATTATGACTACAAGCTGAGATCTGAAAATCTGGTTCAGAAACCCTAGCAGGAGCTAGGTCAAAATCAAAGTTTGCAATTTGAGAGATCTGATTCCACGGATAGATGTGCCCTCTTGGGGCGAGTTGACAGGACCTCCTTTTCTCCTTGGTCTGTGGATAGAATAGCTCAAAAAATGAAACCCTAATTTTCCAATTCCGACAGAAATTAGGTCAAAACTGAAAATTCTTGAATTGAAGATTTGCTTCCACAAAAATATGTGCCCTCCTAGGGTGAGTTTCCCAAGAGCCCTTTTCAAGACAACCTATGGAGAGAAACACCCAAACTTGGATGCCCGAGTTTCTGAGAATGGCATCTATTCAGCACTACTCTGATACCATGTTAGATTTTAAGATAGCAGTATAATTTCAATCTTATTTGTAGCGGAAACAAAATAGGATCACTGAAAGAACAACCATGCACAAAAACACAACACAAAGAATTTATCCTGGGAAACCACAAGGGAGAAAACCCAACAACCTTATCTTATTCAGATATATCAGTTCAAGATACAAGTACAACTAGATATAAGACTGATCTGATACAAGAGAGATCACATAGAAGAATAACCCCAAAGAAAGAAACCCCATAAAACAGTCTTCTCCTTTCTTGAGCGAATTTCTCCTTTGCTTGAGCGAATTTGCTTGATGTGAAAATGAATGAGGCATCACTTTATTTATACTTGTCTTGATGTTGAAATTTACAACTGGTGGGGCTGACATGTCTTCATTGACTGGGCTGACTTCTCTTCTAGCATAATAAAATTTATTTTATTATTATTTTTCTTATGGGCTGACTTGGTGTGAGGATGCCTCACGCAGTTATAACACCAACAATTATGTCATGATGTAATAGTATTTGATTAAAGGGGGTGTAATACACCTTCGAAACCCCTTTAGACCCTCAAATTAGGCCTAGTACACCTCTTTGGGAGTGTTACCACCTGAGTTGCACTTAGTTGGATTTTCAGTGAGTCGTCGAAGTGTGAACAAGTCTCTTGTTCATAATCAATGTTTTGAAGTCCACGCAGGCCGTTCTTGGCCCCT
Source organism: Larix kaempferi (assembly GCA_027924585.1). NCBI lineage: Eukaryota > Viridiplantae > Streptophyta > Pinopsida > Pinales > Pinaceae > Larix > Larix kaempferi. The sequence continues at coordinate 6,592,679 of BSBM01000510.1, forward strand.
TTTTTTTCTCTTTTTCCGCATGTTCATACCCCACGGGGAATTATAATAGTTGATATAGCATGATGGATTTTATAAAAGACTTGTCTTTCCTAGGACTTAGACATCAATCCGCTACTCCAGAGTGTTTTTTCCTTGTTAATTCTTTGTTGCTCAATCCTCTAAAGCGGAAGTAGTCATCATGGTGGCTAGGCCTTAGGAGGTTAGTAAAGTCTAGGTGTCAATGTATATTACCATGCTAGTCACTAATTTTGAGTCATATGAACTTGTACTAGGTTCCCCCTTGGTTCTTTTAATTTTTTGCTAATAAAAAAATTTCCCATAAAAAATGGAGAATTTTTTAGTGCCTTTAATGTAAAAAACAAAAGCCATAAAAGTTGTGCTAGGGGGTAAAATTTGCCATGGGTGTTAACACCCAAAAAGTGCTCACTAGCTCATTTCCCTATTCACATGACCCATTTGTCCACTTTTTCACCATCTGAGCCTCTGAAACCAACAAAAGGTCACCAAAAGACCTTAGTACACCCCTTTTCCCATTCAAAAAGATTATTTTTCCTAAAAAAGCATAAAAAACCCTCAAAAAGGGTCCAAATTCCCCAAAAATATTAAAAAGAGAATAAAAATATTAATTTTATTCAAAAAAGGAAAAAGGAGGGAAAAGTACCTAAACCATGTTGGTCAATACCATTTGGTTTCCACAAAACCACAAATGGTATTCCCCACCACCAAAACCTATAAAAAGGTGGTAGGGGCTCCTCATTTCAGATCCATCCATTATCTCATCCTCATGCTGCCGAAATCTTCCTTGAGCATTTTGGCCATTGTAAGCAACCTTGGAGAAGGAGACCTCTTGGAGCTTGGAGCTACTCATCTTGGGAGTTGCTCAACATCAACCTTCACCATTGAAGGTATTATCGCAAGCACTTGCTTGCCCCCCCCATTTTTCAATACAAATTCATTCTTTAATATTTTTTTGTTCTTGTTTTTTAAATGTTTACACTATTTGCTTATATTCTTGCATAGATCCATGATTAGTTTTGTTTATATTAGTTTCTTGTTTAATTCTATTGAAACTGCTGCTACTAGTTAGCAGGTGCCCATAGCACTAAGCCTGGTTGCAAAACCGGGCCAACAGTTTTTGGTGACTCCGCTGGCTTTGAACAATAGATCTCAAATTTTGCTTTCTATCTTAGTTTTTTATTAGTTTTTAGCCTTTAGATCCGTAGATCTGCCATCCTAGACAGCAGATCCATTGCTGCTCTAGTGTTTGGCCCCATCTATTGCCATTAACAGCCCGGAATTCTCAATTTTCGGGTTCGTTTTTCGGCTCCCGTGCACGGCTTTCGCTTCGCGGTTTTTAGCCTAACAGTCGCGCGGCTCATCGTGGCTTTTCGGCTTTTTTCCGCGCGGTTCCCCGCGGCTTCGCGGCCTATTTCCGCGCTGCACAGCGCGGCTTCGCGGTCATTTTCCGTGCGACTGTGCGCCGAAATTCCGCGTTGCACATCACGGCTTCGCGGTCAAAACCTGCGCTGCCCATCGCGACTGTGCGACAGAAACCCGCGTGGTCCATCGCGACTTTTAGCCCAAAACCCGCGCGGTCCATCGCGACTTTTAGCTCGAAACCCGCGATGTGATTTTTTGGCCGCGCGGCTCAATTTTCAAACGACCATATCTCCCTCTCCCGAACTCCGTTTGAAACGATTTTTTTTTTTCAAATTGGGTGTTTTCGATCAAGGAATCCAAATATGCTATTAGATTTAAGAAATTTTTCATAGAAATTTATCTAATCTTTTATTTTAGTTTTATTTATCACTTCAGTTCACCCATTTTGGCCCATATTTTCCAGTATTAAAATTCCAGCATTGTTTACAGCCATAGGAAAATTTTACTATTTAGAATGCCCATGTGAAAAAGTCTTTTTAAATATTTTCAGAAATTGAAAGAAGGACTTGATTGCATTTTATCTAGATTAAATTTTTTTTTGCTGTTTGCTTCTTTAATATTTTGCCCATAGCAATTATTGAAAACGAAATCCATTTATTTCGAAAAGAAGTTATATTATTTGCTTTTGTTTTCAAAATATCATTTGTTTTTTGAATACTTAGCATTTACTTTTTTCAATTTCCAGTTTAAAATACCACACGTGCACCCAATCAAACACTTAATTGAACTGAGCTTTAAAACTTACCCTAATTTCAACCCACTTTTAACCCCACTTGGGGAACACTAAAAGAACTTTGTAGCTAGGTAGTATTGGGGGGATAGGTGTTCCAATAACACCCCTCAGTTATTACATCTGAGACATAGAAGTTGTCCATTTAGGGAGCTAAAATCTCTTAGTATTTATTGGCGCGGTCACAACCGGTTTGTGGGAAGGCCTCTCCCCTAGGAGGGTTGAAGTCGCGAGGATGGTTCCGGAAGCCTGAGTGGAATACCGAAATCCATTCAGTAACCGAAGGGCTACCATTCGCAGTTCTCGGGATATCCCTGTATTGGGATATTGCGATCAAGGACCAAACGGCAGATTTACCTTTTCTCAACGCGTCATGAACGGAGTATCCTAGTAGCCTTTCTTTAGGATTGATTACCCGGTGTCCCTCCCGGTAGGGGGATATCTAGCCATGGACTTAACACTCAATATTGTCTGACTTGGATTTCATCACCTTGTAGAGAATATAGTTTGTTGATTCACAATACTTTTAGTTAGGTGTTTGCATGATTCAACCCACCTTTGGTCTAGTTACACCTATTTTTTCTAGAAGCTGTTTGCATGTTGGTACTCTGACCATTTGTTGCATCCCTCCACTTATTGTAGCACAGCTGCTAGAATAAGTGCCTTTTTTGAGGTTGATTTTTTGGCCTGAGAGCCTTCATTTTTACTCCCCTTCTTGCACCCTTGGTTGCATTAGGGTTTTGCGTTTTTTATATATTACCATTTTACACATACAGATTTTTTCACAAAAACTTATTTTCTCAACATTGAGAATTTTAGACGCTCTCGTTGTCTACAAGGCGAACTCCCAGAGTTCAGCCTACTTGGCTCGCCACGTCACCGACGTCGGGCCTTATCCCTTGACTCAACACATCGTCGGTTAACTAGACAGTCATCCGATTCTGACACGCCTCACTTCACAATTGATTTAGAGGCAGAATCCGAAAACCCCACAGAGTTATTCCCAACCAACATTATGTCTGGAACACCATTTGATCCACTCTTTACCAGCACCATAGGAGAGACGTCTACAGACCCTTCTACTGCAGTGCCATCCATGGCAACAACCACCCCCCTGGGTATGCCCAATATGGGCAACACTCCACATTTAGGAATGCCCAACACAGGGCCACCTCCTGTTATAGGAATTCCCAACATAGGGCCACCACCTGTTATGGGTATGCCCAACATAGGGGTCACACCCCCTCTAATTCCCACAACCCAGATTCCAGGAATCGCCACTACTATTCCTAACCCAAGTGTAACCCATGTTGCACTTGGAAGCGCTGGCCCCTATCAGACCACACCTATTGGAGGACATATACCTTCGATACCTAGCATACCTTTAGGTGCTACTAGACCCCCACATCATGCCACCATGACTAGTCATGTCCCCGTTCCAGTCACTACATCTGCTAGCTTATCGTATATGGCGAGTCTGAACTTGCCAGATTTAGCCAGGCTCACCAATGACCCTATCAGACACGATCCTGCGTGGCCTCACATGCCCACCAAACTCCCCTCCGACATCCCTAAGTTTGAGGGTAAGGCAGGTGAGGACCCCCAGAACCATATCATGTCCTTCCATCTATGGTGTTCCTCCAACTCCATAGTGGACGACACTGTCCGCCTCCGTCTATTACAGTGCACCTTCACTGGCTCTGCAGCCAAGTGGTATATCGAGCAGCCCCATGGGAGGCATGCCACCTTTACCTCCCTTGCCTCGACCTTCCTGCAGTTCTTTCAGTTACCTGTCCGCTATGATGCGGGCGTTGAGATCCTACTGTCTTGCAGACAGAACACGGCCACCCACATCACTGACCACATTCATGAGTGGCGTCGACGCCGAAGCCTCTGTAAAATCAAGTTAGACGACCGTATCTTCCTAGATTGGTTTCTAAAAACCCTTCTCCCTCTCATTGCGAAGGATGTGGCATCCGAAAGACCCCAGTCTGAAGAAGAGGCCATCCTCAAAGCCCAACAGTTTGACTCATTTACGCCCAATCGGGTTATCTGTATACCATTATTCCAGACGCCCCTCGGGGCAAGTCATCCCAACATGATGCGCCGGGGGCATCCCATGCCGCTGATGGCATCATTGGTCGTATGGCCGCACATCCCCAACCCTTTTCCATTACACATCCTAGCCATGGTCCCGACCTTTCGCGGGCTACATCTCAGTCTGGAGCAACCAGTTCATATGCTCCCATGGCACATCACCACCATACCCATGGACCTTCATGTCCACCTCAGTGTTTTGGTCATGCACCACCTGCATACGCCCCCCCAGCTGCACCTCAACCATTGTACTATCCAATAGCTCAGGGTTACCAACAACCCCAACAGGAAACTGGACCACCTCCAGCACCACAGGCTTATTATCCACCACAACCTGCTCCCGCACCTGCGGCGAACCAAAATCCTCCCACTGCTCAAGGGAAAGTGTATACACAGCACAACCAGCCCCAGAACCAAAACAACCAGCGCAACCAAGGTGTGCAACAGAACCGTGGTAGAGGTCGTAACCGCGGTAATAACCAACAACATCAGCAAGGTCCTCCACCTCCCAATCCTCCGTAGAATAACAATGCTTCTCCTCCCAACCGCAATCCAGATCGGAATCCTAAGCAGCCTAGAAATAATAACCTCAGAACAAACCACCCTTGTTCTATCTGCGGAGTCTATGGTCATTACACGCATTCTTGCCCACATTTGGAGCGAGCTCGGCAACTCTGGACCGACGATGCACATCGTCAAGGGCAAGCGGCTCCTCAGCCGCCACCCAACCCTCCACCACCTCAACATCAACCCTTGGTGCTGCAAAACCCCTTTCCAAACCAGGGTGTAGTGAACACTCAGCCGTTAGCCCCCCCTCAGGGCAACGTGCCACCACAGCAGATCACTTATGCAACCCCTGATCAACCCATGTTCGATTCAGGTACTCACCATTTGTTGATGATGTCAACTACCGATGCCAACCTCCAAACCCGTCGGAACCAATATGGCTCCACGTCTGAAGCCCCTCCCACCGACAAGAACACTAATGTTAATCCCACAGATCAAACGTTACGTATACCTCCGGCTCCACTTGATGGCGCTTCCAAAGCACCTCGCTTCCCACCTCGTCGCATCAACAGTAATCCCAATGCTCGCACTGCGTCGAATTACAACATTGTCGACGACTTAGCCCAGTCTCCAGCAGCCATGTTTGCTTTAGAAGTTTTGAAAAACTGTCCTTCACAGCGCAAGACTTTACTCTCTACCATTGGCGCCATTGACCCCAATGATTCACAGCTTATCGCATTCGATTCAGACCAGTCTGAACCACGCCTGCCTTCCTCTTTAGCACTCCAAGTTTTCGTTTCTGTTCGGAATCTTGTTATCCATCGGTGCATTATCGATGAAGGGGCATCTACATGCGTCATGTCCACATTCATTTGGCAGAAGTTGGGATCCCCTACTCTCCAATAGTCCACCACTGCATTACGAGCCTACGACGACCGTTCGGCTCAACCCCAAGGTCTTTTAGCCAATGTCCCTGTCCAGCTGGCGGGTAAAACCGTGCTCATTGACATTGAGGTCATCAATGCCCAACTAGACTATAACCTCTTACTTGGTCGCAGCTACATGTATGCCATGCGGGCTGTTGCCTCGTCCGTATTTCGCACCATGCAGTTCCCCCATGAGGGACGCGTGGTCAAGGTCGACCAGCTCACCTATTATGATCCCAAGGCACCCGCCACACCTGAAAATGTTCTCCCCATGGTTGAACAACCTATTTGTGGTGAAACTACCTCATTCATTTCCTCAGTAGGACCCGGACTTTACTCCGAGGCGCCGATGACCTCTACTTTCCAGTCCATTCCACCACTGTCACCAGAGACCCACGTCGCGAACCTCTGTACTCTTTCACAGAATACACAACTACCCGGTAATCAACCACCTTTGTTCCCTAAACCACCATTGGTCCCTAGTCACATTGGGGTTACACCCATCCACACAATCCCCTTTCTATTTCCTCCTTCGGGTGTAGTAAGCGCCCCGGTTATAGCTACCCTTAGTCTCCCCGGGTTAACATTGGGATTACCCGTGTGGTATATTTCGCCTCCCATTCCACTGCCGACACCAAATGTCATCCTACAACCGGTGCAGCCCATTGTTACTTCTACCCAACCACCTCCCGGTATCACTACTCCTTCGTCATCGACGAATCCCCCTCCACTCATCAGACCCACTGGGGGCAGAGGCCCGCAACCATACACTGTGGTACCCCCACCTAAGGCAGTTAAACCTCCCCCCGTGTTTCGTGCTCCTCCTAAATGCTCGTTGTGTGATGAGTTAGGCCATCCAACTCATCAATGTCCACAATTACCCGCATTACAGGAACACATGCAAATGCTTGACGACGACCCCAACATCCCGGTTGTCAAAATCGACCCAAACACCAAGCCTCGTGATAAATCACTCCGTACCAACCACCCTTGTGCGATATGTGGTATTTACGGCCATTACTCACATCATTGTCCTGATATCCTAGATTACAGAGCAGCTCTCTACGAGATGAATAATTTGGACCTTGAGACGGCGCCCCCCACAATTGAGGAAATTCATCCCCCACCATCTTCCTCCTTGGAAGAAATTAACACCATTTACACGGTTTCCACTGGATACTCCTCTGTCCGGTTGGCCCCTTCAATTGATCCCTTAGACACACATGTTCAACCCTTTCAAATCGACGAGGAAACCACATGTCCACAACATGGGGGCAAGCCCAAAACCTTGCTTACTCATCATCATCGTGATTCTCGTCGGAGATACTGGGGGCATCCACCCCACAAACGGAATCCCCCATCATCATATCATCACTTCAGTATGCCACCACAGCCCACAGCCTCATGGTATAACACCTCACCAGCAGTTGCTCAATGCCCTATTGATCTCTCTCTGAGACAACATCTGCACCACATTGACACCTCTGAGTTAGGGGGCATAATAGATTACCTCGACCCTGGGATAGGGGGCATGATCAATCATTTTGAACCTTACCCATCATCTCTATCTCAACACCTCAATGAGCCCATTTTTGAGGTCACGTGTCACTTGTATATTTGAGTTGATTTTATGCAGATAGTATTTCCCCTCGCGGGTCATCATTTCTCCCCACCACTGCATCATTGGCTTGGTGGGCTCACCTTTATTTGTAGCAATTTTTTAACCTAGTTATTTGCTTTGACCATTCCGGAGTCCTTATGACGTCCGTTTTTCGCACCATTTGCACTACCGGATTCATATTTCCGCACTCGTGATGATGCTTGAGATCATTTCTCGCTCTCACGCCCAGATTTTTCGGGCATTTTTTTCATGCTCCCTCGTCGCCTCGGTTTGCGTGCCACATCGACCGTCGTCCATTTCTAGTGAGTCTTATATCGCCGGATTCAGTTTCCCGCGCTTGTGATGATGCTTGAGATCATTTCTCGCTCTCACGCCCATACTTTTCGGCCATTTTTTCAAAATGCCCTCTCATTGCTTCAGTTTGCGTGCCACAAAGCCGCAACCCCCTTTTGACAATCTTTATGTCACCGGATCCAATATCCCGCACACATGATGACGCTTGAGACCTTTTCTCGCTCCCATCTATCCATTTTTGTTCGGTATAATTTTATCCCTTTTTCGGGCCGAGCAATCCCTTTTTACGAAAAAGGCACTTAGGGAGTTTCTATTAAGCTCTTTTCTGACTCCTAAAACAATGAAAAGATCACCGAGCAATCTTGCTTCCTTTCATGCTCGCTAAACGTATCTGAAAGGGCGTCTACCTGGTATAAGTTTACCCCTTTTCCGGACCTTGTATACTAATTACGAAAAAGGTATACTCTAGTCACATCGGCTAGAAGAGTTCTCCATCCGCATCATTTTATGCTTTTTCGGGCCTTGGAGACTAAACTTACGAAAAAGAAACACCAATAGAGTCCACTTACCGTTTTCAGACTCTCTAAACATGAAAGCGACCACGAGCAATCACCATCCTGGGCTCGTAAAACAAACAAGACAGTAGTCATAACCACTGTAGAGTCTTCTTATCGCTTTCAGACTCCTTAAAAATGAAAGCACCAATGAGCACGAACAGTTCTAGGCTCATAAATCCACAGGACAGTACCATCTCAGAGCACACTTTTATCCCTTCTTGGAGCTCATTAAAACTACGAAGAAGGACCCAATGGTGCCTCTTGGCGCCACGACAGATCACATCTACTCATATGACAGCTTCCCCATGATTGGTCGCCTTTGTTCAGAGTATTCTGCAGTACGTCACCTTGAAAATCCCTCGACAGCACCTATCAACTCGTCCTCCTCCCCCAGAGTCAATATATACCATTCATCCAATCAAAGCAATGATCCCCTCACCTACAAGTCAGTTCCCTACGCTGCCAAGTCAACCATGTCATCATGCTCTGAACAAAGAAAGTTTGAGTCTACCCACTCTTTCACCCAGTTATTTCCCATCCCCACAAGTATGTCAGTCCTACCATCAGTACTACAACACTTCAATTCTACACCTCGTGCTCCTATCAAGGAAAAATCATTGCCTTATTAGTTGCTGGTCTCCCTCTGTCGACGACAACCACATTTATTCCAGAGGATAGACCTAGAGGTCCCTGTGTCTTGGACTCATTACCATTTCTGATGAGTGCCTACGAATCATTTCGAGAAGAGTCCTCAGTGCCTCTCCAAATGGTTGTTTCTCACATGCTCGACTTCAACACCTTGATCGCATCGTTGAGACTCGCATAGGGCATTGGTTCGTTCACTTATTAGTCAAAGACCCTGGATACCTTCTGACTCCTCCACATTTGAGAGTCTACCTATGGATACAACCAGTTACACTTTTTCTATAGATATCCGGGTTGCGCATGGCAACAGTATTCAGATGTACACCAGTTTTATACTCCCTCGAGTATACAGTTACATATACTTCCCATAGATGGCTCACAGTCATTACGTCCCTACAGACGTTGGATACCTTCAGTTCCAGCAGTTCATCAGTTATCCAGTGTATCAGTTATTGAGATCAGTCAAGTCATGATCATGAGTACATCCCAAAATAATGTACCCTCTGGACCATTATGATGTACCAGTATATTTTTTATGTATTAGATCCCCCTTCTTGGGACTAATTGTTATGTATATGTCTTGATATGAGCATGGGTATGCCCGCCTCATCCATTATTAGAGATTATCCCTCATTCATATTGAGGCCATGTAATATTTGTTTTTTTTTTTTTGCAGCTTCCATGGGACGCGGATCCAATCTCCAATCGGTCTCTTCTCCTCCCCAAACCCCAGAAAAAAGACAAAAGAACTATGATGTCTATCGGTCATACGATGAGCTCCTGCCCTCACACATCAGGGGGCAATCTGTTAACACCCAAAAAGTGCTCACTAGCTCATTTCCCTATTCACATGACCCATTTGTCCACTTTTTCACCATTTGAGCCTCTGAAACCAACAAAAGGTCACCAAAAGACCTTAGTACACCCCTTTTCCCATTCAAAAAGATTATTTTTCCTAAAAAAGCATAAAAAACCCTCAAAAAGGGTCCAAATTCCCCAAAAATATTAAAAAGGGAATAAAAATATTAATTTTATTCAAAAAAGGAAAAAGGAGGGAAAAGTACCTAAACCATGTTGGTCAATACCATTTGGTTTCCACAAAACCACAAATGGTATTCCCCACCACCAAAACCTATAAAAAGGTGGTAGGGGCTCCTCATTTCAGATCCATCCATTATCTCATCCTCATGCTGCCGAAATCTTCCTTGAGCATTTTGGCCATTGTAAGCAACCTTGGAGAAGGAGACCTCTTGGAGCTTGGAGCTACTCATCTTGGGAGTTGCTCAACATCAACCTTCACCATTGAAGGTATTATCGCAAGCACTTACTTGCCCCCCCCATTTTTCAATACAAATTCATTCTTTAATATTTTCTTGTTCTTGTTTTTTAAATGTTTACACGATTTGCTTATATTCTTGCATAGATCCATGATTAGTTTTGTTTAGATTAGTTTCTTGTTTAATTCTATTGAAACTGCTGCTACTAGTTAGCAGGTGCCCATAGCACTAAGCCTGGTTGCAAAACCGGGCCAACAATGGGGGTGCTCGTTTTCTAAATTAGAGAACCCACTTAACCCCTAAACCCACATTTGAGAGAAAATTAGTGATTATTTTCACTAAATTTGATTTTTTCTCGAAAAAGTAAAAAAGAACAAAAAAATGGCCAAAAAAATAAAATAAAGGGAAATTCAAAATCCCATTGATTAAGGAAGTTTGTCTGGGGCATGATCCATTCTTCTCTAGTGGTGGAAATAAAATCTGAGTTAGTAAGGAGCCAAGTCGTGATTGATTTGATTGATTGAGGATTCCCTCATGAAAGGTGGAGCATATCTCACAGAGAGGGGCACATTTCTCCATGAGGGCACATTTCATAGTGGTGATGTGTCTTTTTTTTAGGGAGGGCGCATATCTTAGGAGTGAAGTGGCATCAATAAACACCAAATCACCCTCAGTTAACTCCTAAGTGCACCCTCAATTATCTCCACTCGGATACCAGTCAAGCAAGTGCACCCCCCTCTCTAATTTTACTATTTAAGTAGGCATCCTTTCCTCATTTTCTCATGGTCAGAGGACTGAAAGGATATTGAAGTCTTGCTTTTGTAATTTCTAATATTTTATGGAATAATAGAAGGATTTAGAGGCAAATCTCTGGTGTCAGGTATCATTGTGTGTGGATGAACATTGCATAGTTTATGAGGTAATCAGTATTTGCTGATATTTGTTGTACTTGTTTGGTTGGTTGTGGGCTTGCAAGGGTATCTATCTCTTAGTAGGGTAAGGAATTTCTTACTTGATTATTCCTTACTGCTTAGTTACATTAGATCTCCTAAAAGTACATGTGATTTTTGCTTAAATGCATGTGTTCCAAGTTTCTTTTGTAGTTAATACTCCTGTTTTTTAACCGTTTCTTTGTGCAAGAATTTATAAGTGGGTGCAGGTATCTAGCTTGAATGGACGGTTGATCTTGTTTGACTCCTCCAACTTTCAAGCACTTCCAAAGAGCATAGTCCCTCCACTTTCTTCCAGTAGACTCCACAACCCAAAAAGTTCCCAGGCTTCAAACATTCTTTCTATCTCTCTCTCCTTCACTTTGAAACTCTTTCTCGGTTACTTTTTTGCTTACTAGTTGCAAATTAATGTATCATTTAAGATTTGAAGTTAACCTTTCTAGTTTTCATTTTCGAAGTTAGATCTAAATTATCAAAGCAATACATCTTTCCAAAGTAGATATAACCATTAAATCTAGCTTCTAACTGCATGAAACAATTATTTTTCTAAGTATAGAAGCCAGAATTTTTTTATGCTTTAACACTTTATTTAGCACATTTGGTGCATAATAGGTGGCTGATTTTCCACTTTTGACGAAAAGGTAAGAGGAAGTGCTCTCGAAAATTTGAAGATTCAGGCCATCCAGGATCTCCTGGAGCAACATACCTCGATGTTGATTTGTTTCATGAAACTTGTAAGCCTTTGGATCCGAATCTATAAGGACCAAAGGCATCCACCTCAAAATTTTTAAAATCAATAATAAATCAAGTGGGCTACCTAGCACCCACATCTCCATCCCCCCCGGGGATTTGCGTCATTTTCATGGCGTAATGTTTTTTACTCTTTTGCTTTATTTCTGTTTGGATTTACTAACTGCTAGCTTAGTTTTATTTTGCTTAGTCATTTTTAGTTAGTTTCCTTTTAGTATATCATTTCGCAATAAGAGTAACGAACGTTGACTTAGATCCGCTATATTCTCTTGTCCAATGCAGGCTTTTCTTGATCATCTGGAACAATCAGAAAGGTGATTCAAGTAACTAAACATAATAGGGAAATACATTAGAATTCTATCCTAAAAAATCGAGCAGTACTGAACATACTACGCAGTCAAGGGGCTACTCTAAGAAGACTTTATGTCTCGCCTCGTTGGAAACCTAGTAGTGTTGCAGTGCACTCATTCTAGAGAATAGCTTCTCGAGTGGGCCAAGCAAGAATTAACCCACCTTAATCCACTCATCCATAATAATTAAAACTGACGGCCAAGAAGCACAACAAAACATTTACCTTTCCAACATCTTTTATGGCCTCGACACTTGTCTAATTAAATGATTGTTTACTTAAGTGAATTTACACGTCGTGATTGGTTATATTTACATACTATTGAACTTAATTTATTGCTAGTGTCCTGGTTCCAATAATTCATTTCAAACTCCTAGATTCACATTCATTTTCGTGACTTAGAATCAGAATCCATAGTTACTTTTCTTAGGGATCACCCCCCTTGGATTCACTAGGAGTGGCCTAGACGAAGGAACCAAGAATCAAGTGATAGCTCTTGACTCGAGACTTGCCCCCAAGGTCGCACCCAATGGCTTGAACATTTCTGCCATGCTAACCTCAAGGTATGTATCAGGTGGCAACAGGGAGAAAATACCATGATTTATGCACTCTAGAAACAAATTTCCATGATTTATGGTGTTAGGTGAAGGGGATATTCACTTTTAGGTGGGTACGCTTCCTAGTCTCCTAGTTAACTGCAAAGGTGGCGCTTTGAGGTCTATTTTACTCTAGTTTTGGTCTCTCTCCCCCCTACTTGTCTCTAGAGGAGGTTCATGAACTCCTAGTTCACTCTAGAGGTGGCGCCTTGACCTCTAGTTAGCTCCTAGAGGTGGTGCATGGGCTCATGCATGTAGTATGACACTTGGAGGGGCACCTCTCTTACTCCAAGTCCTACTTAAGCAAGTGGGTGTTGAATTTTTCTCATATAGTAGTAGAAATACAAATTTTAGATCTTGACAATTATTTCCTAATGATTTCAAACATTCATTTCATCCCATAGTTTTTATTGAATAATTACAAACTGAAAAATTTCAACTTAAATTGTAGCGGAAACAAAAGATCATAGAAACACAACCATGCACAATAGACATAAGAATTTTACCTTGGTCAACCCAAATTTGGGAGAAAACCAAACCATTTTTCTTAGAATAAATCAATCCAATAGTTCAAGTACATCACCATTCATGAAGAGAAACCCTAGCACATAGAAAACCTCTTTCATGAGGAAACCCTAGCAAGGGTAGCGAACCTCCTTCATGAGGAAACCCTAGAAAACCTCTAGGGAGAGATAGCGAACCTCTAGGGAGAGATAAGAACCCAAGATACTTACTCCTTGTGCCTTTTGCTAGATCTTCTTGACAAGTGTGCATTAACTGGAAGACTTGATGAGTTGTGTTAGCTGGATTGTGAAAATGAAATGTTAGCTGCTTATTTATACACTTCAATTCACCATGATTTTCCTTATGGAGCTGACTTGTACTTTTGGTTTCCACTCTTCATTTTATCTTTGGGGTCGACTTGTCTTCTTGTCTTCAGTATTCCTTGGGGATTCTCCAATGCTATCTCAAACTTCTTCAATGGTTGACTTGTCTTCTTGGTTATTTATTTTTCATAGAAAAGTTGTCCTTGTTGATGATCATCTCATAACATGTGTGTCTATTCACAAATACAACTATAATGTTGATTTGACCCACACTAATAAGTCTCGAACACTTCTTAGAGTCTATGTCAAATTCAACATTAGACTATACCTGTATATTCCATAAGGGGATGAAATCCCTTATCGAATAAGCAAGTCAAATCACTCTAATATATAATAGATCACTCCATCACGGAGCAAGCAATGTGATAGCACCTTCGCGCCAATATCCCCACACCATATGACTCAAGATAATGGGAGATTTCCTGCCCCTACCTGGGCTATTCACCACTAGCAATATGACTTAGGCCATTTCTCGTGGATGAATGTCTTCCTGATGCTACAACTTGGAGAAACATCAACAATGGACCCCCCTCAGTTGTGTTAGAATTTTGATGCTTCTAGGATGGTTATGTTAGATCTTCAAACAATTTATATATATTATCACAATAACATATGCAATAGGACCACTTAAAGATAGACAAGCACATCATACAAAAGAGACACAAAGATTTACCCTGGGAAAACCCTCTCACAGGAAAAACCCAACAAAACTTCTTCAATATAGATTTGTCACAAGTATAATTCCAATATAGTACATCAAGAGCTAAAGGATCTTATACAAAGATCCTGAGAATAAGATAAGATAGAAAACCCAAACATAAGCTTCCTCTAGCTATTGCTACTCTCCCATGCGCACTTGTTCACTTGCTTGAGAAAAATTGTGATGTTGCAAATGAGGAATTCAACCAGCTTATTTATATACATATCTAGCTGACTTTTCCACTATAGGGCCGACTTCACTAGGGCAGTTCTACCCATTGTTTGGGGCAGTTTACCCACTAACTTCTGTTGAGCCGAATTGTCTATTTTGATTTATTCTTTTAGGTTTTTTACATAATCAAATACAATATGAATATTTCTCGAAGGAAGTACAATAAGAATACAATAAGAATATCTTCCGAAGTTACATAATCTTCGACAATCCCTCTTAACAAGGAAGGTATTCTTCTGAAACAATCATCATCATCATTATCACTGTCGCTGCAACTCTGTACTCTGACCATTGACTTGTGACATCTCTCTCGAATCTATACATCACTGTAATTTTTGAACGAGCAAGCCATTTGGTGGGTCCATCCTAGGAGCGTACATTATGTCGCAACAATGACCACCAGCGTTACCTCACCACGTGTCCATATCATCTCGTGAGTGTAGCCTAGGAGACTCGATTACATCACACATAGTGACTACCCACTGACACGTCATATCACGTGGAGAACATCCCAGGTACGAAACCCGCGTCTTCACACATCAGGGAAACACAAATCTATGAGTGTAGCCTACAAGATTCAATTACATCACACACACATTGAATACCTGATACCACATCACCTCATGTGGAGAACAACCTAGGCCCTAAACTTGTATCTTCTCACATGTGTGTTTCCCAACATAGCACAAAAGTCAAGAGGCTCAATTACGTCACTAATGTGACTACCTACTGTATCCCCATGAGTGTATCCCAGGATATTTAATTACATCACCGAAGTGACTACCCGCTACATCCTCGTGAGTGTAGTCCAAGAGACTCAATTACATCACTAGAGTGACTACCCGCTACAACATCACCTCAAGTGGAGACCGGCCCAAGAGATTAATTATGTCACTACGTGACTACCTGCGTCTCACACATGTTATGTTTCTCATCCCTCCCTCTTTCGAGGAAATTCAATCTAGACCACTCCAATCTTGTCCCTGAAGTACTCAAACTTCACTCTCGATAGAGGCTTGGTCAACACATTCGCTATCTTCTCCTTTGTTGCTACATACTAGAGACTCACTACTACTCTCTGCACCATATCTCGGATATAGTGATACCTGATCTCAATGTGTTTCGACTTGTCATGAAACATTGGGTTATCAGACAACTTCACACAACTTTGGTTGTCACAGAAAATACAAGTCGCCTCTAACTCGAGATCGAACAATCCTGCAAGAAATTTCCGAATCCAAACTGCCTCGCAGCTTGCCAAACAAGCTACCATATACCCTCCTTCAGCTGTACTGATTTCCACACTTGTCTGCTTCCTACTGAACCAGGAGATCATACATGATCCCAAACTGAAGGAACACCCTGATGTGCTCTTTCTATCTGTGGCACTACTGAACCAATCCGCATAAACATAATCTTGCAGGTTAATCTTCTGATATGACGCATATCTGAGGCCATAATCAACCGTAAGCCTCAGATACCTCAACTCATGCTTTGCTGCAATCAGGTGAACACGTCTTGGCTCTACCATGTACTGACTCAATGTGCTCACCACAAAGCATATATCGGGTCTCGTGTTCATTACTATACATCAACGAACCAATCATCTGCATGTATACTATGGCATCCACTGTCTTTGAAGAAGTATCACACAACAACTTCAAATTTGATTCCATTGGCGTGGCAATGGCCTTGCAATCCATCATCCTGGATCTCTTTAGGATATCTATTGCATATTTTCCTTGGCTAAGGAAAATCTCTTCTAAATTCTACCACACCTTAAGACCTAAGAAGTAGTGCATCATACCCAAGTATTTCATCTCAAACTCTGTGGCAAGCTTCTTCTTCATTTCTACAATGAGCTTCTTGTCACCTGTCAGGAACAAGTCATCTACATGCAATAGTAGTATCACTAGTTTCTCATCCTCAACCTTGAAGTAAAGGTTGGAAGCCGCTTTACTCTTGGTAAATCCCAAACTCGTCAGAAATCCGTCAATCTTGTCGTACACGTCCTGGGTGCATGTTTCAAACCGTACAAGGCCTTCTTCAATTTGCACACATGTGTCTGCCTATCATGTGTCTCAAATCCTACTGGCTGCTCCACATACACTTCCTCCTCTACTACACCATTCAAGAAGGATGTCTTCACGTCCATCTGGTGCACCTTCCATTTCATCATTGCAGCTATCGCAAGTATAGCTCTAATCGAAGTGTATCATGCTACAGGAGCACACATCTCATCATAATCGACTCCCTCTTTCTGAAAGAAACCATGAAACTTGCCTTGTACTTATGTAGTATGCTTATTTGAAGGTCACTGCTGAGCAGTCATCACTTGTTCTTCGGAACAAGTCTTATCATCCTTTTCTCGTAGGTCATAGCACACTATCTTTCCTACAAGTCAAATTCAGTCATATGATTAGCAACATTACATACTCATCAATCAATTCAATGTAATGACAACTTCTTATGCATAATGTACACAATCGTGTAACCAATACATCTTGGCCAATGCTTCAACACAACACTCATCCATATCCCATATACACACGGTAACTATCTAGATTCCTTCCATCTCTACCAGAACATACTATTAAGAGCGTGCATTGCTCTCAACATGTTATCAAGGAGGTTTCATACTATACTAGCTCCATCAAGGGCACATGGGATGTTGTGCAACACTATAGGCCACTTACCCATAACATGCACTACATGAGCCTACTGCTAGTCAATATTAGTCATATATAAATGCATAAAAGAAAACTGTATCACAGATCTACGTGTAACTATTATGAGAAATATCCTTCAAAATACACAGAAATTCAAATTATAGTAAATACTTATCTTTCATGTGTTTTGTAGGCTCCCTCTTGGTTTATGCCTCCTTGCAGAAGTCACTGGATTTTTTGGAATCGTACTCTACTCCAACATCTGATTCTAAAGACCTTGGTCTAGTCTAGAACTTTTTGAAGTCTTCATCCTTTGACTCATGTATTGGATTCAAGATCTGTTTTTGCTTGGAAACAGATTCTTCACATACACCATCATGTTTTGTTTGGATCTCAGGTAGACCAGTCACCATTTTGCTTATGATCGGTAAATCCTTGTAGTGTATATGCAAGCCTTCTGTGCTATAGTTCACCTGGTTCCATAGTGTCATGAACCAATGCTTGATCTAGTTAACCTTTTAATTTGTACAAACCTCCCTCTTGCTCTCCAATTACTACTATATCATCAAAGGTTCAAGACATATTCTTCATCACTTGAATAATCTTCCCTTGGTCTCTTCTCAACTAGTTCATCATCTTCTGTAGTATGAACATGATACCTCTTCTTCTTTCTTTCCTTATTATGATCTTTGCTTTTGGTGCAATCTCTTGCAAGATGTCCCTTTTCATCACAATTGTAACATCTATGATTCTTTTGGAATCTTCTAGGCTTCTTGTGAGAGTGTTCTTCTTTCTTGTTCTTTTCCTTCTTTATATGAGCTGCTAAGGCTTGATTATCTTCTTCACCCATCTTCTCTTCTGTGGATTCAATTTTGGCTTCCTCTTGAGTACAATTCTCCCATAGCCTACTGAATTTGGTGAGCTTCCTTCTAGAACAAATTCCTTGAATGAATGATTCCCATGATCTTAGGAGACCATTCAATGTCATCATCACCAATTCTACTTCTTCAACATTGTCTCTAATAGCTTCTAGTTGTTCTTTGATTTGGGAGACTCTTGTGAAATAGGATTGGATACTTTCTAAGTTCTCCATATTTAGAGTTGAGTTCTCAAGGTCATCTTCCTATTAATGTTATTCCCTTTGAATAATCTCTTCAATGCATTGAACATCTCTTTAGGAGTCTTCAAAGATGAGATATGGGGGGACAAGTGATCCTTGATGGATTCAACAATTATCCTCTTGGCCTTAGTCAATTTCTTCTTGTGTTTGGCTTTTTCTTCATCTCCCTCTTGCTCCACAACTTCTTCTTTGACATAGTTGTCCAACTCATTCTCTTCTAGAATGAGCATCACTCTATACTTCTAGGCACTGAAGTTATCTACTCCTTCAAGCTTATCCTCAAGCTTGGTATTGTTTGTCATCTTGATAGAATGAGAACCTCAAATGGAAATAAGGATAATAGGACTTACCAATTGAGATCCTCCAATCAAGTGTTTGCTTCAATGTCTTCTGAGATCTGACTTCTGATTGACCTAGGGTCTGTCAAAGAAACCCTAATTTTTCAACTTTGGATTCATGAAAAACTAAATGGAAAGAGAGATGTGTCTCCCTAAGGCAAGTTGAGCAAAGGTCCTTTTCTTCCAAATTTATGGACAGAACTGCCAAAAACTTGATGCCCTAATTTTCTCAAGCAATAGTGACAAGGCCAAAAATGAAAATTCTATGATTTGAATTTTTCCTCCATAGAAAAATGCGCCCTTCTATGGAGAAATGCTTTGACCTCCTTTTTCAGGCCAAACTATGGTGAAAGACCTCTGGAATGAGAAACCCTAGTTTTCACTTTTGGCAGTTTCTGCGCACAAGGTCTTCTTTCAAGCTAGCTCCGATACCATGTTAGAATTTTGATACTTCTACAATGGTTATGTTATATATTCAAACAATTTATATATATTATCACAATAACCATATGCAATAGGATCACTAAAAGATAGACAAGCACAACATACAAAAAAGACACAAAGATTTACCCTGGGAAAACCCTCTCACGGGAAAAACCTAGCAAAACGTCTTCAATATAGATTCGTCACAAGTACAATGCCAATATAATACATAAAGAGCTAAAGGCTCTTACACAAATATCTTGAGAATAAGATGATATAGAAAACCCAAACATAAGGTTCGTCCAACTGCAACTACTCTCCCATGCGCACTTGTTCACTTGCTTGAGTGAAATTGTGATGTTGCAAATGAGGAAATCGACCCCCTTATTTATACACATGTCTGGCTGAATTTTCCACTATAGGAGCGACTTCACTGGGGTACTTCTACCCATTGTTTGGGGTAGTTTAACCACTGGCTTCTGTTGAGCCAACTTGTCTATTTTGACTTATTCTTTTAGGGTTTTTACATAATCAAATCCAATAAAAATATTTCTCGAAGTACAATAAGAATACAACAATAATACAATAAGAATATCTTTTGAAGTTACACAATCTTCAACAAGTTGTTGATTGGTTAGTTGGAGCATTGCTCTTGTAATATTTCTCTTGTTGGAGAGCAATTGGAAAATAAAGTTCAAGGCTTTGGAGGTCATCTCAAGGATCTATCTCTTCAATTGTGGATTTTATCTTGTTGTGTGTTCTTAAATTGGAGGTAATCTGTAATTGTGCATTATAATTTCATTCTCTTATTCTTGGCCATTGAAAGGGTGTTATCACCCTATTGGAAGAGGAATATCATCGGCTTAATATTATTGCATTTATTTTTGTTATTCTATTTAGAAGGAATTTTGTTTTGCATACTTACCTTATCTAGATTATGCAATATTAATGTTTTCTTTTTAGAATGCACTCTTAAGGGAAAGGACTGAGAGATCAAGTCTCTGTTACCATTTGCAAGTTTTCCTCCAAACATTGAGTAGATGAAGGTTAGCCTGGATCAACCTCTTCCCTTGATGATCATTGTAAGAAAGGCCCTCAAGGTTGATCCTTATTAAATCCATCATTCATCTTCTTCAGTGATAGTCTCCCTCTCTCTCTCTTTCAACCATCCACTACAAAAAGAAATCTACATCTTTCCCTTCATTTATTTTTTTAAGTGGAATCTATTATATCAAGGAAAATCATAAGATGGATTGCATTTTATAGATATTGAAGAAGTTATTAAGCATCTCACAGATAGATCTATTTAAAAAGAAATTTGAGTTTGAGTATTGTAAATCAATCAATTGGAGTTTAGATTTCTCTTAAAGTCAAGTAGAAATTTACATATTTTAAGTTTTTTGTTACGTGGTGGTACCTTCAGATGTGCCCCAGGGAGAGAGGGTCATTTTTTACTTGAACAGGAGGGGTGTTATCCATCATTTTCTAAGGGAAGGTTATGGCAGACCCTTTCTTTCTTCTCCTGGGAGTACTATGGCTTAGTGGCATTGTTGAGTCCCTCATGAAAGGGCTTGAAGCCCTGAGGTTGGTGTTTGGGGCTCCCAAAGGTGGGTCACTGGGTCACATGACCCCCCACCTCTTTTATCATTCCGATGGAATCTCTCTCATCGTTGAGGCTTATGTCTCTCTTCCAGGTCATCGTACACACCCTCTTGGTCCCTCTGCACTGCAGTGCCCTCTCTCCTTTCGCTCCTAGTCATGATGGAATCATCCTTGTACCAGGCCTACTTTGCTTGATATAAGGGGGGCGTTGAGGGATTTTCATTACTGTTTGAGTTAGATGGGGCATGAAAACCCCCCCAACCCACTCCAACCTTCAGTTTGGAGTGATTTGCTCATTTTTAACTATTTTGGTCATTTCTGCGTAAACTCTGGGGAAAATACTCCAAGTTATCCACATATTTGATTATTTCATATTATTTTATGTTATAATTTTAAGTTGACATGCTTTAATTTTAAATTGACATTTTAAAGCATGTAAGCTCATTTATTTTGTAAAAAGTGAGTGTGAGATCATATAAATACAATCTCCTCACTTCATTTTTACACACAACTTATAAGATAAAATTCATTATGCTACTCTTTTACCCTGGAAGGGCCTTATGAAGTGATGCACACCTCTTGGAGGGATGATTCTTCTTGTTCTTGGATGAAAGTTGGATACACTCTTTGTCTTGCAAATGCTATGTGGATGCTAGAATAGTTGGAATAACTCATGCACAAGTAAGTATTTTTCTTTTGAATTTTTGCTTGTTGAATGGTAGGTATATTTTGCATCTTGAAGGATTGAATGGTAGCCCTAGGGATGCATTCTCTTTTAATAGGTCCATTTATCTACTTTTATATCCCTTAACATAGTAGAAACGCTCCCAAGAGAAGGTTCCTACATAGCTTAGCCTTGGAGCTCCAACTTTGCCATAGTTTAGGCTCTTGAAACCAACCCTTGGGGTTGTTTCAAGAAGCCCTAATCTAGTGACAATGAGAATTTTCCCTCCAAGAGGAAGGTTGGTCACCTTCCTTTAAGGCTAGGGTTTGGGGTAACATCCATTAAAACCCTAAGTTGGTCAATCTTTACCTAATTTCACTTGCATTTTCATGTGTAAATTTGCATTTTCATGGTAGAATTAGAGTTAGAATTAGGTCTGCAATTTTATGACAAAAACCCTAAAAGTAAAAAATAATCGTTTTTTTTTAATTTTATAATTTTGGCCTCCATAAAATTTCGGCCCTCCTCCCTATAATTTCGGTCTGCCATTTTAAGCACTAAAAACCATAGGGCAAAATTTTAGGAAGCCTTAAAAATTTTTAAAAATCAAAAAATTCCTAAAAAAACCTAATTTTTATGTTAATTTTTGTATTTTTTTGAGTAATTAGGTTTTATTTCTAATTTTTATGCATATTTAAAACCCAAACCCTAAATTCTAAAACCTAAACCGTAGCTACAACCCCAAAACCATCCCTTGCGGCCTCTTCCTTCTTCTTCCCTAGGGTTCGATCCCTCTCTTTTTGAGATCGCCCTCTCTCCTACCTTCTCCACTATCATCTCCCTTCCATCTCTCCCTTTCCTCCTTCCTTCTCCCTTCCCCTTTTCTTCCTCCATTCCTTTCCTCATATTCTCTTTTCCTTCTCCCTCTCCTTCTTTTCTTCTCCTTTCATTATTTCCTCGTTCTCTTCCTTCCCTTTCTTCATCTTGCTCTCCTTGTCCAACTCGACCCACCACTACTGCATCTTTTCACTCCCGTATCATCCTTTGATCAGACCTTATTTCTACTGCAACCAAGGTCTGCAATTCTACAGACTGTCATACTTTTGAACAACCCCCTTCCTTGGTCTTTCACCTGCTCAACGCAACTCAAATAGGGTTAAAATCTATATGTAATTACATGATAAAGGGTGTTGTCATATCATTGGTTAGCAGGTATGAAAATCACTCTAATTGACTGCTATATTATTGCCAATAGAGGTATGATACTACACCTTTCTATTGGTCTAGAAATATACTTGTCTCTCATTGTTACTTAATTTAAAGGTTCATGATAAATACTTGAATGAAGTGGTTGCAATTTTAAATGCATTGTTCATATTATTTCATAGGTTTTCAAGGTATTATCTCTATGGTTACTCATATTGTCATTAATATTTTCTCACACAGGTATGAAACTTCTACCAATTGATTACTATTGAAATGGTTAAGTACTAGGAATCTACTTTAAATGCAATCATTAAGTACATTGCTTTTACTTCAGCTGATTGGACTCTCTTCATACTGATATATTGCAGTACCATATCGGTCCTTTAAAATCATTAGTGAAAGATACTACCGTTGAAATTAGTGTTGTTTAATTAACATGAATTGAGTGGGCGTTGAACTCTTTATTGTGATCATTTGGATATATCTCTTTGCATTAAATTGTTATCATCATATAGAATTGACTGTTATATTGTATCACATAAGTGCATAATCATACTCTCTTGTCATTAATACTTACACTCACTTAATGGTCTATGGTAATTAGTGTGCTAACTATCGATTGTGAATACATTTACTTGCTATATTTGGCATCTACAGAAGGGATCCCCCCTTTGAGGTTCCGACTCTCCGAAGAAGTTGGAGAAGTGGCTAAGGTGGTGACACTGGTCACTTTCTCCTACATTTGTTCATTAGACACTAGCCTTGCTAGTTCATCCAGTAACATTTTTGGCATCGTTGTCGGGGAAGTTTCAAATACTGAATTGGTTTATCTGGAGTCATCTACACCCTTGTAAAAATGACACTTAGGTGAGAACTCAAGGTGAGTCCTCTTTACAATTGAGGTGTATTTATTATGACTAACCCTGCAGGGCTTATCTGGAGACTCTATTGGCAATCACTCCTACCATCATCTCAGGTACGTACTTGTTTAAGTACTTTGGGGTGATTTGTTTAAGTCTAACTTGGCAGGTCTCTCCTGGCGACTCCCACTGAAAAAAATTAAAAAGAAGTACTCTACAAGAGTGAGGCCAAAGAGGTAAGCCCGGTTTTTTCATTTGTAATATTTTCGTTAAAAGCTAACCTCGCAAGTCATATAAGGCGACTCCACTAAAGAAAGCAACCAATAAGATATGATATGGCTTCCATTGAAGAAATATGATTCCATAATCCATATGCTCCATTGGATTTCTCAGATGTTCCGGGATATCCAAATCAGTCACGTAAACACGAGTTATTTGAAACCATCTCGATATTCCATCAACATAAAGATACAACTGCGGAGCATATTGCGAAGGTTAGAGAACATCTTATAACATGGGATATTATGGATGAAGATCCTAGGATGATACAGTTTGTAAGGTCTCTTGATTTGTGGAACAACAAAAATATGAGTGAATGGTGTCATGGGTTCCCTCCTCAAGGGATTTATTCACTCTTGCAATTAGTCAAAGCGTTCGGGGAAGAGTGGGGACCTAATATTAATTAAGAGATTTTTGAGGCCATGATTTCCCTTCCCACAAAGGAACTAGTCAAAATAACTCCCAGAGAGCATTTCGCTCCTCTCAGCTTGCCAAACGGTTTGAAGCAAATACGAGAAGCATTTTTGGGAAGTAGATTATGTGATAAAGATGATGACCCTATATACTTCGTCAAATATTTCATGAAGATGGTGTTGTCTGTTATCGTTCAAAAAGATGAGGAATCGTATATGAAGGAATTTGCATTGCATCTAGAAAATGAGGGACTTGATTGGTTTCGACAATTGGGAAAGGGTACAATATCTTCTTTGGCAGATTTGATACAAATATTTTGCAGTCGTTGGTGCCCAACAAAGCATGAGGAATGGATGCCCTATGTCGAAGTGGCAAAGGAATGGTTTCGGAAAGAAAATAATGAAGAAAAGTACAGCAAAGATGATTAGATTGTCTCGACCACAGAAAAGAAACAATCAATCCTTGTTGAAGATGTGTGCGATGGTGATCAGGTTTCAGAAGATTTACTTGAAGAAACCATTACTCAAGACCTTGTGGATGACATCATAGTCCTTATGTCCCAAGATGAAGGTCCTTATGAAAACGAATACGATCAAGATCCAGGAAATGAAGACCAAGAAGTCTTGATTGAAGAAATTGAAGAAAAAAAGGAAATGGTGAGTGCCCCTTGCCATCATAAAACAGTTTCTTATGATATCTCGAATCTCTTAAAGCATAATGACAAAATTCACGAGGATGGCGATTATTGGAGGTCTATGGGTCCACCACTTTATGATTCTTCAAGACCTTGTAGTATTCCTTCCAAACCTTTTAGTGACAAATACTTTGAAGAGGAAGTCAATGAAGTTTTCCTACCATTCACAAAAGGAGCCAGAACTCAACACTATTTGGGATGAAGAAGCCATCGAAGACATAATCAGTGAAATCCTTGTTGAACAAGATATGATTATTCCATCTCCTCATGGTGTTGATAATGAAGATTGGGTCAACCCCTTTGCTCTTACGTTTGACGATGAAGTACCTCGAGATGTGGGTCCTTTTGCCATCACAAACAATCATGATATGTAGGTATTCTGATATGACCAAGGGGTTGAAGACTTCAAAAGGATTATCCTTGATGAGACTCCTATGTGCTTAGACCTTTCGTGCATAGATAGTATCAAAGACAATGAACCATGGGATTCTCTCGCAGTTATTCAGAGCCTGGATCATTCCCCACTGTGTTCCTCGAGCAGTATTCAAGAAGTTGCTCATCCTTTTCTGTCCAGTATCAGTAAGTTTCCAACAATGCATTTTTGTAAAACCAACACAAGTATGTGGACAGGTATGACATTCTTCTCACATTGTCGAGATTTCTATTGCTTATCTTTTCATTTGAAATGTGAAGACATAGATTATGTGGCTGACAATTTCAAAATTTCAAAGATTATTTGTGAAGAAAAATGACAAATATGAAATTGCTCATTCACACATTCTGTCAAACACTTGAACATCTAAGGTTTGAATTAAAGAATAACTCAAAATACTTTGAAACTAAAACCACCACTTCAAGATCCCTTCAAATACTGAAATAATTGCAAGCACAATGAACACGTGTTTTTGGTCAAACTTAACCGGGAAAAACCCTAAGAGAGATTTTTCATTAAGAAGATTACAAAAATTTCAATACAATGAAATTTATATTTAAACCCTCACGGGGCTAAAATTTCACAAATAGGAAACTAACTCAAAAATTTCATCCAACCTCGAAATTTGTGTCAACCTCGAAATTTGTGCCAACCTCGAAAAATGTGTCAAACTCTATTGTTCGGTCTGATGCACCTGTTATACGATTGCTACAGTTCTACCTCAATTCCTGGGCCCACACATCCTTGTATTTATTGTTGTACAGTCTGTATTTATTGCTCAACCAACTTTCTTGGGATTCGAGCCAGTCTTCTAGGGATCCGAGCCCACACGTGTGCTTGTCATTAATGATTGTGTACGACTGTTTCAAACACTGTGTTGTTCCTTGGGATGTGTGTTGCTCCTCTCTCTTGGAAATCGTGCCCTTCTTTGCTTGGGAACTCTTCTTGGTCTTCAATCTCTTTCCTCCTCTCTCTGATGGTGAGTGTAATCGCAATGCCCCTTTTCTTCTTTTATACTCTGTCTTTTTGTAACTAACTTCTAACTACCCAATCTAGGGTTGAGATCAAATTACAAAATCTAGGGTCTAAAATACATGCACTCACTTTTTAATAATTAAATCATTAATTATTAATATTTCACTTGAGTGAGACCCAAACTCATAAAGTACAAAATATCACACTTTATTTATATAAAAGTCATTTTTTACATAAATGTAGAAGGAACAAAGACTTTAAAGTCCCCCTCATCACACCCACACCAAAAATATGAGGGAGGACCTCCAAAGTTATATTTTCAACAATTTGGAGTACTAACATGATTATTATAAAGATGAACAATATGATGGTGTATCCAAAGAAGTTTTTAAGCAGGTGCAAGAACATATTACAGTTGACATACGAATATCCGCAAGGTCCACCCCTACTAATGGCCACCCAAGTTCAAAATCAGCCTACTAGTTTGAGGCAAAAAAATTTCTCAATGCAGATGTATGATGGAAATGGCCCATATGTAAGTCCAGTAGAAGCATGGATAAATGAAGCTTGTCGAAGCAATCATTCTCCATGGAAATTGTATCAAAGCTTCCAGTTTCCCGTAGTTACCCAACCTTCATCTCCTATCATGTTGGAGACCTTGGTACGTATTTGCTTTGTGATCGATGAGATCTTATCATGGATTCATTCTAAAGACAAAGGTAAAGGATCATGTATGAATTGCTTACTCAAATTGTTACATTGGTGGTATGATTTCACTTAACCCTTCATGATTCTTATGTTTAACATAGCTAGGTTTAGTTTCATTTGAGTTAGGCATATACTGTTACCCATGCATTGGATTTGTGGTTTTTCATGTCTACATAGGTTACTCGATTGTTATTCAGTTTGTTTTCATATTTTCATGATGAGCAAGGTAGGATGGAAGTGTCTACCTCATGGTATTTTGATGTCCCTATCTATTTATGTGTGTGTAGGTCTACAGGTACCCAAATGATTCATGGATTCTCGAGCACTCTCGGGAGCAGTACTCGTCCCGCAGTTGGAGCCAGTGTTACGTGATACCAGTACCAGCACACCTTCAAATGTGTCCCAGGGAGAGAGAGTCATTTTCTTCCTGACCAAAAGGGGTGTTATTCAGCATTTTTTGAGGTAAGGTTATGGCCAGACCCTTTGGTTCTTCTCCTGAGAGTACTATGGCTTAGTGGCATTGTTGACTGCCTCATGAAAGGGCTTGAATCCCTGAAGTTGGTGTCTAGATCTCCCAGGGGTGGGTCACTGGGTCACATGACCCCCCACATATTTTATCATTCAAGTGGCATCTCTCTCATCACTGAGGCTTATGTCTCTCTTCCAGGTCATCGTACACACCCTCCTAGTCTCTCTGCACTGCAGTGCCCTCTCTCCTTGGGCTCCTAGTCATGATGATGTCATCCTTGTACCAGGCCTACATTGCTTGATATAAGGGGGGCATTGAGGGTTTTTCATTATTGTTGGAGTTAGATGGAGCATGACGTCCCCCCCTACCCACTCCATCCTTTAGTTTCGAGTGATTTGCTCACTTTTAGTTTGGAGGGTTTTAGTAATTTTTGGGTAAACTATGGGGAAAGCACCCCAAGTTACCCACATATTTTATTATTTTATATTATTTTATGTTATAATTTTAAGTTGACATGTTTTAATTTTAAGTTGACATTTTCAAGCATGTAGGCTCGGTTATTTTGTAAAAAGTGAATGTGAGATCATATAAATACAATCTCCTCACTTCATTTGTACACACAAATTATGGGATAAAATTCATTATGTTACTCTTTTACCCTAGAAGGGCCTTATGAAGTGATGCACACCTCTAGGAGGGATGATTCATCTTGTTCTTGGATAAAAGTTTGATGCACTATTTGTCTTGCAAATGCTATGTGGATACTAGAATAGTTGGAATAACTCATGCTCAAGTAAGTCTTTTTCTTTTGAAGTTTTGCTTGTTGAATGGTATCTAGATTTTTCATCTTGAGGGATTGAATGGTATCCCTAGGGATGCATTCTCTTTGAATATGGTCATTTCTCTACTTTTCTATCCTTTAGCATAGTAGAAACGATCCCAAGAGGAGTTTCCTACATAGCTTAGCCTTGGAGCTCCAACTTTGCCCTAGTGTAGGCTCTTGCAACAAACTCTTGGGGTTGTTTCAAGAAGCCCTAATCTAGCGACAAGGATATTTTCCCTCCAAGAGGAAGGTTGGTCATCTTTCTCCAAGGCTAGGGTTTGTGATAACATTTATTAAAACTCTAAGTTGGTCAATCTTTTACATAATTTCACTTGCATTTTCATGTGTAAATTTTCATTTTCATGGTAGAATTAGGTCTGCAATTTTATGACAAAAACCCTAAAAATAATTTTATTTTATTTTATTTTTAGCCTCCCTAAAATTTCGGCCCTCCTTATAATTTTGGTCTTCCATTTTAAGCCCTAAAAACCCTAGAGAAAATTTTAGGAAGCCTTGAAAAAATTTTAAAATAAAAAATTCCTAGAAATCCTAATTTTTATGTTGATTTTTGTATTTTTTGAGTAATTAGGTTTTATTTCTGATTTTTATGCATATTTAAAACCCTAAACCCTAAATTCTAACACCTAAACCCTAGCTGCAGCCCCAAAACCAGCCCTTGCGTCCTCTTCCTTCTTCTTCCCTAGGGTTCGATCCCTCTCTTTTTGAGCTCGCCCTCTCTCCTACCTTCTCCACTTTCATCTCCCTTCCATCTCTCCCTTTCCTCCTTCCTTCTCCCTTCCCCTTTTCTTCCTCCATTCCTTTCCTCATCTTCTCTTTTCCTTCTCCCTCTCCTTCTTTTCTCCTCCTTTACTTCTTTACTCCTTCTCTTCCTTCCATTTCTTCATCTTCCTCTCCTCCTCCAACTCGGCCCACCACTGCTGCCTCTTTTCACTCATGTATCAGCCTTTGATCAGACCTTATTTCCGTTGCAACCAAGGTCTGCAATTCTACAGATTGTCATACTTCTGAACAAACCCCTTCCTTGGTTTTTCCCCTGCTCAAAGCAACTCAAACAAGGTTAAAATATGTATGTAATTACATGCTAAAAGGTGTTGTCATATCATTGGTTAGTAGGTATGGAAATCACTCTAATTGGCTGTTATATTATTGACAACAGAGGTATGAACCTTTCTATTGGTCTGGAAATATACTTGTCTCTCATTGTTACTTCATTTAAAGGTTCATGATAAATGCTTGAATGAAGTGGTTACAATTTTAAATGCATTGTTCATGTTATTTCATAGGTTTTCAAGGTATTATCTCTGTGGTTACTCATATTGCCATTAATATTTTCTCACACAAGTCTGAAACTTCTCCTAATTGATTACTATTAAAATGGTTAAGCACTAGGAATCTACTTTAAATGCAATCATTAAGTACACTGCTTTTGCTTCAGTTGATTAGACTCTCTTCATATTGATATACTGTAGTACCATATCGCTCCTTTAAAATCATCAGTGAAAGATATTACCGCTCAAACTAGTGTTGTTTAATTAACATAAAGTGATTGGGCGTTGAACTCTTTATTGGGATCATTTGGATATATCTCTTTGCATTAAATTGTTATCATCATTTAGAATTGACTGTTATATTTTGTCACATAAGTGCATAATCATACTCTCTTGTCATTGATACTTACCCTCACTTAATGGTCTATGGTAATTAGTGTGCTAACTATCGATTGTGAATACATTTACTTGCTACATTTGGCATCTACAAGGTACATGATTAAATAGTATGCCTTCTTCATTCGCATAAACATATTGATTAAGGCATTGGTCACTGACTTGTTTGGAAGACATAGCATCTTAAGTGTTTTTGTAGATCACAGAAGGGCTCCCCCCTTGGACGTTGCAATCTAGTTTAGAATTAACAGCTTTCAATTTCTAGATTAATTACTATTAACATCATTGTTTTTAGATTAGAGTTTTCCTTTATTTTTTCCATCACTCATATGGATGGTAATCGTTGCAATTTACTTTTCATTTATTAGACATTGATTACAATCTAGGGTAATTTCTAATATTTTCTAACTCCATTAGCCTCTTTCATTTAAAGTGTTAGCACTAGTCTCTATCTTGATATATCATAAGTTGTTATCATATTTAATTGCTTCAAATGCTTATTTAATTACATGCATCTAAATTGAAGTTGTGGATCTGAGTATTTGTATTAGTGTAATATCCCGTAGCTTATATATGCTTCCATTCCAAGTACTTGCTTTATTTTTGAAATATCATTTGTACTTGCAGTATTTCAAATTAACTCGTATATTAATCCTTAGTTTAATTCTTAGTGTCTACCTCCCTTGGATTTGGTTTAGTAGTTGGCCTAAACATAAGGGTTGAGAGTTGTGGTGGCAACTGCAATCCAACCTGAACTTACCCCCAGACCGCACCAAGTGACTTGAAGGATTTTCTCACCCAAGTGTGCATAAGGTGGAAACATATTCTGCTACCTCCCAAACTAGCATGCGTGATTAAAGTCCCAAAGAAGCAAGCTAGTAAAGGGGAGCTCAAGAGGGAAAGGCCAATGTCACCACACCAATCCCTTTCACACTTTTGGTTGGCTCTTCTCCAACTCAAAGGAATCTTCCCTAAACTAGAATTACTAGAGAAATAGGTAATGAGTGCAAGGTGAAATGACGAATAACTTTAGAAAAATGGTTGTAGCACAGAAAAAAGAATAAAGGAAAAGGTGGTCGGAGGATAGAGAGAAACCAATCAAGCGACTAGTACCAATCCACCAAGAGAAAATGTAGTCAAAGAAGTACAATCTAAGAGGGCCTTGCTTCATGTATCACTAAGGGGGAAAGGTTGCATGATTGATCAAACCCTACTCAGTGAAGTGCAAGAATATACTAGGTTTTACAAGGGAAGGGATCATATAAAGTATCCATTTCCTTTCAAGATTTGAGGGTGCACCATACACACAAAAGGTCAATATTACACCCTTTGAATAAAGAATGAATGCAAAAATTGAAAGTTTTATAAGGTTCAACCCAACCCGGTTTCAAGTCAAAATATTAGAGAGTTTAATGCCCAACCCAGTTTACATTAGAGCTGGAAAAATTCATATAACATTTTCAGACTTAGAAACACAGACTGAACATCACTGTTAATGGCAGAAAATTTAATAAAAAATGCACACCATGAAATTTTCAAAACTCAGAAATTTTTGGAAAATGCCCAGGAAAAACCCACAAGGGGAAAACCTATCAGAGAGAGTTCTTTATTTTATTTCTTCAGCAAAATAAAAAAAAAAATTGCAATAGCAGAATTCCAACTTATTTCAACAGCAAAACCTAGAAATTATGTCTTGGAATTTGTGCCAAACTAGTAGTCTATGGATTGACTGTACGGACCTCGAAATTCATGCCCAGAAATTAATTTCCTACCTCGAAAATCGTGCTTACCACAGACCTCAATTTCCATGCCATTGTACGGACTGTACATAATTTATTTTCTGTACCTGCCTCGAAATTCATCCCTCTACCTAGAAATTCGTGTCACTGATTTTCTCCTCGAAAATTGTGCCCATAATTGTTGTACGGACTTGCTATACGAATTCTTGAAATTCGTGCCACTGTACTTCTTCTCCCTCCTACAAATTTTCTTCTTCTCCTCTCAAGAAGTCAAATTGCTCTTAGCTTTCTCAGCTCTCTCAAATCTCATGAAAGAATGAATGGTGAAAAGCCTTTCCCTTGCCTTTTTGTTTGAATGCTAGGGTGAGTGAAGGAACATCTAATCCAAGGGCCCACATTGATTTAGATGGATGTATGAGATTAAAAGCTAATTTAATTTTCTCCAAAATTAATTTCACTCGCTTTACTTAAATTTATCAAAAAGTCACTTTAATCTCTAAAGTGGAATTAAATGCTCATCTCAAGTCATTTAATGCAAGGCTCGGTCATGTTATTTTCCCCTTTTGTGACTTAGGCTAATTTTCACTAGGGGAACACTTTCCTAGGTACAAAATCAACAAAAATTACTCTCATATGTGCATAAATACAAAAGAAAAGAAAATTGAGATTAATTTAAAACATTTTCCTTCTAATGAGGTAGTAATACCCTTCTATGGCATCCAACTCAAAACATAGAAATTTTAATGCAAAAGAGATAGCAATACTCACAACCTTTTGAAAGCTCCATGCAAGATTAATGTAACACGTTCGGTAAGAAAGCACCTCATACATGTCACAAAAGCTCCAAGAATGATATATCTATTAGGATCCAAGAAGGAACCCTCCAAAATCCAACCATGAATTACAATGAGCAAGGAGCACTCCTTATATAGCTTTAGAGTGTGCCTACCTCGTGGAAAGGTGGCGCTAAGATCTTAGCTCGGCTTCCAATGGCTACCAATCAGCATTCAATCGAGGCTTACCACCTCACGTCAACTCCTTCATCACATGTGCACCCTCTCCTTCACATGGGCAGCTCTTCTCCACATGGCAACACGCTTTTGGTTATAATAGTTTCAAGAAGGGAAGCGCCTACCTCATGGAGAGGTGGCGCACTCCCTTGAGTTTCTAATTCAATCAAGCCAAAATCAAAGCTTGGCACTTCACTTTAACTTTTCAATCAAACAAGTGCGCCATTTTTTTTATCATGCACCCTCTCTGCATGTGTGGTGCTATTTAAGCAAGCCTTTGGTCCATTGTTCAGGATCAAAAGGTGAAACCTTTGCTGGCATAGTATTGTAATATTTTTTCATTGAGTTAATAAGAAGGCTTTGGAGGCTTACCCTGTTGTTGTCCTTGGTTGGATTTGGTGTGCTTTGATAACATGAGGTAACTTGTATCTCTTCTATTTCATGCTTGCAATTGTTGGGATCCATTTGTCCTTTAAAGGGAATTTATCTTTCATAAGGAATAGTGAGTAATGCTAGAAGTAGTATGATATCTTGTTTGAATCTCTTATTTCTCAAGTTTTCTATTGTTCATTTACACATATGTTTTTAATCCTCTTTGCTAGTTGTGTTGTGATTCTGTAGGTTGCTTAAGCTGGAGGATGCGGTAAGTATGTTAACTTGATTCCACCGGTGAGACACTCGATTCCACCGGTGCATCAAGAAAGAGACTCCATTGCCCATCTTTAGCGTTCAACTCCCATGGGTTCAAACCTCTCGATCCACTTCTTCTATTCTAAATTGGTTACGGTTCTATTTTATTCTAAATCTCAAATTTAATATCATAAGAAGTAGATCTAGTTTCCTTTTACTAATACTATCATTAAATCTAAATTGTATAGTTCATTAGTAAAACAAGCTTTTAGGCTTAAAGTATTTGGTTTGCAACTTGAAAGAGGGCAACCAAAGATCCAGCAAAACAAGCTTTCTAACTTGTCTTACTAGTTCAAGTTTTCATTCTTTGTTTCATCATTCATCTCTTCATTTTTTGGCATAGTTTGCATCTAAAAAGGAACTTATTTAGAGTGTTTTTAGGCATTTTTTTACAATTTGTTAGCTTGTTGGTCTATTTTGCATGCATATCAATTTTGCATTTAAACATTAAGTAAAATTTGATTTCAAGTATTTAGAAGTCATCCAAGAAGTCATTATTGCATACTAGTTGAATACATAATTTTTGTAGGCATTTTGTAGTGTAACCAAAACACTCTTAAAGTGTTTTTGGTCCATTTTACTAATAATAAAGCTTGCTGGTCGTTTTTATATGTTTAGCAGGTCTAAAGATTAAAATCACAAAACTTTTTGTTTTAAGAGCTTCCAGAACGATCCAAAGAACACCTTTCAAGTACCTTCTTTCTACACAAACTTTTTGTAAACTGACTTGTTCCCTACTTAATAAAGGGCAAGCAATCTTTCTTCAAAAGATAATCATTGTAATCATCAAATAAAAAGAGCTCAGCAGACAATTCCAACACCTGGCCCCAATCCCCCAGGGGAATTTGCACTTTTTTTACTTTTTTCTTTTTTTTTATCTAGATTAGTTTTCCTTATGTTTTAGTAATTAAACAACCTCACAAAGCACACAAAACATCCTCAAAGGACTCTCTACAATCGATCTATCTTTTTTTCATTTTGGTGCTACAATCACAATTGTTCTTAAAATTCAAACTAAAATTTACCCCCCTTGCTCTACCATCTTGGTGTGAAGAAAAGATACTCTTGGGGTTTAGTTTAGCTTAATCATCCACTTTAAATACTTAATAAAACGAACCAATGCTCCAAGCCCAAAGTATGCTCTTGACCGCTGCAGCATAGTCTGAACAGTTCGGCCCAACCAGAAACAGGTGCAAGGCATTTTAGCTTTAATAAGGAAATCCAATCGAACCAAATTCTAAGAACTCGGGAGGTTGCATGGAAGGAAACTATAGATTCAACGGGCTACTTTAAGAAGGTTCATCATCGCTTGGTTGGACACTTGTTGAAGCTGCTAGAGCACTTAGTTCGAAGGGTTAGGTCTCTTTTGGGCCAAACCAAGACTTTTACCCACTCCTTTAATATCCATTAATAAATTTAAAATAAACCAACAAGCCTCTTGCAATACTTTCACAACCCTACACAGCAGCAATCGCACTCATATATTCTCGACATTGATCTTCAATTTTATTTATTTTAAGTTATCATTATAAAATGTCGTGAATGCATTTCAATCATGTGTAGTGTTGAATAATTAAACTTGCAAATGATGCCTTGTTATTTATTTTTCCATCTCATCATATTAACTCCTAGAATAGTTTTTATTTTGTTTTCATAGTTTAAAAGCCTTAAATATTTTTATAGGGACCACCCCCCTTGGCTTCCCTAGGAGTAAGCCTAGACGAAGGAGTCGAGTTATGAGGGGACAACACTTGACTCTGATTTGCCCCCAAGAACACACCGAGCGGCTTGAAGGTTTCCTGTCGCGTTCCCCCCAGGTGTGTATTAGGCGGCAACAGGAGGAACAGGGAAGCCCTTTCATGTGTCAAATATCATGCATGGGGAAGTGTGCCAGCTCTAGGTGTCTTTAGCCATGCATCAAACCTCTCTTCATGAGAATACACCACCTCTAATAGTCTAAGAGACCAAGAGAGGTGCACCCCCCTTAGAATGAACATATTCCCCAACAAAAATACATCAAACATGGATTTTGGGCCCCAAAATTAGAGTATCATGTCCCCAAAATCCAGAAATCGGACAAAAATCCCTTAATCAAGACAATTTGTCCTCAAAATCTAGAAAATAGGGGATAATGTCCCCAAGAGGTATGCTAGGCTTGATTTAAGGGTCTAAAGGGGGTCAAAATGGGGATTACATCCCATTTGATAATACTTTACAATATTTTGACAACTTAATCACCCATAAGAGCCCTAACTAACTCTAAACATATGTCCATGGTGAAACATTATGACATACATGATAATTATTCCAAGGCATTCTAAGCCATGTGCAACAAATTATGTTGTGTCTGGATCCAGAGTTTAAATAAGTCATCACAGTCATCTATTGGATGTCCCTCATACAATATTAACAACTGGCTCCAAATGTGGGACACGTGCTCATCTTTGAAGAAGAGTGCATGAGAACCTTAGAATCTCCTAGTTGTAGTTGCTTGAGAGGAAGAAAGAAAGAGAGATCATGTGATAGGATGGCTCAATTTACATCCCAAATCTCACACGTTTATTACATCGAGCTTGACTTTATAACGAAAGAAGCCATCAATACAATAATGAAATCTATTCTAAAGCTCATGAAAAGAGCTTATTCACCTCCTACCTACCCATTCTAGCATATGAACAAGATCATGTTAGATAAAATCAAATATCCAATGAAGCCACATCAACATCTCATAAATACCAAAGCCTTTTCCCTTGTACTTTATCATGGACCAAAACAAGGCAACATTAATCATTATGTGTAAGTATGTTGAAATCTCCATGAGATCATGAGCATGTACAATATCATCAAAACCTTGCCAAGCATGGCAAGTCTTCCCACAAGTCTCGTGTATCCAACATTGGATAGGGCTTGTATAAACATCATCATCATGAGGCTATCCATCAAAATCTGCAATATCATCATGAAAAACCTCAAGGAGAGAGAGCTTAGGCTCCTCCAACAACATATTAGATCCAACAAAGCATGAAAATGAAAAAGAGTAATGATTTTTGTTTTGAACATGAAACCTTGAGAAAAAGAGGAGGGTTGAAAATGACTACCAAAACCTGCATAAATAGCAGCCTCTTGCTGCCCCAAAATATGATCAAAATCAACAACATTCATCTTAGGAAAACATGGCTGGGAAAATGTGAAGAACCTGCAATAATTAATGAATGAAAACACACGAAATAGCAGAAATAACAGAACTCATAATCACTTTTATATTGATCGCAGGCCACTTCGAGGGGGCAACCTCCTTTGAGCAAGCTCAATACAAATAACTTCACGGTACCTTCATTGGCCTCAACACAAACTTATATACTAAGTCTAGGCGCCAATACCATGGGTCAATACCATGTGTCAATACAAACCATGGGCCAATACAAAATATGGATCAACAATTACTACGGGACGACTTACAAAGCATATGCATCCAACAACAATAATACAAACTATGTATCAACAAATACTACGAGACGACTTACAAAGCATATGCGTCCAACAACAATATACTAACAAAGTAAATAGAAAGGTTGACATGGGTTCCTAACATCTCCGCTCCCTTAAAAAAAGCTTTAAATGTGGAAATTGATGCAGAATCTAAAGGAGTGGTTCCCCTGTAGCATCCTCGGGTCACATTCCGGACCACTGACGCCTTTGAGTTTCTGGGAGGATTGCTTGGAAGGCTGTAGAGGAAGAAGGACCATATCAGCTGCGTGAAAAGTGCGCTCAGAACGGTGTTGATTGGCTTTTTGTTTCAGTCGAATTCTTGCCATGTGAAGATTGTCCTGCAGAATGAGAAGAATATGATCGCAATTTCGAAGAACCGAGTCAATTGCCTAAACTGGGGAGCTGTTGAGCGTGTATGGAAGAAGAACTGGCGGTGCCTGTCCATAAACTGCTTCATATGGTGTTCTTTTAGATGTGGTATTGTACCACTGGAGTGCTTCTAGGAAATCCATAGAAATAGCTGTCCACATCAGTGTAGGGATGGGAAAGGGTTCGAGCAGTCCCGAAAGGAGTATCGTTTCACCCTTGTTGACCATCTGTTGAATTGTCATTTTCAGTCCCTACTAAAAAATGTTACATTGTTCCCGGTCATATATTTTGAGGAACCTAGAGTGCCCTGCTGATGAAGAAGCATGGAGTTCATAGAAGAAATAGCCTTGTTGAACAGATTGCAACCAATTTGGACCAAGCAGAGAAATAACTGTAAGAGAAACTGGGTCATCAAATGTGCGAGAAGGAGTATCTGCTACAATATTGTCCTTACCCTTCTTGTAAGTGATCGCATAGACATAACCTATGAGTTGGATAACCCATTTCAGGTGTGCTGGGAAGGAGACCCATTGTTCCATGAAAGTTTCTAGAATCTGGAGATCAGTCTTGATGCATAAATAATTCCCTAATAGGTATGGCTGCCACTTCTGTACTGCATGAAAAATAGCCATCATTTCCTGCTGAGATGTAGGTGCGGCTAAATTCATACCGGAAAGGTCTCTTGAAGGCGACAAGCCCACTAGTTTAGCAAGGACACCTGCATATCTATCTAAGGAAGTAGGGGAGACCGTTGATGGGTGCATCTGAATGGAATGGAGTTGAGTGATGACACCATGTGAATTCTTCTTAAGGATCTTTTCCAGGCAATGTCAACTGATGATGCGGAGAGACCCTTGTTGTAAGCCCTTAAATTTGTGTTGTTTCCCATTGACTGAAAACTGCATCCAAAGTTCAGCAAAATCCCATAAGATGGGGCCAAGTGTGTGTAACCATTGAACACCCAAAACCACATCACATCCGCCTAGGGACAAGGCAAACATGTCAGAGCGCAGGTTATAATCTTCCAGAGAGATACACACATTGTGACACTTCCCCTTGCAAGGTAAGGTGCCCCCTATTGGCAACCATGGCTTCAAAGTTAGAGCAAAGATGGACAAAACAATCAGCATGTTTAGCAATCCGAAGGTCAATGAAGTTATGAGTGCTACCAGAGTCAATGAGTATTGTAAGAGGAAGCTTCTTGAAGTAACCCATGACCCGCATTGTTTGGGGGGTGGTGATGCCGGATAAAGCATGGAGAGGTATCTCTAGTTGTTCATCTTGAGATGGGGGGTCAATAGGCAGCTCTTGAATGTCGACCTGATCATCCATTGTATCTGGAGTTTCTTGACCAATTGTAGAGGCAGGTGGAGAATCCATATCCCAGAGATAAAGCTTTTGTTGAACACATATATGTCCCCAAGTGAATTTCTCATCACAATTATAACAAAGCCATTTTTCTCTGCGTGTCTGCATCTCTGTTTCAGACAAATGCTTGATAGGAGTTGATCGAGGAGCTGGCAAGATGGGAGGTTGTTGAGAACCCATATTTCGGAAGGAAACAAAAATGGGTTTGGAGCGTTGTTGGGCTGCAATCTTGTCTTCTACCAACTTAGCCAACCCTAGGACTTCCATCATTGTGTTGGGACAGAACATTTTAACCTCTGACTGGATTTCATCATTAAGACCACTGATAAAACAACTCCTGTAGAAGTCATCAGACAATCCTTCTGTGTGATTGGCTAGTTTCTCAAATGTTGTCTGATACTCTTTCACAGTGCCACTTTGACGAAGTTTAATGAGTGCTCCGGTGAAGTCATCAGAAGCACTAGGACCAAATTATTGCAACAGGAGTTGGCAGAAATCTGTCCATTTTGGCTCATCATGAGCCTTGATGTACCAACGGTACCATTGAAGGGCTTCCTGTTCCAAATGAAAGGATGCAAGTGGAACTTTTTGGACATCAAAAGTATTATGCAAACTGAAATATTGTTCTGCACGATAGATCCATCCATTTGGATCAATACCATTAAAGCAAGGAAATTTAAGCTTCGGACCACGGAAATTGTTGGAAGAAGAGAATCCATTGGCTTTCGAAGATTCGTGCTGTTGGTTATTGTTCATGGCTGAAAGCTGAAGATGGAGGCTGAGAAATTTTTCATCCAGATCTTGGAGTTTGGTTTGGATGTTTGCAAGTGCTTCCTCCATGGTTGTTGCTCCTGCACGGGTAACAACCATAATCAGGAGTTTTTTTTTTTTTTTTTGGTGGGGGGGAATGGATAGAAAAACACAAACAAAAGCTTATTTAGTAAAGGGAAATTTGGATTTGGGAAAAACTCGGAGGGGTAATTGGGGTTTGAATAGGTTTTGGACACTTTCTGATGGACAGGGAAGCAAAAAATGAGGATTTCAGAAGCGGGGTGAAAGAATGAGAAAATTTGGCAGAGAGAGATAAAGAAGCAGAATGAGGAAAGGAACTCTGTGGTAAAATTTGAAGGCGATTGGGTGAAATCCGAAGAAGTTATGGCAAACCCTAAAAATAGACAAATATGGAATTTCGGGCTTTGGGAAGTGGAATTTGGGATAGGGTCATCATGAATGAAATATGCAGAATGGGATTACCGGGGTGTTAGGGAAACAGAGGGATCTGAAACGGCGCCGACTGGATCAAAAATGACTGGATCTAAAATAGATCTAAAATGATTAGATCTTGAATGACTTTCAGAATGGATCTGAAACGGCGCAGCAGTGATCGGCAACAGTTCAGCTGAAAATAGATATGGACCCCAGGTATGTGCGGCTTCCTAACAGTTCAGGGGTTTCACTCGGCCACCAATGCTGTCTGACGGCTTGCGTATTGGGATAGTACCCCTCACTCCATGGCTCAAGTAAAACTGATAACCGCTTTGCCACAAACGATAACTCTTAGTTTACCTCACGGGTGGGAACTAGTCAATCAGGTAGGGGTCGTTTCCTTTTTCGCTGGCAGGTCCTCTCAATGGGCCAACTACTTTGGAGTTCCTGTGGTACTCCTCACAGTGAGTTTTAGGGCTTATGCCCAAGTACTTCCCACAGTTAACCGGATAGGGATTATTCCCAGATCCGAAGCTGCAACAGATGCGAAAAAAAAAATTGGCATAAATTTCACCCAGCGAACCCAAGAAAGTGCTCTGATACCAGATGTGAAGAACTTGCAATAATTAATTAATGAAAACACACGAAATAGCAGAAATAACAGAACTCAGAATCACTTTTATATTGATCGCAGGTCACTTTGAGGGGGCAAGCTCAATACAAATAACTTCACG
Source organism: Larix kaempferi (assembly GCA_027924585.1). Lineage (NCBI taxonomy): Eukaryota > Viridiplantae > Streptophyta > Pinopsida > Pinales > Pinaceae > Larix > Larix kaempferi. The sequence continues at coordinate 6,633,203 of BSBM01000510.1, forward strand.
GTACCTTCATTGGCCTCGACGCAAACTTATATACTAAGTCTAGGCGCCAATACCATGGGTCAATACCATGTGTCAATACAAACCATGGGCCAATACAAAATATGGATCAACAATTACTACGGGACGACTTACAAAGCATATGTGTCCAACAACAATAATACAAACTATGGATCAACAAATAATACAGGACGACTTACAAAGCATATGCGTCCAACAACAATATACTAACAAAGTAAATAGAAGGGTTGACATGGGTTCCTAATAGAAAAGTGCCTCATATTTTCCCTAAGAGAGAGCAAACAAGACTGCACCAAATCTACATATGAAACTTCCTCTTTCTGCTCAAAATCTACAATAATCATTGTAGATGGATGGAAATGATGACCCAAATCTGTCCTAGAAAATGGCACACAAGGCCACCCCAAATCTGCATCACGAAAATATGTACATGACTAGAAATGATCATGGCAAGTATCCTCTAAAAATGGTTGTCCAAGATCTTCAAAATCCACACTATCCTCATGAGATGAATCATAGATGGGATCACCAACATCACATCCATAGTCATCATTAACTTTATCACATGCAAAGAGATCTTCAAATCTATTGCCTTCAAAAGGCTTGGCTTCAAAGATATGAGAAGGAGAAAAGCTCACCAAACCCTTATCACCATGAGGAGAACAAATAGAAGCATCAACTAGATCTTTAACATGCACTTCAATGTGAACATGAGGAGGCTCTTCAACAATATCTTCAAAAGAGGGTTCTTGATCTTCTTCATAGACTCCATGGACTTCTTCATGTGCTTCTTCGAGGGCATCCTCATTTAATTCTTTTGAATCAGGATGCGCTCTACTAGGAAGGAGGGCAATAGCATCTTCAATAACATTCTAAATCTTTCCCTCTTCTTCACCAATGATGGAGAAACTTCTTAAATAAATCTGCAATAAAAGAAATTTCTTTGCAACCAAAACCATCATACAAATCCAATGCATCATCCTCTAATGTGCAAAGAAATACTCTCATCAAATCATCCAAATGAAAAATATTGAAATCAAACACAACTTTGATGAAAGATGAAACATGAAGGGTAGTCGAATCTCCAAACCCATGAAATGAAGGAGTGAAATCAAACAATATATCCATATCATAGCCCTCATTAGGAAAACCAAGGATGCTCGAAAAATCAAGTTGAGGAATGAATTTCTCAACCTTAGAACCATCATCTTCATTATCCATTTTTTCACTTCAATATCTTCAAAATGATATTACAAATCATACTTCAAACCAAGAATAGTATGCGGAGTCTCCAAGTTGAGGAATGAATTTCTCAACCTTAGAACCATCATCTTCATTATCCATTTTTTCACTTCAATATCTTCAAAATGATATTACAAATCATACTTCAAACCAAGAATAGTATGCGGAGTCTCCAAGATGAGCCCTCCAAGTGCCTTCAAGATATTGCATGTGCTCACCTCTACATACAACCAAGCCTTCAAAAATATGCAAAGGAACAAGGGCTTCATCCCTTCATGGAGTTGCAATGTGAGAAGAAAAATCTGCAATAAGAGTCTCTCACAAAAAATTATGAAGCATAGTCTTCAAATTTCCAAGAAGTGGACTTTCTCCCAAACAACGACACCAAAAAATGTTACCTCCCAAACTAACATGTATGATTAAATTCCTGAAGAAGAAAGCTAGCCAAGGGGAGCTCAAGAGGAAAAGGCCAATTTCACCACACCATTCCCCTTTCGCACTTTTGGTTGGATCTCCTCTAACTCAAGGGGGATTCCTAAACTAGGATTACTAGAGCAATAGGCAATGAGTGCGAGGTGAAATGAAGAAAAAATAAAGGCAAAGATGATGGGAAGATAGAGAGAAACCAATCAAGAGACTAGTGCCAATCCACCAAAGGAAAATGGAGTCAAAGAAGTACAATCTAAGAGGACATTGCTTCATATGTCACTAAAGGGGAAAGGTTGCATGATTGATCAAACCCTACTTAATGAAGTGCAAGAATATACTAGGTTTTACAAGGTAAGGGATTGCATAAAATATCCACTTCCTTTCTAGCTTTGCGGGTGCACCATATACACAAAAGTTCATTATTACACCCTTTGAATTAAGAATGAATGCAAAACTTAGTCCCATATGTGCATAGATACAAAGCAAAAGAAAATAGAGATTTAATTTAAAACCTTTTCCTTCCAATGAGGTAGTAATACCCTTCTATGGCCTCCAACACAAAACATAGAAATTTCAATGTCAAAGAGCTAGCAATACTCACAACCATTTGGAAGCTCCATGCATGATTAATGCCATACATTCAGTTAGAAAGCACCTCCATAAATGTCACAAAAGCTCCAAGAATGATGTCTCTATTAGGCTCCAAGAAGAAGGAACTCTCCAAAATCCAACCATGAATTACAATGGGAAAGGAGCACTCCTTGTATATAACTTTAGGAGCAAGAGAGAAGCCCTTCCATGTGTCAAATCTCATGCACGGGGAAGTGCGCCACCTATAGGAGTCTTTATCCATGTGTCAAACCTGTCCTCGTAAGAATGTGCCACCTCTAGCAGTCTAAGAGACCAAGAGAGATGTGCCCCCCTTAGAAAGAGCATATACCCCAACAAAAAATCGTCAAACAAGAACTCTAGACCCCAGAATCTAGAAATGAGACAAAAATCCCTTAAATCACGGAATGTTTCCCCAAAGTCCACAAAAAAGGGGATAATGTCCCTAGGAGATGCACTAGGCTTGATTTGAGGGTCTAGAGGGGGTCAAAATGGGGTTTACATCCCATTTAATAATACTTTACAGTGTTTGGACAATTTAATCACCCCTAGGGACCCTAACTAACTCCAAACATATGTACACAATGAAACATTATGAGATACATGACAATTATTCCAAGGCATTCTAAGCCATGTGTAACAGATTCTGCTGTGCCAGGATCCAGAATCTAAATAAGTCATCACAGTCATTTACCTGGATTACCCTCATACAATATGAGGGGTAACAAGAGGCATACCTGTTTGACTAGCTGCTAATCTGCATTACTTGAAATTGATCTCTGTCCAAAAGCCCAAAAGCAGAAAAGGGGTAAAGCATCGGCATCATCCAGCAATGGTAATTCATAAAGTCAGGTAAAGGTTGTTGTGGGGACAGTAGAATGATCCCGAGTTATCACAAGGGTTCTTATAACCTTCCCTTCCAAGTAACATTTTTTCTGAATTTGCCCTAGACCAGACATCATCCAACACTACAAAAGTTTGCTTGGCCTGCCTGAGCAGCTGCTGCTGCAGATGTCTATGCGCATCCTCAACATTCTGAAATTCAAGTTTCTTCCTCCGAGAGTCTGAACAATCTTCTCCACAGAGTCTCTGAAGTTCCCTTTAGGTTTGGGGACTGTGAGACTGTGACAAAAATTATATTGTTACGAAAAGCATCTGAAGTACATAAAGAACAATTGCTTAGGATGGAAATTCTGTAAACTGAACAAAAATTAATTAATAAAGAGCAAACAAGTTGCCTTTCAAGAGATAAATGTTTTGAATAAATGGAAACTCCGATTACCTTTAACTTCTTGATCATTACAGAGGGCCATTTCCCTAGTTGTTTTTCCTACTCCCCCCATGCCTTGCACCCCAACCACAGACACCTCTCTCTGGAGCAGAATCCTCTTCAAATTAAAAATATTTTTCTCTGACCCCACTACAAAATCAGACTTCACTGAGCCGTTATAAACAGAAATGTCCGACAATGCATCCACTAAAATTTTTCAATCCTCTAGAAATGGCCCCAAGTCTAAGAAGCACTTCCGTGCTTCCTCGTCCTGGACATCAATACTGGTCTCCAAGAATCTAAGAAGCCCTTCTTTGTCATAATCTGATATTGATTCCCCATCTAAAAGTTAGTTCTTGCCACTCTCCCATACCAGGCGAGGCTCACTAGTGATGCAAAGAGCTTCCAATCACCTTCAGAGCAAGTGCCAGGCCTTTACATTCCATTTGCACCTGTGATCCATGCATCAACAACAATAAGTGGAAATTCTTAGGTCGAAAACCGATCAATCACAATTTTTTGTTGTTGAAAGCATGAATATCTTGCCTAATAAGCTTAAGGTTCATTCACAGGTTTTTGTTTTATTGATTATGAAGATAAATATACTATTGAGTATATGCCTAGAATCTCTTTTAATGGAACATTGATACCATTGTTAACAATAAAGGAAGCATTGATGTGCAATCATTGGTATATCATGATATGTCACTGTAGTAATTGCTTGTAAATTAGGGGCATTTAGAGTGACACTATCACAATCACTGAACTCAACCATAATTGTACAATAATATATTGCATGTAAATAGCATTCCAGTACTGTAAGAGGCATACCTGCTTGACTAACTGCTCATCTGCATTACTTGGAATTGATCTCTCTCCAAAAGCCCAAAAGCATAAAAGGGGCAGAGCATTAGCATCATCCAGCAAGGTAATTCATAAAGTCGGGTAGAGGTTGTTGTGGGGATGGTAGAACAATCCCAGGTTGTCACATGGCTCTTGTAACCTTCCCCTTCAAATAACGATTTTTCCAAATTTGCCCTAGACCAGATATCATCCAACACCACAAGAGTTCGCTTGGCCTGCCTGAGCAGCTGCTGCTGCTGTTGTCTCTGTGCATCCTCAACATTCTGAAATTCAGGTTTCTTCCTCCGAACGATCTTCTCCCACATAGTCTCTAAAATTCCCTTAAGGTTTGGGGACATTGAAACTGTGATGAAAATGATATTGTTTCGAAAAGCATCTGACATACGTAAGGAACAATTGCTTAGGATGGAAATTCGGTAATCTGAACAAAAATAAATTAATAAAGAGCAAACAAATTGCCTTTCAAGAGATAAAAATGCTTTGAATAAATGGAAAACCCAATTACCTTTAACTTCTTGATCATTGCAGAGGGCCATTGCCATAGTTGTCTTTCCGACACCCCCCATGCCTTGCACCCCAGCCACACACACCTCTCTCTGGAGCAGAATCCTCTTCAAATTAAAATTATTTTTCTCCAAACCCACTACAAAATCAGACTTAACTGAGCCACTATAAACCGAAATGTCTGACAATGCATCCAATGAGATTTTTCTATCCTCTGGAAATGACCCCAAGTCTAAGAAGCAATCCCATGCTTCATCATCCAGGACATCAATACTGGTCTCCAAGCATCTAAGAAACCCTTCTTTGTCATAATCTGATATTGATTCCCCATTTAAAAGTTTGTTCTTGCCATTCTCCCACACCACGCGAGGCTCACTATGCAAAGAGATTCCAATCACCTTCAGAGCAAGTGGCAGGCCTTTACCTTCCGCTTGCACCTGTGATTCATGTATCAACAACAATAAGTGGAAATTTTCTATAGGTGGAAAAACAATCAATCACAAATTTTTGTTGTTGAAAGCATGAATATCTTGCCAAATAAGCTTAAAATTCATTCACAGGTTTCTGTTTTATTGACTATGAAGATCAATATACTATTGAGTATATGCCTAGAATCTCTTTTAATGGAAAATTGATACCATTGTTAACAATAGAGGAAGTATTCATGTGCAACGATAGGCATATCATGATATGTCACTAGAGTAATTGCTTGTAAATTAGGGATATTTAGAGTGACATTGTATCACAATCACTGAACTCAACCAAATTGTACAATAATATATTGCATGTAAATAGCATTCTAGTACTGTAAGAGGCATACCTGCTTTACTAGCTGCTTATCTGCATTACTTGGAATTGATCCCTGTCCAAAAGCCCAAAAGCAGAAAAGGGGCAGAACATCGGCATCATCCAGCAATGGTAATTCATAAAGTTGGGTAGAGGTTGTTGTTGGGACGGTAGAACAATCCTGGGTCTTATAACCTTCACCTTCAAATAACAATTTTTTCATATTTGCCCTAGACCAGATGTCATCCAACACCACAAGAATTCGCTTGGCCTCCCTGAGCAACTGCTGCTGCAGCCGTCTATGTGCATCCTCAACATTCTGAAATTCAGGTTTCTTCCTCCAAACAATCTTCTCCCACATAATCTCTAAAATTCCCTTTGGGTTTGAGGACTGTGAGACAGTAATGAAAATGATATTGTTTCGAAAAGCATCTGAAGTACATAAAGAGCAACTGCTTAGGATGGAAATTCTGTAATCTCAACAAAAATTTATAAATAAAGAGCAAACAAATTGCCTTTCAAAAGATGAAAATGGTTTGAATAAATGGAAACCCCAATTACCTTTAACTTCTTGATCATTCCAAAGGGCTATTGCCATGGTTGTTTTTCCGACACCTCCCATGCCTTCTTGCACCCCAACCACACACACCTCTCTCTCTAGCAGAATCCTCTTCAAATTAAAATTATTTTTCTCCAAACCCCCTACAAAATCAGACTTACCAGAGCCATTATAAACCGAAATGTCTGGCAATGTATCCACTGAGATTTTTCTTTCCTCTGGAAATGACCCCAAGTCTAAGAAGCACTCCCATGCTTCCTCGTCCAGGACATCAATACTGGTCTCCAAACATCTAAGAAGCCCTTCTTTGTGATAATCGGATATTGATTCCCCATTTAAAACTTTTCTCTTGCCACTCTCCTGCGCCAGGCGAGGCTCACTATGCAAAGAGCTTCCAATCACTTTCAGAGCAAGTGGCAGGCCTTTACATTCCGCTTGCACCTGTGATTCATGCTTTAATGACAATAAATGGAAATTCTATAGGTTGAAAACCAATTAATCACAATTTTTTGTTGTTGAAAGCATGAATATCTTGCCTAATAAGCTTAAAGTTCATTCACAGGTTTTTGTTTTATTTGTTTATGAAGATAAATATACTATTGAGTATATGCCTAGAATCTCTTTTAATGTAACATTGATACCATTGTTAACAATAAATGAAGTACTAATATGCAATCATAGGTATATCATCATATGTCACTGTATTAATTGCTTGTAAATTAGGGACATTTAGAGTGACACTGTATCGCAATCACTGAACTCAACCAAACTTGTACAATAATATATTGCATGTAAATAGAATTCTAGTACTGTAAGAGGCATACCTGCTTGACTAGCTGCTTATCTGCATTACTTGGAATTGATCTCTGTCCAAAAGCCCAAAAGTAGAAAAGGGGCAGTACATCAGCATCATCCAGCAATGGTAATTCATAAAGTCGGGTAGAGGTTGTTGTGGGGACGGTAGAACGATCCCGGGTCTTATAACCTTCCCCTTCAAATAACAATTTTTCCAAATTATCCCTAGACCAGACATCATCCAACACCACAAGAGTTTGCTTGGCCTGCCTAAGCAGCTGCTTCTGCAGCTGTCTATGTGCATACTCAATATTCTGAAATTCAGGTTTCTTCCTCTGAACAATCTTCACCCATATAATCTCTAAAATTCTCTTTAGGTTAGGGCACTGTGAGACTCTGATGAAAATGACATTGTTTCGAAAAGCATCTGAAGTACACACAGAACAATTGCTTAGGATGGAAATTCTTTAATCTGAAAAAAAAAATTAATAAAGAGCAAACAAATTGCCTTTCAAGAGATAAAAATGCTTTGAATAAATGGAAAACCCAATTACCTTTAACTTCTTGATCATTGCAGAGGGCCACTGCCATAGCTGTTTTTCTGACACCCCCAATGCTTTGCACCCCAACCACAGACACCTCTCTCTGGAGCAGAATCCTCTTCAAATTAAAACTGTTTTTCTCCAACCCCACTACAAAATCAGACTTACCTGAGCCATTATAAACCAAAATGTCTGACAATGCATCCACTAAGATTTTTCTATCCTCTGAAAATGACCGCAAGTCTAAGAAGCAGCCCCTTGCTTCCTCATCCAGGACATCAATACTGTTCTCCAAGCATCTAAGAAGCCCTTCTTTGTCACAATCTAATATTGATTCCCCATTTAAAAGTTCGTTGTTGCCACTCTCCCATGCCAGGCGAGGCTCACTATGCAAAGATCTTCCATTCAACTTCAGAGCAAGTGGCAGGCCTTTACATTCAACTTGCATCTGTGATTCATGCATCAACAACAATAAGTGAAAATTCTATAGGTGGAAAACCAATCCATCACAAATTTTTGTTGTTGAAAGCATGAATATCTTGCCTAATAAGCTTAAATTTCATTAACAGGTTTTGGTATTATTGCTTATGAAGATAAATATACTATTGAGTATATGCCTAGAATCTCTTTTAATGGAATATTGATACCATTGTTAACAATAGAGGAACTACTAATCTGCAATCATAGGTATATCATGATATGTCACTGATGCAGGAGCATCGCACTAGACTCGGAACACGTCATAAGTTGATTTTTTTTGTTGAGCTGGAAGTGATGTAATTGCCACCTGTGCCAGCCTAATCACGGTGACACGTGATCCTTTAACCTTCAAACCAATACATCGTTGTTTTTTTGAATTCCCGGGCCATTAAGGCATTGATGCCATTTATGACGGTGGTTGATTTTGAAAATGAAGAACCCCGCGGGCTGTTGAAGCGGCTGCCGGATATATCAAAGGGATTTTGTTTCAATTGGGATTTAGCAGCAGGGGAGAACAGGAGAAAAACCCCACAGCCGTGGATAGCTGGAGAGCTAGCGGACAGTTCTGAACCGCTGTAACTCGTTTTGTAGTCCAATTTGTGAATGGTTTTCTATCTCTGAGACCGTATATGTAACCAGAACGATGAATCCGATTTAATGAATAGCATATTTTGTCCTCCTGAAATGATTTCGTTTTCTGTGTCTCAGGAATTTGAGTGCTGGGTATTCTATTTCGTGAATCTAAACCTTTGAGAGTGAAATGTATGTTAGATGTTGAGTGCAGGTATAAATTGCAGGTTCGTGTTGACGCCGGTGCCTTGAGATTCACTGCAGGGTGGTTCAGACAGACAGGGGAATTTCTGCTTGAAGAGCAGACCCAGGCGAGAGGCACTCTTCAGTGATTCGTAAAGCTGAGCTTGGGACTGCCAGAAGGAGTTCTGAACGTTTCTCATTAGCCAACGCTGAGGGTGGTTGGCATCAGTTTGGTATCAGAGCCTGTTAAAAGGTTCTGTGGAAGATTCGGAGAAGTAATTGCAGGGAAAAACGTGGGGGTGAGAATGCCACCGAGAAGAGAAAGACCAGGACCCGAAGTTCCAGTTTAGGGACGAGGAAGAAGAAGAGGAGAACCAGTTACGGAGGAGCAAATGAGAAGGCTGGAAGCAAGGATGGCAGCCATGGAAAGGAGAAACCCTGGTATGTTTGATATCAGTGACAATGAGGAAGAAGCACAGGAGGAAGTTGCAGAAGTTCCAAATGAAGAAACCAGAGCATGGAGGATGTTAATGGCAGCAAGCCATAAGCCAAGACTAGAAGTCCCGATGTATGAAGGAAGCCTGGATGCAGAAGAATTGATAGACTGGATTGGTGCAGTGGAGAAATATTTTGACTTTGAGGAGGTAGAAGACAGGAAAAAGGTGAAATATGCAGCTACAAGATTGAAGGGATATGCATCCATATGGTGGGATGACCTGCAAGCACAGAGGGAAAGACAGGGGAAGAACAAAATCAGGAAGTGGGACAAGATGCTGGGTAAAATCAAAAACCAATTTCTGCCCAAAGACTATCAGCTAACTCTCATAAGACAGCTGCAAAACCTGAGACAGAGAAGTATGTCGGTTAAGGAATACACTGAGGAATTCTACAAGTTGTGTATCAGATCAGGACAGAATCAGACTGATATTGAAAGCAATGTTGCACGACTCGGACTCGGCAAAGACTCGGCTAGCATATGACTCGTGGACTCGGGAAAAACTCGGGAAAGACTCGGGACAGACTCGGGACAGACTCGGCAAATAGGAAAAAAAATAAAAAAAATTGTACATTTGGGGGAAAAAAGAGATTAAAGCATTTCCAATCCATATAAGCTACAAAACTACCATTTATGCAATAATTCATGAATCATAACATTGTCTCATAAACTCATAAACACAAATTAAAAAATATATATACAAAATATATAATGGAAATGAAAAAAATATATAAAAAACGAAACTGGACAAAATAAAAAAAAAAAAATATATATATATATATATATATATAACAAAAAAATTAATAAATTTAAATTTAAAACATATAACATAAATAAAAATTTAAATTTAAAAATAAAAAATAACACAAATTAAATAAAATAAAAAAATATATATATATATAATAAAAAAATTATAACAAAAATCTAAATAAACAAACCTATCTAACACAAACTATATAATAAAAATATAAATACAAAAAAAACTACATATATAATATATATTATATATAAAATATATAACAAAAAATTAAAATATAAATAAATAAAACTATATAAACATAACATAAATAAAATATTTGTATAAACTAACTGTCTAAAATATCGTTGAACACAAACTATATAATAATATAAATATAAATAAAAAAAACCAACATATATAATATATATTATATATAAAATATATAACAAAAAATTAAAATATAAATAAAAAAAACTATAAAACAATATAATAAAGAGTGCATCCCGGTCGGCCGTCGAATACAGCAGCCCGACCGGTCGTTGAACACAACAGCCCGGCCGACCGTCGAATACACCAGCTCGGCTGTCGAACACAGCGAACACAGCAACCTGACCGTTGAACACAGCAGCTCGGCTAGCCGTCCGTCGAACATGAATCGAACCCGACACTAGACGAAACCCTACACGCACGTCGAAGACACTGGACAAAACCCGATTCTAGCGAGTATTCCGGCGATTTCGCGGGCGATTACCGCGATTCCGGCAAGTTGGCAACGGTTCCAATGAGTTCTCTGCTGACGGCGAGTTCCTTGCCGAGTTTGATGCGGTTACGCGGGAGCAGGAGTCACTCGTCGAGACTCGCGAGTACTCGCGAGTCTTAAACGAGTGGTGCTTCACTGATTGAAAGAGTGGCAAAATATGTTAATGGGCTGAGATATGAAATCCAAGATGAGATAAGTTTGCTGAACCTTAGGGGTGTGGAAGAAGCTTACCAAGCAGCCACTAAAGTGGAGGAGAAGTTAGTAAGAAAACAGAATCAGAAAACTAGAGGAAGAGGAGGTGCAGTGAGAGGTGGATGGTCCTCGAATAGGGGTGGAAGAACTCCAGAATATAGGAATGATGGAGGGTTTCACAACAGAAGTGTGAAGTCTCAAGGATACCAAGATGAGGCTGGCAGCTCAGGTAATCAGAACACTCAGAGAGGTGGATTTAGAGGAGGAAGGTTTAGCACAGTAGGAAGAGGGGAAAATAGGGTTATGAAGTGCTACACATGTGGAGATCCTACACACAAGTCATACAATTGCCCAAAGAACCAGCGAGTTCAAAGAAGTGCACACATTGCAGAAGGGAGAATGGAATCCTATAAGGGAGGACAAAAAGATAATGCAGCAGAGGATGGAGAGAGTCTCATGTTGAAAAGAGTACTGGTTAATGCAGAAAAAGAATTGCAGGAGCCACCACAAAGAAAGAGCTTGTTCAGAACTAGATGTAAAACTCAAGGCAAATGCTGCAAAGTTATCATAGACAGCGGGAGCACCGATAACCTAGTCTCCACTGAGATGGTGGAAAAGCTAGGATTGAAGAGAATGAAGCATCCTGCACCTTACAAAGTTTCTTGGCTGCAGAAGGGACACCAAATCCTAGTGACTGAACAATGCAGAGTCGAATTCCAGATTGGGGATTATAAGGATGAAGTGCTGTGCGACATCATGCCCATGGATGTTTGCCATATACTCCTAGGGAGGCCTTGGCAATATGATAGGAAAGCCATTCATGATGGAAGAAGGAACACCTATTCTGTGGAGAGGGATGGAGAAAGACAGAATTTGTTACCATTGCAGCCAGAGAAGGATCAAGAGGCAGCAGAACCTAAAGTGTTGATGATGAGTGGAAAGGAGCTATTGCAAGAAGTTCAGAAGGAGGAAGAAATGCACTTTGCCATTGTTGGCAAACCCAAGGTAATCTCGAATACCCCAGCAATAGATGAACTGCCTCTAGAGATTAAAGATATGCTTGATGAATTTGAAGAAATTGTTGTAGATGAATTGCCTAGTAAGCTACCACCAGTTAGAAGTATCAGTCATCACATTGATTTGATACCAGGAGCAAGCCTACCTAACAAAGCAGCATATAGGTTGACACCACAAGAAAATGAAGAAGTTAAAAATCATGTTCAAGAATTGTTAGAGAAGGGTTTGGTGAAGGAGAGCTTAAGCCCATGCGCAGTACCTACTGTGCTCAGCAAGAGGAAAGATGGAGGATGGAGAATGTGCACCGACTCCAGGGCTATCAACAAAATAACAATCAGGTACAGATTTCCTTTGCCTCGAATGGATGATTTAATGGACTGTTTAAGTGGAGCAAAGTATTTTACTAAGTTAGATTTGAAGAGTGGGTACCATCAGATTAGAATTAGAGAGGGAGATGAGTGGAAAACAGCATTTAAAACCAATGATGGGTTGTATGAGTGGTTAGTTATGCCTTTTGGGCTTACTAACGCACCTAGTACTTTTATGAGGTTGATGAATGAAGTCCTAAAAGATTTCACGGGGAAGTTTGTGATCGTGTACCTAGATGACATATTAATTTTCAGTCAAAGTAAAGAGGAACATTTGAAGCACCTTAGATTGGTATTGGAAACTTTACATAGAGAGAAGCTGCTGATAAATTTGAAGAAGTGTAGCTTTATGCAGACAGAATTGGTATATTTGGGATTTGTGATCTCGGGAAATGGACTAAGAATGGACCCGGAGAAAGTGCAGGCTATCTTGGATTGGCCTACTCCAAGTAGTGTATTTGAGGTGAGGAGTTTCCATGGTTTGGCAAATTTTTACAGAAAATTTATAAGGAATTTCAGTCAGATAAGTGCACCTATTATAGATACCATCAAAGGAAATAGGAAGCCATTTAAGTGGACGGAGGAAGCGGACAGAAATTTTAAAGTGCTGAAAAGAAAGGTTACTGAACAGCCAGTGTTAGCTTTGCCGAATTTTGATAAGGTTTTTCAAGTTGAAACCGATGCTAGTGGAACCGCCATAGGAGCTGTCCTAACCCAGGAGCAGAGACCCATAGCATATTTCAGCGAGAAGTTGAATGAAGCTAAACAGAAATATTCTTCTTATGATAAAGAATTGTACGCTGTCGTTCAATCAATGAAAAAATGGAGACATTACCTTATGCCGAGGGAATTTGTTTTATATTCTGATAATCATGCACTGCAGTTCATTAACAGCCAGCCTAAGTTGAACCAAAGACATGCAAAATGGGTGGAGTTCATGCAGAATTTCACATTTGTAATCAAGCACACCAGTGGAAAGTCAAACAGGGTTGCGGACGCTCTAAGTAGAGTTAACCTGCTGTTAGAAGAGGTTAAAGTGAGCATTGTGGGATTTGAAGACATGAGGGAAGCCTATAAAGAAGATGAGGACTTTAAGGATATTTACGCAGCTTGTGTAAGCCCAATTACTTGTAACAGAAGTCAATGGCTGGAGTATACCTTACAAGAGGGTCTGCTGTTCAAAAACAGTAAGTTATGCATCCCAAATTGTTCGGTAAGGGAGAATATAATCAAGGAGAAGCATAGTGGCAGCCTAGCTGGTCACTTTGGAGGGGATAAGACATTAGCTCAAGTCAATGCATTTTATTATTGGCCAGGTATGAGGAAGGACGTCAAGAAGTTTGTGGAAAGATGTAGAGTATGCCAACATGCAAAGGGAGGAAAACAGAACACAGGATTGTATCAGCCTTTGCCCATTCCTGACAGGCCATGGGATGCTGTTAGCATGGATTTTATTTTAGGACTGCCAAGAACTCAAAGAGGGAACGATTCAATTTATGTTGTGGTTGACAGATTCTCAAAGATGGCACATTTCATTGCTTGTAAGAAAACTACTGATGCTACCAATGTTGCAAACTTGTTCTTTTCTGAAATTGTTAGATTGCATGGCTTACCATTAAGTATCGTGTCAGATAGAGATGTAAAGTTTGTGGGCCATTTCTGGAGGACATTATGGAAGAAACTGGGAACAAAGCTGGATTTTAGTTCAGCCTACCACCCACGGACAGATGGGCAGACAGAGGTAGTTAATAGAAGTCTTGGGAACATCTTAAGAAGTCTAGTGTATGAACATCCTAAGCAGTGGGACTTGGCACTTGCTCAAGCTGAGTTTGCCTATAACGACTCACCTAATAGAAGTACTGGAAGGAGCCCGTTTCAAATTGTTTATGGGATGCACCCAAGAGGTGTATATGAGCTTAGAAATCTGGAGAAACAAGAGTTTAGAAGTTCAGATGGAGAGGATTTTGCATCTGCAATGCGTAACTTACAGGAGAATGTTAAAAGAAAGCTGGAGGAAAGTGTAAGCAGGTATAAGCAGAAAGCTGATGAGAAGAGAAGGGAAGTGAATTTCCAAGTGGGAGATACGGTGATGGCGTACTTGAAGAAAGAAAGATTCCCAAGGGGAACTTACAACAAACTGAAACTCAGGAAGATTGGACCTTGCAAAATCTTAAGGAAATTCTCTGCTAATGCATACGAGATTGATCTACCATCTGGGTATGGTATATCACCTATCTTCAATGTTGCAGATTTGTCTCTTTTTAAAGAAGCAGGAGAACAGGATGAGGAACGAGGACTTTCAGCTAGTGATGGACAGGCTGTGGATTGGCAAGAACAACTGCCTCAGCTGGAGCAGCCACAAGTTGAAGCAGTGTTGGACAGGAAAGTTACAAAAAAGACTAGAAGCAGGACCTATTATCAGTATTTGGTGAAGTGGAAAGGGCAGCCTGTTGAGGATGCTGTATGGATGACTGAAGCAGAGGTTCACCAGCACGGGACAGACCCTGAAGAACATGTGAAGAACTTCATTTTCTCTCCCCGGGAGGATGATGCAGGAGCATCGCACTAGACTCGGAACACGTCATAAGTTGATTTTTTTTGTTGAGCTGGAAGTGATGTAATTGCCACCTGTGCCAGCCTAATCACGGTGACACGTGATCCTTTAACCTTCAAACCAATACATCGTTGTTTTTTTTGAATTCCCGGGCCATTAAGGCATTGATGCCATTTATGACGGTGGTTGATTTTGAAAATGAAGAACCCCGCGGGCTGTTGAAGCGGCTGCCGGATATATCAAAGGGATTTTGTTTCAATTGGGATTTAGCAGCAGGGGAGAACAGGAGAAAAACCCCACAGCCGTGGATAGCTGGAGAGCTAGCGGACAGTTCTGAACCGCTGTAACTCGTTTTGTAGTCCAATTTGTGAATGGTTCTCTATCTCTGAGACCGTATATGTAACCAGAACGATGAATCCGATTTAATGAATAGCATATTTTGTCCTCCTGAAATGATTTCGTTTTCTGTGTCTCAGGAATTTGAGTGCTGGGTATTCTATTTCGTGAATCTAAACCTTTGAGAGTGAAATGTATGTTAGATGTTGAGTGCAGGTATAAATTGCAGGTTCGTGTTGACGCCGGTGCCTTGAGATTCACTGCAGGGTGGTTCAGACAGACAGGGGAATTTCTGCTTGAAGAGCAGACCCAGGCGAGAGGCACTCTTCAGTGATTCGTAAAGCTGAGCTTGGGACTGCCAGAAGGAGTTCTGAACGTTTCTCATTAGCCAACGCTGAGGGTGTTGGCATCAGTCACTGTAGTAATTGCTTGTAAATTAGGGATATTTAGAGTGACACTGTATCACAATCACTGAACTCAACCAAACTTGTACAATAATATATTGCATGTAAATAGCAATCCAGTACTGTAAGAAGCATACCTGCTTGATTAGCTGCTCATCTGCATTACTTAGAATTGATCTCTGTCCAAAATCCCAAAAGCAGAAAAGAGGCAGAGCATCGGCATCATCCAGCAATGGTAATTCATAAAGTCGGATAGAGGTTGTTGTGGGGACGGTAGAACGATCCCGGGTTGTCACAAGGGGCTTATAACCTTCCCCTTCAAATAACATTTTTTCCAAATTTGCCCTAGACCAGACATCATCCAACACCACGAGAGTTCGCTTGGCCTGCCATAGCAGCTGTCTATGTGCATCCCCAACATTGTTTCGAAAAGCACCTGGCATGCATAAAGAGCAATTGCTTGGGATGGAAATTCTGTAACCTGAACAAAAATAAATTACTAAAGAGCAAACAAATTGCCCTTCGGGAGATTAAAAATGGTTTGAATAAATGGAAACCCGAATTACCTTTAATTTCTTGATCATTGCAGAGGGCCATTGCCATGGTTGTTTCGCAAACACCTCCCATACCTTGCACCGCAACCACAGACACCTCTCTCTGGAGCATAATCCTCTTCAAATTAAAATTATTTTTATCCAACCCCGCTACAAAATCAGACTTACCTGAGCCAATATAAGCGCAAGTAGGAGCTTCATCAAAAGCTCCATGAAACATACCATCTGGACCCATTTGTTGTAGCATTATGGCATTCTCTTGAAGATCATTGGTGAGCAGGGGCACGATTGTTTCATTCACCTTTCTCTCATCCAGTGCCCCCAACTTGTACATCTGGCAAAGACTCTTGAACTCTGATATGAGATTCTTCAACTCAAGAGATAATTGGGGAGACAACTGGGTAGATAATTGGGCTGGCATCTGGTACTGAACAAAGTCACAGATCTCGTTCTCTGGCTGGTGGATTTCAGAAGCATATCTAAGGTTCTCGAAAATATTAAAACGGCTGGTTTTCTCACACTTTTTCACCAATTGGACGCCTTTATTGAGGATGCTCAGGCACTGAGCATAGATGGGATTTTGCTCAATTTGGGGTTTTTTTATTTTCGTTGAACAGAGCTGCTGAACTTTATGATTAAGGCTTGCGAGCAGCGCACCTACCCTACTGCATGACGGTTTGCAATTATTGAGCATATCCATCGTGTAAAGAATGTGGTCTCCTCCCATGAAGAGTGGGAAGGGAAGCAATATTAAACAAAGAAAATAACTTCTTGTGTTTCTCCTTCAATATGTAGCTATCTATACTTCTGCTTTACCCCAATCTCCAGTTTTCTCGCAAAAATATCCAGTTGTTCTGAACTTCAATACTTACTTTCCCTGCTTTGAGAGTTTATCAAGCGGGCACTGCTTTTCCTTGGGGATCTTTTGAAATCTGAGAGAATGACCTTCGATATGACCTTGGGCATGGATCTTTGGCAATCTGGGAACTGATAAAACTTCTTTCGGCAAACGAAATTTCTGCGTTCCTTCAATGCGGTGGTACGGGATGTGCACGTCGACACTTAACGTTGAACATTCAAATGGTGACCAACACGTTCCGCCACGCATCATGGCTGGGCGCGTAGAAAAAATAAATTAACGGTTTAATATTGAGCTCGTGGATTCCTTGAAAAGGATGGAGTACCAGAAAGACTACGATCGAATTTCCTGGTTAAGATTGTTGGTGCTCTTCTTTTTCTAGAAAACGGTTAAAAAAATTCTCTCCTGATATGTTAAAAATTGGGGCCCAAAAATGTAAATGATATCAAACATCACACACTTACACATCTATAGATATTCCGTATCTGTATATAGATATTGCATATTGTACTCTTTTAGGAATAAGAGAATATTATGGTTTCAATGGATATTTTGTGAACTATAAGTTACATCGGAAAATGAATTTAGCACAATGTATTTTTTGGTTAACTTTTAGAACCACAAGTACATAAGAATGGTATGAGAGAGTAACACAAAATTATTTGTTACTATCCATGTAACAAATTGTAGTTTCTTTGGTTTAATCCTTTTGTTTTCATTTGAAAATTATTATACTTTATATTGAACTATATAAAACCATCTAAAAACGTTTAAGAAGGTTTGAGAGTACAGCAACTTAATGGCCAAAGGTAGCCGAGAACAGAGAGGGCCAAACCATCCCCCAATGGACAAGAAAGAAATGATCCTTACACTGTCGAGCAGATCAACCATTACAAAGTAAATAATCCAGGATATGCCAATCCTCCACAAGCAGTAGAAACCGCAGATAGAACAAAAAAAAACAGGGGAAAAATGGGAAATAAGGAAATAGATAGTCGCACTATACAATGGAATTCCGCTCTGTACAATGGAAAAAGAAAGCAAAATGATAGCCGCAAACATCAAATAAAACCGCCATGTTCAGGGAGAAAAATGAAGGAGAAAGGCTCGAATGCCTATCAATCCATAGAAAACAATATGTCAACCCCAGCATGACGAGCCAATGAGAAAATAACTTCCAGTAACCGGAGGAAGGCATGGCAGAACTGGAAGAAATCTCAAAATTGATACGACCTTCAGGTGCTAGAAGACCACGTCGAGAGAGAGCATCTGCAACCGAATTATGCTCCCAGTAAATATGTATAATCTGAGTCAAAGAGCAACTGACCAGGAGACGTCTAGTACAATCCATCCAAGAGTTTAGGGCGAGAGCATTGATACTGGCACAATTATTAGCCCAATTTACGATTACAAGAGAATCCCCAACCGCCTGCTCCAAAATGGTATTGGTCGTAGAAGAGAAAAAGAGCACCAGCCATAATGCCAGAAGCTCACCTTTTGTGTTGGTACCACATCCTCCGCTCATCCATAATCTGATCTGATCCCCATTTAGTAATTCAATGAAAACCCTCGCTCCACCGTGCCCAGACGAAGGCATCGCAACACCATTGAACCTGGCACGATTCCCAGATCTAAGAAGAATAGGTGGCCAAGTAACACGGTTACGAATACCCTTAGAATGACCCTCCGTAGAGGAAATGATATAATCGGCCAAGAGTGCTTTTATACAACATGCCACCCTGCTAAGTTCAGGGATGATATTATAGAAAATACAACGGTTACGAGATATCCAGATCTCCCACGCCACAAAACAAGCCAAACATCCCAAATCATTATTTACAGAAAATAATTTTTTGTACCAATCCTGTAAAGAGAATGTCATATCTTGTTGTAAATGGATGAAGGGATCATCAATAAAGGACCAAACTTTAACAGAATGTCCTGTCCTGTCTTGCTATTCTTTGATTTAATCTATAAATAGCAAAAAACTTTTTTTTTCTTATAGAAAAAATAAAATAAAATAAACCTTATAATTTGACCATTATGTAACCTTTTGCTTTTGTTTGTTTTTTATTTGATGGCAGAAATGAAAAAGGAAAACATTAGATAAACAAACACATACATGAAAAAATAAGTAATTTATATTTTCAATTTTTTTTTCTATACCTCTTGTCAAAAGGTTTAATATAAAATATACAAAAATGTATACTATATTTCCGTTGCATATGTATTTCGTCATACCATGGTTGAGTTAACATGTTACCTATTACTAAGTATAGATATGTGGTGCCTAATATATGCAATCCTTTTCATCCAAAGGTTTAATATAAAAGTGTATAATATAATACTTTATTTTCAATGTATATATCCATGTCCTCATACCGTAGTTGAGTTTACATATTACTCATTATTAGATATGGTCATGTGGTACCCAATATAATTGTGTATGCAATCCTTTTCATCCAAGTGAAGAGAGTTGATAAATTTATTTTTTTGTAGTTTTATTGTAGTTTTATTGTCATTATAACACTTAAAATATATATTTTGAGTAATTGACTAAGTTTTGTTAAATTGTATGACTATGAGACAAAAATGTTATGAGTGGTTTGAGAATAATTTGGTCATTTGGCTACGAAATGGGAATGATTGTGATTGCTATGTTTAATTTAAAATGTTATGAGTGGTTTGAGAATAATTTGGTCATTTGGCTATGAAATGGGAATGATTGTGATTGCTATGTTTAATTTGTTTGTTTTTTTTATAATGTTTTTTACCTAATTCTGGCATTGGGTTTTTAATTTATTGTGTTTTTCTTTTTTACATGTGCATTCAAATTATTAGTAATATAGGTGGATGTGTTTTCATTTTCTGCAAATGTATCAAGTTGTACTTCATTGTTTGGGTGTGTTTTGGATGGTCGAAAAATGTTCTACCTGAAAATGTTATTGATTGGGTGTCATTTCAAAAACATTGTAGCTTGTTTCATCTAGGTTTCTATTCTTAGCGTGTATGTGTTTACATTTTCAGCAGTACATTGATGTATTCACATATTTGGATCATTAGTACATATATGTAGAGTGGAACATTTAAATATATTTTCTATATGAGAATTTTTTATGTTCAAAATATATTCATTGTTGATATTTGTACTTTTAGAGACCAACTTGCAAACTATACTAGAGGCTACACACATTAGTTTATGCGAAGCTATGATGACAATTAAATTTGTTCCATATGAAGTCAAAGTCTCATATATCTAAACTAAATTTTAATTGCTCATCAAAAACACTTGTTATTGATGCAATTTCTAAAGCACGACATCATAATGTTGTAGGGAATATTTTAATATTTTGAAATGAAAAGGCCTAAAAAATACGACCTAACACCAATTTCCCATTATTTCTTTTATTAAAACAAAGTGGTTCATTTTCTATGTATGAATAAAAGAAGACAGCTTCAATTTCATATGTAAAGAAGATATCTCAATAGGAAAATTAATCTAATATATATCAAACTAAAACAAGTGATACTCCATTTACGTGTGCATATTATTTTTTTTATTAAAAAACTTTTTTTATAAGATTAAAATGTGCATGGAATACACCATTTGGATATGCATATTATTTTTTAAATCAAAGAACTTACTTATTTGGAAATGATTTTGACTAATTTTAATTGTCTCAAACAATGCAATTAAAAAGAGTAGTAAGAAAACCAAATAATGATGTTTCAAGCTATTATGGGGGAGATCTTGTTAGTCGAGTGTTTGTGGAGTGTTTGTTGAGTTTGTCGAGTGTTTGTCGAGTGTTTGTCGAGTAACAAAATAATACAAAGTAAACAAAAAAAGAATAATACAAAGTAAAAAGTAATAAATATTATGTCGGCCATAAACAAAAAAGAATAATAGAAAGTAAAAAGTAAATATGAGACTTAAACTAGAGACTTTAGAGCTTAGGATTAGGTGGTAAATATTATGTCGGCCATAAACAAAAATAATAATACAAAGTAAAAAAGTAAATACGAGACTTAAACTAGAGACTTTACTTTTTACTTTTAATACAAAGTAAAAAGTTAATATGAGACTTTAAAGTGTTTGTCCAGTAACAAAATAATACAAAGTAAACAAAAAATAATAATACAAAGTAAAAAGTAATAAATATTATGTGGCTCAGGTATTGCACTGGAGAGGTTTGCCCCTCAAGAGATTTGATCCCTCTCGGCGCTTGATATGGTCCTAAAAGTACCTCAATACATGAATGGATAAAATTTATCCCTATCATGACTAAATTTATTTAAGTACAAATTTGGTTGACTTCCAAATGCATTTAGGATTAAAAGGACATCTGAGAAAGGGAATAAATCATGAACATATTTTTCTTAAAATGACAAATTAATTTTGACTTGTAATTATGCAATTAAGTCCTCCTCATCTCTTGATTGCATATATTATCATTGTTGTTATAATATTACATTTATATTAAGATACTAGTCAACTTTGGGAAACTTGTAGATATTTCTATTCTTGTCTTGGAAAAAAAACCTAAATATTTAAAATTATCATACAAATAGTTGCAAAATGTGAAAAGGTGATATGAAATGGATCGATATGTAATTTGTCATATATTTTGGTGCTTTCTAGGTGGAGAGATCGGATGATTGGCTTGTAGGGATCATTTTAGGGGCAGGTCTCAATTTACAGATTTGGGGTCTAGAACTTTCTAGGGCCTGTTTGAGGGTTTAAATGATATTTTTTTGGGTCAAAAATTCCATCCACTTTCCATAGCCCTTCACATAATTCTACACTATGAGGCCTTTACAACGGTCCAATAATCACCTCAAACAGAGTGCGTATGAAGAAGTTATGCCTCTTGCAAGTTGACCTATTCGATTGACCACCATGGTACCGAGTGGATTCCATGTCAGCTCTCATTTCTCACACATTCAGAGCTATTCACATGTGGAATTTCAATAACATTCTAGAAGGCCCAAAACCCTAACCCTAATTGAGAGTTGGGGCATTCAAAAACCCTAAAATTAACCCTAGATGACTATCGGCCTATGTTAAATAACAAGTCGTTAGGAGAAGAAGGGGTTCCATTCTTATGATGTTATTGTATTATTCCATAATTGAGAAACAACATGGGAGTGGATATTAGAGCATAACGGAGGGAGGAGGAGATCCTTTAGTAGCCATTATGGTCTTAGAGTCATAGGTAACTCCATAGAGAGCACCTCCTATAAGGAAAAGGCCCTATAGCAGAGGTTATAGTAGATGCTCCTCTCAAAAGAGCTCAAATATATGTTTATAACGGAGGTCCCTAGCAGAAGTGTGCGCCCGGAGGTTGTACAGGATATTTTTTATTTAGTGTGTTTCTAACTTAAACGCATCGGTGCATCTCCAATCCCAACACACCGAGACCATCAAAAAAACAATGTCGCACCATGAAAAAAAAATCAACTAAAAAAAATTTATGTGAAACACACAAAAAATTTGTAAATCTGTAATGGTGCATTTTTGTAACTTTAACGCACCAACGTGTCTCCAAACCAAACGCACCGAGACTGCAAAAAAAACAATGTCGCACCCCGAAAAAAAATCAATTAAAAAAATTAAGCGAAATGCACAGAAATTTTGTAAGCCCGTATTTTTTGTAAGGCACCGGTGCGTTCTTAGGTCGTATTAACCATTACTCCACAGATGAGACACCTCTTGAGAGTTGTCGGCCTACTCAAGTTCTATGAGGATACCACATCACTCAAGGGGAACACTACATTCCTCACCCAGTTGATCGCACATTGGTATCATCATAGGCAATCGTTTCGAGTTTGTCCCGATCAATGGTTCTGACGCACTAAGGAGGACATATATTTTATCACAAGGCTCTCTAAGAGAGGTGAGGAATTTCCTCAGTTCCCCTAGGTCCCAGCTGGAGCTGGAGCATCGACTCAGCTAGTTTATGTTCAAAGATATGTTGATCCCACCAGCGTCGACCTTGCTCATTTTCAGGTTAGCGGTGGGAAGATCTCCATTGTTGCTTTTGGTAAAGACGATGTTAGCTGCCCCTCTTTGTTGGTGATGACCATTGCGCATATCACCAGTGATGGGAAACACATTAGTTACCCTCTATTATATTATGTTGATTCTTTAGTGCAGGCACCTAGATGCGTTAGGTGGTCTGTTATTTTTTTACAATAGTTTTGTTATGCTCTTAGTCAATGTCCTGCATCTATTGGAAGGAGGGTGAACTTCCCTTTCGATTTAGAGTTGTTTTGTTTATTTTTTGAGATATTTCCGGCCAGCGGGCCATATTTTGACCAACACCCTCCTACGTTAATGACAGATGTGCATATGCGCATGTGGGGGAAGATGATGCCCAAGAGGGGTCAACCTAACTTTTCGACGAGGATCACCACGGATGTGATTGAGATGCTAGGCAGCGAATACCCTCCTATATTAGACATGGTTCCATATCCATATGTCAGCTTGGATTGTAGAGGGTCTCCCAACATCTTATGCACTCAGGACGAGCCAGTAGATGATAGAGGTAAATTTAGTATTATGTTTGAATTAATCTAGTTGCATTTTATTCTTTTTATACTTAATGCAAAAGACAAATATTATAAATTGTTATATTAAATTCATGTTTAATGAAATTGTCTAATTATTATTGTGTACTATATATTTTACAAATGTTGGGACATTTGATGGCAATGTGACGCCTCCTTTGGTTCAGGATGAGGAGGATATGGATCTGGATGCAGGTCATCCCAAGGCGCCCCATTTAGCCAGACCTGGCCTTTGACACAGGCCAGATGAGAGGTCCCGATAGGACGTCGCAGGCAGGTTGGCTACGTGGTTGGTAGATCAAGGGGTTCGACCTATATAGGTGAGGTACATTATGAGGGACCCTCACCACGTAGAATTGTGGAGGATTCTTCCTCATGATGTGAGGAGCTTGATGCAGCACATTGTTGGTTCTTGCGATATTTTAAATGGTATCCATGATAGTATTTCATCGTCAAATGAGGGTGGAGATCCTTTTCCGGCTAGTCCACCTCCTTCCCCACCAATTGCTTCAACTGGTGGCATAGCCTCCACATCCACTTCACCTCCACCTCCTCCTCCTCCACCTTTGACATCTCATCCACCTCCTCCTCCTCCACCTCCTTCATCATCTATTCCTCTACTCCTACTCGACCTTCCTCCCGATCCTACTTCATCATCTCCTATACTCCTGCTCGACTGACCCTTCGATCCTACTCATTGGCTCGATCATCCATCAGTTCTAACTTCACTCATTTCTATTTTAGAGATGCTCAAAGGGCGTCATACACTTCGTCTTAATGGACCTATCCCTTCTGCTCTCATATCTGTTTTTCTTTCTAATATAGGTATTGATGCCTTTGGCTCTATTGGTGGAGGTTTCGATGCATCTGGATCTGCTGGAAGAGGTGTTGATAGTGCATTTGGATCTATTGGTGGAGGTGATGATGCTTCTAGATCTGGTCAGAGAGATATTGATGATGCATCTAGCTCTGGTCAGAGAGATACTGATGATGCCTCTATTAGCGGAGGTGGATTAGATATGTCATAGCAGTTATTGGACTGGAGATATATTATATTTGGCATATTATATCATGACTTTGATGTTATATATGTTCATATATATATATATATCTATATATATATATATATCTACTGCATTTTTCATGTTTATGTTGATGTTTAATTATGTTGATATTTATTTATATGTTGATGGTGATGTGTTTTATTTTTGTTAGATGGTGAAAATGATCATGATGATGGCATTTATGTTTATGCTTATGCGGTGAAAATGATGATCATGGAACATTTATGTTTATATGTATTATTAGTTATGTGTGTTAGATGATATTTAAATATGTTAGATGTATATGTTACATGAATATGTAACATAATGTTTATGATAGTACGTTCATGCTTATTTTTGGTTTTATGTTAATGATGATATGATGGTATGATGTTGTTTATTTTTATGTTTGTTAGATGCTGACAATGATAATAATGGTATGTTTATGTTTATGCCATGAAAATGATGATGATGCAGATGCGTTTTTGTTAAAACTTATGGTTATGTTTATGTTAATATGATGATGTTTATGATGCTATGATCATGATGTTTACATTTGTTAGGTGTTGAAAATGATGATGATCGCATGCTTATGTATACGTAAAAGAAATTTGTACTATTCAAAATCATGTGGGTCTTTAAATCACTAAGTATTAATTTAGTCGACAAAAACATCAATATTTTAACATCCTTTCAACCATTTTTCATATTAAATAATTTCAACCTAAATTTTGTAGACAATTTGAAGTATGGTTTCATATATAGGTTGATATAGTGGTTAGAAAATGAATTTGAAAGTATGGTCATCATAAATGTGAAAATATGGATTGGAGTTATGGTCATTGAAAATGTTGAAAATTAATGTTTCATTAATTAACTTAATATAGGTTGAAATTTTAATTTTTACATAATATAATTGAATTAAAAATATTAGTGAATTAAATATTTTTTAAAATTTTGTGTTGATAATGGATGAAGTTGTGGCAACTCTATGATTTATGATTGTTGTATAATTTGTCATAGTATCATGTTTATAATTTTTTGTATAGTTTGTCATAGTATTATTATCTTTATGTAATAAAAAAAATTATATTTGGTGTTCATATTGTTCTTACAAAATTATAATTTATTGTAATTTTCTTAATAATGTAGTAATATTTGTCATAATAATATATACTTATATAATAATATATTTATTTTGTTCAACTATATGTTGAGCATTACTAAATAATATATAATGATTTTTAATAAGGAAATTAACTCTTCATCGTATAATATTGTTGTTGCACCGAGAGTAACAAGGTGCTTACAACCTAGTATGGGGGAGATGTGTCACGTTATGTACCAATGTCAAGTTATGTACCAAAAATAATAATAATAATAATAATAAATTATGTCGGCTCATAAAATAAAAAATGAAAACCAAATAAAAAATAATTAAAAAAATCCATATCCGCTAAAATAATATTTTTAAACCAAATAAAAAGTCATTAAAAAAATAACATCTCAAGAAATTGGATGTCTCTCGACACTTCATAGATTCGCATTTAGGATAGATCTATGTGTATAACTTAATTATTCAAATGGTAAACATAAATTAATCATGTTTTATAAGTCTAATTACCAAACATCGTAACAAAAAGTCAAGTATTACCATGTAATATTATTATAATATATGAATATGAACATCAAAAAATATATATATATAAATATGAACATCAACATGACCTATCAATGTATCATTCAACATTTTTTTTTTTTTTTTACAGTAACTCACTTTACTATGACAAACATCAAAGCTCTAACAGGAAGAAAGACAAATACTTAGTTAGAAAAACAACATTTTCTCTCAAATGTAAACCCAAAAGTTGCATTCTCCAAACTTATTATTATTAATCATGATTATCTTCATTAAATAATATAACATTAGTCCACATTCAAGGAACACATTTTATACCCTCTAAAAATGAGGTTTAAAGCTAGCTAGTGTTTAAATAATTGCAATTATTTCCAACATTGACAATTATGTACTTTTCCATTAAATGTCATTGGAGAAGATGATAAAAGAGAGTTGGATCATGTTCCCAAGAGCCATGCTGACCAAGGTCAAATGATAGAATAACCCATCAAAAATGAAACTTGAAATACATATAGATATCAATATGCATATTCCAAATATAGGATTAAAAATATATATATTGTTTGTTATTTTTAATTTATTATATCATATAAATTTTAAAGCATATACATATTTTATTAATCTTGCCATAAGTTTTTTCCGCCTTAATGATGTATATGTGTCTAAGTATCTAAAATATAAAATATAAGTATCTAAGTATAATATAATCATTAAATTGACCCTGTTATTGAAATGAGGGTAGATGAAATTACAATAAACAATAAATGTGATTAACATCAACGATGATTCGTACTCTAATTCATTGATTCTGATCCAATTGTAACAATACAATAAATTAAATGATAAAACCCACACTGCAATTATGAACTAAATGGAAAACTACAAATATCATCTCTAACTTTGGAGAATGACATACAATCATTCCTTACAATCACAAATTACTTCATAGACATAAACCATATTTCGCATCATGTTGGTTGTTAACCAATTGGAATTGTTTAAACACTGCATCCAATAATCAACTTTTCATTTCCACCGTTATAACATGAAAAATAAACAATATAATTAGATAGACAAAGATAACAGCAACAAAATGATATCTCAATCTGTAAATGATGAAATAAAGCATGTACATATCAATCTCTATTGCCATCATCCTCATTATCTTCCTCGGTTGGCATGATGGCGCTGTTGTTCTCAAAAACGTGTTTACTATTTAGATCTAGGGTCGTGTCTTAATATGAACCACCAATCTCTATCCAACACATCCGGGTAAAAGAACACTTAGTTGCAGTGTTTTGGGAAAGCATAAGGCTCCTTAATTTCATCCCACATATTTATAGAGTTGATACATTTCAACCCACTATCACGATCTTCCTTTACATTATTCCTGCCAAATGTGTTCCACTATCTGCACCTAAAAATAACACATTGGAAAGATGAGAAGTCCACTTCAATGATATCTTGTATCTTTCTGACATAACCCAACATCCCTCCTATCAAGTTTTGATCTTGGTGGCTAGCATGACTAGATTGGTCGAACTTGAATTCCACTCCATAGTCTTGTGTAACACGCCCATCATCAACATCCTTGGTGTGAAAATGATGTCCATAAGCCCACATAGATGGGAACAAATGCACCTATAATAAAAGTTAACAAATGATGGTGTCATATGTCTAATAACCCAAGCATTAATATATTAAATATAGATGTTATAATTCAAAGTTGCATTATAGAGTTAGAAATGTACAGAAATATTTTATTACCAAGTTGTTGCACCCGATCCTAATGTTTAGCGCATCCTCCTCTTCATGAGGGTAACAACCGGATGCACCATATTTCTCTCTGACTTGGTCTACAATTCAACTATTGGGATAGATCATTGGCATATTTTCTTTTAAATGATCTGGAAAAGGCATGCTTCTATCGTGCAACCGCCTGAATTATTTTATGTCAATGTCCCATTTTCTCCTCTTCTCTTCATACAATGCGACCCACTACAGTGTTGCCTCCGCATTGTAAAGAATGAATTTATTGATTGCATCAATTTTTGAATTTGTTGTTGTATTCATGGAAATAAAACCATATTCAGTACGTATGGGATCAAATATATTATATTTTGAAGTTTGCTATGAATAGCTACTATGTGGAAATTTGAAGATCGAAAGACAAGTGACTTACTCTTTAACACGCGCCTTTTTTTGTTCGTTTACAGTACCTCCCCTTCTATTTTGTACTCATCACGTTCATCATCCCAAATCATTGCACCTGGTGTGTGGTCGATTTGCTTGATGTACTCACTGGCAGAATATAACAACTCATATACTATGTACCCCTCTGCCATAGACCCCTTGAGTTTCACCCTTTGTCAAACAAATCCCTTACCTCTCCAAGAAGAACATCCATCAAAACAAGACCACCCCGACTAATTTAACCTCATCAACCAGGTGAATTAGAATATGACCTGCAAGTCCATGAAACTCAATGGAAATTCCTTCTCAAACATACAAACAAACTTATCTATCTCTTGACGCCATCGTGGAATGCTAGTGATGTAAATATCCTCTGATGTGATCCACTATACAAATGAAAATAGTTTAGATATGGCACGTTGTAGGTCATCAGGAAATTCGTGGTTCACACACCCACACACGAACAACAGATAATGACACCACAAAATAAACACAAAAATTTAATTGTATTTAACTTGTGTGGTAAAAGATATAAATAAAAAGTAAAACCATTTTTTGGCATTATGTGTACCCTTAGAAGGTTGATATGGTCATGTGATTCAAACTTGACAACTTTTCATCTACAATGAAGCAACATCGTAGAGTAGACCCATAAAAAGAAGGTTCCTTCACGCCCAATATAACTTCATTTTCCAAATTAAGATCATCTTTCTTCAAAATCCATGGGACATCTCCTTTTAAATGAAAAAGAGGGGTCATCCTCTCCTCTATTTTCTTGTCTTGGCCAATGCCTCTTTTTAGTATTTGAAGGAATAATATCTTTCCTGATAGCCATCTTGTCACTTTTTTTGGCTGATATGTGACGCCACAAAGAACATGAAACATTTTTAAATATATGCATGGGATATAGTAAGTGGGAAATATTAAGATGCTCCCAATATGGGAGATCATAAAATATCAATTTCCTTTTCATCTCTTTGGGAATTTTCTCAACATAGGTGTTGAAGAATTTAGGATCATCGATCATAGGTGACCAAATCGCTCATGCCAAAGTTTGCTCAAGTTATCACTATGAGCAACAAAAACTGAAGGGAAAGGTGATGACCCAAAGTTGTTAAACTTGTACAACCTGGTAATATCATCAACAATTCCGGTAGCTAGAACCTGTTGAGGATCTTTAAAATCCTTGATTACAACTTGGTGAGGTGTAAAGGTCACAATTTTACCTTCACCAGAATGAGTGATCTGATAGACTGATAACAAATTGCAGGAAATTCTTGGAACACATAGTACATCACTAAAATGACCATTATCTACTGGAACTATTCCAGCTCCTACAACACTTAGAGATCTATCATCACCAACAAATATTTGTTTGGTGTTACATTCATGCATAGTAGAAAAGATGGCTTGATCCTTAGCCATATGATAAGATGCTCCAGAATCAATGAGCCATTCATTTGAAGTAGAAGAAGAAGATGCATTATAAGAATAACCAGAAGCACAAAGTGCATGTCCATGAGAGGCAGATTCTGAAGGCGAATCTAGGCTGATGTGGTGCTTCTTCATTGCTGCTTCCAAGGCTGCCATCTTCTTGAAACACTTAGATTCATCATGATTATCTTTCCCGCAATAGTTGCAATGACGCTCAGTCTTCTTGCCTTTTGGCTTGGATCCTTTGTCATTTTTTAAAGAAGGAGCTGACTGAGAGGGTTTTGGACCCTTGTTTGACTTATTATTGCGAAAATTTTGTTTCTTGGGAGGCTTGGACTTTTCTTTTTGTTGGGACAATAAGGCTTTCCCAGATGTATCTGCATTGTTGATTATTCCAAGATGAATGAGTTTATCTTGTTCTCTAATCAAGGAATCATAAAAGGATTCAAGACTAGGCTCTTGATAGCTAGCTGCATTCAATGACGCTTTCATGGAGTAAAATGTAGATACAAAAACAGAATATGCAGGTCCAAGTTTGGAAAGAATATGATAAATGCATTGTTTGTCTTCCCTCTCAATCTTACATTCTGCACATAAGAGCTTGAGAGTTTTGTACTTAGATAAATAATTTTCAATGCATGAAAAGTCACTTGGATTTAAAGAAATCAACTCATTTTCGAGTTGGTGACCCCGAATTTCATTGTGTTTACCAAACACAGATTCCAACTTGTCCCAAGCAGCATTAGGTTCATCAATTCCAGATATGTGGAATCGCAAATCAGTAGAGATTGACATCCCAATCAATCCACGAGCTTCATCACATCTATTTGCCCATTTTATTTTCTTATCATCATCAGTGGGTTCTTTTTCTTTCCCTGTTGTAATTCTGAAAAGTCCCCTACTTCGTAGAACATCCTCCATACGAGATTTCCATGAGAAATAGTTGGAACTGTTAAGTAGAATATCACAAAGGGCGGCCATATTTGTAAATTAATGGCTGTAAAAGTAGAAACCAATAGTCTGGATGTGAAGAACTCGAAAAAATAGGCGGTTTCAAAAAAAACGGCACTGAAAACGGACTCTGTATGATGAAGTTATGCTTGAACAAAGAAACTGTTGAAGATGTCCCAAATAGTGACGTGGCAGCTGGAGAATGTCCAGCAAAAAAAAGAACCCCCCTCTTCCCAAGATGAACCTTTTGACAATCACTTTACAAAAAAGTTGCTTGTAAGTGAATCACTTTTGTAAAATAAGTGATTTCACTTTTACAATGATATTACTTTTAAATAGTGCAACAATAAATAAAAAGCTTAAGTGACTCACTTGTATTTTTATTTTTTATTATTTAAGTGAGATGCACTTTTACAATAAAGTAACTTGAAAATAGAAATTGCATGCACTTTTCTTTTTAAAAGTAACTTCCTAAGACTTGAACTCAAGACCTATTAAGGAATAAAGCAACTTTGAACCAAGTGAGCTAGATTAAAAGGTATGTAAAATATGGGAATGAGGAAGGGGGCTTTTTTTTTTTTTTTTTTTTACTCTTCTTGCTCGGTTTGCGTGCTTGCCCTTTTCCCTGCAAAACAAACCACAAAACGAAACCAAACAAAAAACCTTTCCACTCTCGTGGGGTTAGATCTTGTTAGCTTTCCCGGAAAGTCTACGTTTTCTCTCTGTTTCTGATTTGCCGAGATCGCGCAAGGTGCACGGCAAAGAGCATACGCAGCCGAGAAAAACCCTTTTCCTTTCTGTTTCTGATTTGCCGAGATCGCTCAAGGTGCACGGCAAAGAGCATACGCAGACGGGAAAGCAACAATCCGGAACCAAAAAAATCTAACAGTAAAGAAAAATGAAATATGAGATTTTTTTTTCTTTTCAAAAAACGAAAATAAAAAAATGCGTCACTGTAACATTATACCTTCAGATCTGATGAAAAACGCGTTTCTGGACCAACCGGGAACCGTTTTCGATCAAACGAAAACTATTTCCCAATGGAAACGACGCTCCGGACGCAATGGAGCACCTCCCACAGCCTAGAAATGCACAGAAATAACAGAACTAGAAACCCTTTCGAGTTTCGGCAACAACAGTTCAAGATCTAGATCATAACCGGAAGCGGCACTTCATAAAAGCTCTGATACCATGTTCGGGTACACAGGGTACTACCAAAGGACCGAACACCAAGAGCAACCACTTCACATAAACAGATCACAGATCAACACACCGATGTTTTGACGTGGTTTAAACCCTCTTGAGGGAAACACTCCACGGCCCCGGCCAAATAGCTTCTACAGGACAATTTATTATGCAAAGAAAGAAAGTTACAAATGAGCTTCTCATAATCGATCAACTAAACAATGACCCTCCATGCTCTTTAAATAGAGATCATGGACCAATCGGGTGTTAAGCCATGGATCAAGGTTAGGTTTGATCTAAGAGAAGTTGAGCCGTCGGATCACTCTATGTCGGAAACATATCGTGACCGTCGGATTAAGTATATACAAATGCATACTAATGCATACTAAAGAAACACACTATCCCTAACGGATATATTACACAAGTTGATCTTAACTAACTCCTAAGTGTCTAAATATCCTAACAGGTTGCACATTTGAATCGAACATCTCTGTGTATTCCTTCTCCTTCTCTCTATCATATGCCCTAATCCATTCAATCGGTATCATTATTTCAGGCCTCTGGGTTCTCTCTCGTTTACCATTGAAAGCAAATATTGCTCTTCTATAAGAGTGGTTTTCTGGGAGGAATACCCTAGAGAAGTTGTACACTGATTTTCATAGGTATTTGGACCATGTATCCTTCATAGAAGGTCCACAACATTTACATTCATAATAAACTTTTGTTACAAGACCTGCAATGTTATAGTAAAGAGACCACGTTAGTGTTGAAGATGAATACAATCACACCAAATTAAAAATGCCAAAAATTATTGCTTTGAATATAAACAAATCAAACAACATATTTACTTGAGAAAACTCCTAACCACAGATAATCATGTGTGGTGTACGCACATATGCCATACAATGTAAAAATCCTTTGTGATGGGATGGGTCTTGACACATCATATACATGTATCCATTCCCATAATTCCTTGAATTCATCG
The DNA here is from genome assembly GCA_027924585.1 of Larix kaempferi. NCBI lineage: Eukaryota > Viridiplantae > Streptophyta > Pinopsida > Pinales > Pinaceae > Larix > Larix kaempferi. The sequence continues at coordinate 6,666,330 of BSBM01000510.1, forward strand.
ATCAATGGTGGTAGGTAAACATCCATATTCTTCACTTGTCTTCTACCAGGGACTACAAGAGCCAACATAAGATGTTCATTCTTCACGGACAACCATGGGGGGATATTGTTATTGATCACTACTACAGGACAAATAGTATAGATGTTGTTTGGTTGGGAATATGGGTTGATGCCATCAATGGCTATGCTCAATCGAAGGCTGTGTACTTAATGCTTGAATTTATCAGGCCATGTATCCTCTATATGCTTCATGGCTATTGAATATGTTGGGATTCGCATAACTCCTTCCTCACTTCAGTGTGATGCATGCCATCCCTACAACATAGCTAATTCTTTGCAATGAAAGAGCCTTTGAATCATTGGGATTATAGGCACGTGCCTCAATATCTTATGAGGAGGACCATGTACTTTAGCCTTCTTTTTCGATTCTTTATACATGTCATGCCCACATTTTGGACAGATCCTTTGTCTGCATATTCGCCTCTATATAGAATACAATCATTGGGACACACATGATATGATATGTACTCTACCCCTAACGTTTTCAACATTTGCTTTGCCTCTTCGCAGCTGTCGGGCAAGACACTATCATTTGGAAGTACCTTATCTTTGAATAACCTACAGTTAGTGGGCAATAAAAATGTACAATGTCATTTAAAGTTCATAAAATAGACCATTTTCAAAGATGATTGTGTCACGAGATTCCTCAAAATATAATGTAGTTGATGGTCAGTTACCTCAACATTGCTGAGGAACATGTGTCTGCCATGCCATACTTTGCTTTCAAGTTGTACAGTAACATTGTTGTCCCCAACTGTGTAGACTTTGACCGGCTAGGTCCAAAGTTAGGTGTGGTGGAAACAGATTTAAGGCTTTTGAAGAAGGCTTCAGTGATATGAGTTTCATCCCCTAGCTCATTTTCCTATAATGTATGTAACAACATTGCATCCATGACACTCCTTTGTTGTAATAACTCATCCATACCAACCTATACTTAATTGCCTCCATTGCCAACATGTGAAGAACTATATGCATTCCTAATTGGTGAGGATGGACGTAGTGGAAATTGAATAGGTCATTGATTCAACCATGCTTGGTATGCATCCTCTCCAAGTTGCACTCTTTTTTTAGCCTTCTCTCGATTTGACATTGTACTGGGGTGCAACGAAAGATGGTAGGCAAGTCGCTCATCATCAGAATCATGATTTCAAAAATATTAAACATTACATCGATGATGTTAGTAAGCACAATGCAATTGGTTTGATCTAACATTATAAAAAATAATTATTACAGAAGCATGAGAATCACTTCCAGTAGAAAATGTTAAGCTGCAAACAAATTATAAAGAAAACGTTCAAATTGAGCGATAAATTAACATCAATTCCACATTAAATATAAAAATTTAAAATTGAGCAACACATTTTCAAATTGAGTTTATAAATTAAATTATTAATTTATAAACATAATTTCAAACTGAGCAATACATTAACATGAATCCCATTGAAAATTAACAAATACAATTAATCAATGTTTTTTTGTCTTATGCCCCAAGGGAATGTCTAAAGGTAATCCCAATACAAGGCGTCTATGATGAGCAGTTGGTGTGATCCAGATTTATGTGGGAATGAAATGAAAGACCATATACAGAATCAAATACAGAGATATATTGCAAAGAACACAGCAATATAGTAAACACATATTCTATTAAATAGCGGAAATAGAACATACTGTAGAATACAACAGCTAGAATGGTAGTAGCTATCTCTGAGAAGAGATGTGGCCATTGTGCTCATTCGTGCCAAGATTAATACAAAAGGAGGCCAAAAGGGCCTATTTATCATAAGAATGAGGAAAAGAATCCCAAACATCCAAAAACCTAACCCTAGAAGATGGACCGTCATAAAGTTTGCGGCCCCAAGGTGGTTAGTTGAACAGTCAACTTCCTGAGGTCATAACTTTTGCATACGATCTCCGTTTGGGGCGCTCAGTAGCCCATTGGAAAGGTCTAGCTGAGCAAGATTCCCAAAAAAATGTTATTTAAGGCCTCAAAATGGCTCTGGAAATTTAGGACCCCGAAAACTACTAAAAATAGTAAATTACCGAATTTGCCTGAAAACTGTTTTGAGCCAATTGGAGAAGGTGGGCCGCCACCGATATCCACCTGGATCATGGTGGTCTATGAAATTTATAGTTTATTAAAAACTCGTCACCAGGAGACAAACTACGTATTGCATGTACAACAACAAATATGGACGCTTTCCTTTTCATAAAGAACCCCTGGTCATTGAAGTGTTCCTCAAATGAACAATTTGGAGAAAATAAAGAGCACCTAGAACTATTTATGAACCCTGCAGTGTTCCCATGAGTGCGTGGATGACCATATATATACAATAGTTTCTTCCTGTTGAAGTTTCCATAAACATAACCATTCATGCACATACTATACATGAAAATGTTGTGCCTGTATTTAACAATATTCAAGTAATCAAACCAACAATAGATAGGATTGCGAAATGGCATAAGTGCTATTGGTTGTTTAGGAGGGACGAGTACATGTGAAAGAATAAACAACCCAAGATTTGCAACATCTATATTAGACTTGGTAATCATAAAATGATTACCACAAAAGGAGAATTTGGTTCTAACATCAGGCACAAGTATGTGAAAATCCTCACAGTAGATCTACGAGTTGATGTATACCTCACAAGAAAGATTATGATTAAGCAGGAAGATAGAATAAGAGTGGTCAATGCAGTGTAAATGAGCAACAGAATAATACTACAGTAGAACTCGAATAGAAGCAAAATAACTTCACACACACTAATTCATTAATCACAAATATGAACAATAAATAGTACAATGGTGGAGAGGATTTGAATGCCAAGGTGGGAATTCGAATTAGCCTCTCATAGAGTGATCGTCAGAGCACAACTAGGAGTCCTCATCATCATCTGTGGAGTCATCAATGCACAAGTAACTATCAACCAGATGTCAAACTGAGTCTAATTGAGTGTGGTAGGTGTAACTAGCACATGGAGGCACTAAATGAATGAAGGAGGCTCAGTGGAGGGCGAATGAGGAGCTAACTGGAGTCAAAATGGGTAGTCTAGTCTCACTGGAGGTCTATCGGAGTGACACAGTCAGTTGAGAGTCAGTCTAGCCTTAAATCAAGGAAAGAACTGAATATAACTGAAGTACAACTGAATGGTAGGTGAGAGAGGGCGCATGAGATGCATGTAACTGCATGCAGGGTGCACTAAGCACTAGGAGGGCTAAAACTGATCAGTGAGAAGCTCTCGGGGCTAGCTAACTGAGGGCTAGGTGCTGGGACCGATGATTGGGATGCATGCAATTGCATGCATGCATGCAGAATGCATGCAAGACTGAAAATGCAAATAATGAAAATGCTGGTAGGACTAGGATGGAGTTGTCACCTACCCAAAATTATGAAAATATTATTTTGTTGGAAAAATACTTTATGTTGAATTTTAATTACAAAGTTTTGTAATTATGACCAAGTTTGGTCAAGGATGGATGTAATTACTGATTATTATTATTTAATAAATTAAAGTAGGAGACAAACACCCAAGGGAACTGTTAAATGAGTGTTCACCGATCCACTAGGAGGAATAGAAGCTGTTAGAAGGCATGGGACAAATGGCAACAATTGCACTTCACCACTAGATGTTGGTTATGGGACAACTACCCCTAAAAATGTGGCATTATCCCCCAGGTGGTGGGAGTGAGCAGGCAGCTCATTAAATGACCAGTTAACCACTAAAAGGCCTAGGCATCCTACATAAGGAAAATTCGAATTGAGCAGGCAACTCTTACAATATTTTCTGCAGAAATATTCCTCAAATGCATCAGGTGATCACTAAGAGATTTCTAATAGGGAGGCTATGTGAAAGTGCAACTATAAGTCTGCAAATTATTCTGAGAAGGGAAAACCAGAGGTGCTGGTGCAAGCCCCTTTGACTACTAAGTCTTTAAGATTGGATAACTCTTGTTACTGCAAGTGGAGGTCCTAAGCTTCTAGGTTTCTTCCTCCTGGTGGTTCAGTGAATAGGCTCTAGGGTCCTAAGGAATGTAACTTGGCTGTCTTCAGGAATTGGTTGGGTGGAACAGGCTCCTTGGGCTGTTTGTTTCCCTACAATTAACCAGGTTTTGTTGTTCCTATTTTGTTTACAGTTCAATGTTTCTGTTTAGTAGAATTATCAAACTTTGTTTTGTAAAAGAATTTATTTTATTTTCTGATCTATGTTTTATTCCGAATGATAAAGCTTTGTTAAAGATCTTATTAGATAACCATCTCTATATTTTTCCCCATGCCATTCTCTGCATAGTACTCTCGTATAGAGAGCAAATTAATGATATGTGAGAGATAGGCAGATTGCCATTGATTTGATAAATGATTTTAGTAAGTATTATGTTTAAAATTTTGTCCTATGTTTAAACATAGTAAAACATTTTAGTATAGCATAAATTGCAGTATAGAATTCATGTAAATAATAATTGAAAAAAAAACACAGTATGCTTTTGACAGTTCTATATATTCTCTTGTCTCTATTCATTTAAGATAGCAAGTAAATACAATTAAATTAAACATTTTATGATTTCCAAGTAATAGCAATTTCAAGAATTATAGCAGCTGCAAGAACTAATCACTGTATAGATTTCTTGACTTTATACATACTTTATTTCTTCACTAATTTCCTACTTTGATTTCAAGTATCAAATATCATTACAGTAGTATCAAAACCTAATACACTACAAACCCTAACTCTGTATACACACAACATAATATCTATCTCAAGTCTTCTATGACAAACTATAGACATTATTTCAAAGAATGATAACATTTATAACTTACTAAACCCTAGTCATTGCTTTCTAAAAAGCATACTATATTTTATATATGGTAAGTTTACTATCTAAGATTTATCTAGCAGATAGCCGAAAGCACGATTTCATATCTAAACATTAGCTCACAATCCCTAGCATTAAAACATACACATTATCGAGATTATCATTACAATGATTAAGTCTTGGGTACAAAGCCCAACACAAGCCCGATAGCATTTGGAAGTTACAGGTAGGGTATCCATTGTAAAACGAAACTAGAACATGAAGGCATAACCCTCTCGAAAAAAAATTTCATAGTAAAACTATTTCATCTATTTTCCAAAACAAGATTAACATTGACGAGCACGGATTACAGGCATACATTTCTTTTATACAGTTATGCAAACTTAAAACCCTAGGCCAAAAACAACCCTTGTGGTTCGAAAAAAACGCAACATACATTATTACACATCGTTCTCAACTATCATTCAAAAATATATCGTTTTATTGCAAAGAAACGAACCATAGTTTACAAGTGCAAAAAGAACCCTCGGTTCTTGTTCTTCCATTTAAAATTTTATAATAGAGAATTACATTACGACCTTACAAACAATACACAAAATTACCCTTGACATTTTAACATTAAGCCGAGACCGTGGAAACATGAAACTACACAGGGTTTTACCCTGAACTTAACAACTCACGGTGCAAAGACCAACTCGAAGTCAGTTCCAAAGCTTCAGCAAAAACACTACTGAGCCAAACATTAAATACAAGACCGAGGATCAACCTCTTACAGAATAATATCAAAACAAAGCAAGCTTAAACTTCCTTTCAGCCATCAATGATACAAGTCGAAGATTTCCAACTCTTGGCACACAGAAAAACACATCAAAGGCACCTACGAGGTTTTGCAAGAACCACTGGAGCTTACCAGGAAGTAGTAGTAGCTTTCCTTTTCCAAAAACCGTTGCATAGAAACCTTCCAACGAAGAGGGCACCTTCCAAGTCACAAATTTGATTGGTTAAAATCCTATTAACACTAATAAAATACAAAGTTCACAGTATCACATTTCTTCATTTATTTACTTACCCTTTAGAAGTTTTATTCCAATCATTAACGACGAAACCAGAGGTTGTTTGCAACCCTTATACACGCAGAAAATCTAGAAGACGATACCACCATTTGAAAGAGCCGAAAGACAAACTACAAAACTACTCTCAACAACTGATAGAAAACCACACTTCATATTACTACATCATGGTTCTATGGCACGAAGCCAAGCCTGCAACTATAAAAAAAAACTACCTCTCACAGGTCACAGGGTCGAAACCCCTGGAGGAGAACCTCCTCCAACCCTACATTTTGGCAGCCTGTTGGCCTCAACTCAACGTAACAATGAAAGACCGAGAAACTTGCTTCCACTACATACAACGAGGTTAGGGTTACCCAAATCAACGATCAAGATCTGGTGTGATCAACGAGTAAGAAAGATGCCAACAATGCTACATTGAAAGCCGAGCAACATTGCATTAACATCTCATTAATTACTTCAACCACGAAGTGGCCAACACTACATGCCAAGTGAACATTACCATGTACAGCGTGGAAGAGAGGCGATACAACAACCATGCCAGCTAGAACTCTTAGTTACCTTATCGATCAAAGTTCACATGGTTGAACTATGTGGCTTGACAACCAAGCTTTCCATTTTGGAGTTCGGTCATAACATTTAATACAGGATCGTAACCCTGTCAACCTGTCAATAGCAAATTCAATGCACATCAACTCATTACTCCTTTAACAAGGCTTTGGTGAATTCAAAACATACGTTAACAAAACTTAGGACAAGAGCATAAGTCATAATATGATTCAATCTAATGTTTAAGTCATGGCCTTTAGAAGGTTTATTTGCATCGTATTCATGGTTTGCATATGATAATATCCGACAGTGCTAACGTATAGCTAGGTTTGCACATTATAATCATATCACTGTATAATGAAAACCTTACCATTGTAAAATGTAGTGTAAACTTTATATATCCCCAAGTTTAAACTTAGCCACATAGATATATATTATATTGCTAATTCATGGAAAACTAGATATAGTTAGGATTCTAATTATGTACAAGAATATTAGATACATGTACACTATAGCATGCTTATCAAATCCATAATATTAATATGAATATATAAGTATAGATAATTGGGTAATACACATTCACTACTAAGTCCATTGCATAATCATCATACGTATAGTATATTAGAAATGTTAGCTATGTATTATGAAGTCTAACGACGAATGTAATACTATAAGCATAGTTTAAATAATGACGATATTCATTCTTTTACTAAGTTCATGAGTACCAGCAGTAATCACTATACTTTCCATATCTTAACTATGTATTGAAATGATAAATACATGACATAGAGTAGTCTAAGACTTGTAGACTCCAAGTATGATGATAGTTCGAAGGTGTAATCATTATTGCTTCAAGCTTCACAATAACATACTTAATAGATAGTAGTATCGTTGTTTTAATATTAATGACAATAGTCTTATGACAATGAATGTAGCATCATAACAGAACTTTTGGACGACATGGAATGATAACCTTGAAGAGCTTCGTAAGACAGTATATAAACTAGGATTAGAACCATGTATCCATACCTCCAGTAACTGGTGACGCAAGGAAGTACTTATCATTTTAAGTTTACATTGACGATGAATTGAAAGACACAAGTACTCTTAACTTATGTTGTCTTATAAGATTTCTTACCTGTAGTCTGCACATGGAAACAAGATTCAATGCCTTAGCTAAACGTAGCTAAGTAAACTCCAGGGTGTCTCATAGGACCTCTTCGTCAACATACAAACAAATTGTCAGCACTCCATCAAGATTATCATAACAGTACAAACTGTAACAACATGCAATAATATCCAAGAACTTAAACACATCTGTAAACTATACTATTATTGAACAATCATAAAAGATCTTTCATTCAAGAGATTAACATCCGCTTAAATATGAATTAGCAAATACAATTAAATCATATTTGGTGGAGAAGTATGACGTGTCATCGCTTCTAATTATCTTAGTTAAGAAATCAAGTTAATATATATGTTCCGCATTAATGACTTTGATAAATATTGCTATTATAATTTTTTTTTTTTTTTGGTATTTTCGGGATGTTACAGGAGTATAGGAAGATCCTAAAACCCCCCCTTAATCCATCCCGGGCCCTGGTAACTGAGACCAAAGGTCACCCAATACAATGAATAATAATAACAGTCAATAAACCGAGGAAATGGGGAAAACCTCATGGGAAAAATACCCCCCTCAAAATAGACTGTAAGGCACACACAAAAATAAATGCTCCAAACTCAAGCATGTGTGATGCTTGGTCATATGTCTGGAGGTATCTTCTTCTTGGGAAGAAGTGGTTCATGATCAAAAAGCATGTGCTTGTACTTGCTCCAAAAGTATGAGTATGATCCTTGAACCTGTGATTCGAATCAACTGAGGTAGGATCAAAACCATGAATGTGTAGATAGTCTTTTGTTTTCTCCTTCGAACCATCATGGGTGAGATTATGCTCAAAAGAACCATCAAATGTCAGTGATTGCTTGGAATCCAAATCAGATCCAAGACTTGAATCATGGTTGCTTAAGATCTCCTTTGAACCATTTGAGGTGAGATCTAAACCAGTAAATGCATGAGAAATTATCCCAAGCGAATGGCAATGTCCATCATCTTCAATAACCTTCTAAGAGCATGAAATAATGATCTTACAGTAGTAAATAAGAGGTGATTGATCAAGGAGAGTGAATGCATTAACTCCAATGGCTTATTTGACCTCCGAAACATTCAGTAGATCATGATGCAAACCAACAGACTCTGGTGCAAGAGAGGATTTAGGAACCTCTACAATTTCTAGAGTGTGAGTTGGCACATAATTCGAAATAGAAGGAATTTGGAGCATGCGTGTAGAATCTGCAAGTTCTTCTTCTTTGTGGACAACTTCAATATGAGATATGTTTGATATTTATTCATGATCAGAGAGATCATCAAGGAGGGCGAATGCATCACTGGGATTGCTCTCGAAAGGGTTTGGACCAATCCCTTCATTTTGCTTGCCAAATATTTCATCCAGTTGGGCCCATAGCTCTTTTGGAGATTCAACAGAAGCAATGAAGTGGGGTACCATGCATCGAGACATAGCATACATCATTGTTGCATAGACACTGTCACCTTTATTTAACCAATCATTCTCTTCTTCAAAGGATTCGAACTCTCTTTCAAAACAATAATCAAAGAGATCATGGCTCTTCAAATATGCTATCATTTTTGGTTTCCATTCATCATAGTTGAATGGAGAAAGAGAAGGGATTTCTTCTGAATACATGGAAGCTGTAGAAGACCTACAAAAACAATAGAAAAAGTCTGCAACTGCTACTGCTGCAAAAGTGCAGAAACTGCTGCACTCGAAATCTTGATAATAACCCGCAAAAAACTTTCAGGAATGGAGATAGACAATACTCTCAACATGCTCTGATACCATGTGAAAATCCTCACAGCATATCTAAGAGTTGATGTATACCTCACAAGAAAGATTATGATTAAGCAGGAAGATAGAAGAAGAGTGGTCAATGCAGTGTAAATGAGCAACAAAATAATAATAAGTAGAACTTGGATAGAAGCAAAATAACTTCACACACTAATTCATTCATCACAAATATGAACAATAAATAGTACAATGGTGGATAGGATTCGAATGCCAAGGTGGAAATTCGAATTAGCCTCTCATAGAGTGATCATCAGATCAATAGAGTGTCATCAGAGCACAACTAGGAGTCCTCATCATCATCAGTGGAGTCATCAATGCACAAGTAACTGTCAACCAAATGTCAAACTGAGTCTAACTAAGTGTGGTAGGTGTAAATGGCACATGGAAGCACTAACTGAATGAAGGAGGCTCAGTGGAGGGCGCATGAAGAGCTAACTGGAGTCAGAATGGGTAGTCTAGTCTCACTAGAGGTCTATCGGAGTGATATAGTTAGTTGAGAGTCAGTCTAGCCTTAAATCAAGGAAAGAACTGAAGATAACTGAAGTACAACTGAATGGTAGGTGAGAGAGGGCGCATGAGATGCATGTAACTGCATGCAGGGCGCACTAAGCACTAGGGGGGCTAAAACTAATCAGTGAGAAGCTCCCGAGGCTAGCTAACTGAGGACTAGGTGCTGGGACTGATGACTGGGATGCATGCAGAATGCATGTTGCATGCATAAATGCATGCAAGACTGAAAATGTAAATAAATAAAATGTTGGTAAGACTAGGATGGAGTATAGGAATATCCTAACAAAGTAGAGAAGATGGGCAAGTGCCATTCAAAGCGTGGTTGTAAGAATTTTGATATTCACTTTGAAAATTTAGAGGAAGGGAGAAATCATCACTACCCTCCAACAATTGGATGGACCTCGGTGTGTGCATGGACAGTTTTTCTCTCAACTCATGAAACTTTTTGGATCTTCTAATAGAGATGGGTTGGTTGGCATTCATATCATACTTTGGATCAATGAAACTTTCAGTTGACTAAACATAAGCAGAAGGGTTCGTTAATTTAGGATGAGACATAGTGGTTTTGGCTTCCAACTTTTTAAAGAATGATCATAGGAAAGTGTTCCCGCGTGTCTTTTCTATATCACCTATTGGATTTTTTACTGCAGCAGGGGGTATTAGAAGATCAACATTGGGTAATCTATCATTAGTGTAATGGGTGAGTGTACATGCCAAGGGTTCTCCTTTAACCCTTGACATTTTGAACAACCAAAAATCACTGAGGGTTAATAAAATAGTTCGAGATCACGATGAATTACCGTTAATGAAACATGATGGAAGCTTGAAGATGGCATGTTACAATTGGTGGGGTAAAGCGGTTGCCCATTTTCATCCACGGACTGCTTGCAGTATCTTGCTCCTGAGAAGAGCTTACAACGTTTTGAAACTAGTGGAATGTCTTGTGCATCCAAACTCGAACCTGAATGGGGATCCTACAATAAAGAATAAATCGATATTTAGATTCACATGGATAAGTAACATAAATTCAAATAAGTAGTCAAAATATAAATAAAACTTGAACTTATTGGGATGGAAAGGGAGAACTCATCGAACTTTGAACAAGATGGAATGAGCTGGAATTTGAAGAATTGGCAATTTGATACTACAAATTTTTCTCCCTACATTTGAGCCAAATCAACAATAAATATATGTCTCTGTGGTCCTAAAATATTTTCAGGAATTATATCACAATCTAACTTCCACTATACTTTGGAAACCATTTTGGAAGAATAAGGTGAGTTTAAGCAACATATATATATATATATATATATATATATATATATATATATATATATTATGGAATATTGTAATTGGTGTGGTTAAATACTAAAAGAACATTTGGGATGAATATATAATTTAAGTGGACACATAAAACCAGAGGATTTTCAAATTAAATCGGTACGTTGATTCATATATACACACACCTGTGCGCTATCATAGAGGAAACACACCAGTGCTTAACAATGATAAGCACACCATAAAAGAACCTCCAAAAAATGCCCCTCAGTAGAAAATATCTGCTATAGTTGGTAGCGGATATTTATACATGCATTTTACATAATTTTTCATCATAGTGATTTTTATAAACACAAGGGCACCAGAGCAACATATGTATACGTGCATCGATGCATGAGATTTTTTTAAGTTGTGGGAGGATGACGCTTAACAATGATAAACTCACCGTGAAATAACCTCCGCAAAATCCCCCATAGTAAAAAATATCCTCTACATTTGGTAGTGGATATTTATACATGCATTTTATACCATTTTTCATTCCAATGTGTTTTATAAACAGAAGCGCACATGGGTGTCATAAGTATACGTGCACCGAGGCATTAGATTTTTTTTGGAAAGTTGCGGGAGGTCGGTGCGTTTCATACATTCATGTGCTAATGCGGCTTGGACATGGGCGCATCGAAATGCTGAAAATCAAAATTAAAAAAAAAAATCGCACAAGTTATTTTTTCCCTAAATTGAAAAAATGGCGGCAATTTTAAGTTTGAAAACTAACTCTAAATTGTGTTTAAAAGCAAAAAACCTAAACATTAATTCATTGTTTTGCCAAAAATTTCAGGGGAGAGATTTGGAAGATAGACTTATGTGGAAGGTGTTTGGAGCAACTGGATTATTCTAAGTATCGAAATTTGTTATGTATGGTGAATCAAACAAAACCCCACATAGTAAAAATTTCAAGTATGTAAAAATCACTGTAGATCTTATTATGTTATTTGGAATTTAACTAGATTTAAAAAAAAACCTTCATACTCACCTTCAATGTTGCAACCCTTATTTTCTCGTTGCTTTCTTTTCGTTTTAGGTGGCTGCAAAATTTTACATTATGGTTTAAATCCCTCTATTATTATACATAATTCGATTTCACTTTTTAGGGATTTTAGATTTGTTGAGCTTGTGAATATATATAGAAAGTGTAGGGTGAGAAGGGGCCATTTTTTGGATCGCATATGTAACCATGTCGGCCATGTAAAGCTTTTTTTGTTTTTAATTTTTCTATAAAAAATGAATGCATCAAAATTGATGTGTTTGTATTACAGGAACACATCAGTGCACGTTTCTATAGAGTGCACCGGTAATGACATGCGGCATGCAATGTTTTCTCATTTTTCATTTCTCAGTTCTCAGTTATTGGTGCATTTATACAAATTTAGCCCAATAATGGAAGGAATGCACTTTTTTTTCCATAAAACGGTAAATAATTTTCATTTGTTCGCGGTGCACCTATGTTGGTGTAATGCACCAATGTGTCTATGTATATAAATGCATTGGTGCGTTGTATTTGACAGAGCACACCGATATCAGACTTGTTTTATATTTTGAAGGTCTGTAATTTATTTGTATAATATATTGATAGCTTTTGTATTTAATGGTCCAGGCTATTTATTGATAGAAAATGCATGGTATGAGTTCAATGAACAACAACTTTAGTCAACATGACGGAAGCACATCCAGAATAACAAATAAGGCAAGTGGTTTTAATTAATTTCTATATTTAAATTAATTTATTTGAATTATTTATAAATTTCACTAATATGTATTAGTTAATGTGTGACATGCAGAGCCAAAAAAAGAGGAAGCTCGATAAGTTTCTTACCAATCTAGGTCCAAAAGAGCATAAAACATTGATGGAAAAGTTTCAGAGAGATGAATCAGGTGAATAAAAGAGAAGTCAATATGAATTATTTCTTCAAATTGTAGTAATAATATACTTAAGAATATTCATTAGTAATATGTTTCAAATAATCTAATTCACATATGTTGAATGTTATGTAGGGACTGACAACAATAGAAGTCAATGTCATCATAAGAAAAAAAAATATTATGGACAATGCAAATGATGATCAATTGGTCCTTAGCTCATCTGGAATGGTGTTGGAAGTTAATTGAAGGGGAAAATAATTTTATAATACTATGAGGGACATAGTGGAAAGAACGTATAGACATAGTTTTCACTTACAATACATAAACCAATCAAATGATTCGAAAAATCAGGTCATATGTAAACTACAAGAAGTGTTCCCAAAGCAATGGTCAATGAGACCTGTCAGACTTGCAATAGCAAAAACATACAACAACAAAAAAGAATCATTCAAAAGGTAATATTCCTAAACATGTTTATGTAGAATATGTATCTATGACTACTGTAAAGTGTCGTTCCTTCAATAATTTTAATTCTGCTATATTTATTTTTCATATCAACAAAAAAATTGTTTAATGTGATTTTACATTTCCAGGAAGATTATGAAAATCCCCAAGGATGCACGACGTGATATGTGAAATGTGCTTGTAGGGATGGCCAAGAAAGTGTACAAGGAGATGGTCAAGGAAATGGACATAATTGCATTGCAGGAGGAGCCATCTCAACAACAACGTGCTTCCAATGTATGAAATTGATGGTTTTTAGAATTATGTACATCTCATTAATTAATTCAACATTAAATATTAGTTTTCAATTCTTTTGTTACAGAAAAGAAATTAAAATGGAACCCAATCAGCACACAAGACTGGACAACAAGGAAAAAAGGGGTTGATAGCAAAGTTTGTGAGTATTTGTGATTTCCTTATAAGAAATGAAGATTTTGTAGTGGTTGTGATTTGTATATTTAAATTTTTTTGTTTCCACTAACAATCCTTGGATGTTTTGAAACATGTGTTAACATGCAAAGAGGGTCCATCAGAATAATTTATTGACACTGGGTTAGCAAGGGTTGTGAGTATATGTTGGCGCATCAAAAATTAATTGTGGAATTTGTAAGTTATATCTATGTTGTTTTACTTCTCTCATCTTATAATTTATAGAACAACAAAAATCATTTATATTAAATCTATGATTTATGACAAGGTATAAAACTTGTAGGAAACAAAGTATGGAGTGGAGACAACAACAGACTTGTTGATAGAAGGCATGAGATTTGGTTTGAAAGAATGTGTATCATTCATGACTCAAATCTTTCTATGGTACGTCGCTTTTCATTTTTTTTTCCTTGAAAAAAAAGCATAGTTTAATTTCAATCTTTCGAGTACAAAATTACATTGATCAACTTCACTCCTTGAGAGTGTCTTTGCTGTCATTGAAAAAAAACTGATATAGCCCTGATACATCCTCCATACATAAGTGGAAAGGATCCATAGGTTTCAAAAAAAAAAATTCTAGATATATGCCAACATAGACTCTATGTCCAGAAATGTTTAAAAAGAGCTAGTAATTATAAACAGATATGCCAAGTCCTTTGTAGAGCCACAAGCCAAGCCAAAATAAGAAAAAATAACACATAGACATATGTAATATCACCATCAGATCCTGTCATGACTAAACATCATCAGCCTCATAAAGTCGACCCACATGAACCAAGCCACACAACATCAATGGTGCAGCGAGCCTTCAGTCTATAAAGGGCCTATGTTAGAATTCCCTGACCACCCCATCAGAAAATTATTTAATCTTCTAGATCCCTATCCCCAGCAACAACCACTCTTTCAATGCCCTTTCTGCTTCTGCGTGATTCTCCCTGTACACATGCCTGCAGATAAAGTTGTCAAAAGTATAAGTGGCATTCCGAATATACGCCAGGATTTTTGAGAGTCTACGGTTGTGACAAAGATGAGTTCCAGAAACCCAATGAATCACATTCAGGGAGTCACCAAAAATAGTAATATTTCGAATCCCTTTCTCAAGTGCGAAGATGACAAGGTATCTAAGACTTAAGATTTCTGCCCAATTGTTGCTCCCAGCCCCAAAACCCAGCGACATTTCATAGTAATGATCAGATGAAAGAAATAGAAGAGCCCCTCCGTCACAAATATTATTCTGGCAAGCACCATTGAAAAAACCCCATGGCTGAGAGCGATCAATATCCACAGGATGTACAGTCCTAACATTAGCAGGTTGAGTAATATGTTTGCAGGATAAGAAGAGCCCGCAACTATAAATAGTCGAATGTGCAGATAATAATTCATTCTCCAAAAACACACGCTTGTTCCTGGCAATCCATACCCCCCAAACTACCAATAAAGGAAGCACCTTGTAGTCCTTATATATGGGATTTTGAAACCACACCAACCAGGCTTCATTCAGCGTTTCACCAACCCACTGAAAATGGACCTTCAAAATCCTGGAAACAATATCCCAAACTGCAGAGATGTAAGGGCAATATAGAAAAAGATGTCCATCAGTCTCCTCATCCTGACAACAAAGTATACACCAACCCGATCCCTGTTTATTTCTCCTCTGTAGAAAATCCCAAGTCGGTACCCGGTTCTTAAGGATACAACACATGAAGAGTCGTGTCTTATGAGGACTATGCAGTTTCCATAATGACCTCCACCACCATTACGGTTCCCTCGGCATCAAATCAGCACTGATTCGGAGATAACCTCCTTTAGGAGTGTAATTTCCTGAGGGATCTCCATCCCAACACAGTTCATCCTCCTGATCCCCCAGATAAATATGATCCCTACTAAGTGCCCGAAGGTAAATACCCAGCTCTTGCTCCTCAACACCCCAATACCGAAGTAGTTTGTCGAACGCCATGTAGGACTCCCCATCAGTAAAACCTCTAGATCCGCAACTTGATGTAAAAAATAATGGCCCCTCTATCCTAAGGCCTCAATAATCCCCTCTGTCATTCAGTGTTGAAGTTCGCACCCTACCCACGGATCCCGCCCAATCCGAACCTTATGTCTGTTTCCAACATCCTAGACCAGGTTTTGTTCAATAACATTAAAAGATTTAATAACCGCCTTCCAAATGGCAGTACCAACCGAATGAGTTTTCAAAATATTCCGGATCCAACTTTCTAAGGAAGCAGGAGCAATGTACTTGAGAAACATGACCTGAGCTCAAAACCCTCTAGATTTGATCAACCTCCAACCACACTTAGCGGCCAGTGCTTTAGAAAAAGAAAATATATTCTTTAACCCCCAACCTCCCAAATCTTTGGGGACTACAATCTGATCCCACTTAACCCAGGGGACGACAAAGGCGTCCTCCTTACCACTCCACAGAAAATGAAAACAAAGTATACTCGCACGATCCAGAATACCACGAGGAATCCATGCCAAGGACATCCAATATACCGGGATAGCCTCCAAGACAGATTTAACCAGAACCATTCTTCTAGCTATGGATAACCATTTATAACTCCAGCTTCTCAATCTATTCTCCAACTTCTCAATCAACCACACCCAATCCTGCTTCTTGTAGTCATTTGGTTTCAGATTAAAACCTAGGTATTTAAGTCCATCCTTAAGAGTAAGAAGAGTAAAGGAAAAATGCTCAGAATACAATAGCAACTCCTCCTCAAAGAGAAGGTAAGTAGACAGGGTGGAATTGCCTGCATTAATTTCCATCTCGGTAGCTTGAGAGAAGAGGTCCAAAATCTCCTTCAAATTGTTCCCATCCCTACGGGATCCCGAGTAGAAGATGAGAATGTCATCCAAAAAAAGAAGGTGGGTAATGTATAAATATGGAGCCACCTGAATGCCACCAAAATGACCCTCCCTCCTAGCTTCTTTGATAGCATGACTCAGACTTTCAGCCACAAGCAAAAATAACAATGGAGACAAAGGACAACCCTGCCACAGACCCCAAATTGAATGGAAAAAGGGGGTAGCAACACCATTAATGAGGACCAAAAAGGAAACCGTGGTAATGCAGCTCATAACCCATCTTATGAAACCAATGTCAAAACCCAGATGTGTAAGCAGAAGATGGAGATATAACCAGCTCACTTTATCATACGCTTTCGATAGATCAATTTTTAGAACCGTCCCCTTCAGCTTCTTAGTTTTAATACTGTGCATCCCCTCCTGTGCAATCCCAATGGTTTCATGAATTTGGCGACCTTCAAGAAACCCAAATTGTTCCTCTGAAACATGAGTAGAGAGTATGGACTTTACTCTCCGAGCAATGACTTTAGTGACAATCTTGTAAACACAATTACACAGGGAAATAAGCCGGAATTCATTGAGAGAAGAAGGTGTGTCCACCTTAGGAATTAAGGCAATTAAAGTCAAGTTGATGCTTGCTAGAATCCTGCCTTCCCTTCAAGTATCTTCAACCAAGCGAAGAAGGTCTTCACCAACAAAATCAAAAAGACCACGGAAAAATTCTATGGTCCAACCATCCGGCCCAGGGATTTTGTCCTTTTGAAAACTACTCAGTACCTCTTTTAATTCCTCAGCCGTAATAATGTCCATCATCATCTTATTGTTCTCCTCTTCCACGAAACGTGGGAATAGCTGAGCCACCCTAATGACTTCTTCAATATTAACCCTGTCACTGGCCTTGAAGAGGTCTTGAAAATGTTGAACCCCTACTCGTGCCATACCGTCAAAAGTAGAATGAGAAGTTCCCAACTGATCCTCAAGACTCCAAATAGTATTAACAGACCTTCTCCCTTTAGCATAGGCCTGGAAAAATTTGGTGTTCTCGTCCCCACTCTCCAACCAAATGGCCCTACTCTTCAGTCGCCATGTCTCCTCTTTATCCAGAAGGATCTGATTCCCATGGCCTTCCAGTCGAACATAAGAATCCTTCTACACCTAGGAAGTAAAGCCACCCTCAGAACTCAAAGCAATGGATGCAATTTCCTCTTCGATCATCTTAAGTTCACGATCTTCCTTTTTTCTTTTCTCAACCACCCATTGTTTGATAGGACCCTTGAGATTCTTGATATTCTCAGCAAAATGAAAAGCAGCCGAGAGAAGGTTACCAGGTTGATACGGAATCCACAGGGTTTGAATTAAATCTATAAAAGTTGGGTCCTTCAACCAAATCTTATTAAATTTCAAAGGAGCAAGAGGCTTGATAAGACCATTCATAATATCAAGGAAAATTGGTTCATGATCAGAGCATCCCACAGAACCAATCCATTGCTGAATGTGAAAACAAGATTCCACCAACTGCTCCGCTAGCAAAAATCTATCCAGACGTTTTGCAACCCGTTCCTCACCCACCCTCTTGTTCCTCCGGGATGGTTTAAGAACGATGGGTTCAAAATCAACCCAATTTCCTTCAATCAGTTACCTAATAAAGAATTCTGTAAGAGTGTCCACCTGTGCATGTGGACCCCAAACCTTGGCCTGTACTAGAGAGAAATTAAGATCCCCTCCCAAGATCACTGAATCACCCCTAAGAACCCCTTTAGACAATAATGACTCCTAGAAGGGGATCCTATTACAATAAGGACCATAAATGTTAACCATAGTAAATTCTCTTTCAAAATCCAACGATCGGAAGGTCATACCCAAAACAGATTCCAGTCCCCATAAATTGGAGACCTTGACATGAGCTTCCCGCCATCCCACAGCTAGACCACCAGAACGCTCCCTAGCATATGAGGCCTCAAAACACCATCCTGGGAACCAAGACTTCAACTTCCCCGAAACCTCTAAACCCCCAACCATAGTTTCCTGTAACAATAAAATATTCGGATGCTCAACCTCCAGCACCCGATGTAATGTTGATCTTTTGGAGGGACCAGCAAGACCCCGATAGTTGTAGGACATAATTTTCATTGATACCCCTCTTTCTGGGCATTCACTGCTCTAAGTGCCCGTTCTATGGAAATTTGTCTCCCTTCCAGGAGGTCCGAGCATGCTTTGAACTTAGCTTTCGACCTCTGCCCTTGGCCACACAAGGATTTTCCTTCCCAAGACTCCCGGCAGAAAGCTTGGTCATGGAACGCAGAAAATAACCCGACTCTGATGAACCTGAAGGGGAATGTGGCAGATCCACTTCAGAGAGAGAAACAGGAGGGTCTACATGGAAGGTAACAGGGTTAGCTTCCAGAAGAAGGGGGTCGAGAGAAATATTCACCATAGAGGCACAGGTAGATACAGAGTTGGGGAACAACTGCTGGGAGGAAATGAGTAAGTTCTTGAGACCAACCACCCAATCAAGATCAGGAAAAGTTAATTCTTAAAAAAGAAATTAATGGAAGGAGAAGAGTAGGGAGAGGGAGTAGTACCCGAAGCCAAATCCACCGACCGCAAGAGTGTATTCTGTAATCCACCTTCAGCCCCATCTAGAATAGTTGAAGAAATGTCATCATCCTTATAAAAAAAAGAGGTTGTATCCGGAACATCAGCATCCACACCCATAGGGACATCATCCCCCGTAGGCAGGATAGTAGATCCTGAAGGAACCTGTTCATCCCTACCTAGATTAGAGGCCTCAAGATCCATGCAATAGTCATCCTTCAAATTCCTTTGTTGCAGAGGAGTGCCATTCCTGGTGCGCAAAGGAATATGACAATCAATAGCAGGATGGCCATATTTGTGACAACGATGGCACCGAAACGACACATTCTCATAATCAAGGGTTTGTGGAAAAATATAGGGACCCCAACGGAGATCCATGCCGTCAACCAGTCCATCCCTTACATTGATGTTTACCAAGATTCGTGCAACCTTCTATACCGAAGTAGTAACAAAAGAGAAATCAACATCCAATTATGACCCCAGCAGGTTACCAATCTTGCGGAAGTGTTCCTCAGCCCAGTAGTGTAGTGGAAGTCCTGGCAGATGAAACCACAACGGAATGGTATCCAAGTGTTCACGACTAGCATCAAAAAGAGGGTTCTAAGGTTTGAGCAGCAAAGGAACATTCACCAGACTCCAATTCATACCGAGTAGCCACGGAGCGTGTGCTTCATAGGTATAGTGGAAGGCAAACCAACCCCCTGAGAGGGCCACCACCCTCGGGACATATCCACAGTGACCCAACCAAGTTTGAGAAGTCCAATGGATGACAGTCTTGAGTGCCACCGTTCGTCCATAAACCCTACCAACCAAAATGCTCTTAACCATCATTAAAATATGTTGAAAACCGATATCCTCCCCCAAAGAGTAGTTAGGAGCCTTACCAGTGTTCTTCAACCACTTCCTTCTCACCTTTACCCGCGAGCAGGCCTCCCCGCCATCCACAGCCCCACCCCACGGAGCAGAAGTACCATGAGTTCTTCCAACCGACCGACTGGGAAACCCTCTCTATTCAGCATAACCCATAAAACCAGCTAAGAAACCCTTCGTCGACGAAGTAACAGAGTCCTTAATAACATTAACCACCGACACCGGAACTTCACCATCCACACATAGGCTAGACGCAGAAAGTCCCGCAGTCAATCCACCAACAGAGTTCAAAAAATACAGTATGATACTAAAGTTGGAAGGTGAACCAACAGGCGAAAAAATGGGAATATTAGTGCCTAGAAAACCCCAAATGTTTAAACCTCAGTCTTCCTCCGTCAAAACCCCGTCCAGGACAGACAAAAACTGAACAGCCGCTGACTTGCCCAGCGAAGAAGGTGTGACAAAACCCTCCACAACATCATAACCATGGTTGAAGGCAAAGTCCGAGGGCAAGGACGGAACACCGCCACACCCACTAAGGAACCCGACACCATCCACATCCCAAGGACCGCTAGGTGGCGAGGCCCAGATATCCCCATGCGCCAGATAATCACTACTATAGTCGATAGCATCTTCCATCTCCAAACTAGGTTAAACAAAAGAAACCACAAGAAATATGTGAGGGAAAGGGTAATAGTAAACAGGTTTTACAAAAAATATTTACTAGCCATGTAAAAGATAAATCCACCAATGCCGTAATCCTGACAATGTAGAATATACACTTAGTACAATTTATTTTTATGTTTGTAAATGGAAGTTGAAGAAGAGGAAAACAATCGACCCAATCAACAAAACATTCAACCAAATAACCCAATTGATGCAAGTGGCTCGAGCACCAATAATAGTTCCAGCGAAGAATGATGATCCATATTTAATTTTGATGTTAATGCAAGCTATTGTAGCTTGCTGTATAGTTTGAAATAATTTTCTGTGAAAATCAGACATTTTGAATAATAATGTACTGGAAATAGTGTCCGAATTGAAAAACAACGAGATACCAATAAGTATAACAATTACATGCATGTTGACATTTTGATTATTGTTATCTCTATGTTGTTATATTTTGTATGACAAAGGCACACTTATTGGTATATAATAAAATACATTTTTTTATTCTATTGTATTCTTCAATGTTATCATAAAATGTTACATGTGAAACGATACATTGATAATTAAATGCATGAATGATTAAATATTACAATAGATGCTTGCATTTATGATATAAGAAATTAATCCAAACAAACACAATAATTAAAACTGAAATGAATAGTACTATAAAAAAATATTTCAATTTCAGATAAATAATGGAATTAAAAAAATAAAACATATAATATATATATTTGACTGCAATGCCAGTAGCCATTGTTCAAAGTATCACATGTGGTGCTTTTTATAATTGATCTCGTTCTAGTGCGCCTACCCGAACACTAATAAAACTAAAAAATGCAATCATTAAATTTGAAATGAATAGTACTATAAAAATATCTTTCAATTTTAGATGAATAATGGAATAAAAAAATAAAAATATAATATATATACTTGAATGCAATGTTAGTAACCATTGTTCAAACAATCATATGTGGTGATTTTGGTAATCGAAGACGCATCAGTGTGTCTACATGAACACTTCACACCGGTGTGTTTATGTAAATTAAAAGCACTGTTAAATATTAAAATAAACATTCCCATGTTCCAAATAGCTTCTTCAATGCCTTTTCATAAGTGTTTCACACTGGTGCATGCCAATGGGTTATATGCACCGAGAACTATGAAAGGTTAGGCGCACTAGTGCTCCTTTTGTGTATAAGCGCCCCGGTGCATCCTATTTGTGTAAAGGCACCAGGTGATTTTGATAGTTTGTAAGCATCAGTGCATTTTAGAATGAAATGCACCAGTGAGCTTAGGTAAATGCATAACACTGATAAAGTTTAAAAATATTAAAAAAAGCCGGTGTGAATGATGTAACATATCGCATCGATGCGTTTATAATGTACGCAAGCACCGGTGCGTATAATTTATACTCAAGCACCGTTGATGAGAGATAATTTTGGTTATTTACGGTGCTCGTTCTGTTTGAATGCACTGGTGCATATTATTTACATTGTACCATATCGGTGGGTTTTTTTATGCATTGGTGCACATAATTTAAGTGAAGCACGTCGATTTAAAAACATTTTCTAAAACATCTAGCCGTTGAGTTTTTTTTAGTTATAAAATGTATCTGTAATAACCTCTGTTAAAACATCTTCTATCATTGGCTAAGGTTGTAGCGAAGGTTTTTTTGACATTTTTTTCCAATCTTGTAACACTAAAACCCTCTGCTATGACCTCCACTACAAGCTCTTTTCCTTGTAGTGATTATTTCCTTTATATTTGCATTCTATATAAAAGCACAATGCAAAATCCTCATTTTTTGTCAGTTTTTTCCCCATAGTGGGTTTTCCCAAGGTATATATTGTGTTATTGTATGGATTGTGTATTTCTTTGCTCTAGTAATTCTTGTTTTAGTTCCAGTTTATTTAGCATTCAATGGAAATAAGCTAATAAAAAGAACTAAGTTGTAATATTTGTTATGAGGAACTATTCCAGTGGAATATCCATGGAAGTTTACGGATCATACTAGTATCAGAGCAGTTTTCTTTGGGATTTCGTGGGAAATTGTAGGATCCATTAGTTGGTGAAGAAAAATTATTAAAATCCTACCCATGGAGGACAATTCTAGTGCAGAAGCAGTGGACAATTATGAGCGGCGATTTACAAAGCTGGAAATACAAGTCATCCATATCTCACGCAACATGTCAATCCTCATGGAGGCTCTGGAGATATAGTTTGGACCTTTTGGTGGTTTTGGAGGTTCTAACTTAGAGATCGATTCAGAGGGGAAATCAGAAGATAAAGACAATCCAGAGAAGGAGCTAAGGAAAGAGCCCGAGAAAGAGTAGTTGAGTTCTAGTACTAATATCCCTTCCTAGTCTTTATTCAAGATGGAAGTCAAAGTTGATATCAAGTTGTACTAAGGTGATATTGATGCTTTAAAGTTGAAGCAATTGTTGCAACAATTAGAGGTCTATTTTAGTATCCACAACATAGATTAGGAGAAACATATTTCATTTTCCTATCTAAAATTAGAGGGACATGCATTAACTTGGTGGGACAACCACACAAAAGCACTTAGGTTGGAGGGATATCCACTAGTAACTAAGTGGGAATATTTCAAAACCCTCATTAAGTCCTAGTTCTACCCTATCGGGTATGTATACGACCACTGGATGCATTGGCATTACTTCAGGAAAAGACAAGGGCAGAGAGTGCAAGAGAACAACACTAAATTCAGGTAGATGGTTATCATGCTAAGTATCTCACTCAAGAATCCAGATATACTCCCCAAATATCTAGGGGGTCTACACAATCATTTATAGAAGCAAGTGATGGTCTTCAAGCCCATGGAAATTTATGAATCATGTGTGCAAGTAGAGTACCTGGAAAATATAGGCCACAAGAAAGGACCGTTGAGCAATTCTAAAAATAAAGAGAACCAAGATGCTTCCAAGGAGGGGAAGAAGAAGTGGAAGGGAAAATATAAGAAGACTACTACCACGACACACCAATGCAAGGATCTAAAAAACCACTATAACCATTGTAACATTGATGATCACACTAAAGAGAAGTGTTGGAAGCTACATCCAACGCTGAACCCTAACAACCACAAGAATGATGCTAAGAAGAAGAACCTTCTATCCATGAATTCAAGCAAAGAGGTAGAGAGCAACTCATATGTGGATGAGAATGTTTTATGCACTTCAATGTAGAAGGAGGTGAATCTAAGCAGCCTTCATCACAAGGAAGAGAAGGATATGATGAAACTCTTCCATATCAAGATCTAGATCAATAATACCAAGGTTGATTCTCTATTCAATTGTGGTTCACAAGCCAATATTATAGCAGAAATAAGGATGGGTAAATAAGGATACAAAACTTAAGGTCATAAAAATAGTACAAGATTAAATTTGTCATAAGTGCATATTATATTGATTAAGTGAAGATAGATGTGGTACCGCTTGATGTTTGTGGTGTAATGTTTGGAAAACTCTACATGTAGGAAAAATTTTAAGGACCCATAATTTTTTTAAGTATAGAAACCTTGGAGAATCTTATTGATTCTTAAATTTCCAATCATAAAATGTTTAGCGATATTTTTGTAAAATAATTAAATTTTCTAAGGATTTTATATAGTTTTTGGACAATTTTGGCAATATTTAGTGTAAAATATTTTTATCCTATGGAATTGGGCAAATTAATATAGAAAAAAATGGATATTGGTGATATTATATTTGGAAAAAAGGTCAAAAATTAACCCATGCGCTAAATTTTGTCCCTAAAAATTTCCCTACCTACATGTATCAAAGGGATGCAATCTTCATGAGAAGAGCAAACCAATATCGCTTGATTAAGGATGGGAAATATTTTATCATCCACATGCACAAAGGTAAAACGAATATATCACTGGTAAGTGCCAACCAAGCAAAAACTTTGATTAGTTCAATTCAAAAGTTTGTGTTTCTTTTCTTAAGACAGAATCAACAAAACGATGAATTGGAAAAGGTAAAGACCTTTCTGGAGGGATATACCGAAGAGTAGAAACACCAATTGGATAAAATTTTGTAGGCATACAAAGATGTGTTCCAAGATTCTAGGGGGTTATATCCTAAGAGGGAATTGGAGCAAAAGATACAACTATTTCCAAATTCTCCATTTTCGAACATTAATTTGTATAGATAGTCTGTTATGGAAGCAGAAGAAGTGAAGAAGCAATTGCAACAACTGTTGGAGGAGGGATTATCCTACCAAGCACCTCACCTTGTGGGTCACCTATTACCATAGTACCCAATAAGGATTAAACTTGAAGGATGTGTATTGATTGTAGAGCTCTAAATAAGTAACCCTCAAGAATTGATAGCCTCTGCCCAAGATCGATGATTTTCTAGGTCAGTTGTAGCATGCCAAGTAATTCACTAAGTTGGATCTAAAATCAGGACACCACCATGTGAGAGCGAAGAAGGAAGACACTTGGAAGACCACCTTCAAGACTAGACAAGGTCTATATGAAATGAATGGTTAGTAATATCATTTGGTTTGTGTAATGCACCAGCTACATTTATGTGTTTGATGAATTATGTATTGCGTCCTTTCTTATATTCATTTGCAATAGTATATTTGGATGATATATTGGTTTATAGTGCTACATGGAAATAACATATCTCACATCTCAAGCAAGTGTTGGAAACCTTTAAAAAACATCAACTAGTGGCAAGCATTAAGAAATGTGAATTTTCTCAAGAGTCTTTGGTGTGTTTGGGGTATGTGGTTGGTGGAGGAGAACTTATGATTGATCCCATGAAGATGCAGGCGATCACCAAGTGGCTAACGCAGACAAATGTCACTGAAGTTAGGATGCAGGGAAACACAATACCTTCAGAATTTCATAGCTTCCTTTTTTGTTGTGGCTGCACCTCTATGTTCCATAAGAACCAACAACAAGTGGTTCCAGTGGGAAAGGAATTAGAAGAAATCAATAAAGACCTCAAGCAAAATATCAATCAGGCACCACTTCTCACCTTGCCTAATTTGCAAATGCCTTTCGAATTGGATACATATGCAAGTGGGTATGTTATGGGAATGGTTTTAATGCAAGGAGGGAGGCCAATATGCTATCACTCTAAAATGTTTAACGACAGCGTCCTGAACTGCCCTACACGTGATAAGGAAATATATGCCTTGGTTCAAGCTATTAAGAAGTGGAAGCACTATCTGATGGGAATGGAGACCATCATTCACACTAATCACTAGCTGGTGATGTATTTGTAGGCCTAGAGTAAGCTATAACAAACATGACACTACAAATGGATGAGATTCCTACAACAATTACATCTAATAATTAATTATAAGAATGGCAGTGCAAACAAGTTGTTAGACATGCTCTAAAGGCCACTACAACCAAGATCACCACTTTGGTTACTCTTATGCATATGGAGCCTTTCGTCCATGATGCATACAAGAGGAACACACAAAATATGAGGACATCAAGGAGGTATTTCAGCAACTACAAGGCCGATTCCATGTAGAAGAAGGTGACAACAAGGTTGACTTTCATCTCCAGGATGGGTTATTCTACAATTTGGACAAGCTATATGTCCCTAAAGGTGAGACATTGCAACTCCTAAGAGAGGATCACACCTCCAAAGTTACAAAACATTTTGGTATTGGGAAGACAATTGCCAACTTGCAAAAGGTATGTTTATTGGCATAGAATGCAAGAAGATGTAACTCGGTGTATCAGAGGATGCATACTTTGTTGTACAAGCAAGCCGAATAATAGGAGGTAGGGTCTAAACCATTCCTTACCTATTCCTACAAGACCATGGGAGAGTATCTCCATGGTTTTTGTGCGTGGTATTCCAACCACTAGGAAGGGACATGACTATTTATTTGTTGTATTTGATAGATTCAACAAGATGTGCATTCTTATTCCTTGTAAAAAGACCATCAAAGGACAAGAAGCAACAAACATGTTCTTTGAATAGGTTTGAGTGCACTTTTGGATACCAAGAAGCATCATCTCAGATAGGGATATTAGATTTCTTAGTACATTTTGGACTACACTTTGGGAAAATATGGACACTAAGTTGAAAAGATCTAAAACATTCTATCCATAGACATATGGATAGACAAAAGTAGTCAACGTGACTTTGGTGCAACTTTTGAGGGGTTACAAGCAAAAGCATCCAAATACTTGGGATGAAAATCTTTTCTACATCCAACACTCTTATAATAGAGCAATCCACACATCCATTGGAAAGTCCCCTTTTGAAACTTATTTTGGGTATCTGCCACCTTCACTTCTATATGTTGTTTATGGACAATAAGCAGGAGTGAGGGAAGACAACCCCAGTGAAGCATTAAGAGCTAAAAAATTCATTGATAAAATCAGGAAAATCCATTTACAAGTACAGGAGGAACTGAATAGGTCACAAGAAAAGCACAAGGCAATACATGATGTTATAAACATAATAATAGATATAAATAATACTATTACTAATAATAAAATAATTATTAATGAAGTGACATGTGACCTAGGTCATGACTATTCAAACCAGTGTGATTGTTCAATGTATATATAACCATCATGGAGGTCATTGTACAATTATCATTTACTAATTATAACATATATTTTTTTTCCAAGGAAAAATGCATAATTTCATTAAGAAATAATCAAATTACATATTGCAAAAAGGCTTCTACGAGCCCTTTCCAGTAAACAGCTTTTCAACTTCATAGAAAATAGACCTAAATCTAAACCCTAGATCGAGCAGCCAAGAATGGCTCATGTACAATGAAGAACTAACTCATTAGGAGCTGAAGAAACAATAAATAAAGAAAGCCAAATGTGATGTCGACAGATGCATAAACATAAAACAGAAACCAGAATGCATCAGAAGGTTTGCAAAGCCACCAACATCTGAATACTGAAACCACCGTCAACCAAGTAGTCACAGTGCCACCAAAAATGGTTCACACCACACCGAGAAACCTCCAGCCATTGTCGTCCTTGACAATGAGCTGTCGCCGCTGCCAAAAGGAAACAGAAGTCCACATCTAAGCGGATCTCCACCGTCATCTGGCTACTGCCAATGCCCCTATCGTGGACGCACTTCCTTGCAGCACTCATCAGCTCAGAATCCATCACTGTCGCCACTGGTAAGAAGGAGGATCCCGCTGCGCAATGGGTCGCTGCACGAAGGCTCCACCACCACTCCGCTTGTAGAGATTCGTCCATATCCTCCTCCAATCGGTCATACTAGATCACAGTTCAGGGAGAAAGGGGGGTGGCGGCCATGGAAGGATCCATGGCTGTCGGGTTATGCTTGAATGACTCTCAAACCCTAGTGCAGAGCCGCGCCTGATCACCACTCGGATTATTTATGACATATATATATATATATATATCTCCAATTATGGATTTGTTTTTCTGACATTGGTATTAGAGCAAGTGTTCAGACATGGATACCAGGTTCGTGCATTCGAGTGTCACCATTTTGTTGTTGTTGTTCCACTACCTCTTCCGCCCCCCTTGTTTCCCACCTTCCCTCACTACATCCCTCTCCCCTAGGTTGTTAAATCCTCTCCACTCCTCCCACACCTTCTATCTCTCCATGCCCCACTACTATCTCTCCTGTTTCTACTTCATCCTTTCTGGTGTTCTGTCTACTCCTCGCACTCCAATTGACTCCATGTATTCCCTTCTTGCTCCACCAAAAAATTCCCTATCTCTTTCGTTGCTAATTCATCCTCCCTCACATTCTGCCTACTCCCCACACTCCAATCCACTTCGCTTACTTGTTTCCTGCTCCACCATTATGTTCCTATGCATTGCGCCCACTCTCTCCTCCATGTTGCACAAACTCTACTCTTCCTCCATGTTTCACCCACTCTCTCATTTTCTTGCATCATCCTCCACTAAAAATTTCTCCTTGGGCCTACTCATGTGCCTCCTTCCCACAAATTTCCTCTTCCACTTGTTTTGTTTCTCTCATCCTCTGTTGCCTTCCCCCTCCCCCACTCCAACTCCTTTACACCTTATTCTCCCTCCTTTCCTCTGCACCCTCCACAAGAACATGTTCCTCCCTCGTAGCCCTCCTCCCTCTGCACCACATTCCTCCATCCCCCATTTAACTAAAATATTATTATTATTTAAAAAAATCATTCTCTTATAGAGTATAATTTCATGATTCTAGTGGGCCAAATATCATTCAATTTGACCACCTTAGTCACCCTAGATCTTATTTCTAAACTCTAAGGGTCCTAAACTACCTTATCTTCCATTTTTTAGAGATCTCGAACTCTATTTTGGCATATGAGGGGGAATTCCTTCAATTAAGGCTTATTTCCTTGATTATAGGGTCCCACATTGCAAGTTTGAGTTATAGACTGAATTTGGGGAGTTTACTCCACTATTCAGGGACTCTATGCACCTATTTTTTAGCTATTATGAGATAGTTCCACCCTCCTTAATTGTTTTTAGGGATGTGCATTCAGTCAGTTTCATGTGCCTTCTATAAATTGCAATTAGTTAATCCTAGCATGTAGGGAGCTAAGCCCACTTAGAGAAGTCATGAGTTAGTTAAACTCATCTTGGAGAGTGTGTATGGTTAACTATGGGTCTCTAGCTCTAGTTAAGCCTAAATAGCTTCACATGCACTGCATGAGCAATTTGAATTTCCTTCTAATCTAATTCGAATTGCCTTGATATTTATTTCCTTTCACTTCATTCATTGAAGTTGGATGTAATACAAAATTATCTCGTGTTATTGACTTCTCTCTTTTGTGTAATGATTAATATTTAACACATTTGTTGCATGAATTTTTTAGATTGTTGATCCCTTTCATAACATTATATATTGTTTAGTATCTAGATCCACATGCCCAAACTATACATGGTATCAGTGTTGAAAGGATGCTAAATAGTTGGTATATTAGCTTTACAAGGATTTGGTCTTATTGAAGGTTCAAGGAGTCCCCATAAGCTTTACGACATATTGCCTACAAAGACATATTCACATCCATTGAGAGGATGAAATATGCCAAAGAAGCTTCAGAACATATGCACTATGAGGAGATATGCACATCCATGATCCACCACTTAGTTGTAGAAGACCCTCTTACATGCCCAAAAGAAGAGGTGATCAACAATTTTTTATATCCATTGGAGAACTTGTCCCAAATTAGGTTCTCATTGAAGAGGACCTCCAAAATATCTCTTCATACTCAGGATCTATGAGAGAACTTGTACCAAATCAGTTTCTCATTGAAGAAGACCCTTATAATGTCTCTTAATACTCTAGATCTTCAACTTTTACCCATACAATTCACCAAGTTCCACACAAAATCTTCAAGAGGTTTCCTCCATTCAAAGGAAGGAGTGTTCAAGGACCACCATTCAAGCACTTCATAGTGTTTGGATCTTGTGAATGAGCTCGCATGCATTTCAATAGAAGGAGGTGTTCACAAAAGTTTGCAGGGATCTTTGCAAAGCCCTTCATCAAGAAGCAGTTCACCAAGTTCTGAATTGCCTTGAAATTGAAGGCTCCTTTTGATCAAGCTCTTTAGCATTCTCTTTTACATTATCTTTTATGGGCGGGTAAGTTTCCCATGTGGTTTTTTCTCTCTTACTCAATTTTTAGAGTATTGTTTGTACATGGGTACCTAACATGGCAACAAATTGTCAAGACCCATCATTTTTTGCATTTATTTCACCTAGTTCAGCTTATGGGGGGTGTTAGAGAAGAATAACCCTATCCTTAGCTTCATTCTCCTACTTATTGACTTAGGCTATGATTTCATGATTCTAGTGGGACAAATATCATTCAAATTGAACACCTAAGTCACCCTAGAGCTTACTTCTGAAGTCTATTTTGGCATATGCAGGTGAATTCCTTCAATTAGGGCTTATTTTGCTCGACTTTAGAGTCCCATGTTGCAAGTTTGATTTATGGAGTGAATCTAGGGAGTTTACTCCATTGTTCAGGGATTCCATGCACCTCCTTTTTAGATATTATGAGATAATTCTTCCCTCCCTGAGTGTTTTTAAGGATGTGCAGCTCATGCATGTTCCTTCTATTAGTTGCAGTCAATGACTCCTAGCATGTAGGGAGCTAAGTCCACTTAGGGAATTCAGGAGTCCGTTAAAATCATCTTGGAGAGTGTGCATGGATAACTAAGGGTATTTGGCTCTAGTTAAGCCTAACTAGCTTCTCATGCATTGCATGAGCAATTTGAATTTCCTCCTAACCTAATTCGAATTGCCTTGCTATTTATTTCCTTTCACTTCATTCATTGAAGCTGGATGTAATACAAAATTGTCTAATGTTATTAACTTCTTTCTTTTGGGTAATGATTAATGTTTAGCACATTTGATCCATGAATTTGTTAGATTGTTGATCTCTTTCACAGTATTTCTATCATTTTTGGAATCTAGCTCCACATTCTCAAATTCTACAGCGCCCACTATCTACTTCGCTCACACCATCCTCCATTTCAAATTTCTCCTCGCGCCTACTCCCATGCTTCCTTCCCACTGCAATCCTCTTCCACTCGCTATGTTTATCTCATCCTCTATTGCCTCCTCCCCCCTGCTCTAACTCCTTTACACCTTCTCCTCCCTCCCTTCCTCTGTGCCATCCGTAGCCACCTGTTCCTCCCTCCGCGCCACCTTTCTCCATTCCCCATTTAAATATTATTATTATTATTATAAAAATTATTTCCTCATAATTATATAAAAATATATATAATATATTATTTTTTAATAATAATAATTATTATATTATATTGTTTACCCATTTCATTAAATAATAGTTATTATTATTAATTTTAATAATTATTATTATTAATAATTCAATCTCATTCTCAGCCTTCCACAAAACCAAATTTGTCCTTTCAAGCATAGGCCAAAATTACATAAAAATATACACCCCTCGCACCAGAAGTATGACGGGCTTAAAAACTCAGTTTGAACAAATGGAAAAGGAATTCAACACTCAAAGTCATCGTTAGCCAAAATTGCTAGGATCTAAGAGAAGAAATGAATAAGAATAATGTTGCACTCAAACACGAGCTTATGCACAAACCCAAAGATGAAAT
Source organism: Larix kaempferi (assembly GCA_027924585.1). Taxonomy (NCBI): domain Eukaryota; kingdom Viridiplantae; phylum Streptophyta; class Pinopsida; order Pinales; family Pinaceae; genus Larix; species Larix kaempferi. Next base: position 6,698,418 of record BSBM01000510.1, read on the forward strand.
TTTCACAAAAATGAAGAACAATATGGGCACCATGAAGCGAGAGTAAGATAAAAAAACATGACATGCTCGTAAACCTTCTAAAAAATCAAGGTTCTCGAAGTTTCAACAAGCAACATAATAGTTCAAGCCTGTCTATCCCCTCATATCACTCCCCCTCATCACCACCGCCTCCACCACCACCACCCCCCTATAATTCATCAGGAGCCCCCCAATATGAACCCCTAATTATATACCCACCCAGGACCAAAACATAACTGTCAAAATACAATGGGAACAAAGATCAATGTCTAGCATGGTTTAACAAGTCCGAAGAATATTTTATTGTATATCATATTATGATAGATAAATAAAAATTAAAATATGCTTCCATGCATTTAGAAATAACTCACTGGCAGATAAGATGTCAAAGCTGGCCATGGAAGTTGAAGAAGGATTCCTGATATGGGAAGAATATTATGCAAACAGGATATAGGATCATGGCTCTTTATATTTTCTGGATTAGATATATGAAACAACTTCTAGTTTTTTGATGTATGATGTAATTATGTTGATGATGGTTTAGACTCTTGATGGAGTAGAAAACTTTAGTCTTTCTTGGGCCTTGTCGGCTATAAACTCTGAAACTCTTAACAGTTTGTTTTGAACTGTTTCTATTGTTGTACTGTTTGATTCAAAATTTGAATATCAATGGTATGCTTTTTTTCACTAGAAAAAAAATGTTACACGTACAACTAGTATATGTGGTGGAAAGGAGAAAACCACTCATACAACTAGCATTCTTTTAAACACAACTTTTTAAAGAGATTCCAGGGAATTACCAAAAATGAATTCTTCTTGAAACTTACCAAGCTACAACAAAAGGGAAGTGGCGATGAATTTACGCATCAATGGGAAGGTCTCACCACATGAGTATTTGGGATATCTAGCGAGCAATTAATCGAAACTTACCTGGGATGCCTTAAACTGCATATCCAAAATGAATTAAAAATTCATGACGTTCTGTCTATTGAAGTAGTAAGGAATAAGGCAAAGGCAGAAGAACACAATTTAGAAGGGATAGCCAAATCAAGATTTGACAAGGGTTATTTACAACAAAAAGAGAGACAATGGAGATATTGCGGAGACAAGAGGTCACCAGGAGATAAGTGTTACAATTCTAAATCATATGGATATCAAGCCGAAAAAGAATTAGACACATCCACTAGAAGTTTTGACAGTGGTAGAAAAAATAAGAAAAACACTTGTCGTCGATGTGGTGAAAAGTGGATCTCGGGTCATAAATGTACATCCAATCATACATATCAATGCAAAATTTTATATGGGAAGGAAGTATAGGTTTCCATCGAAGAGGATACATCTGAATCTAATATGGATATAAACTCACCCAAGGTGTCAATAGCAACAATCTCATGCATCCAACAAATATGTAAAGAAGAAGGTTCTGATACATAATAAAGTTGCCACCCAAAAGGAAGAAACTCAGTTGCTGACAAGACAATATTTTCCACCGCATTTAAGAAATAATGATAACATTAAGGATGGAAAACTCTTATCCCAGGTAACAAAAGTAGAAAAGATAAAACCAAAAAGGTTGCAACTTAAAGGAACTATTAAGAAAAAAGATATCACGATTTTAGTAGATTTTGGAAGTACACACAATTTGGTGGATATCAAAATGAAAAAAGAACTTAATCTTTTTGTACACCTTGTAAAGAATCTCACAATATCAAGTATCAGTGATCGACATGTGGAAAGAGTAGGGAAATTCCATAAGGTTACCTTACAAATACAAGACTTGAATCTACAAAGCAAATGTTATGCCCTACCGCTCAAAGGAGTAGATATGGTGTTAGGACTAGAATGGATAATGCAATTAGATACCTATGCCACCAACCTACAAGAACAATATATGGAATTCAAATGGAAAGGACATAATTACAAGTTATATGCATTGGGAAGCTTACAAGCATCACGTCTCCAAGAGAAGGAATTCCAAAAGAAAAGAGGCCCATGTACATATTAAGAGAAATGAAGCATGAATTGTCATAATATGATCATATATCTCAAATCGTCGCTTCAAAACAGAACCAGAATCAAGATGATATCATCTAATATATCTTTGAGGAAAAAGCTCCTTTAAAGAAGGTGGCAATGTTGTAAACATAATAATAGATATAAATAATAATATTTTTTTTCCTTGGAAAAAGTCGTAATTTTATTTCAAGTGGATTGAACAAAATTACATTCTGCACATGTAATAGAATCATAGTGATCCCTACATTATCGCATATTTGCTGTTCATGTTTCTAACTGGTCTAGAGACCCATACATACCCAAAATAATGCTGACCATACAGCACACATATAGCCGGTTACATATACCAAAATAGTCTCAAAATGTAATAGTTCCTATCACACGATACTCTGTCTTAGCTGCCCGAAAGCACCAAACAGAACAGATGTAAACAATTTTCCAAATGCTCCATTACGGTCCACCAAAGCCTCATAAAGGCCTATGATAATACCATTATGCAAAATACAAAAACCATAAAGTAATCAAAAAAGAGCTGTTGTGTAATCTGAGCAAACAGATACCAATCAATCTCCCGCCCTGTCCTCCAGTGCCTCGCTGAAAGGCCTATGGTAATAACTGTAGGATGTAGCAGAAGTATGTAATGTGATTCGCCATGTGCCGAAATTTAGACGTTGCTGCGATGCTTCTTTGGAAAGAAAGTCGGCCATGCCATTTCTCTCCCTGTAAACATGTGTAAATGTTAAAAGATTAAAATTCTGCTTTAACCGTAAAACATCTTCCAGTATAGGTGAGAGAACCATCACATTACATTGTGTATGCTCATTGGCCCAATCAATAACAATCAGTGAATCACCAAAAATCTGTAGTGAAAGACAATCCTGTTCTAGAGCAAATAACAGCAACAGTCTAAGTGACATGATTTCAGCATAGTTGTTTGTACCGCTCCCCAAACCAGCCGCTATGTGAAAATAATGTGAATCAGATTTATGTAGCACGATCCCCCCACCGCACACCAATTGATCCTGTGATGCGCCATCGAAAAAAGCCCACGGTATTGTTTTATCAATCGTTTCAGCGATCACAGGACGTGTTCTAATCGGTTTGGGAGCAGTCTTGTAATGAACAATGATAGCCACAGCTTGTGCCACTACTTGCTCAATCGGGATTCTACAGTCTTGGAAAATAAGCCTGTTACGTGTGATCCAGATCCCCCAGGAAAAATGCATGGGGCCGCACAGATGGTTGATGACTGTTGTTCCGACCACCAATATTGAAATGCCTCAATAACATTCTCACCCCACCAACGCGTATTGAGATCCATATAATGGCAAATTTGTGTCCAAACCGCCTGGGAGAAACGACAGTGTACAAATATGTGTGAAATAGTCTCGTCCGCCTCCCTACAGAGTGGACAAAAACCCGGGCCCTGTAGGAATCGTCGCTTCAGAACATCCCAGGTAGGTGCCTTATGTTCCAATATCGCCTAGAAGAGAAGTTTGGCTTTACCTGGGCATTTAAGCTTCCACAGGGATTTCCACCACCACACCAAAGCCCTGTTTTGCACCTCCACATTTAACTGTATATATCCAAGTTTTGGTGTGTATTTCCCTGAGGGATGGTGATCCCAGATAAGTTCATCAGGCCTATCTGTCAGACGGATATTGGAGAATCTTAAGATCCGAATATAGTCCTCCCAATCCCCGATCATGTCCTCAGGAACTACAAGACGCTGGGCAGAGTACCACCCCTGGTGCATTAGAGTGGATAATCCCGGTTGTGCGATATCAGCTAAGAAGTGACAGCCCCTACTGCCAGAAAGGTCCTTAAGTCCACAGGCAGTACATGTCCCCCCCTGCATCCTACCCAAGGATCCAGTCCAATACGAAGTGATTGCCCATTTCCTATTCGCCACACTAATCCCGATCCCACAAGCTGAAAATTCTGAACCACCGCTTTCCAAACCACAAAGCAATTTGCCCTCGACTTGTTTCCCTGCCTAATCCATTCAAGTAGGGTTAAGGGAGCAATGTATTTGTGGTATACCACCCTGGTCCAGAGGCTCCGTGTATGGATAAGTCGCCATACCACTTTTGCCCCCAACGCTTTGGCAAAGAGAAAGATATTCTTTAAGCCCCAGCCTCCCAGTGCTTTGGGGATTGCAATCAAATCCCAACGAACCCACACCAAGGATCGATTCGCACCCTTACCCTTCCAAAGGAAGGCAAAAACCAACCGACGGATCTGCTCCAAGATACCTCTGGGAATCCAAGCAAGTGACATCCAGTAAACCGGTATTGCTTCCAAAACAGATTTAACCAGAACCAGTCTCCCAGCCCGCGAGAGCCATTTTTGACTCCAACCATGCAATCTCAGCTCCAATTTGGCAATTAACCAGTGCCAATCTGCCTTATGATATGCATTAGGTTTTAAGTGAAATCCAAGGTACTTTAAGCCATCATCAATATCCATAATCCTATAGGGGAGTCTAATGGCCAATCTGTGCCTCTCCTGCTCAGTAAAATGCGAGCATGAGATTGTTGATTTATCAATATTCACTAGCATACCCGTGGCTACTTGCAGTAAATTGAGTCCTTCGACCACCTTATCAATATCCTGTCTCGAGCCATCACAAAATATGAGAATATCGTCAACAAATAGGAGATGTGTGATATACAATACCTGAGTTATGGAGATGCCACGAAAGGATCCATCAGCTTTAGCTTTCAGGATAAAATGACTGAGGCCTTCAGCAACAAGGAGAAATAGTAGCGGTGAAAGTGGGCAACCTTGTCGTAGCCCCCGGCCTGCATGGCAGAAAGGGCTAGCCGAACCATTTATCAGAACAACAAAACTAACCGTGGTGATGCAGGCCATAATCCATCGAACAAATTCATAGCAGAGGCCCAGATGTGTGAGAAGCATCCGGATATAGAGCCAGCTAACCCTGTCGAATGCTTTAGAGAGGTCAATCTTAATCACTGCTCCCTTCTGCTTCTGAACCTTCAGAGTGTGTATACCTTCTTGTGCAACTCCAATGGCCTCGTGAATTTGACGACCTTCCAAGAATCCAAATTGTTCACATGAAATATGCTGTGACAGGATAATTTTTAATCTCCTCGCCATAATCTTGGCTATGATATTATATATGCAATTGCAGAGTGAGATAGGTCTGAATTCCTCAAAATGATCAGGCTTGTCGGTTTTAGGGATGAGAGCAATAAATGTCGAGTTGAAGGGACCATGTACAAAGCCTGCCTTTCTTGATTCTTCCACCACAGCCAATAAATCCTCCCCAAAACAACCAAAGAATCCCAAGAAAAATTCAATAGGCCATCCATCAGGCCCTGGGCTTTTATCTTTCTGGCAGGATTGCATAACCTGCAAGAGTTCAATCGGTAGCACCTCCTCCATCAAAAGTTTGTTCTCTTCCTCCCCCACAAAACGTGGAAAGAGCTGAGCCATCCTGATAACCTCAGCTATGGAGGCCCCAGGTGGAGCGGTGAATAAGTCTTCGTAATGTCGAACACCCATCTCAGCCAAACCATCAAAGCTGGAGACCCGTTCCCCTTCAGAAGAAGATAATTCCCAGATTGAGTTAGTGAATTTTCTCCCCTTAGCATATGCTTGAAATTTTTTTGTGTTCTCATCCCCACATTGTAACCAAATCGCCCTACTTTTCATTCTCCACAGCTCTTCTCGCTCACACAGTAACACATTCCTGCTACTTTCCCAGTCCAGTAGCTCACCTTTCTGCTGTTCATCCAGATAACCCATACCCTGACAATGTAGAAGTCTATCAATATTCATCTCAGCATCCCTCAGAATCTATTCATCTTTTACCCTTTTAGCGGTGGCCCAGTGAATTGTGGCCTCTTTAATATGCTTGAGATTGTGTTGAAAGTGTACGCCCGCATGTTCCTGTGACTCCATAGGTCGATGAACCCACTGTTGCTGAACTAATTTAAGATAATCCTCCTCCTTCAACCAGCTAGGATTGAACTTGAATGGACTAGGGGGTTTGTTTCTACTGCCTCTTAATTCCAGTAAGATGGGACAGTGGTCAGAGACCCCCCCTGACCCAACCCATTGCTTTACAACATCAACCCCCAGTGCCAACACATCAGCCACCAGAAACCTATCCAGTCTTTTGGCCACCCTTTGTTCCCCTGTTTTCTTATTCCTCCACGTCGGGGTTAACCTGGTTGGCTGTATATCAAGAAGATCCTTCCCGGCGAAAGCTTGTATGAAAAATTTAGCTAATGGATCCGGAGCAGCACGAGGCCCCCAAACTTCAGATGACCCCAGAGAAAGGTTGAGGTCTCCAACCAAGATCACATCCCTTCCGTCAAAGAGATCCATGCTAAGCAAGGAGTCCCAGAAACCAGCCCTATTTAAATAGAGTCCATAGATATTGAGGATCGTTATCATCCTACCAATCTCAACATCCCATACTTCCAACCCAATACCAGAAGAGATACCTAAAGAGCTATCATATCTGCAGTTCTTCACCTTCCACCCCGTAGCCAGCCCTCCAGAACGACCACGTGCATCCACCCCCACGAACTTCCAGCCAGGTAGCAATGTTTCCAAAACCCTAACCACCTCCACACTGCCGCCCAATGTTTCTTGTAATAGTAAAATATCAGGTTGATTTAAATCCACCAACCTCCGGAGTGACGATTTTTTAATGGGGATCGCCAACCCACGACAGTTGAATGACAGTAATTTCATATGAAACCCCCTTCCAGGGCTTTCGCTGCTCTAAGTGCCCATTCAATAGAGGATTGTGTGCCCATTACCAAGTCAACTTTTGCCCGGTCTTGTGCTTTTGACAAATGAGATTTCCGTCCCCGGCCTTTCCCCATAGTGCTAACAGCCAACTCAGGAAGTCCCCTGCCCCCCGATTCATCAGTAGATATCACCCTATTTCTAAGAGCATAGCGGATACTACGTCCCACAGAATTGGGAGAGGGTAGAGTGGATACTAGAGGTGGCGTGTAAACACAGTCCGTGACAGGTATTAAACAAGGAGCTACAGTGCTTAGTGAAACAGGGCTGTCAGGAGGATGAGACTTTAAACATACCCCCCCCAAATCAGGAGAGACAGAATATAAAGAGACATCAGAAGAGAAATGATGAGACATACCCGGGGGATTAGTGGAAGAGCCCCGACGAGAGATTGCCTGCTCTTGTAGCTTCCTGGAAGCAGCCCGAGTCAAAGGTGTCGTGGTGCCCAAAGCAGTCCCCACTACAACCGTCTCCTTGCTCCCAAAGTTATCCAAACCCGCGTTCTCCAGGGTTGTCAAAGGTATCCCGGATCCCTGTATTCCACACGATGCCACAGGTAGCGACGATATCTGGACATCCCCTGTGTCAATAGCAGTCACGAATGCACTATCCCCTGCCACCTGTGGACTCCCCTTCTGCGCAGGATCAGTGCTAACAGCTGCTACAGGAACAACCAACGGTCTGCTACCCCGATATGGTAACGTGCACCCTGCTACCAGGTGTCCAAGAGCGTGGCAGCGGTGGCATCGAAACGGCACCCCCACGTAGTCCAAAATCTGAGTGAATTCCCCATCCTTCGTCTGAACCAAGATCTCAGCCGATAGCCCCAGGCTAAGATCGATTTTGACCAAAATCTTAGCCACCGAATATATACCAGTTTCAGTATGGGAATAATCAGCACAAATGTATTCGCCAAGGAAATTCCCTATGGCTGCAAATCTTGCTTCATTCCAGAGATGCATGGGAAGCCCCGGTAGCTTCACCCAAATAGGTTCTCTGTCAATTCTTTCAGATTTGGAATCAAAGAAGGGCGACCATCTTTTCAGCACAATGGGGACGCCCAACATAGTCCAATGACGGCCTAAAACAGCTTCTACCTCTCCATAATTCGCTAAGATAAAGGAGAACCAACCCTTCGTCAATACCCTAATCACAGGTGCAGTAGCTACCAGGTCCTTCCAATGCTCGGCCGCCCATCGCTGTAGGAAACCCCGCCCGAGCCTCTTACCGCGGACATGTCCAACCACTGCTATGTGGGAGAAGTCCTCCGCCTCCTCCATCGAGACATCTACTCCCATCACCAATTTGTCCTTCCTATGCCGTTCCTTGACCTTTTTGGCAAAATTTTTAAGTGAAGCCGCCTGTGCAGAAACCCTTGCACGAGGAAAAATCAGAGATTCATCGTCAGGTAGCAGTTCACCCACCCCAGGTGCCGCCGCTGCAGTTGCACTAGTTGAGTGTCCCTGGCCTCCACTGACCTGTCCCCGTTCCTCAACGTCACGGTGTTCCACCGACAAAAGCAGATTTCCGATAGAGAGAGAAGCCGGTCCGCCACCCAACCGCTTGTTTTCACACCCAGCCAGGGTTTCGAGCCAATCCTCTCGCGGGGCTTCCGAAGGTAATGGAAAATTAGTAAATGACCCCAGTTGGGGTTGCAGCGTCCGCCCCAGAAGACCCGCCAAGTCTGGCCTGTCCCTAATGCCAGCAGAAGATCGAAAGGTCTCCAATTCCGCCTCTAAACCCTCTAGCCCAATAGAGATGACTGGCGATGTAACTCTGGCAGATGACGGTGGGGTGATGTGGTGCCCGTCCAAATCCATCACTCCCTCGGGCCCAGGTAGATCCCCGGTCCCCCCGCCTGTCATGAAAGGGCCAGACAAAGCCCCCGACCCAAAATCCACAGAATTGAGCGCTCCAAGATCAAAAATCCCAATGCCACAGTCCCCATCCGAGGTGTAGTCCACCTCCTGCTCATCTCCGCTCCCCATACTACCCCAGCGGTTTCCTCACGGCAGGAAAACCGGACCCCGACCGAGCAGTCATCCAAATAAACGGATGCAAACCCAGATAGGGCCCAAGCCCCTATCCACCGTTCAATATGCAGCAATCCTCCACGAACGTCGAATCCCCACACTTCCGCGGATCCTTTCACTCAGCCGCAGTTTTCAAGCATCACCTGCCCACCCCTCCATATACCACTCCGTTACAGAATAAGCTTTTACCAAGAACCCGAAGAACGCCCGAACGGAGCACTCTCATCCACCATGTACAGAAATCATGGAGCTGTGCGATATCAGGGCCATACTGATTCAATCGGCGAGAAGCTGGTCCAGCCACGTCGCTGGTAGTCGAGTCTCCTCGGTCCCTATTTACCAGGCCGCCAACGCCCTAAACCTGTCCATACCACCGCCATGTCCAGGGTTTCTTGGAGACCAATTCATCTTTTCTGGATAACAATTATATTATTATACCTAAATAATAATATTACTGATAATAAAACAATTATTAATGAAGTGACATGTGACTTAAGGTCATTACTATTCAAACTAACATGACTGTTCAATGTATATATAACCGTCACGGAGGTCATTGTACAATTATCATCTATTAATTTATAACACACGCACACACACACACATCCAATTATTGTTTGGTTTCTCTACCACATGACCAACAAAGGGTTGAGAAAACATTCAGGGTGGGAGATAGATTATGGTTGCACTTGAATAAGGAAAGACTGCATGGTCCTGGTAAGAATATCAAGGTATTATGGTATGGTCCTTTTGAAGTGTTGGATAAGGTGGGAGATAATTCCTACAGACTCAGACTACCCCCATATATGCACATTTAATCAATAGGGAATGTGCAAAATCCAAAACTCTATGAACCTTCCATCCTGGACCAGGAACCTGAGCAATTCTTACCTTTTGTAGAGGATAGCACCAATGGCTCAAGTAGAGTTATCAAAAGACACAAATTTTCATAAGAAGTATTGAACACCAAGGCGAGGAAAATTTGAACTCTAGTAAGTGGGGCTTAAAGGACAACTTCCAGGCAAGGCTAAATGACACTTTAAGGAGAAGGTAGAGGAAACATTTCCTCACCTTATTTAGTAATATATTTTGGGGACCAAAATCCTCCCAAAATAGGGAGTTGTGATCCAAAATGGAACAATATATAATTTGTCATCTATTTTGGTGCTTTCTGGGTGGAGAGATTGGATGAATTGGCTTGTAGGGTCCATTTTAGGGGTAGATATCACTTTGCAAATTTGGGGTACAAAACATTCTAGGGCTTGTTTTAGGATCTAAATTATTTTTTTGGGTAAAAAATTCCATAACCTTGTAATGTCCCTTCATATGATTCTACATTCCAAGAAATTTCCAACGGTCCAAGAATCGCCTCAAACAGAGTCGATATGAAGAAGTTACACCTCTCATAAGATGACTTATCTATTTCACCAACATGGTACTAGGTGGGTTCCACATCACTCTCATTTATCACACATGTGGAGTTATTCATGTGTGTACATTCAAGAACATTCTAGAAGGTACAAAACCCTGACCTTAATCAGGTCATGCAAAAACCCTAAAATTAATGATAGACAGCTATCAGGCTATCTTAAATATCGGGCCATTAGCAGAAGAAGGGGTTCCATTATTTTTATGTTATTGTATTATTCCATGGTTGAGAAACAACATGTCAGTGGATATTAGAGTAGAAAATAGGGAGGAGAATTTCATGTAACAATCATCTTGGCCACGGAGTCATATGTAACTCCATAGAGAGTAGCATTTCCATTGTATTTGCATTCATATAAAAGAGCAAGGCATAGTCCTAATTTTTGGATGGGTTTTCCCCATGGGTATATATTGTGTTATTGTGTGGATTGTGTGTTTCTTTGCTCTAATTATTCTTGTTTCAGTTCCAATTTATTTAGCATTCAATGAAAATAAGCTAATAAAAATATCTAGGTTCTAAGATCGGTTGTTACGGGATATCCGGCTGGAATATCCACAACAATTCACAGATCATATTGGTATTAGAGTAGTTTTCTTTGGGGTTTTGTGGGAAAATGTAGGATCTAGTATTTGGTGAAGAAAAATTCTTCAAACCCTGGCCATGGTGGACGAGTCTAGAGCAGAAGCAATAGATGATTATGAGCAGCGATTTACAAAGCTGGAAATACAAGTCGTTGATATGTCACACAACTGATAATCGCGATGGAGACTCTACAGAGAAATTTTGGACCTTTTAATGATGTTGGAGGTTCTAAATTAGAGGTCGGTTCAGAGGGGAAATCGAAATATAAAGACCACCCAAAAAAGGAGATGAGGAAAGAGCCCGACAAAGAGCAGTTGAGTTCCAGTACCAATATCCTTTCCTAGTCTTTATTTAAGATGTAAGCAAAATTCAATATCAAGTCATACCAAGGTGATATTGATGATTTAAATTTGAATCATTGGTTGTAGCAATTAAAGGTCTATTGTAGTATCCCCAACATAGATGAGGAGCATAAGATTACATATGCTTGTCTCAAATTAGAGGGCCATGCGTTAACGTGGTGTGAAATCCACACAGAGGCACCTAGGCTAGAGGTAGATCTACCAATTACTATGTGGGAGGATTTCAAAACGCTCCAATTAAGTCCCGGTTATACCCTATTGAGTGTGTTGAGTAAAAGTGGATCCATTGGCATTACTTCAAGTAAAGGCAAGGGCATAGTGTGCGAGAGTGCACTTCCTTATTCAGGAAGATGGTGATCATGTTGGGTATATCTCCAAAGAATGCATATGTGCTCCTTAAGTATATGGTGGTTCTACACAATCATTTACGGAAGCAAGTGATGCTATTCAATCCCATAACAATTGATGAAGCCAGTGTGAAAGAATAATACCTGGAAAATATAAGACACAAGAAAGGACAACCAAGCAGTTCTAAACAGAAATAGAACTGAGATGATTCTAAGGAGGGGAAGTAGAAGTGGAATGGAAAATATAATAAAACTACAGACATGGCACATTAGTTCAAGGATCTAAAATACCATTGTAACCATTATAACATTAATGGTAAAACTGAAGAGAAGTGAAGAAGGATGCTAATAAGAAGAACCTTTTATCCAGGGATACAAGTAAAGAGGTAGAGAGTAGATTAGATGTGGATGAGAATATTTTATGCACTTCACTACAGAAGGAGGTGGATCTGAGTAACCTTCATAACAAGGAAGAGAAGGAGATGACAAAAATCTTCCATATCAAGATCCAAATCAAGAAGACCAAGGCAGATGCTCTATTTGATTCTGGTTTAGAAGTCAATATCATAGAAAAATATCTGGTAAGTAAGCTTGGATTAGAAGTACATGACCATACTAGCCCCTATCCATTGGGATGGGTAAGTAAGGATATAAAACTTAGGGTCACAAAACAATACAAGATTAAATTTTCCATAAGTGCAAATTATATTGATGAAGTGGAGGTAAATGTAGTACCACATGATGTTTGTGGTGTAGTGTTTGGAATCTCCTACATGTATCAGAGGGATGTGATCTTCATGAGGAGAGAAAACCAATACCTCTTGATCAAGGGTGGGAAATATTTTATCATCAATGCACACAAAGGTAAATAAAATATCTCACTGGTAAGTGCCAACCAAGCAAAAAAGTTGATCAATTCAAGTAGAAAGTTTGTGTTTATTTTCTTAAGAAATAATCGGCAAGAAGGTGAATCAGTAAATGTAAGGGCTTCTTTGGAGGAATGTATTGAAGAGGAAATACACCAGTTGGAGAAACGTTTGCAGGCATACATAGAAGAGTTCCAGGGTCCTAAGGGGATACATTCTAGGAGGGAAGTGGATCACGAGATACAACTATTGCTAGATTCTCCATTGCCAAACATCAAACTATATAGACAGTTTATTCTAGAAGCAAAAGAAATGAAAAAGAAGCTAGAACAAGGAGTAATCCAACCAAGCACCTCACCTTGTGGGTCACTTATTATCATTGTACCATAAGAAGGATGGGGCTTGGAGTATGTGTATTGACTAAGAGCTCTAAATAATATCACCCTTAAGAATTGATACCCTCTGTGTAGGATCAATGATTTGCTAGATCAGTTGTAGCATGCCAATTACTTCACTACGTTTTATCTCAAATAGGGATACCACTAGGTGCAAGTGAAGGAATAAGACACTTGGAAGATCACCTTCAAGACTAGGAAAGGTCTATATGAATGGTTAGTAATGTTGTTTGGTTTCTTTTATGCGATAACTACATTTATGTGTTTGATGAATGATGTATTGCATCCTTTCTTAGATTCATTTTTGATAGTATATTTAGATGATATTGGTTTATAGTGCTACATGGGAAGATCATATCTCACATCTCAGGCAAGTGTTGGAAATGTTCAAAAAACATCAACTGGTGGCAAACATTAAGAAATGTGAATTTGCTTAGCAGTATTTGGTGTATTTGGGGTATGTGATTGGTGGAGGAGAACTTAGTATTGATCCTATGAAGATGGAGGCCATAACTAAGTTGAAAACTCTTAAAAATGTCACTAAATTTTGGATCTTTTTAGGGGCAGCACAACACCTTCAATTTTTCATAGCTTCCTTTTTTACTATTGTTGTACCTCTCCATTTCATAATAGCCAATAGCAAGGGGTTCCAGTGGGGAAGGAATCAACATAAAGTTGTTGAAAAGATCAAGCGAAAGATCAGTTAATCGCCATCTCTCACATTGCCTAATTTGTGGAATCTTTTCGAACTGGAGACATGTGCCAATGGATATGCTATGGGAGCGATTTTGATGCAAAGAGGGAGGCTAGTATGCTATCATTTTGAAATATTCCATGGCATTGTTCTGAACTACCCTACATATGATAAGGAACTTTATGCCTTGGTTCAAGTTGTTAATAAGATGAAGCACTATTTGATGGGAAAGGACACCATCATTCACACTAATCACCATCCGCGACAATATTTGCAAGCCCGGAGTGATCTATAACAAACATGACACTACAAGTGGATGGTATTCTTGTAGAAATTCCTTCTAATCATTAAATATAAGAAGGGTAGTACAAAAAATATAGCATACATGCTCTTAGGCCACCTACAACCAAGATCGTCGCTTTGGGTACTCTTATGCATATGGATCCTTTAACCCATGATGCATACAAGGAGGAATACATAGAAGATGAGGACTTGAAGGAGGTATTTTAGTAGCTACAAGGACAATTTCATGTAGAAGAAGGTGGCAATAAGGATGAGTATCATCTACAGGATGGAATACTCTACAAGCTATACAAGCTCTATGTCCCTAAAGGTGAGAGGTTGCAACTCATGAGAGAGGCTCACACCTCCAAATTTGTAGGACATTTTGGTGTTGGGAAGATTGTTTCCAACTTGCAAAGGTATGTTTATTGGCCTAGAATGAAATAATATGTATCTCGATTTATCATAAGATGCATACATTGATGTATAAACAAGCCTAGTAATAAGAATCAAGGTGTATACCATCCATTACATGTTTCTACGAGACCATGGGAGGGCACCTCCATGGATTTTTTTGGTGATATTCCAACCACTAGGAAGGGACATCACTATTTATTTGTGGTAGTTGATAGATTCAACATAATGTGATTTCTTACGCCTTGTAAAAAGACCGTCAAAGGACAAGAAGCAACAAAAATGTTCTTTGAACAAGTTTGGGTGCACTTTGGGATACCAAGGAGCATCATCCCATATGGGATACTATATTTCTCACTACATTTTGGACTATAGTTTTGGAATAGATGGACACTAAAGTTAAAATATCTACAACAATCCATCCACAGACATATGGGCATACAGAAGTAGGCAACAAGACTTTGGTTCTAGATTTTGAAGGGTTACAATAAAAAGCATCCAAATAATTGGGATGGAAATGTAATCTAGATCTAGCAATCTTATAACTGAGCAGTCCACACTTCCATTGGAAAGTCCCCTTTTGAAACTTGTTTTGGGTATTTGCCACCTTGACCTCTAAATGTTGTTTATGGAAAGCAATGGGAAGTCAGTGAATACACCGCCGGTGAAGCATAATAACTCAAAAATGCATTGATAAGATAAAGCAAATCATTTACAAGTACATGAGGCACTGGAAAGGTCATAGGAAAAGTACAAGGAAAGACATGACTAACACAAGGTTGAGAAACATTCAAGGTGGGAGATAGAGTATGGTTGCACTTGAATAAGGAAAGACTGTAAGGTCTTGGTAATAAGATTAAGGCATTACAATATGGTCCTTTTGAAGTGTTGTAGAAGGTGGGAGATAATGCATATAGACTCTGTCTACCCCCATATATGTGCATTTACTTATTAGTGAATGTGGAAAATATAAAACTCAATGAACCTTCAATGTTGGACCAGAACCTAAGATGGTCTTACCTTCTATAGAGGAATTAGCAGTAGAGGCTCAAGCAAAGTTATCAAAAGACACAATTATGTAGAAGAATTTAATTACAAATAGGCGATTACAGTATAAAATCTAGCAAGTGGGGTTGAAAGGACAAATTTTAAGCAAGGCTAAATGGTGCTCCAAGGAGAAGGTAGAGGAAAAATTTCCTCAACTCATTCAATAAAATATTTTGGGGACCAAAATCCACCCAAAATGGGGACATGTGATCCAAAATGGATCAATATATATTTTGTCATCTATTTTGGTGCTTTATGGGTGGAGATATTGGATCAAATGGGTTACAGGGCCCATTTTAGGGGCAGGTCTCATTGTGTAGATTTGGGTTCCAAAACCTTCTAGGGCATGTTTGAGGGTTTAAATGGCATTATTTGGTTAAAACGTCCATCTCTTTGCCATGGCCCTCCACGTATTTATACACTCGGAGACCTTTCCAACGATCCTGGAATCACCTGAAATGGAGTATGTATGAAGAAGTTATGCCTCCCACAAGTTGACCTATCTGGTTAACCATCATGGTACTGAGTGGATTCCAAGTCAACTCTCATTTCTCACACATGTGGATCTAGTCATGTGTGGACTTTCAAGAACATTCTAGAAGGTCCAAAACCCTAACCCTAATTGGGATTTGGGGCATGCAAAAACCTTAAAATTAACCCTAAGCGATTATCAGGCTATGTTAAATACCAAGAAGTTAAGAGAAGAAGGGGTTTCATTCTTATGATGTTATTGTATTATTGTATAGTTGAGAAATAGCACGGGAGTTGATATTAGAGCATAACAAAACGAGGAGGAGCTCTTGTAATAGTCATTTTGGTCACAGAGTCATAGGGAACACCATAGAGAGTAGAATTTCCTTTATATTTGTATTCTATATAAAAGAGCATGGCATAGTCATCATTTCTAGTTGAGTATTTCCATATAGTGGGTTTTCCTAGGGTATATACTGTGTTATTGTGTAGATTTTGTATTTATTTTCTCTAGCTATTTTTTTTCAGTTCTAGTTTATTTAGCTAAAAATACATGGAATAAAAATAATTAAGTTGTAAGATACGTTGTGACAAATTATTCTAGTGCAATATCCATGGTAGTTTACGGATCTTTGAAAAGAAACATTAAGTACTTATAAGAATGAATTTAGGAATGGGAGGAATACATCATTCTTACTAGTGATGAATCAATGCAGTATATTTTTCTATAGTTCATGATGCTAGAGAATATTACATTTGATTTACATACCTACTCAAAAAGCCAAGTTTTAAATCATTTACATCATGTCTTATTTGTCAATCGCATTTAAATGCATTCCAAAAGGTAACTTGAGCATCCCACCGTTATCTTGACAAACCATTCCCATAGTTCGAGTGCAAAAACTGAGACAACGCTCACTTTGCTCGAAAGAGTTCGAGTGCAAAAACTGAGACAACGCTCACTTTGCTCGAAAGAGTTAACAAGAGCTACCCAATAAATTGGAAAATCACCCTTGAATTCCTCTAACTTAGTCTTTATAAAGGAAAAACAAATCACATATGCTATTGTTTATTTCCTATTAAGTTATAAAGGAAAAAACAAATCACGTATGTTATTGTCCATTTCCTATTAAGTTAGTGGTTTGAGTATTTTGAAAACCAATTAATATAAACTTTGAATAGAATAATTTACTTGGGCAGAAGTCTCTATTCAAAAACTATCACATTCAACCAACTTTAGAAATCCAAAGTATTGGTTTTCATTATAATTGGACTTAATCAAATTAAAAAAATTCATTTTTTTAATAGTGGTTCATCAAAGGGATATATCTACCGAGAAATATGTTAACACTTGTTATCCCGAAGAATCAAAGTATAGCCAAAATTACATTCATTACATAGGGGCTTAACAAGAGCAGTATGCCACTTACAAGAATTGAACCTGGGTGGGGAAGGTAACATTCATTCCTCCCAAGTACCCAAATACATCCAATGGACAAATTAAAAATATTCATTATACAAATTTGCAAGACAAGTATTAATTTTCAAGCTATTCTTAAGTAAGCAACAATTATACCATATTGAAGAATCTAAACATTCAACTCATCGTTATAAGTATTTGTGATGTGCCTGTTTGAAATAATATGATACAGTTAAAGATATTGTTCATTATCAATGAATTATGAAAATAAAAAGAAAGAAAAAACAATAACCACTTATAACTTATAATATATTTCTAGATAAATTAAAATAAAATGCAATGAATTTATTTACATATCAATACATCATTCATTTTGTAAACAATATAATACATTTTCTTTCAACAAATTAAAAGTCTTAAATATAGAAACATCAAGTTACCATTCATGATGTGAATATAATGTAGATTGTACATATCTTCTAAGTAGATCATTAATCTAAAATAAAAGTGATCATATCATGTACATTTCAAAATTTATAATTATATGCATACATTATAAACATGAATATTTTATACAATATCATTGATCATCATTTTCTTCCAATCCAAAAAGACCTTCTAGAGCACATAAGCATAACCCACATTGTTAACTATACCGAATACAATACATAGATTTGATATCAAACATTTTATTATCCTTATATGTTCCATCATATGATTTAGCCACGATAATATTTATTAGTTTATTTTCTACTAATTTTTCATGTGAACCTTCCAAATTAATTATTTTTGTTACCGCATAATTTAAATACATTATATTTACCCCGTAGGTTTGGTTGAAAGGGAAGCAACTCATTGATGAAGCCACCTATAGAGGTATGGAAGCCAATCTCTCCACTACATAGATGGCTAGCATGTAGCGACCAAAGATTAATATGATGAAAGAGAGGCAGATGAGGTTATGTTGTCAAAGGATGGGGATTCTTTCACTTAGCAAGGAGATAAGCAAGTTTCTTGAGTTGAGCATCAACCCTAGTATGTCTTATAAGATGGGACTTATCATGATTTATGTTAAAGGTTTCAAGGTATTAAGGAAATTATTCATGGTTTCAAGTGGAGATGTTAGTGGAATTTGTTTTCAATATTTTCTTGGATAGTTATATAGTTATGTCACATAAAGTTTTAATTTTATTTCATTGAATGTTACATAGGTATCAAGGGTTCTGTCAAGTGACCTTAGAAATATTCTTGTTACCTCTACTAGCACTTTAATCTATGTCGTATCCTACCCTAAGCCTTTATGTAGACTATGGTCTTTATTACCAATATATGTATATGGCTTATGATAAAAGAGCTACAATGTCCACTTTGAAGCAAATTTGTTCTCATCCCATAGATTTATGCCCAATTTGTGTTGGGGAAAGGAACTATGTTGAAAATTCTAGCCTCTTATATGTTTGTATTAGGTGTCAAAAGGGAAATCCCTTACTTTGTTTTTCACCATGTTTAGTAGTGATGCAAAGGAAAGCAATCATGGATGGTATCCGCTCACATAGGCATGTAAAAAGGGTTCATCCTAGACAATGCAAGAAAGAACCCAACAAGCTTACCAGTGAAGAAAAAGAAGCTAGGGAGGTTTCCATGATGTACTACAAGAGCTTCCACTACTACATTTGGCTATGAATTCCAACATTTTTTTAACAATGAGGGGAAAATAAATTGCGTTGTTATATTATTCTGATATTATTGAAAATTATAAGGTCTTTTTACTTGTTCCCCCCAATAAACGTCGAAATCTAAATGAAAATCATGAAGTTAATATTATGGTTGAGGAAAATTAGGATACTAATATAATTGAGAATGATGGGATAAATAGATTGACCCATGACACCTTTGATCTAATAGACGACAACTTTTCATGATGTGCATCTAATTAATAAAGCATGAAAACCCTTATATGAAGGCTTCCAAAAAATAATTATATCAAACTATAAAACATTAATAAAACTAAAAGATTCTTACATAAAACCTACATCTTCAATTTACTATTTTAGTAATTTAAGACAGAATGTACTTGCCAATCAAAAGCTACATTTTAATAAGAATAAACAATGTGAGAAACTATGACATAATAAAGAAGTCAATAAGTACAGACGTATAGGAACAAATCTCTAATTGTATTGTAGTCAAGTGGCCAACAATCATCCACTTGAGACATCAATAGTGCAAATTATTAACATACATACGACATTATTTAATAAAAATGATAGTACCTATGGATTATAGTGCAAAATAATATGGAGGAATAAATAATCATGTGTATATCTAAACTACACAACTTAATCATACCCTACATTATGAAGCCATAAAATTAATCTAGAGAAGATATTACAATTGGTTTTCCTCACAAAAAAATACAAATATAAGGATTACCAAATTGGTTCAAAACCCCTTTTTTCCCTAAAATATGAATATGCGTAAAATGTGATATAAACTAATTTATCTTATAACTTTGATTAAGATATACACATATAGTTCTAATTCAAGATATTAAGTTGTAAAACCTATGTTACTTTATGCACTAGGCCACAATAAACATTACAGTTGGTTAAAGTATACATGTTTGGAGTATATAATGAATATGTGTAGAATGTGATATAAACTAATTTATCTTATAAATTTGGTTATAATATACCCATATAGTTCTAATTCAAGATATTAAGTTGTAAAACCTATGTTACTTTATGCACTAGGCCACAGTAAACATTACAGTTAGTTAAAGTATACATGTTTGAAGTATATAAGTATTTTGTCACATTTTCTTCTCTTGGCAAACACTGCAACTACCTTTGGTGTAGGCCTTGCTTTTATATAAATTTTTAATGCAAGGTCATTGTCCATAACCTGCATCAAAGTAACATGTTATTGCAATGTTGTAAATATAAACATTAAATCAAAAAGTAGTTAAATGTTGATTTACAAATATAACTTAGAGTATATCAACATGCACTATGTATAATATGGTATTCAATTGATTTTAAACAAGAAAATGAATGTTATATCAAAGACATCATAACCACATTGAAAAAATTGTAAACCAACATTACCCATTTTCCTTGTCAAACTTCACATCACAATTCTAAGCATAAGCAAAACTTTTGCAGTTAACCTCTAGAAGGCAAGGGAAACACAATGTGCCATGCTACCATGCATAAGACTATTCAAAGCATAGAAAGGTTTCCCAGACCAAGTAGAAATGTGCATACCTAGAGAGTGCAAATCACTTTCTTGAGTTAAACCGAAGTTGCATAAAACAAGGATGCAAAAGATTTGTCAAACCAGCACAATCCCCAAGCATGCATTCTCAAATCTTAAGATAACATGAAAATGGATTTGGGGTGCATTTGTGTGTGTGTCTTTCCACAAGACAACAAGGAACATGCACATTTTCCTTTTAGGATTCTAGATATTCTCTTTGTTTTTACAGTCCGCAAAAAAATGAGAATAACACAATTTTGAAAGAAAACATAAGAAAATAATCATTTTTTGATCCAAGAATAAAAACACCTAGAAAATTAATGCAACATAGAAAATATTTTCTAGGCATTTGTTCACTAGAAACAATAAATAGAAAGAGTAACATACTAATAAAAGAGCATAAAATTGATTAGTAGACAGAGATATTGGATTAAATAACAATACCAAATCTCACCTTCACAAGATCCCCCAACTCCTCACTACACTCCAGCTTGTCCTCAGCAAGCCAGTTTTCCAAAAGGTTTTTTGCTGTTTTGATTTACAATTGGTCATGAAAGTTCCAAAGACTCAAAGGCATTCAACTTTCCCCTTGTCAGAAGAGTCCCAAAATATTGGAGAAGAAGTGGTGTCTTCCCAATATGTCTAGAACACTCTACAAAATTAGGTCATAGATAACAAGGTCAAATTGATACCTTGCACAACCCTTCTAATTAGTGATAAACATGCAAAAACCTACCAAATTCAATAAAGATTCCTAGGAAAGAAGAATGTTGCATTTATTAAAAAATTATGTGCTTTAGGCTTCACTTTTATGTTTGTAATACCTCTAGTTTTGACTTGGAATGTATTTAACAAAAAATATGTAAATGATGTAAATATGTTAGTATGGATTCCTAGTGCGGAGCTCAAGGCCAAGGCCCGACTAGTTAATGGCTAGGCATGTATGATGTATATATTTTCATTTGGACTATATGGTTGGCTTGTCATGCTAACTTGAAATATATGTAAATATTATATTGCATAAATAATAAAATGGTCCAAGATGGTTGTGTAAAGAGCACTAGAGGGGCTATGACTCCACCAGAGGGGAAGAGGTGTAGAAATTCTAATAAGCCTGGATCTAGAAGCGAAGTAGTCCTCACAAGAATTTACTTAGAGATTTGCAAAAATAAGAAGAAATATTGAAGCAGAACCATGAGAGATTGGACTTAATTAATGTAAATATCATCTCTATATTATTCAACAATTAGAATACAATATATAATACATCCTCAAGAGAAAATTCAAGAGGCTTGGAGGCAACTCGAGTGGCTCACAATTGGAAGGCTTACATTTAGCAAAAAGCTCCATCTAAAACAACTTACTAACTCCAAATCAAGGCAATAGGTCATGAATTGGCTAATAAATCTTAGCTAAACCATGAGTGACCAAAAGGTAGCATGTAGGAGGATTTTCAGGAGAAAAACAGGGAAGGAGTTGAGGCAACATCATGCAAACTTGCGAAAGACACCAAAAAGCACTCACCTCATCCTAATCTTAGATAAAAGTAGAAAAAGTTGATGTGTTATCTCATAAAGTAGGATGAAGCAGGAATAAAGCAGATAGGTCGCTCTAGACTCAGAAAATCTACTTTAAGGCATCCTGTGGGGCGCACTTGTGGATAATCATCACATGTTTGTCAAGTTATGCACTAGGAACAACATATACCATGGTCTAAACACCTAGGAATCAACCTAAAGTAATAAACTAAGGTCCCTAAGGTCTAGATGATGATTAAATATTCCAACACTCCCCTTTAAGCCTGACATAAGTGAGTAATATATCAAAATTAGGGCCCAAGCAACAAGGCTTATGGTCACTCTTTACAAAAATTTATTAGTTCATGTAGCGAGGAAAGAGAGAAAACCACTTGGGAAGAAACCCCCCCCTCAAAATCAACATGGAATACACCATAATAAGTCTCTCCAAACTCCAAGCAGGTGAGAACTTGGTCAAATGCCTGGAGGAATCTTCTTCTTGGGAAGAAGTGGAATGTGCTCACTAGATTTAAACTTCCTTAGATCAGGTCCAAATGAGACTTGATGATGTACTCCATCTTTTGTGCAACTCTGAGAACAGGTTCCAATCATAATCGTGCAATGGATCAAAATCATGACAAAGAGAGCGAATGCATCCACTCCAAATTGTAATTCTGCCTCTATAGCATCCAATGACACACCAAAATGTGAACCGATGAGAGGTTTTGAGTGTGTATAAGATGCAACAACTGTCTAATGATCTTTAGAATTCAAATTAAAAGCTTGAACAATGGAAGTGAGAGCACAACTAATAGCTTCATACTGCATGTTGGACTTCCCAATAACCATTAGATCATTATCTTGCATAGAATCCTCATTATCTAAAGTATGAGAGGAGAACAATGATCAGAGATGGAAATATTTGAGTTCTTCTTCAACAATAGATTTTTGATCTTCAGTACCTGCAAAACAAACTATCTGAAATCTAATACTGGAAGACTAATTTGATCAAGCTACGAGATCTTCTTGGATAGTAGGAACTTTCAGAGTGCATCACACCTGGGTAGACACCAATGGAAATCCAAAGGACTCAATGCAATTGCCCCAGGATTTGTGTGGAAACTCCACTGCTTCTGGTGCGCTACAGCAAACAACTCTTCTCCCTGGGATCCCTAAGCTTTGATACCATGTATAAATTCTAATAAGCATGGATATAGAAGCAAAGTAGTCCTCACAAGAATTTACACATAGATTTGCAAAAATAAGAAGAAATATTGAAGCAAAACCATGAGAGACATAACTCAATTAATTTAAATATCATCTCTATATTATTCAACAATTAGAATACAATATATAACACATCCTCAAGAGAAAATTCGAGAGGCTTGGAGGAAACTCAAGTGGCTCACAATTGGAAAGCTTAGATTTAGAAAAAATCTCCATCTAGAACAACTTACTAACTCCAAACCAAGGCAAGAGGTCACAAATTGGATAATAAAGCTTAGTTAGGCCATGAGTGACCAAAAGGAAGCATGTAGGAGGCTTTTCAGGAGAAAAACAAGGAAGGAGTTGAGGCAACATCATGCAAACTTTCCAAATACACCAAAAAGCACTTACCTCATCCTAATCCTAGATAAAAACAAAAAAAGTTGTTATGTTATCTCATAAAGAAGGATAAAGTAGGAATAAAGCAGATAGGGCACTCTAAACTCAAAAAAGATGCTTTAAGGCATCCTATGGGTCGCTCTTGTGGATACTCATCATATGTTTGTCAAGTTATGCACTAGGAACAACATCTACCATGGTCTAAACACCTAGGAATCAACCTAAAGTAATAAAATAAGGTCTCTAAGGTCTAGATGGTGATTAAATATTCCAATAGGAGGAAAGGGGGCCTATGGGAGACTAAATCCTTTGCTTCCAAGTGTCCACCTTAGAACTCATACTATTTCTTCCATGTTATTTACATGAGCCAATCACCTTCTTTTGACTATTTTCAATCATTGAATGCATGTGTGAGGTTGGTGGGAAAAGTCACCTCATGTAGTTATTGAAGCATTGGGATAATTGCACTTTTGTGACAGTTCTATCAGCTAGCAGAAGTCAGTTTGCATTTGTTAAAGAGTCCTTTCTCCTATGGTCAAAATCTATGTCAGTTGTCTTTTCACCATTATCTCATATATTATGGAGTCAACCCTCATTCTCTCATTCTTTCATGCAGATCTACACTATGTAGAGCTCCCCATTGTTGTTCATGAGCAATTACCAGACTGTGTATAACCCAAAAATTCAAATTTAGAGACAAAGCTGCAAATTTGAAGGGAAAATAGATGGTTGTAGGTGAGCACAGAGGTTAGGCAATCTAGTAACCCTTACCCATTGAGTTTTTCTACTCATAGATGCTTGAGAAGTCGTGCAATAAAGATACAAGTGGTTCTCCAATAGCACATATCTTATTGGACTCCTTCTATGCACACATTGGAAGTACCCGACAAGATGGATCTCCAAAGAGAACCATGGATCAGTGAAGGGGATGCCTGAGCACAAAACAGTGTTGTGTGGGGAAGGTAATTTTGGAGCTAACGTTGTGAGGGCTGAGTGAGATCCCTATAGAGTTCTACATGAGTATTTGGCTAAGCATAGAGTGCAGAATGAGTTGTGGGATGAGAGAGAGAATCCTGTAGGTGTTTCCTTCACCCTAGAGGCCTCATAGGTTGGCTTGGGGGTGGCCTCTCAACAAAAAGAGTATATGCTATACAAAGTGCCTACGGCTGGGAGGAAAATCGCTCTTACATAGTCGGTTTCTTAGATCTACGTTGGATAAAGATAAGTATTCTTTTGTATTTGAGTATGAAATGCTTGTATTTAATTATTGTTATGACCATCCTTATATATGCATGATGTGTTTGTGTGGATTGAGTTTATTTCCGTTTTGTGTTTTTATTTTTCATCTACACACATATTTTACATATTATGAGTTCGTAATATGGTTATGGGGCAATATCTAGAAGCTAGTAGTTGGTTAATGCCCCCTCCCAATGGTTGGAGTGGGTGATGAGGATGTTACAATGTTTTAACCTTTTAGTAGTCAAATCATCAAATGTATTCTAATCTGTAGTATTTGAATCAATGGTTTTACCGTAACTAGAAGCTCTAATGTCATATTGTCGTTCCCAAACTCTAGACATATTTTCAAAAGTTAGAAAATGATGAAGAATATCAAAATATTTGCATTTCCAAAATGCAGTGAAAATAACTTTATAGTTCTACAAACTTCATTTGAAAGTCAATCAACTCACTAGCAATCGAATAACCCCTCCAGGAAATAATGGATACCTAGAATCTTGCTATTGTATTCGGTGTGCAGAGGATTCCTTGGGGTGACTCAAGCTAGTTCTGCAGCTTCTTTATATTGCATTTGAGAAAACAACTAGTGGAAACGCTGAAAAACCTACATTAAAACATAACATACTTCTAATCAATTGCAATTCTAAATCACATGGAAATATCTATTACTCATGCAAATATGCTTATAGTTCAATTGAATCAAATGAATTCCAACTCTTCAAGTGGCGATACAACATTATGATGTCAACTAATCTATTGAACTATGCACTCGTTTAAAGAAATATTTTCTCTGAGACCGATACAAATTCTATTTATCAAATTTACTGTAGAATCAATAATTTTCATTAAATTTAGCAACACAACATTATGATGTTAACTAATCTATTGAATTCTATGTGTGTGTAAAGAGATGTTCTCAGTCTAAAACCAATGCAAATAATAGAATAAAATTCCAATTTACTGGAGAATCAACAATTTTCTTTATGATGAGATGCCATATGCATAATTGTCTATGTGTGTGTAAAGAGATGTTCTCACTCTATACCAATTTAAAAATCCAATTTATTGGAGAATCAACCATTTTCTTTATGATGAGATGCCATATGCATAATTATTTATTTGAGTATGCATACACAACATAATATTGAAGGTTGGCATTTAAGGATTTAGATGAGTACATGTTAAAACTATGCCATTGCAACACTTGTTTACTAACAACAATCAATCAAAATTTTCCATATTCACAGCGACTAATCACAATATCCAACCATTTTTTACAACACTACCCCCACCACTATCATCACTTCAATAAACAATTTAAAACACTTTACAAACATGCCACTTCGTAGTTAAGGAGCGGGTATGATCGCCATGTTGGACGAATCCATAGTGACATATTTCCAATATTTTTATACTATAATAAATAACTACAAACTCTGATCTCAAATCCAAGTCGAACTAATGTATGTTGACGGGCCCTAATAATGTCAAATCTTGAACAAAGCTTTTATCCCAAGTCTTTGTCTACCTTTTTATCATCCAATGTCAATTTTGGATTAAAGGTATATTGGCTGGAATTTCCTCAAATTTTGTTGATTTATTTGCAATTAAGTCATGATATATATGCTTTTTGACTACATGTAGAATGTTGCATATTCTTGTTGCTACAAGGAAGCTACATAAGAACCGGTATTGTGGACCCTCTCCTATAGGTGACTCTACAGGTATTTTATAGGCAGCTTTATAAAAGCTACATGAATAATTTAGATATGGTTTTAAGAGCTAATAAGATCACATCCCATATCTTATGCCTGAGACACCACATGGATACACAACATGAATGGACATGGTCCAAAGAGGGAGGGTATGATCTCATGACACTTGACACGTATTTTTATAAGGTAGTTTAAATAATAATTTATGTTTTTGTAATAAATGAATTTGCAAATACAAATAGTAAGTCGTACTCTCAATTAGGATTCCTAATTATATGACTTTTATTTAGGGGATCACTATATAATAAGATTTATTGGCGTGAAAGGTTAGCTGAGATAAGTCAGAATAGTGAGATAATTTGTATACAACACTGTATCACATCTTTGTGTTTTAATCAATGTGTGGAGTTAATTTTGCTTGCTGATATGTATCACTGAGTTGACTCATCTATTACTATAGGCTACCACAACACTCTATCGAGGAGGTATGGACCACTCCAATACACAGGTGTTGTTATTGTGTTTTCATGCAGTAAAATAGCATAGAGAATGATTTATCTCATTGCATCTTGTGTGATTTGAGTTGATGGTTTTCATCTACAATTCTAGTACATGTATTGTGATTGCATGCACAACTACCATTCTTTCATAGAAATTATTCTTCTATTGCATAATCTGCATCTTCCTTACTTTTATTTTGAAAAGAAGATTTATCTTAGAACTAAAGTTGTAATTGGTCAAATTGAACTATTGCAATGAGTAAAACTTCAAACAATAATATGGAAAGAAGTGGTTGTTTATGAAATTAGTTGATTTTTAGATGCAAGTGTGTATGTTTTCAATCCAATACAGTGTCAATCAAGCATAGCAATTTCCTTTATGTAATTTGAGTGTGCTTAATATAGGTTTTCATTCCTGCAAATTCATTGATGTTGGTTGATTTTATTCTATGCCTTAGACATTAGTAATATAACCTCTTGCCCACCCACGGGGGTGTAGCTCAATCGGTAATTCGCTTGATATGAAGGACATGTTGTAAATGGAAGTCACGAGTTCAAATCACCCCAGTTTACCTATGCCCCATGCTTGCGGGTTGCATGGGTGCACCTAGGGGTATAGTGGTAGCAAACATGATTGGACCCCTAGACCTCGTGTCACGCGAGTACCAACCCCATCCCAGATGTCGTTTCCTCTAGTTACCCAAAAAAAAAAATTAAAAAACGTTTGATTGAATATTTGTCCAGTAATATTACCATTGTTAAGAATGAAATTCCCTAAAGCTACAAATTCATATCATCAAGACCAATGTAGAGGAAACTATGATTGGCATATATAGTACACGGTAACTCGCAAGTTCTTTTAGGACCTTGGGTTGATAATTAATGAATAGACTTCTTGTTGCCTCTCTGAGAAATTAGAAGGTAATTAAAAATCCTTCCATTTTGGCGCAGTTTCTAAGGAATTACCAACAACCACCGCAAAAAATTGCCTTGGTTTGCATATTAGGCTCTGTAAAAGTTTGAAGTTTGCATATTTTTCCTGCTGCTTTTCTTACCTAGATTTCTATACTATCTGCATTGGTTCTATTATTTCTTTAAAGGATTCTGCATTGTTTTTACCCTTTTTTGTGAGTCCTTGTTTTTATGATTTCAAGATATGTGAGCTTTAAAATGTTGTGTTAATTCATGAATAGAATTAGAGATCCTCATGGACGATTTATTAACACTATCAAAACCCCCAAAGATACTAATCGCGCAGGAAAAAGAATAAGAGGAGAAGGCTTGGGGAGTGCCAACTTCTAGAAGAAGACATCTACATCTAGCTTTGCAACCAAAAGGAAACTTGCAAATTCAGTGGTGAAGTCAACAAAGTCAATTGATTCCTTTGTAGAAGTTGTTTCCTCAGTCTAAGGTGAAATTTGTTTTCCTATTGTAGATTCTTCTAATAGAGAAGAGCTCTTAGTAAATAGCCTGACATAGAATTTTAAATGAATCCAATAAAAGAGCCAGTAGATTTTCCTTCCTTTGCAAAATCAGCAACACTGCAGGGATTCAAGGATTTTTGGAGGAACATGGCAAGAGAAGAAGGGACATACCTACTAGAGGAGATACTATTACATTCAAATTCCCAATAAGGAATCTTGAAGCTAGAAATTTGGCTAAAATGAAAAAATTTCATCCATCAGTCGTGCCAAATTTTA
Source organism: Larix kaempferi (assembly GCA_027924585.1). Classification (NCBI taxonomy): domain Eukaryota; kingdom Viridiplantae; phylum Streptophyta; class Pinopsida; order Pinales; family Pinaceae; genus Larix; species Larix kaempferi. The sequence continues at coordinate 6,727,119 of BSBM01000510.1, forward strand.
ATGGGATGGCAAGTGATTATATGGATATGTTCCTTTTTAAATTCGATGTTCTTTGTAGAAGTTATGATTATCTCGTGAATGTGCAGAAATTAGAAATGTTTTCTGCCACACTGAAGAACACAACACTCCACTGTTACCTGGGGCTTAATGGGGACAACGTTGCTATAATGACAAGAGAAACTATGAAAAAGCTTGGATTATTTGATCTGCATAGGACTCCCATTCACTTTATACATGGATTATTTCATGACCATGTAGAAGTATACATGGATGAATTCATAGTAAATGGTGATACCTTTGAGAAGGGAATAACCAGCTTGAGGAAGTACTTAAGCAGTATAAGGAAACAAATTTATCTCTCAGTAATGAAAATATTTTTATGCTGCTCACTGAAGGGATTGTTTTGGGCCATCACATCTCTCCTACATGTATCTAAGTGTACCTAATGAATAGCTAACCTTCCTGTCCCAAAAGCGCAAAAAGATGTACGATGTTTTTTAAGACATGTTGGTTATTATAGAAGCTTTGAAAATTTTCTGAGAAAAGCATCTTCTCTATTTTCATTACTTTCTAAGAATGCATAATTTACATGGACTGAACAATGTCAAACTGCTTTTGCAGCTTGGAAGGAAAAAATATTTAAGGAACTAGTATCACCTATACTTGTGAATCTATAAATCAAATTGAATGAAGCTACTTTTCTAGGAACCATATATTTCAATATTTATGGGGACCAACTCTTTCAAACTATTCAAGAAAAAATAATCATTGGAATCATCTACATCTAGTGTATCATCCACACACGCTCTACAATTTTACACCTATAAATCAATTATCCATCAAAGTGGTAGAAGCTTGAATTTAAACATTATATACTCAGAACCAAAGCATCAAGAATAGGATAGAGAAATAGTTAGGGTAGGATATAGTGAATAGTATGTATAATTCATACATGTTTAACAAGTAATGCATCTTTTGTTGTTGGAATGTAAGGTTTTCCAAAGGTTTAGAAGCATTAAAGATATAAGGTGACAACTTTTTGCAACATGGGTACACTATACACATAGGCATTGTTTATACTTGGAATAGAGTAATTTGACCAAATAACCAATTGTTGGTGAAGTACTGACCATTTCTTCCCTTATATGTGTATTATTGTCCTCCATTGGGCTTATGATGGAAAGACCAGGTCAAATCCCACTGCTTATTCAACTTCTTGGGTTGTATCATTGAGGACAGTAGAGCAGAAAGCAATAAACGATTGTCATAACATATGATTGTTGAGGAGGCTCCCACAATCAAACCCATGAAGTTGGTGATAAAATTAACTAACCCTAGGTGATTGTTATCCTTATGTCTAAATAAAACAAATCAAACAGTTAATTTATTTAACTAGAGAATTTTAGTTTTTGAACATAATGGTAATCACACAAATTATAGATAAAAAAGTAAATAGAAAAAACGTGATTCAAGTACACACATACATGGGTAATTTATCCTTCAAATCAACTTATCATTAAATTAATCCAATATTACAAGGTAACATCCACAATATGCCAACTTAACAGTTTCACAGTCAACTAGATCACCCTCTGCAAATATGTATAACCCTAATGAAGAAGTGTATAGCCTATATAGAAAATGACTAGAAATGGTTTCTACCAAATTTCGACCTATATGGCCTATTGTACATTGCTATATGGTTGTTGTACAAATATGTATGGCCCTATTATACATTTATAGAAGTACAAATATATACTTTTCCCTCTTATTGAACTATGGCCCCTCCTCTAGCTTACTCAATACGCTCAAGTGTGAACTATCTTAATGTTTTTGTGTTGTTTGTATTTATGCTTTGTTTGAAAATCTAATCTAGAAAAACCATAATCTCATTTTGAGATGTACAGTTGGGATGAAATCCTACTCTAATTCACTAATGTATTAACTAAAATTTATTAGACTCAATTGTAAAACATAAGACTTTTCACTTTTTCCTAAAGTGAATTACAAAATATAATTAATACCCACTTTTACTAAGTGGCCACTTTTGAAATGTCTCCAACCAATTCCTACACGTTCACAATGAATATATGCAAGAAATTCCTATATGAGCTACATTCCTCAACACTTCCTCTTAGCGAGGAAGGAATTTTGCACCAATCAATGTTTGTCTTTGAATGCTTCAAGCTTCCCTTTGGATAAGGGCTTGTTCAAAATATCAACTACCTATTGATTTGTGCGAATATACTGGATCTTTACTACTCTCTTTTGAATCTTGTATAGTATGAAGTGATATATGATCTCTGTGTTTGGACCCATCATGAAACATTGGATTCTCAAAGAGTTTGATACAACTTTGTTTATCATAGTAAATCACCATAGGATCCAACTCATGATAAACCAACTCTACAAGTAACTTAGGAATCCATATGGATTTGTAACCAACTGTACTAGCTTCCATGTATTCTGCCTCTACTAAGTTAAGTGCTAAGAATTTTGTTACTTGTTGAACAAAAATATTGTTGTTGTAAATGTAACTTCGAAAGATATTCATTGTATTTTATAATTATATTATTATTGTATTTTATTTGTACCTCCGACGGAGATGTTTTTCCTCCATTCAGGGATGTCATTATTATGTTTTTTCATGCAAGATTATTGAGGTAAAACCTCCATTGTGAGTCGGGGCATTAGATCGCCAAAGGTCAATGCAAATTGTATTATTGAGTCTCCCTAGGACAGGTCGGCCCAGTTAAGTTAGTGAGGTCATCCCCATTAGGAAAAAGGTCACCCACACATAAAGTATAAATAGAGAGGCTTGCTCTCTCATTTGGACACACTACTCACTCAAGCAAGTTGGCATAACGAGAGAGAGAAGACAATTTCGCTGGAGGAGAAAGAGAGAGAGCTACAGAAGACATCTTATATTTTGGGTTTCCATTTTGCTTGATATTGTACTAGAGACGAATCTATCTTTGAGGAAGTTGTGGGGTTTTCTCCTTTATGGTTTCCCCAAGGAAAATTCTTGTGTATTTTGTATTTTGATTTTCTTGTCTATCTTTCAGGATAAACATCTAACTAAATTGAATTAAAGTGCAAACTCTAACATGGTATCAGAGACAACCTGAAAAGAAGGCATTGTGCAACAGCGGGAAACTAGGGCTTCCTAGTTCAAGGTATTCTCTCCATAGACCATCATAAAAAGAGGGCTAGGCTAACTCGCCCTAGGAGGGCGCATCTTTTGGAGGAAGCAAAATCCAATTTGAAGAATTTTCATTTTTGACCTAAACACTAGTGCCGAAAGAAAACTAGGGCGTCATCTATTTTGCAATTTTTCCCACATATTTGGTAAAAAGAGTATATCTCTCAACTCACCTTGAGGAGGCGCATCTTCTTATGTAATCAGAAGTTCAAAATTCCAAGTTTGAAAAATTAGGGTTTCTCTAACAAACCCTAGGCCAGCCTGCTCCAGAACTAGGTTGGGCATCTCAAATTGGTAAGATATAAATCTTTGTTATTTCCATTTGAGGTTCTCATTTCAAAATGACAAATCACACCAAGCTTGAGGATAAGCTTGAAGGAGCTGACAACTTACGAGCATGGAAGTATAGAATCTCTCTTGTCCTAGAAGAAAATGATTTGGACAAGTATGTCAATGTGGAGGTTCCAGAACCAAAGGAATAAGAGGCAAAGTAAATCCACAAGAATAACTTGGTCAAGGCCAAGAGGAATATTGCAGACTCCATCAAAGATCATCTCATCTCTCATGTGTCATCCATGAAGACTCCCAAGGAGATGTTCGATGCTTTGACAAAGATATTCTAAGGGAAGAACATCAATCAGAAAATGACACTAAGGAACCACCTCAAGAATGTGAAGATCCAACACTCAAAAACCATGCAATCCTACTTCAAAAGGGTCTCTCAAATCAAGGAGAAACTTGAAGCGATTGAAGACAAAGTAGAAGAAGCAAATATTGTTATGACGACCTTGAATGGTGTCCCAATATCATGGGACTCATTCAATCAAGGAATATATTCCATAAAGAAGTTGATCCCCTTCAGCAAACTATGGGAAGAATGCACCCAAGAAGAAGCTAGACTAGTAGCAAGAGAAGAGAAGATGGGAGCTGCTGGTGACTGTAATGTCCCTTGTTAGGAATTTTATTAAAATGGCAATTTTTCACTTTTTTCCCTAGTTAGACCTTTGACTAGTTTTGATCTCTAGGTCCCAAATTTGCCCCAAATGATCCCAAATATTCTGAGAAGGTATATGAATGATATTAGAACATAAATATGTGTTTCATGGATGCCTTTGGACCTTTAAAATACTTCTACAAATCCTCTTTCAATTCTGGTCAATGTAGGTAACTTTACCAGTGATTTCCCTTTGACTAGTATTGGTCTCTGGGTCTCAAATTGACTCCAAATGCCTTCAAATATTCAAGGAAGGTGTATTAATTATATTAGGACTTGAATATGATGTTCAGGGATGAAATATTGCCACCAAAATACCTTTGCAAACTCTCTTAATATTCTGGACCAAGTATGCAATTTTACTAGTAATTTGGGGTTCAAATCCCCCTGGGGTAAGTACTGAAAATGGCTTCCCAAATGCCTCCAAACCCACTCAAATTTCTGAACAGAGGTAGGGAATGTATTAAGGATGTTATTAAGGTCTCATTTTCACCATTAACTGATTATTATATCTATTCCAACCCTCTCCCATTCAACTGCAAAAATCACCAATTCGACCCTTGGGGAAATGACACTATTTCTTCTCCCAATGCAATTAAACTGAGTAAAAATACTTCAAATGCTCAAGTACAGTACATGAAACTTGTATAAGACATCCATGGCAGTATATTGATCACAAATATATCAGATAATCATCCATTCGTTCGAAATCATCATCATTACATTGATTCACAACAAGGTAGTGGGGAAATGGCACTGTTCTTTCATTAAAATTGAGATTTATCCATTTCTACTTGGAATTTCGACCTGAAATTTTTTGGAGATGAAGAACAGAGTATTTAATTCATATTAAAAAATAAATGGGGCATTATAAGCTCCCCCAAATAGTACAATAGCTCACCAAAAACGCCCTCCCTCAAGGATCAAGAATATGCCATCAAAACTGGAAATGGTTGAGAGAATGTGCTGCAATAGAAGAAACCACGATCTGCCTTGTAGATTACACTTGCAAATAAAGACTCCATTAAATATCCAAATGAAAGTTCTGAATGGCATTTCCAATTACCAACTTGGATGGGAATCTTTCACCCTCGAAATTGGCCAAGGCATGAAACTAGTCATCCACTAGCTCTCCCTCTTCACAAATGCAATTGCAAATTCTACAAATGATCAAAAGCTGCTTTCCTTATTTGTTATTGAAATTTATAAAGTTCTAATGTCCTCCATGGTTCGAATTCCTTCCAAGAGACTCATGCCAACTCAAGTTGGGAAGAGATTCCAAAGAACGCCACTTGTACAACAATTCCTAGTCTCCCACTTCCACCAAATCACATGTGGAAGCATCTTAGCTTCCCTAACACCCTTGAGCGCCCTCTTGGAGTCTATTTTTAGCCTTGACATGTCATATATGTCATATGTCAGCCTTCAGGTCTAATTTGTGTCATAGATGTCATAGCATCTTCATCATTGTTGTCATAGAGCTACGGAATCTAGCCCAAGTGTCTCACTAGCTCCAAATTACCCCTTCCTCTTCCATGGGAGTTACTTTTCCTCTATATTTCTACCTTGGATGAGTCATGCCATGAATAATACCTTTTGGACTTCCCCAAGTATGTTATCATTCACCTTGAATTCGAATTGGTGAGAGAATGATGCCAAGTGTAGTGGGGAAATCTAGCCATGTGTAGGTCCCACTTCCTCCATGTGTCTTCATGATAAAATGCCACTTTGATTTTCACTTGTATATATTTATTTAGCTCATTTATTAAATATTTATTCCACTCTAATGTTCAAACATCATTTATTATCCCCATTATTCCAAATCCCAAAGCTTCCACCCCAAACCTAGGAAACTAGTAATTTTCCTCCTTGGAAATTATTTGACCTTTAACATCAATTTTACAAACTCTAATGAATATGGCCAATGTGATTAGGCCATTGTGACCCAATTCCAAATTTGGGATATGACAAATCCTCCCTTCCCAATATTGCTTGTCCTCAAGCAATTTCAAACATGGGTGTTGAAGAACCTGCTTCCTGTATAATTCTTTGAAGTTGCCATTGAATTGCCCAACCTTGAGTCTTTGAGTTTCCATTAAGATTTAAGAGAGGAACCACCATGCTTTATGCTGCACTAATCTGATAAAAATCACTTTATTAATTGGGAAATCCATCTCCCATATTGCTTGTTTCCCCAAAATATTTGAAACCAATGAGATAAAAATTATTCCAGGGTCCAATTGTTTGTATTGCACCCCAACAATTAAGAGTGCTCTCCCACCCACACCATTAGATAAGAGGATTCCTGGATCCCATTTTCTTGTATGCATTCTTCCAAACATCATGAGTGCAAAATATATATCATTAAAGTACATAACAACATAAGGAAAATGTACATCGAGAAGATGATTCATCAAAGAATCATGAAAGTGCTTGTACCTCCAAATAAGTAGACCATCATTTTTCAAGTGCATACAAGCATCAAGTGAACAATCAAATCTGATCCAATGACATAGGTGAGTATCCCATGTCCTATAATGCTGCTCCAAAAATATGTAAGATGCATCAAAACAATCAGCCCTGTATTCTTTCATCCACATAGTTAATGAAGTTCCTCCAACATCAATTGAACTAAGCAAGGAGCAAGGAAGATCATGAGTCTTCAAGTGACTCAAGTGAACATCATAAGTGTGTCCATGAAGATATGTATCATCACAAGGAAAAAAAATATTCTGCTGCAAATGTAAATAATGAGGTGCTCTATTCATGTCATCCTCAAAATGAGAGGTAGGAGTTACATACCCCTCATGTGGCACCATTAGAAAAAAACCTTTCACCCAAATTTCATCCCCAATTGATGTGGCTGAAAAAGAAGTAGGGGGTGAGGAATTATGAACCAACCTTAAATCCTTACAACTCTTACCCATTGAAATCTTTAATTCATCCTCTCCATAATTGGCTGGTCCAACTATTGTGAGATCATGTGCCTCCTCTAAGGATTTGCAATTCTCTCCATGAGGCAACTCATACTCCCTTTGAACAAGGACAAGTGCTTGTCCTTCTTCTTGTTCTAGTGTAGCATCTTCAAGAACCTGCATATCAACTTGTACCTCATGTTCCACAATTACATTAGGTTCCTCTTTTGTGACATAAATTATTTCATCCTTTCCTTGAAAAGAGAACCATTGCTCATTATTTTTTCCGAGTTGCTTCCAAGTTCACTAAGCAACAATTTTAACTCTTGAAAGTATTTCCTCCACTTGTCTTCAAAGGATGGTTTAAGTAATTTTCTAAACTACTCATTCTCCTCTAAGGTTCCTTTCTCATCCTTACTCATGGTGACCAATGAATGCACTTCTTCTCCTACGTCTTCCCTTTCACCAAAGTACATCCAGTTTCAGTTTCTAAGGGTGGTGGCTTATTTATTTGACTCCTGTTCTTCATTAATGTTCTCCCACATCAGGTTCCAATACCATGCTCTGATACCACTGTAATGTCCCTTGTTAGGAATTTTATTAAAATGGCAAATTTTCACTTTTTTCCCTAGTTAGACCTTTGACTAGTTTTGATCTCTAGGTCCCAAATTTGCCCCAAATGATCCCAAATATTCTAAGAAGGTATATGAATGATATTATAACATAAATATGTGTTTCAGGGATTCCTTTGGACCTTTAAAATACTTCTACAAATCCTCTTTCAATTCTGGTCAATGTAGGTAACTTTACTAGTGATTTCCCTTTGACTAGTATTGGTCTCCGGGTCTCAAATTGACTCCAAATGCCTTCAAATATTCAAGGAAGGTGTATTAATTATATTAGGACTTGAATATGATGTTCAGGGATGAAATATTTCCACCAAAATACCTCTGCAAACTCTCTTAAGATTCTGGACCAAGTATGCAATTTTACTAGTAATGTGGGGTTCAAATCCCCCTGGGGTAAGTACTAAAAATGGCTTCCCAAATGCCTCCAAAACCACTCAAATTTCTAAAAAGAGGTAGGGAATGTATTAAGAATTTTATTAAGGTCTCATGTGCACCATTAATTGATTATTATATCTGTTCCAACCCTCTCCCATTTAACTGTAAAAATCACGAATTCGACCCTTAGGGAAATGGCACTATTTCTTCTCCCAATGCAATTAAACTGAGTAAAAATACTTCAAATGCTCAAGTACAGTACATGAAAATTGTATAATACATCCATGGCAGTATATTTATCACAAATATATCAGAGAATCATCCATTCTTTCGAAATCATCAGCATTACATTGATTCACAACAAGGTAGTGGGGAAATGGCACTGTTCTTTCATTAAAATTGAGATTTATACATTTCTACTTGGAATTTCGACCTGAAACTTTTTGGAGATGAATAATGGAGTATTTAATTCATATTACAAAATAAATGGGGCATTATAAGATCCCCCAAAGAGTACAATAGCTCACCAAAAACGCCCTCCCTTAAGGATCAAGAATATGCCATCAAAACTGGAAATGGTTGAGAGAATGTGCTACAATAGAAGAAACCATGAGCTGCCCTGTAGCTTACACCTGAAAATAAAGACTCCATTAAATATCCAAATGAAAGGTCTGAATGGACTTTCCAATTACCAACTTGGATGGGAATCTTTCACCCTCGAAATTGGCTAAGGCAAGAAACTAGTCATCCACTAGCTCTCCCTCTTCACAAATGCAATTGCAAATTCTACAAATGATCAAAAGATTCTTTCATTATTTGTTATTAACATTTATAAAGTTCTAATGTCCTCCATGGGTCGAATTCCTTCCAAGAGACTCATGCCAACTCAAGTTGGGAAGAGATTCCAAAGAACGCCACTTGTACAACAATTCCTAGTCTCCCACTTCCACCAAATCACATGTGGAAGCATCTTAGCTTCCCTAACACCCTTGAGCGCCCTCTTGGAGTCTATTTTTAGACTTGACATGTCATATATGTCATATGTCAGCCTTCAGGTCTGATTTTTGTCATAGATGTCATAGCATCTTCATCACTGTTGTCATAGAGCTAGGGAATCTAGCCCAAGTGTCTCACTAGCTCCAAATTACCTCTTCCTCTTCCATGGGAGTTAATATTCCTCTATATTTCTACCTTGGATGAGTCATGCCATGAATAATACCTTTTGGACTTCCCCAAGTATGTTACCATTCACCTTGAATTCGAATTGGTGAGAGAATGATGCCAAGTGTAGTGGGGAAATCTAGCCATGTGTGGGTCCCACTTCCTCCATGTGTCTTCATGATCAAATGCCACTTTGATTTTCACTTGTATATATTTATTTAGCTCCTTTATTAAATATTTATTCCACTCTAATGTTCAAACATCATTTATTATCCCCATTATTCCAAATCCCAAAGCTTCCACCCCAAACCTAGGAAACTAGTAATTTTCCTCCTTGGCAATTATTTGACCTTTAACATCAATTTTACAAACTCTTATGAATATGGCCAATGTGATTAGGCCATTGTGACCCAATTCCAAATTTGGGACATGACAATGACCAATCCCTAACTGCTCATACTAGGAAAAATCATAGCAAGATGGAGGACCATCATCACAAAAGATCCAGAAGGAACAATAAGAATCATGGACCTAGAATGGATCTCTCAAGTACAATATGTTTTACATGTGATGAGAAGGGCCATTACTCAAGAAATTGTCCCAGAAACTAAGGACCCTCCAACAAAATCAACAAGAAGAGGCATCATGCTCACATCGCAGAGGATGATGAACCCACAAGCAAAAGAACAAAAGCATATTCTTCAAGTGATGAAGAATATGTATTGTAATAAATAAAGGTAACTAGTTACAAGGGTTCATTCAGTATGTTCCACCTCATAAGGTAAAGTGAGATATGACTTTCAGTCTTACATGAAAGGAGTAGGAGAAGCTCCTACAAACTTGCATTCCCCCCCCCCAAAAAAAAGATCAATGATCTATGAAGAACCTCTCATCCATTTCAATATTGGTTAAGATGCAGAAGAAGGGACACATTGAGTCTACTACGGTACAAAGATCAAGTGATCTACGATGTAGAATACTTGCTCAACATTTTAGATCATAAGCAAGAAAGGCACAGGTCCTTAGAATCAGACGATGAAGTAGAACACACCATTAGATACTCCAGTAGTTCCTGCAAGGAAACAAATATCAAGAGGGAGTCCACCCAAAAACCAAACAAAGTTAAGTATTTGAATTGTCATTTCTTGTATACTTAAATATTGTTCAGTTGTTTACATATTTATGTTTCGAGATTATGTATATTAGAACAATGAACATAATACTACTAATGTGCATGTGATGGGTAAGTGGCCTATGGTACTGTACAACATTCCATTGCTACATATATAGAATGAAACCTTTTTGGTGACATATTGGGAGTAGTGCATGCTCTTAATAATGTTCTGGTAGAGATGGAAGGCACTTAGAAAGTTACCGTATGAATACGGGATATGGATGAATGTTGTGTTGAAGCATTGGATAAGATAGTTGCATGACTGTGTGACCTATGCCTTTATGCATAAGAATTTGTTTTGAAAATTATGAAATGTTTCTAACCACACAACTAAATTGACTTGTAGGAAAGATCGTGTACCATCACCTACAAGAGAGACTTTTTTTGAAGAACAAACATCGATGATTCAACTATAACATTCAAGAAGTCAAGATGAAGAAACTGAATTTCCCAGAACCAGAGATGCAGTCATGGAAGAAGCAATTCAAGAGGATCATGAAGACCGTGACATGGAAGAACCACAAGAACCTGTAGATCCACCTCATGAGAAGGACTCCCACAAGAGAATACTAGCATGGGCATGTGAAGCAATACAAGATGCAGAGAACTATGGTTCTCTAGATGGGATGCATAGAGAAAGCAAGAGACTCGGACCATACTCCAGCTATGTGGCATCATTGATAAAGAACCTTCCAACTACGAAGAAGCAACAAAGAAGAAGGAATGGAAGGATTCCATGATTGAGGAATACTAATCGATTATGAAGAATGATGTCTGGGAGATAGTTCCAATACTAGTAGGGAAGCATGTTGTGACTTCGAAATGGATCTACAAGATTAAGCATGCTGCAGATGGTAGCATTGAAAAACACAAGGCAATATTTGTGGCACATGGATTCTCCCAGAAAGAAGGCATAGACTAAGAGGATACATTTGCACATGTATCAAGATACACTTCCATCAGCTCTATACTTGCATTGGTTGCAGTAATGAAATGGAAGTTACACCAGATGGACGTCAAGACAACATTCTTGAATGGTGTAGTTTAAGAGGAAGTGTACATGGATCAGTCATTGGGATTCAAGACACGTGATAGACAGACTCATGTGTGCAAGTTGAAGAAATCCTTGTATGGATTGAAGCAGGAACCCAGGACATGGTACGATAGGATGGACAACTTTCTGATGAGCTTAGGCTTTACCAAGAGTAAAGAAAATTCCAACCTTTACTTCAAGGTTGATGGTGGAATACCATTGATACTACTGCTATATGTAGATGTCCTATTTGTGACAGGTGAGGATGAGCTCATTGCAGATACAAAGAGAAGGCTTGCCATAGATTTTGAGATGAAGGACCTAGGAATGATGCACTACTTCTTAGGCATGGAGGTGTGGCAGAGTGCGAATGGGATTTCCTTGGTCAAGGAAAGTATGCAATGGATATTCTGAAGAGTTTCGTAATGATGCACTGCAAGGAAATGGCCACACCAATGGCATCAAACTTGAAGCTACTGTGTGACGTTTCTTCAAAGACAATTGATGCCATGATGTACCAGCAGATGACTAGTTTGTTGATGTACTTGACGAACACGAGACCAGACATATGTTTTTATGTGAACACCCTAAGCCAATTCCTGACGAATCTGATACATGTTCACTTGACGGTTGAAAAACATATATTGAGGTACCTGAAGGGTACAATTGAGTATGGGTTCAAGTATGAGGTGAATCATAAGATTAACCTACATGGTTATGTTGATTCGTATTGGGCAGGCAGTGCCACATACAGGAAGAAGACTTTGGGATGCTGCTTCGGTTTGGGATATGGTATGATCTCGTAGTTTAGTTGGAAGCAGTCATGTGTGGCACTGAGTACACCCGAAGCAGAGTATGTTGCAACTTGTTTGGCTAGTTGTGAGGCAGTATGGATTCAGAAGGTGCTGTCAGATTTGTTTGATCTCGAGCTCGAGGCGACTTGTATCTTCTGTGACAACCAAAGTTACGTGAAGTTGTATGAGAACCCGGTGTTCCATGACAAGTTGAAGCATATTGAGATCAAGTACCACTATATCCGTGATATGGTGCAGAGAGGAGCAATGAAGCTCCAGTATGTGGAGACAGACGAGCAGATAGCCGGTGTGTTGACCAAGCCGTTAGCTAGAGTGAAGTTCAAGTACTTCAGAGAGAGGCTTGGTGTTATCCAGATCGAGGTTCCTCGAAAGAGGGAGTGATTAGACTGGAAAATGCAGGTGCACGAGGGTTGGTTCTCACATGGTGGATGATGCGGGTGGTCCATAGGACGTAATGCACCTAGGGTGCTCCTGGGTTGTACCCACATGTTGGATATGCTAATAGGTACACTGGTCACAAAGACACCTGTGGTGCACCTAGGTTGGTTCTCGCATGGTGGAAGACGTAGGTGGTCCTTGGGACATAATGCACCTGGGGTGCTCCTGCGATGTATCCATATGCTGGAGACTCGGGCTAACCATGAGAGACGTAATGCACTTGGGGTGCTCCTAGGTGGGAGACATAGGTGGTCTATTGGACATGAGGTGTGCACTTGGGTTTCTCTTCGTGTGTGATGATGAGATTATCTGGATACAATGAGATGATAGTAGGAGACGCAGGTGATTGATGTGGAAATGTAATGTGTGGTCCTGGGTTGTACCTACTTGACGGCTTGCTCGTGGAGATGATGAATACCTAGATGAGAGCTAGGTCTACATCCAACATGAAAAAGGGTTGGCTCTATAGAACTTCTCATGATGGATAGATTTGAAAGATGTCACTAGTCAATGATCAACGAGATGAGGATTACTGTAGCAACACCGATGATGATCCAATGTTGATGATCATGTTCCAGCATTGAAGATGATCCATCTATGATGACGTTTTCCAAAATTTGTGTCCATAGTGATGATGACTGTGGTGAGTTAATACCTTCCTAGTTAAGAGGGATTTTTGTCGTAAATGTAACTTTGGAAGATATTCATTTGTATTTTATAATTATATTATTATTGTGTTTTATTTGTACCTTCGACGGAGATGCTTTTCCTTCGTTTGGTCATGCAATATTATTGAGTTAAAACCTCCATTGTAAGTCAGGGCATTAGATCCCCAAAGGTCAAATGTAAATTGTATTATTGAGTCAGCCTAGTTAAGTTAGTGAGTTCATCCCCATTAGGAAAAAGGTAACCCACACATAAAGTATAAATAGAGAGGCTTGCTCTCTCATTTGGACACACTACTCACTCAAGCAAGTTTGCATAAGGAGAGAGAGAAGACAAGTGCGCAGGAGGAGAAAGAGAGAGAGTTGCAGAAGACATCTTATATCTTGGGTTTTCCATTTTGCTTAATATTGTACTAGTGACGAATCTATCTTTGAGGAAGTTGCGGGGTTTTATCCTTTATGGTTTCCCTCAGGAAAATTATTATGTCTTTTGTGTTTTGTTGTGCTTGTCTATCTTTCAGGATAAAGATCTAACTAAATTGAATTAAAGTGAAAACTCTAACAAATATTATACATGATCCTAGGTAAAGAAACAACCCAAGGTGCTCTTCCTGTCTTCCCAATATGAGTTTGTATATACCTACAACTTCACTTCACCATATCTAATATATATTAGAGCATACTCCATTGTGCCCCTCAAGTATCTAAGAACATGTTTTGCTACTATCCAATGCTCTTACCTGAACTCCACCATGAACTGACTCAAGGTATTTACTACAAAACATATATTTGTTCTAGTGTTAACCAAATACATCAAGGATCATATCATATGCATGTACAAAATAGGGTCCACCAACTTTGTATATAATATGTCACCTTCCTTGGGTTAGTTATCATGGATGTGGCAATAGGTTTGCAGTCCTCCATCCAAAACCTCTTGAGAATCTCAACAACATACTTACCCTACCTAATAAATATCTAATTTGATATTTGCAAAACCCCTAAACCCAATAATTAATGCATCATGCCAATGTCCTTCATCTCAAACTCAACTTCCATATCTAATTGTCACCTCTACAACTATCCATCTATATTGGAATACCATGCTCTTAGTTCCATCTTGAGTCCATGCGTGGTCTTATTAAGCTTGCAAACATGGAATTCCTTCCTATTTACCTCAAATACTTGCAAATTATCTATGTACACTTCTTTCTCAATTATCCCATTGAGGAAAGTTGTCTTCACATCCATCTAATGTATTCTCCATCCCATAAATACTCTAACAGAAGTGCACCTGGAAAGTGGAGAAAAAGTCTCCTCATAGTCCACTCCCTCTTTATACAAGGAGAACCCTCCCAACACAAATCTCACTTTGAACTTTTCGATGCTTGCATATGTCATATTTGTATTCTTTTATAGCCACCTAGAACTCGGTATTGAATTTCCCTCTAGTTTTAGCACTGTTACAATGTTATTTTCCACCTTGTGAGAATCAACACTCTTTTGCCTTCAGGATCCTTTTCATTGACTCAGAGGCACTTTATGTCCTTCAGGCACTTCTATTTCCTATTTTTTCTCCTTATATGTTTGTTGTATCACTGCAGTAGGCGTACCTGTGAGTTGCATCACTATAGCCCGCAGGTAGCATGTAAAATGGTAAAAACCACTAGTTAATTACTTTTTACTCCCCAAAAGCGGTCTTAGGGTGACCTTTGGCCCTCCATTTTTCCAGTAACGCCTCGATGTGTCCTTTCACTTACCTTGGGAGGACTATATATTGAGCACATATGGCATATGGAAGGGAGGAAAAAGAGGGAGCAAGATAACTCTAGTGGATTTTTGCCTCATCTTGAGTTGACTCTCATTGATCCTTGTAGTTGTGAACCCTTTATGTTCACCTTCCAAACTCCTATCATAGTTTGAGTTTTCCATTCCATAGAGGATTGAAGTGGTGGAGGCACAAGTGGAAAGACTCAGTTCTTGATTCAGATTGGTTGCCGGCAAGAGGTTGTATCACATTGTACTTCTTATTATTTATTAATATAAATACTCATATTCTCGTCCATTAATGTTGTGAATGTTTTTTATATTACATTGGGTTGCATTTACTTATAATATCATGGGCCATTTCTATTGATGATGTTAATGTCTTTCATATATTATATGTACTTGTCGTGTATTGGTTGTCAAGACTAATTTGCAGGTTCAAGTGCATTGGTTGAAAGCTTCAACGGGGATCTACATCAAATGTTTGTATTGAGGTTGGTTATATTCTCCATTGTCTTAGGATTGTCATTTTATAACATTGCATTGGGAATTGAGTTATTTTCCGATAGTCAACTGTCTGTTGTGGTCTGCCCCAAGCCATAGGAAGTTTTCTCTGTAACAGAAATGGCAACTCCACTGGGGATAACATCCATTTTGGGGGATTTTTAGGCCTTAGTCCCTATTTAGAGTTGTTGTGTGTAGAATCTCTGTGTCATTCATTGGCCATTAGGATACCTTATAGAAAACTGGTTTTTTCTGAGCCATTGGACTCTTCTGCTACTCATTTGCCTTTCCTTGTACGCGGGTCAAGCTTGTTTTTCCCGCGTCTACCCGCTTCTGTCTGCACTATAGCCCGTGGGTACCCGCAGTTATTCCTTCGACAGTAGTGTACAACTCCGGCTTTGATTGGTTTATGCCCTTGTGTTGTTGTTGGGTTGGTTCTGAGTGTTTCTGAGTCTTCTTTGGCCTTGTTCCTGACTGTTCCATTCCTTGTTTGTGACCAGAAGCTCTTCTTTCTCTTTGTTTTGAGTCTTGGTAGTCTACCACCTTTTTTTGGGTTTTTTGCTCATTACATTGGCTAAATCTCACTGTTTGGGATGTGTTGGGTTGTCTGAGTGATCTGCTCTGCATGTCTGTAACCAGATAGGTAGATTTCACTTGCATTTTTCATTTCATTATATTGAAAAATACAAAAACATAGTTTTGCATTTTCCTTTTGCTTATAAGTGAAAATACAAAAAAAAAATTCTTTTATGTACTGCATTGTGCATTAGAGTGATTTTGCTTTCATTTAGGTTCTGCTTGTGCATTGAAAATATAAGAGAGTTGCGTTTTTATTTCGAAACCGTTGGATTGACTTTCATTCTAGTGGAATTGTTTTTATTGGATAGTTGAGTCTAGAGTTTGTTGATTGTGCATACTATTGAGTCACATACATAACTAGTTTCACGACCATACCCTTTGAGTAACAACAACCATTAAAATTAACGCTTAATCTTAAAATTGATTAGAACAATTTTATTTATAGGGTACACCAACTAGCATAGGTTTAGAGTCTTGGAATAGATCATTGTGAGTTAACAATCCAAGACTACTAGACGGAACATTATGTGTCTGACTAGGGAGTGGTGAAATCCATTGTATACATCGGTGTTCTCAGGAAGCTCTACTTAGACCAGAGTCAAGCACAAGGTCACGGGATTGAGGAGATATCCCTCCGATACTGGATGAACGTGGGAGATATATCTAGGATTTGTTCGTATCTGGGGGTACCGGAGGTTTGTCCTCTTGTGCTTCGGGCTTAGTTACCCTGCCCATACGATGGATCCCACCTGCGACTATCCCCCTGAGCATAGGTTATATCGTGGTGACCTTAGTTTCCTTACCTAGGTATCGCACAGGGTATTTGTAGTGGTTATACTGCGGGTGTCCTGAGTCAGATAGAGGTCGGACAACACAGTTTCCTGTTGTATAGGGACTTGACCCTATGCACGCAGTGAATTCTGGGGGCCTTTATAACTGATTTTGTTACCTCCGGCTATAGTTTGGGAGTCTCAAGCCTCTCCTAGGCGAGACATACCGACTCTAGTGTTGGGAGCTCATTTAGCCACTCTGTTTGTCTGCTCTTGGCTATAGTTTCTCTAGGTGTGTGCTCTTGATTTACTGTTTTTTATCAATAGTTTGGCCATTAGGAGAGGTTTTGGTTTATTGACCTTTCAAGAGTATCTGGCGTGAATTCCTGCTCTTCGTCGGTCTCGTCGGTTGGCTAGTTTACCAGCTGTCAAAGTTACACGTCATGCTCAGAGGGGACCTCAACGAGCCCTTTCGGATTCTTTCGATTCTTTTGAAGGGTATTACGACGACTATATGACTACACATTCAGGCACGGGAGAAATACCTACAGACCCTTCGGGTAGACCCGAACACACTTCAGGCACCCCTACTCCTAGAGAGGAATGGGGGGGTGATCCACCTGAGACCCAACCTAATTTGTTTGGTTTGGATCCACCCGAGGATGACCTGTTTGATCCTTCAGATTTACATGACTTCCAATATGGGATTCCTGAGGCACATGATGACACAGTTCCTATGACTAACGATCTCAGGTTCTCTTCTGGTATGCCCGATTACGTCACAGTTGATACTCCTGCTTGATTTGGTATTCATGCTGGCACTAGTCATGGTGTTAGCAACACTGCACCCACTGGGGGTAATGCCCTCGCCGGGGGCACTATGTTTTCCACTCACACACGTAGTATGGGGACCAGTCATATTCCTCCTAACAATGCAAATGTTGGAGGACGACTGCCTCTCGGGACTACCCATCCTAATAGGAACATTGTTCAGAATATGACTCGCCATCCACATAATAATACACATGCCCATACGCGACAACCTAGGACCACTTTTGCGAATGTTAACAATCCTCCCAACCACGGGGGTGGACACATACCACATACTTTTATGTCTGTTGCCACTACTAGTAATGCTAATGTAGGAGGTGGGAATATACCTCATGGTCATGGTCACAACGCCACCATTCCTGCTACTAGTAATGCCAACATTGGAGTTGGGAATACATCTCATACTTATGGTCACCACATGACTGCTCGCACTACTAACAACGCTTACGTACGGGGTGGGAACACATCTTACCATCATGGTCATTACAACACAGTTCCCACTACGAATAGCACATATATGCCCCATAGTTATGGTGGAAACCCTTATTATAATACAGTCGGTGCTGGCTCTCAGTACAACCCACCTCAATACAATCTGCCTCACTATGGTGCTCAAAACACATATATACCTGCTTACCCTCACACGGGTAAGGTCGAAGGAGGTTATCAACCTTATGGCCATGCTCAAACTTATGGTCAGTCATGTTCGTATAATCAACAACCTTATGGTCATGGTCAAACCTATGGTCCTTCTTATCCTCTGGGTCCTTATAACCAACCTTTTATGGGAACTTATAATCAAGCTTTCCAGCCATAGCTCCCTTTCCTTTCACGTTTGAATCTTCCAGATCTTTCGAAGCTCACGAATGATCCGGTGTGTCACGATCCTAATTGGCCTCCGGTCCCTACCAAGCTCCCTTCGGACATTCCGAAGTTTGAGGGGAAGAGTGGTGAGGACCCGGGTGACCATGTCACGACCTTTCACCTTTGGTGCTCATCCAACTCGTTGAATCATGATTCTGTTCGTTTGAGGCTATTTCAACGTACCCTCATGGGGGAAGCCACAAAATGGTATGTCGAGTTTCCTGGGGGCACTTATAGGGGTTTTAGCGAGATAGCTTTGGTTTTCTTGGATCACTTCCAGTTGCCAGTTCGTTATGATACTGGTACTGAACTTTTTTCTACCTTCCATCAGAATAAGGCCACACATATTTCTGACCACGTTCAAGAGTGGCGTCGATGAAAGAGCTTAGTGAAAGCCAACATTCCTCCAGAGTTTCTATTGGAATGGTTCCTCAAGTCTTTACTCCCATATATTGCTAAGGATGTTTTGATGTCTAGCATTGTCACTGAGGAACAAGCCATCTTGAAAGTCCAAGAGTTAGATTTACTATACTCTCAGTCTGGCATTTTATATGTCATTATTCCTGATGCACCGCGAACACTTCATGAGCCCAAGTCAGTTCCTGGACCACATGCCAATGGCATTGTGGGATCCGCAAGTACTTGCCCCGTGGATTTGGTTTCTACTCAAATGCAGAATTTGTCGCTCAGCCAGTCTACTCCCGGACAGGTTCACACCATGTCCACTTCCACCCCGTCGTCCGATGTACATGCTATGCAAATGACGATCCCATCGGGTAACCAGCAGCCTGGTGGTAAAAATAAGGGGAGAAACAACCATAAGGGTGGAAACAATAATAGTAATCGCACTACCCCTCGTAAAGAGAACGCCAACCCTCCTCGGGACGACGACAATGTTGGTGGGGACCAAAAACCTCGACGTAAAGTTAAATCCCCTTACAAGCTCTATGGGGAAGATCACCTTAATCACTTGTGTCCTCGTATTGAAGAAGAATCGAAGCATCTTGCACAGAGCCTAGCTATGTTGAAAGATCCCCTTCTCATCATCAGAACATGGCTTCGCATGCTCCCGCTACTGGTTGTGGACCTAATGAGACTGCGACGTCTTCTTCCAATACTAGTGGATATAGATGTGTGAATATGGTCCAATCGTAGGTTTTTGTTGCCACTCGTCAATGCGATTATGGTGCACCACAACCGGGGGAATGAGCCTCCCCCTCCTCCTGATAATTCCTTGCATATCAAGAATCCCTCTATTATGCCATGGATACCGAAAGGTGTTCTCAAGCGCTCTACGCATAATCCTAATGCTAGAGCCACCAAGAACTACTCCATTGTAGAAGATTTGGGCCAGACTCCGTGTGCCATGTCGGCTCTTGAATTTTTACAGGCATGTCCTTCTCAAAGGCAGGCCCTTTTTAGTGCTTTAGGAGTTCAGGATGGGGGTAGTCCCAACGTTATAAAGTTTGATACTACTGACGTTCAGCCTCACTTACCTTACCACGTGGCTTTTTAAATCCATGTGGAGTGCCTTCATAATTTTGTCAAGAGAACGGTGGTTGACGAAGGTGCTTCTGCGTCGGTAATGTCTTTATCTTGTTGGAAGGGTCTTGGCTCTCCTCCCTTATCCACGTCTAGGACCATGCTTACTGCATTCGACGGTCGATCTTTTAAGCTGCATGGAATTCTTCCTTCCCTTATTGTCTGCTTGGGTGGGAAAGCCGTGCCTATTGAAGTCGAGGTGGTTGATGCACCCATCGACTACAACCTTCTTCTGGGTCAGAATTGGATGTATGCTATGAAAGCGATCGTGTCTACTGTATTCAGGGTTATTTTCTTTCCTCATGAAGGAAAGATTGTGATAGTCGACCAGCGGGATTTTGTTAGTGCTTATTCCACAGCATCCACGGGATCAGTAGTCCCACAGGTTACAAATTCTCAAAAGGAAACTAGGAACATGGGTGTTGGGATGTACCCTTCATTGATGGGATCTTATGATTTTCGTACACCCATTAATTTTATTGGAACCATTTCCGACAATGCGTCTCCTCCATTGCATAATGTTCCATTTCGGACTTCGTATTTTGATGATTCATGGACCTTACCATCCATGAGTTCCGCATCTCGAGACATTGCACATGTCGAGATGTCTATGCCACTTTCTGCTGCTGAGCTTGCTTATCACGATATTCAATAAGCCACCATAGAGCCGGATCCTCCCTCTTCTCGGATAGATGAGGAAGATCCCATTATGCTACCGGTTTGGGCAGCCAACTCGTCTTGTTCGCATGATTTCCTTGATGATACTTTACCATCAGATGAAGCTATTCTCGAGGCCATGAGTGGTAGTGAGAGACCCTGGGAGGATATGCATCATCGCTCTTATTTTCTTCCCAACCTCGATCTCGCCGAGCAAGAAGAGTTTAGGATGACTCTAGCCGAGATGGTTGGTCACCCTGTCCTTTGGTTTCACATGGGATTTATGCAGAGGGGAACATGGATAATATTTCCCCCACTATACCGATCAACATCTCTCACACTCCCAGAAAGATTGAAAATGTTTACGTCGGTGATGATTGCTCTTCGGAAGAGGTTTCCATTTACACCGAGTTGTTTACAGAACTTCGGGAAGCTTTCTCCTGGTCATACAAGGAGATGCTAGGAATAGACCCTAGTATTGTTGAACATGAGATTAGAACGTATCCTCATGCTAAAGCTAAACCGGTTTGACAACGTCTTTGTGCTGCTAATCCTAGGAAGGTAGCTGCCATTAAGGCAGAGGTGGAGAAACTGCTTAAGGCAGGTTTCATCTACCCCATTCCCCTTACCGAATGGGTGTCAAATCTCGTTCCTGTGGATAAGAAGCAGGGAACGATCCGTGTATGCACCAATTTTTGAGACCTGAACCGTGCATGTCTGAAGGATAATTTCCCCACTCCATTCATTGATCAGATCTTGGATGCTTGTGCAGGAAGTGAGATTTTTTCATTCATGGACGGCTTTTCGGGGTATAACCATATTCAAATCAAACCCGAGGATCAACATAAGACTGCATTTATTTGTCCTTGGGGCACCTTTACATACCATAAAATTCCCTTCGGCCTTAAAAATGTCGGAGTTATGTTTTAGCGTGTCATGACCTATGCCTTTCACGACCTTAAATGTATAATGGAGGTTTTCTTGGATGACCTTGCTGGCCATTCTCGCAAGAGAGTGGACCACCCCAAGCATCTCCGTTTGATTCTTGAACGATGTATACGCTACAAGATTTGATTGAATCCTAATAAGTGCATCTTCACTGTGAGGACAGGTCGCCTTCTAGGTTTTATAGTTTCTAAAGAGGGTATTAGAGTCGATCCTCTAAAAGTTGAGGAAATACTTTGGTTGCCTCCTCCGCGCAACTTGTCACAACTTCAGAGCCTCCAAGGGAGAGCTACTTTTCTACGCCGGTTTGTAGTGAACTATTGTAATCTTACCAAAGGTTTCACGCACTTATTGAAGAAAGACACACTGTTTATCTGGGATGAGCGAGCCCAACAGTCTTTCGACACCCTTAAGAAAGCTTTGGTATCATCCCCTTTTCTTAGTCCACCTGACTTTGCGAGAGACTTTATCCTTTATGTGGCTGCATCTCAAGAGACGATTGGCATGGTCTTGGTTTAGGTGGATGACATGCTTGTGGAGCATGTGATCTATTACCTTAGTCAGAATCTAGTAGATGCTGAGCTAAGATATACTCACGTGGAGAAGTTAGCACTTGCGACTGTTTATGTAGTCCAACGGTTGCGACACTATATCATGCTTAGGAAAATCATAGTTATCGCGGATATCAATCCATTTCAGTTCATGTTATCGCGACACCTGATAGGGGGGAAGTACAATAAATGGATTGTCATCCTTCAGGATTTTGAGCTTGAGTTTGTTTTGGCGAAATGGGTGAAATCCTTGGTTTTTGCTGAGCTGATGTCGAACCTTCCACGATTGGATGAGAATATTGTCCATGAGGATTCCTTTGTGGATGAGCATGTATTTCTTATCTCGTCTTAGGACCCTTGGTATGGGGATGTCATTGTATATCTCCAAACTCTGAAGCTTCCTTCGCATTATTCACGGGATGAGCGACGACGTGTGAAACATCATGCTAAAGATTATACTATCATCAGCGACACTTTGTATCGTCGAGGAAAGGATTACATTCTCCGTCGTTGTTTAACTCGTGAAGAAGCAAAGCATGTGCTTAATGATTGCCATGCTAGGGCGTGTGGCGGTCACTTATCTGGGCTTGCAACAACCTAACGTATTATGCGAGCAGGATACTTTTGGACATCGATCTTTAAGGATTGTGTGAACGTTGTAAAGAGATGCCACCCTTGCCAGGTGTTTTCTCGAAATGTACGCTCGCATCCAGCGCACCTTCATCCAGTCGTCACCGTCAGTCCCTTCACCAAGTGGGGGGTAGATTTCATGGATTGCAAACCAACTTCGGCTGGGGTGCATCACCATATTATAGTGGCCGTGGACTACTTTTCCAAATGGGTTGAGGCCATGCCTACCATTAAAGCTGATGGTGCTACAACAACCCACTTCGTATTCAATCAGATTATCACTCGGTTTGGTATTCCAAAAGAGATTTTCACTGACCATGGCAGTCACTTTCAGAACAAAATGATGGAGGATTTATCACTTAAGCTTGGGTTTCATCAAGAACACTTATCTTCTTACTATCCCCAAGCGAATGGTCAGGTTGAAGCAGTAAATAAGTCTTTAAAGACCATTCTCCAACGTACCATCCAACAAAGCAAGACCAATTGGCATATTATGTTATATCCTGCTTTGTGGGCATACCGAACTGCAATCAAGACTGCCACTGGGTTCTCACCATTTCAGCTGGTACATGGTGTGGAGTCTGTCTTACCGATTGAATGCAAGATCCCTTCATTGAAACTAGCTAGTCTTACCGATTGAATGCGAGATCCCTTCATTGAAACTAGCTATAGAGCTCCTCCCTGATACGACAGGTATTGAGCAACGTCTAGTCCACCTTGAGCAACTTGATGAGCAGTGTCGAGATGCCGCCATGGCTATCGATGCCAACAAACGTCGTATTAAGGTTCAGTATGATAGGTATGTCCATCCCCGGCAATATGCTAAAGGTGACTTGGTCCTTTTATATGACCAAGCTAAAGAACCCCTATGGGCAGGCAAGTTTAACCCCATGTGTCACGGCCCTTACATTGTGAGGCGTGTCCTGGAAAAAGGAGCCTATGAGTTAGAATACTATGAGGGCACTGTATTGAAGGAGCCTAGAAATGGGCTCTACCTCAAGCGGTATTATGCTTGAGCTGATATTTTTGTATACTATTGTATAGTTGTTTCTGTACATAGTTTAGATTTTTCTTGGTTATTCGGGTCTGCTGATTCACTTCCATTTGCTTGACAGATGTCAGTGGAATCTCCTATGTTCCTAGGGTTTGGGGATGGTGCTAGCCATCATACGCAGCAGCTTTCTTCTGCTGCCTGGATTATTTATTCACCTGATCACCTAGTTGTGTCTTCAGGAGGTGCGTGTCTCGGTCCTACATCTAATAATGTGGCCGAGTACAGTGTTGTTATTGAGCTACTTTGGGATGCTATTTCACATGGTATCCAGGTTTTAGAAGTCCGCCTAGATTCGCAACTAGTTGCGTCTCAGTTGAACAGTCAGTACCGTGTAAGGGATCCTACGCTACTACGGAGATTCTTAAGGGTAAGACTCTTGGAACGCCATTTTGTTTATATCACATACATTCATGTTCCGAGAAGTTTTAATCATATATCTGCTGCATACACTAATTATGTCCTAGATTGGCATTTGTCACATACATAATGAAGCACACAAATGAACGATACATTCATACATTTGTACATACACACATATAGTAGAACCAGAGAACCATAGTTTTTATAAAGAATATGTCAAAAATGGGAGTGTCATGATACAAAACTAGAGCCCGTAGCCCTCAAAAATATACATATCGCTACTCTGAGATGTCTAATCCCTATGGGGAGGCCTAGTTTCTGCCCCGGCAGGATGTGCCTCATGATAAAAAACTACTGTATTAGCCACACGCTGCAACAGTCGAACCCAGTGGCTCGGTACACCCACCACATGGCGCTGCATATCCTCAAGTAGTTGTGCCACCTCTACCCCTAGTACCATGTTGGTCATCCATGATAGGTTGACCCGCACAGTCTCTAGTGTCCGCTCTGCTGCAGCACCTACCTCTTCACCACCCCTTCCCCGCCGATGATCTCTCGGGAGGCCCTGTGGTCTTACTGGACCCTTGTCTGCGAGAAAACAGTAAAATCTCAATACATGATACTCTCCCCAAAAATATTTTTGCATTTACACTTATAATAAAAAATCCATAAAAATTTAATATGTCAAAAACATAAAAAGAGTAACTCACCAATGTCTCCAAATGCTGCTCCTGGTGGAAGCGGCATGTCACAATCTTGACGGAAGTCTATCCCGCCATAGGCATAGTCATCTATAGCTATGACCTATCGGTCCCACTAGTGAAAAAACTCAGTTGTGTATGGTGATGCTTATCGGCTACCACCCTGTCGCATCAAGATCTCTGCCCACCGGGTTAGGGCTGGGTCGCGGAGACTGTGAGGAGGGACTTCCACCCTCGGACTAAGCCCCGAAACACACTCAAAGAAGAAACTGCACAAGATACTACCGTACCCAAAGTTTTTTTCCTCCCCTTGCTTGCACTCCGTCAGCTGGGTCTTCATGGACCCCAGTAGCATTGTGCACCAGTTGCACTACAAGATTTGAACCCAAAATCTGACGACATCCGACGAAAAGTCATGTGTCGTCGGATTTCACCTTCAAAATAACAAAATTTGATGTTTTTTTTTTAAATTTGATATGCAATTCGTTGGATATCTGACGCAATGTAGATGTTCGACGAGGATTGTTTAATAGTTCCGCTTGTTGTTGGATATCCGACCCGTTACTTAAACCTGGGTCGTCGGATATCCAATGTCTAGTGAAACCCTAAAATGGCTAAATTTTAGGGTGGATGGGATGACATGCCTTTTTGGATGTCCGACAACTATTCTTCAATGGTAACTACGTCAATGTCATCAGAAATCTAACGGCGGGATGACTTTTGAAAACTATAAATATTGGAACATTCTGGCATGCTTGTTATATATGCAACGGTTTTCAGAATTTTTTTTAATCAACAGACTGTTTTTCGGTGCACTGTTCACCATTATTTCCATTGTTTTCGTGATTAAAGCGAGTGAAGTGTATTGGAGCTTCATTTTCTAAGATCGACATTGAGTAAGCTATTTACGAGAAAATGTCAACTAGCAATATTCCTGATCCAGACGAAGAAAATCGTCAATTGATTGATAGATTGTGGGAAGGAGTGAGAAGAAGGGGTGATGGGAAATGTTATTGTCCATGTAATCAATGCAGGGGCTTTAAGAGGAGAAGAATTTTGATCAAAACAGCCAGAAAACATTGTAGGGAGCATGGGCAAGCTAAGGGGGGACATGAATACCATCAATTTGTAAGTAATTTTCTATTGTATATGTTTTTATTTTGAGTTCTTTTGTAAATGTATGTATTATATTTGTAATATGGCTTATATTAACTTTTATATTCTATTGATTGTGGTTTCAATATAACATAGACAATAAATATTATTTTAATATTTAATATTTATTATAATAATTTTTTTCTTGTGTGCATGTTTAATCTAGTGTTTAGTAGAATAACCCATGTATTTGTTCATTAGTGAGACTAACCCACTCACCGGGGAAAGCACTTAGATCTCTAGATTTGTGACACTTTCCATCATTTAATAGAAATAACGACTATATTGACATGTTGTAATTTCTGTTATATTTTCTCTATACAAACCATAGCATCATTTAACTTACCTTAGTTGACAGTATGAGAATTAATTTTGAGTTATTTTTGAGTAGTTTTGCTCAGTAATTGGGTCAATTATTATGTATCTTGGATTTTTTGGATGCACCTATTTGACTAAAATTACAATTGGTCATTGTTCTTTTCATCCCAACAGTTCAAAATTTGTTACATTTTAAATGCATTACAAAAAGGTTTACAGTTTGCGTTTGAGATTTTTACATTTTGTGTTTGAATTTCTTATATTAACTTTTATCTATTGTTGGTTTCATGAAATTATAAAGGAAAGACTTGCTACAGTATATCGTCCAGATCAGGAAGTTCTTCCAGAACAAGTACCGGAGGAACATGGAGCTATGAATATTAATGGAGAACAAGTTAATGATCACACTAAAGAAGATGATCATACTGATAACATAGTTGAAGATGATGTTACAAATACTTTGATCCATGAATCATTTAATGTTGGAATGGATCATGATCATGACGATGATGATGATCATGAAAATTATGAACATTTTGATGATATTCATGACATACCTCTTCTTGATAAGGCATACGAAACCCCTTTATGAGGGCTCAAAGACAAATCTTCTCTTTGATATATTGTTGATAATGAACTTGAAGGTTATGAATGGTGTTTCAAACATATCAGTCACACGGATGTTAAGGTATGTAATATATTCCATCACAAAATATATAATATGATCGTGTATTTTATTGTTAATTCTCATATATTTCAATTTAGTACAGATGAAATGTGTTTCATTAATATTATTTCTATGTTATATTAACTAGTTTTTTAATTTTAATTTGTTGTTATAGCATGATAGGTGAATATTTGTTACCACCATCAAATATTTTACCTCGCACATATCGAGATTTATCTGCCATAATGAAAGAAATTGGAATGCAGTATGAAGCAATTCATGCATGCCCTGATGACCATGTTCTATATTACAATCAGCATGAATTTGCAACAGAATGTCCTGAATGTCATATCAGAAGATACCCAATAGATCGGGTAACAAAAAAGGTGCCTCGCAAGGTTCTACGTTATATTCCCATTATTCCACATTTGCAACGATTGTTCAGGTGCAAAAACATAGCGCAGTTTATGGATTACCATGCACGGAACATAAGTCAAGACAACATTATTTGGATGCCTGTTGATGGGTCTGCATTTAGAGATATGGAGGAAAAATGGCCTCACTTTAAAGAAGAACCTCGTAATCTTAGTATTTCTTTGGCAGCAGATGGTGTCAATCCATTTGCAGAGATGAGATCCGTTTATACGGTGTGGCCTATTTTTGTTATCAACAACAACATTCCTCCATGGTTGACAATAAAGAGGAAGCACAGAATGTTGTCGATGATTGTTCCAGGTACGAACCATCATGTTTTTTTTTAATGTAGTGTTATCTCATTTGTCGTAGTTTTGTCGCATACTGTCATATATATATTTATTGTTTTTCTATTGTGAAATAAGGTTTATATATCTAAATGGTACGCCTCATAATTAGAATATTTATTTTATATGTTCAAATCAATCAGGTAAGTACCAAGTCAAAGATATGAATGTATATACCGAACCTCTTATTGATGAGCTACTGAAGTTATGGAATGGCATCACTATGTATGACGTATCTAGACCAATACGACAAAGGCAATTCCAATTCCATGCAATGCTTGTATGGACAATACATGATGCCCCAGGGTTAACCCATTTCTGTGGTATATAATTATAAGTTCCACTTTAGTTGCATTTAATTTTACGAACTACTAGTTAATATAATACGCATGCATGTTTTTCTAAATAATACAGTCATTTTTTATATAATTATAATAGACAATATTGATATTCCATCTTTTTATTTAGGACTTCGGACAAAGGGGAAATTTGCATGTCTAGTTTGTGGTCCTAAGATCAAATCTCGTCGTTCAAAAAGCTTAGGAAAGGAGGTGTTTGATGAGTATAGGAACTTCCTCTCCAAGAATCACAGGTATCGAACTACCGAAAAACATCTTTTCAATGGCAAGCAAGAGACTGCATTAAAACCAAAGAGAATGACACCTTAGCTATGGAAGTTTCAATATAATAGAAATCATCAAGGTACGTATAATCAATCATCGTATATGATCATATTGTATTTTATTATATTGTGTGTTGTTTAGTGTAATTGACATTGATTTATTTAATTTCATCATTCTCGTTCATGTGATCATCATGAAGGCATTCATGGGCTTCCATGAGGAATGAAAAGTTATCCTAGACAATTTAGTAGGTTTCCCTACTATGAGCACCTATAAATTGCTCATCTATTTGATACAATGCATATCGGAAAGAATGTGACTGAAACATTATGGCGAATATTGGATGGAAGGAGTGACAAAGAAAAAATTGTCAAAATTTGCAAAGACATTCAAGATAACAACCATGCAATGAAAGACGTCATTCAATTTCATAGAAACGGAGAGAAAATTAATATAAACTCACTTCCATGGATGTTAACGGACCAACAAAGTAATGTTGTAAAAGAAGTCATTCACAAAATTAAATTTCCCATCGGATTTTGTGCGAACATGAAGAATATCATAACAAAGAAAGGTGATTTCGCGGGGGTGAAAACGCACGATTGGCATGTCTTCATGAAGGTAATAATTATTATGGTATGCATTTAATAATTATTTTTTTTCTTTTTCCAGTGAATATGGTTGGTATTGTTGTTTGTCTAGTACTGTTTTTTGATATACTGAAACGATTTGTATATTATTGTTACAATATGTTTTACCTCTCTCTATCCCGGACAACTTCGACAACAATGTCAAGCAAATAATATATAGTCTCGGGAAATACATGAGGTAAGTGGTGATTTTTCCATGTGCTTACTGTTTGCTTAATTCAACATAGAACTTATATTTGATTTTCGATCTCTAATTCATGTTACGTAATATAATGACTTTTTTCTTTAATCTCTTGATTGGGTTGTCATGTCACTTGTAGATGGTTGTCATCTAAAGAATTCCAAAAAGAAGACATAAAGTATTGGAGGAGAGAAATTCCTCGTCTCAAGTGTGAAATGCAGAAGCATCTACCTTCAACATTTTTCAATGCACATGAACACTACCTCATACACCAAGTTGAGGAGATTGAACTGTGTGGACCTGCGCACTCAAGGTCCATGTGGATGGTTGAGAGGCACTTGAAATTGATGAAGGGTTTGGTCAGACAACGAGCATATGTTGAGGGTTCTATGATGGAGGGATATATGGTATACCAAAACATGTTGTACATTAGTGAATATCTTCCTATATTGGCGTCAAAGCTCAATTTACGTCGCATTTGTGATCCAGACTCCAAAAAATATTTCAAAGGGGAGTACTCGAAGGGGAAAGGTAGATCGAGGATGGTGAAGGTAATATAACACATTTCACTGGTGATTTTTATGTTTATATATCATACATATTCTATTTTTATATTTAGTATTTTGCATCATTTTATAGTGTAATTATATACTTTTTTAAGTGACTAATATACATTTTCATTGAATTTTAATTTTATTGTCATCAAACAGTTGGTCGAGAGTGGGATGAGATTCATTTATACATCGCAAACAATCTTGAATGGATGAAGGTATGGATTGAAAAATGTGAGCAATTTGGTCATGGAATATCATGGGAAGGTGTGGCTTCATTGGTTAAAGCTGCACATCACAATGGAGACACCAATCTAACACAAAGGGAAATCAATTTAGCAAGAGGTTTAAAAGATAGACGAGTAAGCATATTAATCAACGGCACCATTTATATTTTTTTAAAATATTGTCGTTGTATGTCACGCTGATTATTTTCCTTGTATGGCATTACAATAAACATGCACTAGTTTATCATAAATATGGGGTCATTATGTAATCTTTTCCTGTGTGGCTTGTTGTAGGTAAAACACCATAAGGCTATGTGGTGCAATGGATGTAGATATCGCATCAAAAAGTTGGATGAAACAAAGAAAACATCTGATTGTGGGATATCTGCAGTCTTTGAGGTGACCAATGTTTCTTCTAGAAGTGACAGACATCCAGAAATATCTGAAAATCGATATTATGGGTATCTAGAAGACATTCTTCAGTGTGACTTTAAATCCTTCAAGGTATTTATGTTCGTTGTCAAATGGTATAGGTGTCGATTGAATCAACGTGATCCCGATAAAACAATTATTGAACATGATAATGGTTTTACCATGGTAAATACAAGGTTGTTTAAGCCAGGAACGGAGCCCTATGTTCTTCCAACCCAATGTGAACAGGTATTTTACTCTAAGGTTCCAGGTAGAGTGGTTTGGTCATTTGCGGTGAGACACGATCCAAGGGGAAGGCCGGTAAAGTATAACGTAGATGAAGGTAATGAAGACGTTCTCGAAGAAGAAGATGTTGTTGAAGATGATCATGATCAACATGAGTTAGATGATATTCCTGTTCCAGAAGAAGATGTTGAAGAACTTCTTGAATCAGATCATGATGTATATTCAGACAATGTCCATGAAGATGATATCGACGATGACATGATGATCGTAACTGACATCAACGACGATGATGATATGGCAAATCCTTACAATGTTGAATCTGGATCATCGGATGATAGTATAAACAATCACTCAGATGAAGAATATGATGAAGAACATTGAATTTTATGATCAGGTATGCAGTACTAATAATAAATTATTAACTGTTTCTTAGCTAGTTTCCATTTTCCTGTATGTTAAACTTAGAAACCTTTCTTGTTATTTAGTATGAATGAGAAAACACATGAAATTTTTTTGTACATAGATATTTTTGTCGGGTTATGGGGAATTGAGAGTGATGTGAGGGGGGGGATCAGGGGCCATAAGAGCTTCCACCTTCACATGGTTGGCCCTGTTTAGTAGAGAATATTAAATGATTCTTGAAACAAAGAGAAGCTTATAATTAAGGAAATGCACAATTATCATGCTACCCCAATTGGCGTGCTTGATCATCAATATCATCTTCATCATGATCACCATCTTCATCATCACCAGGATCATCATCATCATCATCATCATCATCATCATCATCATCATCATCATCATCATCATCTTCTTCTTCTTCTTTTTCTTCTTCTTCTTCGTCATCATCATCATCTTCATGTATGTCATCATCATTATCTTCATGATCGTGATCATCATCATCATCATCATCATTGTCATTGTCATCACCACCAACATCATCATCATCATCATCACATTCATCATGATCATGATCATCATCGTCATCATCATCATCATCATCTTCATCATCATCATCATCATCATCTTCGTCTTCATCATTGTCACCATTCTTCGTCATCATGATCATCATCGTCATTTGAAATCTTCATCTTCATCATCGTCGTCGTAGTCTTCATCATCATCATCATCATCATCCCCATCTTCATCATCATCATCGTCATCATCATCTTCGTCTTCATCATCGTCACCATTCTTCATCAGCATCATGATCATCATCGTCATTTGAAACCTTCATCATCATCATCGTCATCATCATCTTCATCATCATTCTTAGAATTTCTTTCATTCTCTTTCATTCTTAGAATGGGTCCCATTTGTAGTGAATGGAATTCTTAACTTTTGACAAATTAAGCAAACTCCAAGTGATCTTGTTTTCAATGAAGAAGAATTTATGATTTTGCTGATGAGGAAAAAGCTCACTAAGTTTACCACTTTCTCCATACTCGTTACAATTCTAGTAATATATTCTAGGAATTGTAGAGTTTCCTTCTTCCCCTTTTGGTTGCAAATGGTAGGATTTTGACTTCTTTCTCACCACTCGGTTTTATCTCCTCCTATTGTTATAATTATCCATGCTTTTCCATTAGGAATTGTTACATATGTTCCCTTCTCACAAGACACTCTTCATATAATATAATTTCTAGTTTAATATATGGTATGCCATTAACCATTTTGTTCTGATGTAA
This sequence comes from Larix kaempferi, assembly GCA_027924585.1. Taxonomy (NCBI): domain Eukaryota; kingdom Viridiplantae; phylum Streptophyta; class Pinopsida; order Pinales; family Pinaceae; genus Larix; species Larix kaempferi. The sequence continues at coordinate 6,759,753 of BSBM01000510.1, forward strand.
AATATTAAGTTATGCAAAATTTAAATGAGTAAAAGCATATGCATAGGTAAAAGCATTTTGTTCCATTTCCATCTTATTCCAATATTTTAACTATATATGCTTTTATTTTTTCTTGAGGGAGGGAATCAAAATTATATCTAACTTATTATCGGAATTTGATCACTAGATCTACTTAATTGTGCGCACACACAATTTGTCTCATCTCAGTGAATAGTGTCGAAACTAGTCCCAAATTTGGAAAACAGATGGCATTACACAACGTCAAAAACATAATGAAACAAATAACAATAAGAACAAGATTTTCACATCAAGTAATTGGGACCATAGGCCCAAACAAGTAATCGAGCTCGTCTGATTCTTTTGAAGTCAGAAGTATGATATCTAATGCGTCTTGTCGTCGGTGGTATGGGGAGTTCATCGGATTCATCGTCATCTTCATCTTCATTTAGTTTACCATCCCAATATAAGAAAACTCATATGCCCTACTATTTTTATATGCCCTGAAACTCGTCATCATATGTGGTAGCTAGCATCTCCTACTCACTCCCATGTCCATGGCCTCTCATGTAGTGGAACTATGTGTAGCAGTGATTCTTGATGATGAATATGGTGATGACGAAGATGAAGATGATGCTGATGAAGATGATGAAGATGATGCTGATGATGAAGATGACGTTGATGATGATGATGATGATATTGATGTAGATGATGATGATGATGATGATGTAGATGATGATGATGATGATGATGTAGATGATGATGATGATGAAGATGGAGATGATGACAATGAAGATGATGATGATGATGATGACGTAAACTCATAATGACCACTATTAATCCTACATAATTTGGATGCCTTGGGGTTTTCCAGGGTGTTGAATTCATCTAGATGTTCAGAAAAAACGATTTAATCAACAAAAATTGTCGTATTTTTAGATTTCATATCGCCTGATTCCGATCAAGTTTTGATCGGACAGGCGAAATTGTCGCACTTTTAGACGGCTCCTATATATATATATTTTAGTTTTAGTTTTATTTTTTTAAAGTTTTGTAGTTTTTTTATATTTGATATTTTGTTTTTAAGTTTTATAGTTTATTTATATTTTGTTATATATATAATATTAATATATATTATATATATAATATATATTAATATTATATATATAAAAAAATATAAAAAAAACTACATATATAACATTAAAAAACTTAAAAAACAAAACAAAACTTACAAATTTACCTGTGCCTCCCGACGAGCTCGAACCCTACCGATGAGCTCGAACCATTACACCCGCGAACCTGCATTATACCCACGTGAACCTGCATTCTATCTGGCCATTTTCGCCAGTCATTATGTCCAGCCTAGTGTTGATAGCCAGTACTCAGAGCCAGTTGATAGCCCGCCTGTTGATAGTCAGCCTGTTGATAGCCATTCTCTGAGTGAGGCCGCAGAGGAGGTCGAGGAGGTTGAGGAGCTGAAGGTGGTTGAGTAGGTCGAGGAGGTTGATGAGCTGAGAAGGTCAAGAACCCATAGAAGCTGCAATGCCTCCCAAATTGGTACGAATCCAATTTTATATACAATTTTAAGAAGCCATAGAAGCTGCAATGCCCTAAAACGCCATAGGGAGGAAAATCTCATGTTGCAATTGGAATTTCTTAAATCAACCTTCAAACTATGTATATTGTAATTCAAAATGAGAATAGGGGCTGCTATGGCCGAGCTACAATGGTCAATCCCAAGGGAAATTAAATTTGTTATTCTCATCTATTGCCCTAGCACATGGAATGGGATTATATTTTTATGGTTAAGTGATTGCAGAGATTTCCTTAGAAACACTTTTGGTTTTCATCTTGAGAGGAGAGCATTGTAAATTTATCTCAGACCCCAACCTGGTTTTCATCTTGAGAGGAGTGCATTGTAAATTTATCTCAGACCCCAACCCGGTTTTCAACAAATATTGGAGCGCATGGCTTTGAGGAGGGTTTTCAAATGTGCCCAACATTTGAAAAGATGTCCCCTCATTGCTGGAGTATGCCCATAATGGTGAAGAATATGTTAATTTGGGCAAAAACATGACCAATAGTGGAGGTTTTATGGTCCTCTTGTCCATGAAATTACCCAAAACGTTTTTTTATGGTTTCCTATGCAGCTGCAAGGTGCCCAAAACTCACCAAAACCTTGTTTTGTTGTTGTTATCCATAACTATACCAGAGATTAGGGCTGCTTAGGGGCTTAAGCATTCCCGAATCCCAACATCAAGATCTAGGGCTACTACATAGATTTAATTTCTTTCTACAATTCATGATAAAATAAGGACAATAAGATTGGATACTAAGTTGAATATGACTAGGCTGAGATTCATATTTATTGACACCATTGGGCAATTTAACCAATGTCCAAATCTCTCGTTTCAAAGTCCTTTTGTGGAGATTTAGAAGAAGACATATCCTTCCATGTAGATTATAAAAATTACAATTAGGTCAAGTTCTCCTTACATGGTTTGGTAAGAATTGAAAGCTTCAATTTTCAGACAATTAGAAAAGTTTGGGCAATGTCGAATGTGAGGAATGAGAAAGATCCAATCTGATAGCTCGATTGGCATTACGGAATTGTGAAGGGTTATAAAACTATGGAAATAAATAACCCTATAAATTTTGATTTTGATTTGAAATTGGTGCAAAATTATCTAAAACCATCTAATGGTTAATTTGGATATCAAATAAAGTTGGCCTATAGTTGTGTTGGCAGCGGTCTTGAGTTTAAGCTTGGCAACGGTGACCCACGCCAATCATCACTATTTCCATGCTGAAACTCAAGACCACTGCCAACACTCCTCGGATCGAGTCACATTGTAATTATTACTATAAAATGATTGTTGTGTAAGTTCACAATTGTGTCCTGCATAATTATTACTAGAAAATCACTGTTGTTTAAGTTCATAATTCTGTCCTGACTGTTATTACTAGAAAAGTTAAATTTCAATATATATTGTTTTAGTTATTGTTAGCTGATGTGAGTCCTAAAACTCCATTAAATCTGCCATATAACTGTCACATTTGTTACTTTAACCTTATCTAATCATTTTCATCAAATTATGTTCTTATACCCATGATGAAAATGCTTTGTTCAATTGTATTTTAGTTCATTATCAATGAACATTTGTGTTCTTATTATAACTAGGAATTTTTATGATCAAAAGCTCATTTTTATTGTTGCACTGTATCCTTAGGTCATATGTTCACTTCTTTAGTTCTTGAGGTTAAATGAAAACTTTCAATGGTTCCATAGGTTGGCATGTCCCTTTACAAATGTATGCATAATAATGTGACAATCTTCAGTTAATCCTTCAGAGCTTTTCACACAATTCCACAAAGTTTTTGGATGTCTCAATTAATGAAGATTATGAGAATGTGAACTTATTCGATAGCCAAAGCTTGAGCCTACAAGCCTATTTAACAAATATTTCAAGCAATTTAGTGGAATACATCTTAATCATGGCCAGCAAAGTCTAGGCATGAGTTAATATTGGATAGTGGAAGCATGCATATCAAACTTACAAAAAACATCTACAGGAGAAGTGAAACCTTTGACCTCATATCTTACACGGTGGTCTAGGATGGGAGGATGAGGGTACATAGTAATGGGTGTCAGGTACTGTTGGAATCTCCCCACAAAATTTCTAGGAAATGACAAAAAATGGTATTAAAATATTTGAAAATTAAAAAAATAAATCTAGAAAAAAAAAAACCAACAAGGATTTTTAAAACTTTGGTATGATAGATACATGATACATACGATTAGTCTAATACTATTTGCAATTCCATATAAAAAAAAACTATAAACTAAAATGATAATGATAAACCAAAACATGGAAAACTACTTTGTTGTAGTTTCCCCTAAAGAAAATGCTACAAATATTGCATAACCAACCTTTGATACCACCATTTTCATTTCTATCGTATAATAAATTGCAACAATAGTTTGTTGTCGGCAAGGATTTGGTGTGGTTTCCAATTAATTTTTGGTGGACATGTCAAGGTGGGCCCTTTTTGGTCCACAATTGGATGAGTATGTGCTAAATCATGGCTACATTAGTGTGTTTTGGGGGGCTAAGAAGGTTGTGTAACTTGTAGGAGATTTGAGGTCTTTTGAGGAATGTCTTGGTATATCTTGATAGGTCAAAAACTGCTTAGTGGTCTACTATCCATTAAGGAATATTTTGGGCTCCTCGATATGCCAAAATGCCTCCAAAATGATATCCTATTTCTTGTTCATGTGAAATTTGGGTCAATGATTTATGCCAAGAAACCAACAAATTGAGTCTAAATTCAAGTACAAATGCTCAAATCTGTGTGAAGATTGCAAATATGTGTACTTGCATCTAAAAATCAATGAACTGAAAACACTTCAAATACTGAAATTAAACTTTTTGAATGTAGATTTGACCAGTACCGTAAAGTATTAATAAAATGGGGTTGAAAAAAAGAGAGAAAGTTGATAGGAGGAGCAATATATTAAATCTTATCAACTCAACAACTATCATTATAACAAATGAAAGAGTACCCATGAAACATCAATTGGCTACTAAGAGAGTATTCTTCATTAACATAGCTATAGACAAGTACAAGGTTTGTAGGTAGAACAACATTACTCTAAGAGATCTTGAGGGGATTTGTCCCAACACTACCCAAGACTCTCTTAATCCAACTATTTAGAAGTCAATACAAACCATGTCGATAGAAAGGGAGGTGATGGGAAATAGCACAACACCCATTTTTTCTAGGTGATCCTGGGAGCAAACTGGCCTCTGTCCTATTGTCTTTGATTTTAGAGTAGTTCTCCTACTTTTGAATGAATGTCTTGGAAAACATTCGTTATGCATTCCATTGGTTCCCATTCCTTCCAATTTGATATGCATAAACCTGATATAAATGTAATAGTCATGTAACTATAAAATAAAAATAAAGAGATGTGGAAATCTTCACAGCTTTCAATAGAAATTGACCATCAAAAAAATATGACATCAAAATTGGTCATGCATACTCACAATTACATTCAATTTTGGGAAAATTTGGTTGAGTAGAAACCTTCTCTTTTGACATCTCTCTACAGTCATTGACATGTTCCACTTGAATCTTTTCCACCTTTTGTCCTCCATTACTCATCTTAAATCCTTTTACCAAACCTTTCCAGTGGATGATAATGTCTTGCAAACGCCTTTTTTTTATTGCATGGCTTCCAATTGTTGATGGTTTCTTTGAATAACTCTTTCATGGTTTGTAATTTTTGGGTGAATTGGAGATGGTTTGGATATTTGTATACACCACATAACTTGAGCTATAGTAGAAGTGATTTGAATTTGGTGAATAGATTTTGGATTGTGACAAATATTCTTGGGATTATACTTATGAGATCATTATGTAATTTAAGTCTCCTAGAGTACATTACATGGGTTTTAAATTGAAATAATGTGTCATAGCATACATGATTATGCACAATATCACAATGTCATGCTTATGCTTGCTAAGGTTTAAACATTGTCATGCATTTTAGTCATTAGAAGTAGAAGAAAGTTATTGTTGGATTCATTTAATTTGAAAGAGTAGTTATAGTTTGAAAGAACTCTCTCCTTACCTTAGCTAGCATTCATTGAAAGGAAAGGCTTATTTTATTCATATGCATTTGCATGGTTTGAGGCAGTCATCACATCACGAGTTTCACTTCCATCACCCGACTGAGTAATACAACCATTAAAATTTAACTCGTTAACTCAACACACTTTAACCTCGCTTGAGGATAAAAATAATTTTGTAGTTAGGTAGGACACTGGGGATAGGCATCCAAATAGATCCCCCTTGTCATTTGCATCTAAGACATAGATGTTGTCATCTAGGGTACTAAAATCCTCTAGTATTTATTGACACGGTCATCGACTAGTTTGTGGAGGGGCCTCCCGTCGTTTCGGGGGTTAAGCCGCGAGGATTGATTCTGGACGGACTAAGTGGAATGCCGCCCTCCACTTAGTGCCTAAGGCATATCGATCCATTGTCTTCCTTGTACTGCTAGCCACCATACTGGGGTATAAGGGTGATAAGACAGAAGTGCTGAAAACCTTCTCCGACGTGTCTTGAATGAGGTAGCTTAGTGACTTTTCTACTAGGGATCTTTTACCCAGGATCCCTTTCGGTAGAGGGATATCCTTCAAATTCGATCTCTCACTTCGTATTGTTCGACTTGGATTTCATCACCTTGCGAAGGATACGATTTGTCGAGGTCTCCAGCTCCTAGTTAGGAAGTTTTCTTGCATTTTCACCTTTTTAGAGGGTCTTTTTCTTTTTAGTGCTACTTGTTGGCATTCTGGCCACTTTTGTTTCAGCTCGCTTACTGTGACATCGGTCCCAGTACAGTTTTTTGAGATTGTTTTTTTGGCCTGGGAGCCTTATCTTTTCATAGCTCCCCTTCTGCACGCTCGGTTGCTTTAGGGTTTTTGAGTTCTTACACGGTAGTTACCAATACTTATCTAATGATGTTTGATGTCCTCTTCTCATAGGTCTTCGAGATGGTTGAGTTAGATGGTCTTCTGAAGGGACTGAACACCCCTTCATGGAGCCACTAACGCTTGACTGTAGGAGTAGTCTAGAGGACCACATGATCACATCACCCGTGTGTACTTTTCCGTTTACTGTGATGATGGTCTTTCAAGTTATATGGAACAATGGTACATTTGAGAGAGAGATGAATGGTTGTACCCCACCTTGGTCGATTGTCTTATGGTCCTTTCATTTTGTCAATAATATTTTTTTGGTACCTTTCCTTTTACCTTTTGAATGTTTTATTGATATTGGGATATCTTGTGATTTGTACCACCTTTTATGTTTTTGGTCTTGTGGGTACTATGGTAGTTTGTCCACATTTGAGGTACACCCACTTTCTCCAAATTGTTATGAGTCTTTATACCCACTTAGTACCACCCTCCTCACCTTAGTTAGGAAAATATCATACATTTTGGTGGTACTATTTGAGTTACAAGGAGCTATTGCATATATGAGGTAGTTACAAGGAGATATTGCATATAAGAGGTAGTTACAAGGAGCTATTGCATATATTCGACATTTTTTGACCTTCCATCTCTTGGGCATGTCAAATAACAGGTAGTTACAAGGAGTTATTGCAATATATATTTGACCTTATTTGTACCTTCCCCACAATGGTTGATTTACTTTTGGTCCTCACTCACTGTTGTTATTTGTCTGGTGGTAACTTGTACTTTAAATTTGGTACTTTCATTTTTTTGTGGTACCCTGCCTCTTACCTTTTGGGTCTTTTACTGATCTTGAATTATCTTTTGATTTGTACCACCTTTTATGTTTTTGGTCTTGTGGTTATAACTATGCTAGTTTGTCCACATTTGAGGTAGTGTACACCCCCTTAATCCCAAGGGTTATGAGTCTTTATACCCATTCTTTTCTTTTTGACTTGTACCTTACTGGTTGGTCTTTGTACTGAGCCTTTTTACTGTCATTGAATTTCTTTGATTGACCATACCATAGCCCAGTCATCTCTCTCTCTCTGGTTTGTACTAGCCCTATCATAGGGTCACTTGGTTCCTAGAGTTGACTGGCCTCTAAGAGGCACAGTCATTTCTGAAAGTAACTCTTCTGAGTATATTACAGGAAACGTCTACACTAAGGTAATCAAATATGTGTTGGTAAGACTTAAGAAATCAAATTGATGGTAATCAAATATGTGGTAAATAATTTTCATTAAGTAGCCAGGACTTGTAGCATTAGAGGAGATCCTGTAGCGTGTATGTGTAGTGTTACATGTGTGATGTAGCGTTAAATCAAATAGTAAAAAGTGACACTATGAGGGAGATCTTCTAACATGTATGTGTAGCGTTACATGTGTGATGTAGCATTACATCTAATAGTAGAAAGTGATCATAATGTGATAAACTAATTAATTTTTTGTTGGCCATTTAGAAACGACGTGAATTTAGAAACAATGACTACTGCACTGAGTGTAAACGATAAAAAAATTCACACCTCAAGAAATGGGATCCCTCTCGGTGCTGAATAGATCCGGGTTTAAGATGGATCTATGTTGGTAAGAACATATTGCTCCAGTATTCCATTTGTGCCAAACAACACAATAAAAATTGCAACAGCAAAAGGAAAGGTAGCAAAATGGCAATCATTGTTTGATGTTATAACTGTACTGTTCATTAGCACATTTCTGGGAAAGAAAAAATCATTGTTGATTTTTTTGAAAAGAAAGTCTTTGCAACTATGTCATGATAATATAAAGAAAGCCCTACTTTTCTCTGTTTCAATATGATTGAAAATCTATGTTATGCAATAAATACCCTATGTCAATATTACAAGTAATTGTCCAAATTAAGGCAGCATTAGTTGGGAGTAGGACTGAAAGCTACCATTTTTCAAAACAACTAACATGTTTACGGTTTCGATGTTGCTTGATTCAATTACTTTCAGTCATCTAAGAAGACCATGCTTGATTACAAAACTACCCATGTCTTTCCAACATTCAATGAGTTAATCATTTTCCTTAATAATATTTCATTTTAGATTTCGAAAAAGAGTATAAAAGTTCCACAACATTATATAAAAGATGGTGTTATATGGGACTCAAGACCCAAAGTAGCAATAAAAAACAGCTCATAAATATTGCATGAATTTCTACTCCTAAGAAAGATAAATTGGTCGTCTTCTGATCATCACTTGAATACCTACGTGTTGAAAAAGGGAATGAGAATCAAGTAAAATTATGAAAGGAGATACACGTAAACTTTTAAGAGGCGCTATGCCTTGCGGTCGAATCTAAACTATTTTCCAATGGTGCAGGTAGAACCAAACAGGTATTTGTCTGATCTGTCTTCCTCAAGCGAGGGGAGTTTAGGAAGGCTAGAGGAAAGTGAGACATCCAATAGGTCTAGAAGAATTGTATCAACTAGATGTCAAAAAACCAAAAGAAGATTCCATAGACGCAATGAATTTTTTCACGGTCAAGGGGGGGCATGTTCCTATGGTGATGAGACAAAAGACGGCAAAGAGGTTCCCTTGAGGTACGGAGATTTAGTGAAACAATGGGTACCGAAGGATCTTCCTCCACCAAACATTGATTTTTGTGTGAATGAGAGGAGATATCAAATTGCACCATCGTCGATACATGGTTTCGGGTTGTTTTCCATGGATTGCATCTTGGTCAGTTACGGGACATGTACAAAATTGATGGAGTTTGTTGGACCCATATACAACTACAACGATTGGATGCGCCTTGTCCGATATACAAAAAGTATGAGTAGCTATGGATTGTCAACAGACTATTTACAGTTGAAAGACAAAAATCAAAATAAAGGAGGAACGTTGTACATGGACGGAAGGCCAAAGGCCACAGGGAATATTGTGGGGTTTATAAACAATTCACAACCAGGGTCTACAATTAAGCAACCAAACTGCGAATTTGAGGGGCGTGAAGGAAACCGTGTTTTTGTAGTTGCTATTAAAACAATATCTGCAGGGGACGAGTTGCTTATTAATTACCCTGTGAACCAAGTAGATACAAACAAGGTTACTATATAACATTTTACCCAACCTTTTAGTAATAAATTAAACATCATAAGGATTTTTTGTTAGTTTATTTTGTTTAAATTTCCCATATTTACTTCGTAGGCCAATGATCGGGATAAATCCCTGCCAACAAATGGTCGGAGGAGTACTTCTTCCTCGATGGAGCAAGTATACATCTTTCTAATAGTACAAATATAATAAGAAAAAAGAGTTTTTATTTGCTTTGTTTTTTCATTATTAATAAATTGGTTTGTTTTATATAATGTTATTTATATTTGATGCAGAACGTTGATCGGGAAAGACACCCATCAAATGTTGATCAGACGACAACACCCTCGAGGCAACAGGTAGACCTGATTTTAATTGTACAATTTAAATATGTCAAAATGTTTTAGCATTATATTAATGTTTCAATGAATATTTTGGTTTCGTTTACATAATTTTCTAGTCTATGTTTTTGATGCAGGCCGGTTCCATAAGGTCGGTCACACCAGGGTCCGCGCAACAGGTATACATCTTTGTAATATTAAAAATATAATATGAATAATAATTTTTTTGATGTGTTTTTTCATGAATAGTTTTGGATTCGTTTAGGTGACTTTCACTATGTTTTTTTTTTAGGGTGTTGTAAGGGGCAGCTCCCAGATATTAGCAAATCGGGGCAAGTCGCCTATGACCATTGATCCAATGAGTGGATCGCAATCCTTGAGGTTGCAGGTATAACTCATTTCAATTGTACCAATATAATACGTAGCATAATGTTAATTTTGTTATGTATTTTTCGTGTGTATACTGGTTTCGTTATGATAATGTAAATCGTGTTGTAATTTTACGAATCTATCATGATAGATATGTTACGTGAATATAAAATTTGGAATCTATCAATAGAGAACTCAATAGTTCTTTATATATGTTTGTTGCATCCCACTAGTGAATCACAGTATGAATCAGCATCGCAATATTTTCCGGTAGAACCTGAAGTGGCTGAGGTGCTTCATGATTGCAAAAAAATTGGTGAAGCCACGGACCCGCTAAAGATGGTAGACAAATTGTTGAATAGATATAGTGTGGAAATCGTTACTCTACTAATCCAGGTTCCGCATACAAACGTAATTACAGAAAGGATTGCATTGTTGGAACATAGATCTTATACCTTGCGAGTAAGTTGAGGAATCTTGAATCATAGAATAATTCGTTTAAATCTTTATAATGTTCTATTTTATATGATAGTATTGAACGTATAAGGCGTGGTGTGTATTTACAGAATTATAAGGGACCAAACAATAGTGGTCAAGGTGGTGTTGGCCCCAACGAGGCTCGTGGAGAGACTTTGCATCACGAGCAAATGACTCCACGTGGTTCGAATCCTTTGCCATTGTTGTCGACTGAACAGTCGGCAACACGTTCCGAAACACCATGGACCCCCGTTGTGAGCGCACCGGCCGCTAGTGACCGACACACAACGGATCATCCACAAGAAGGGGTCGACATCGAGTCCCCTACTAATTTTGATGTCGTAGAAACTACATTTCCAAGATCTTCCCATGTCAAAAGCACGGGAACAATGGAGACAACATTTTTGGTGGACAAAGATCTCGTCTCAATAATGATAGAGAAGATACCAGGTAATTAATCATAGTTGATCAGGTTAATTAGTGTTTATAATTTCATTGTAATATACCGATAAAACAGTTTTTATCAACTAATTATGATCATGGCATGATCGTTTTGCAGGAAAGGATGTTTTATATAAACATATGAATGACTTTTCCTTGGAGATATTTGGGCCCACCATCTTAACAAGGTTGGATAGACAACCGAAACATTTAAAAGATGAACTCACTAATCGGTTGGTTGGCCTGTCAGGGAACAAAACCTTCAGTCATGCCAATGTCCTGAAAAAGGATGGACAACACATGAAGGTTGTCCGAGACCAATATAGGACCCACCTCAAAAAAAACCAGAGGTATGAGCGCCCATCAATGATTCCAGCAATGGAGTGGAAAGCTCTATTGGAAGATGGAAAGGAAAGGGCTCTGAGAAGAGAAGGCAAGCTAACACCAGGCACAGGGAGGTATGCAATACTTTCCGCAATGTAATTCTAGACCTTATTATCCTTGATTTCTATATCGAACTTGGAACATCTAACGTATTTCAACACTTGCATAGGCTATCATACACATCTAAGGCCAAAAAGGAAAGACTAGAAAAAATAGGTCAGCACATGTTACACAGAAATATTCCACCTTGTGAGCATCAACATTCTTTGGCCTGTAGGATCCATTTCAGTGACTCAGATCCATTTTCATCCTTCAGTGATACTAGTTTATCCTATTTTTGTTCCTACCCGCATGTTGCATCACTATAGCATGCGTACCCACGAGTTGCATCCCTATAGCCCGCGGGTATCAAGTAAAACGGTAAAAACCACTATTTTATTACTTTTTACTCCCAAAAAGCGGTCATTGGGTGACCTTTGGCTCTCCATCTTCCCAAGTAACGTCTCGATGAGTCATTTCACCTACCTTTGAGAGGACTATATATTGAGCACATATGGCTTATGGACGGGAGGGGGAAGAGAATAGTAAGGGCACTCTAGTGGATTTTTTCCCTATCTTGAGTCTGCACTCATTGATCCTTGTAGTTGTGAACCAGTTATGTTCACCTTCCAAACTCCTTTCTAGTTTGAGTTTGCCATTCATGGAGGATTGAAGTGGTGGAGGCACAAGTGGATTGATCTAGATCTTGGTTCAGATTGGTTTCTGGCAAGAGGTCGTATCGCTTTGTACTTCTTCTTGTTCATTAATAGAAATACTCATGTTCTCATCCATTTATGGTGTGACTGTCATTTATTATACATTGGGTTGCATTTGCTTATGATATTATGGACCATTGTTATTGATGATGTTAATGTTATTTATATATCACATGTACTTGTTAGATATTTGTTGTCAAGACTAATTTGCAGATTACAAGTGCTTGGATGTGCGCAGATTGAAAGCTCCAACGGGGATCTACATCAAACATTGGATCGAGGTTGGTTACATTTCTCCATGGTTTTAACATTGTCATTTATAATAGCATTGTTTTGAGAATTGAGTAGATTTCTGGTAGTCATCTGTCTATTGTGGTATTCCCAAGCCATAGTGAGTTTTCTCCAATACAGAAATGGCGACTCTGCTGGGGAAAACATCCATGTTTGGGAAATTTTTTGAGCATTAGTCCATATTTAGAGTTGTTGTTTATCGAAGCTCTGTGTCACTGATTGGCCGTTGAAATACACTATAGAAAACTTGCTTTTTCTGAGCCTTTGGACTCTCTGTTTGACCATTTGTTGTTTCTCACCCGCGGGCTAGCTTAGTTCTGCCCGCGTACACCCGCCTCTATTTACACTACTACTCGCGGGTACCCGCAGGTATTCCTTCAACAGTAGCGTGTAACTCCGACTTTTGTTGGTTTATGGCTATTGGTTGTTGCTGGGTGATTTTGGTTGATTCCTGAGTCTTTGTTGGCCTCTTTCTTGACTGTTCCATGCCTTGGTTGTGACCAGATCTCTTCGTTTCTCTTGGTTGAGCCTTCTTGGTTTTTCACCATATTTGGTTTTAACCTCTTGGTTTCTTCCTTTTGAGCTCTTCCTTTTGGCTGAGTCTTGTTGTTTAGGATCTGCTAGGTTGTCTTAGTGATCTTCTCGACACTTCAGTGACTGAATAGTAAGATTTTGCTTGCATTTTTTCATTCCATATATATTGAAAAAATACAAAAAATATTCATTTAGTTTTTGCATTTTCCTTTCTGTTTATAAGAGAAAATACAAAAATATTTTATTTCCATGTACTGCATTTTGCATTGAGTGCTTATTGCCTTCATTTTAGGTTCTGCTTGTGCATTGAAAAGATAAAAGTTTGCATATTTATTTCAGAATTGTTGGTTGATTTTGCATATTAGTGACATTGTTTTATTGGATAGTTGAGTCTAGGATTGGACGATAGTGCATATTATTGAGTCTACACATCACTAGTTTCATGACCATATCCCTTGAGTAATCACAACCACTAAAATTAACACTTAATCATAAAATTGATTAGACTTATTTTATTTATAGGGTACACCAACTAGCATAGGTTTAGAGTCTTGGAATAGATCATTGTGAGTTAACAATCCAAGACTACTGAACGAAACATTAGGTGTCTGACTAGGGAGTGGAGGAATCCATGGTATAGATCGGTGTTCTCAGGAAAGTTCTACTCAAACCAGAGTTAAGCACGAGGTCACGAGAGGTTGGTTGAGGAGATATCCCTCTGATACCGGCTGAACGTGGGAGATATATCCAGGATTTTTTCATATCTAGGGGTATCGGAGGTTCATCCTCTTGTTCTTCGGGCTTAGTTACCCTGCCCATATGACAGGTCCCACTTGCGACTGTTCCCCTAAGCATTGGTTATATTGCGGTAGACATAGTTTCCTTACCTAGGTACCGCATAGGGTACTTGCAGTGGTTATGCTATTTGTGTCCTGAGTCAGATAGGGATTGGACAGCACAGTTGTGTTCATGCAGTGGACTTGACCTTGTCGACACAGTGAAGCATGGGTGTCTCTATAACTGATTCTGCTACCTCCGGCTATAGTTTGGGAGTCTTAAGCCTCTCCTAGGTGAGACATACCGGCTCTAGTATCGGGAGCTCATTTATCCACTCTGTTTGTTTGATTTTAGCTGTAGATTCTCTAGGTGTGTGCTTTTGAGTTACTATTTTTTGATCGATAGTTGGCATTTAGGAGACGCTGTGTCTCTCTCCGGAGAGAATGTGGCACGGAGCCCTACACTCCGTTGGTCTCGTCATTTGGCTGGTTTAAAGCCATCTTTGGTTACACAACGCATTACTGGAGGACGTCGGAGGGCTCCCTCTAAGTCTTCAGATTCTTACACGACTTACGTTGAGGATTACATGGCTACACATCCTGATATCGGGCAAGACCTTTCTACTCCTTCGGGTAGAGTTGAACACATTTCCGATCCCCAGACTCCTCGTGAGGATTGGGGAGGTGATCCACCTGCGACTCAACCTGGTTCTATTTGTCCTAATCCACTTGACCGGGATCCGTTTGATCCTTCAAATCCAGATAATTATCTTTACAGGATGCCCGACTTACCCGAGGAGGAAGAACAGGACAAGCCTTTCGTTCCTTCGTTTCCACGCGATTCTAGATATAGGAGGCCTGAGACTCATGATGATACCGGCCCTATGGTCAACCCCACTGCACTCTCTTTTGGTATGCCTAATCACAATACTGTCGAACCTTCCACTATGGTTGGTACTCATGCTGGCACTAGTCAAAGTGCTAGCCATACTATACCCACTGGGGGCACTACCCTAGCTAGGGGCACTACGTTATCCACCCACTCACATAGTATGGGGACTGGTCTGATTCCTAACCATGCTAATGTTGGAATGTGACCACCTCCTAGGAATACTCAACCTAGTCGGAATGTTGTCTGAACCACGACTCGCCATCCACCACCTAGTACACATGTCGCTACTCGTCAACCTAGGACCATTTTTGCACATGATACCGTTCCTCCCAACCACGGGGGTGGACACTTACAGCATAATTTTGCGTCAACTACCGCCGCTAGTAATAGTAAAGTAGGGGGTGGGAATATTTCCTATCCACATGGACATCACACCACCAACCCTGCTACTGGTCACACCCATATTGGACCTGGGAATACTTCTCATGCTTATGGTCATCACATGACTGCTCAAGCTAATCCTAATATTGGGGGTGGGAACATACCATACCATTCCAGTCAATACAACACAGTTCCCACTATGAATAGTACATACATCCCCATACCCATGGTGGCAACCCTTACTACTACGCAGTCGGTGCTGGCCACCAGTATCACCCACCACCCCAATATGGTGCTTAAAATGCACATGTACCTGCTTACTCTCAAATGGGTCAGGCAGGGGGAGGTTATCCATCTTATGGCTGTGATGAGCCTGCAATAATTAATTAATGCAAATACACGAGATATCAGAAATAATAGAACTCAGAATCACTTTTATATTGATCACGGGCCACTTCGATGGGGCAACCTCCTTTGAGCAAGCTCAATACAATTAACTTCACGGTGCCTTCAATGACCTCAACACACACTTATATACTAAGTCTATGCCCAATACTATGAGTCAAAACCATGGGACATATAATACTATGGGACGACTTACAAAGCATATGCGTCCAATACTATGGGTCAATACTATGGGCTAATATAAACTACGGATCAACAAATACTACGGGACGACTTACAAATCATATGCGTCCAACAACAATATACTAACATAGTAAAGAGAAGGGTTGACATAGGTTCCTAACATCCCCTCTCCCTTAGAAAAAGCTTTGTCCTAAAAGCTTTGGTTGGAGAAATGGTTGCAGAATCTGAAGGAGTGGTTCCCCGGTAGCATCCTCGGGTTGCATTTCGGGCCACTGACGCCTTTGGAGTGTCAAGGAGGATTGCTTGGAAGGATGTAGATGAAGAAGAACCCTGTCAGCTACGTGGAAAATGCACTCAGAACGGTGCTGATCGGCTTGTTGTTTCAGGCGAATTCTGGCCATGTGAAGATTGTCCTGCAGAATGAGAAGAATCTGATCACGGTTTCGAAGAACTGAGTCAATTTCCTGAACTGGGGAGCTGCTAAGGGTGGATGGAAGAAGAACTGGCGGTGTTTTTCCATACACTGTTTCATATGGTGTCCTTTGAGATGTGGTATTGTACCACTAGAGCGCTGCTAAGAAATCCATAGAAATAGTTGGCCAAAGCTGTGTAGGGATGGGAAAGGGTTTGAGCAATCCCGAAAGGAGTGTCGTTTCACCCTTGTTGACTTGGAAAGTATCATCGTTAGCCACCATCTGTTGAATTGTCATTTTTAGTCCCTGCCAAAAGAAGTTGCATTGTTCTCGGTCATACATTTTGCAGAACCCAGAGTGCCTTGTTGATGAAGAAGCATGGAGTTCATAGAAGAGATAGCCCTGTTGAACATATTGCAACCAATTTGGAACAAGCAGAGAAAGAGCTGTAAGAGAAACTGGGTCATCAATTGTGCGAGAAGGAGCATCTTCCACCATATTGTCCTTACCCTTCTTGTAAGTGATCACATAGGGATAACTCATGAGTTGGATAACACGTTTCAGGTGGGTTGGGGAGGAGACCCATTGTTCCAGAAAATTTTCCAGACTCTGGAGATCAGTGTTGATGAAGAAATAATTCCCTAATAGGTATGGCTGCCACTTCTGTACTGCATGCAAAATAGCCATCATTTCCTGCTGAGAGGTAGATGTGGCCAAATTCTTATCGGAAAGGTCTCTTGAATGCAACAAGCGCATTGGTTCAACAAAGATACCTGCATATCTATCCAAGGAAGTAGTGGAGACTGTTGATGGGTGCATCTGAATGGAATTGAGCTGAGCAATGACACCATGTGAATTCTTCTTAAGGATTTTTTCCAGGCGATGTGAACTGATGATGCAGAGAGACCCTGTTTGTAAGCCCATAAATTTGTGTTGTGCCCCATTGACTTTAAACTACATCCAAAGTTCAGCAAAATCCCATAAGATGGGGCCAAGTGTGCGCAACCATTGAACGCCCAAAACCACATCACATCTGCCTAAGGACAAGGCAAACATGTCAGAGCGTAGGTTATAATCTTCCATAGAGATACGCACATTGTGACACTTCCCCTTGCAAGGTAAGGTGCCCCCATTGGCAACCATGACTTCAAAGTTGGAGCAAGGATGGACAAAACAATCAGCCTGTTTGGCAATCCGAGGGTCAATGAAGTTATGAGTGCTACCAGAATCAATGAGTATGGTAAGAGGGAGATTCTTGAAGTATCCCCTGACCCGCATTGTTTGTGGGGTGGTGACGCCGGTTACTACATGGAGAGAGATCTCGGGTGGGTCGTCCTGAGATGGGGTGTCAACAGGCGGGTGTTGAATGTTGACCTGATCATCTACTGTATCTGTAGCTTCTTCACCAAGTTCTAAGGCAGGCGGAGAATCCACATCCAAGAGATAAAGCTTTTGTTGAACACATCTATGTCCCCGAGTGAATTTCTCATCACAATTATAGCAAAGCCCTTTTTCTCGGCGTGCCTGCATTTCTATTTCAGACAAATGCTTGATAGGAGTTGGTTGAGGAGCAGGCGTGATGGGAGGTCGTTGGGAACCCATATTTCTGAAGGGAACAAAGGTGGGTTTGGAGTGTTGTTGAGCTGCTGTCTTGTCCTCGGCCAGCTTAGCCAACCCTAGGACATCCATCATTGTGTTGGGACAAAACATTTTGACCTCTGAGCGGATTTCATCCTTGAGACCACTAATAAAACAACTCCTGTAGAATTCATCAGACAATCCTTCTGTGTGATTGGCCAATTTCTCAAATTCTGTCTGATACTCTCTCACTGTGCCAATTTGGTGAAGTTTAGTGAGTGCTCCTGTGAAATCATCAAAAGCACTAGGACCAAATTGTAGCAAAATGAGTTGGCAAAAATCTGTCCAGTTTGGCTCGAGATGAGCTTTGATGTACCAACGGTACCATTGAAGGGCTTCCTGTTCCAAATGAAAGGATGCAAGTGGAACTTTCTGGGCATCAGAAGTATTATGCAAACTGAAATATTGTTCTACTCGATATATCCATCCAGTCGAATCAGTACCATTGAAGCGAGGAAAATCAAGCTTCGACCCACGAAAATTGCTGGAAGAAGAGAACCCGGTGGCTGCAAAAGATTTTGGCTGTTTGGTATTGTTCATGGCTGAATGCTGAAGATGGAGGCTGAGAAATTTTTCATCCAGATCTTGGAGTTTGGTTTGGATGGCTGCAAGTGCTTCCTCCATGGTGTGTGCTCCTGCACGGGTGACAACCATAACCAGGTTTTTTTTTGTTTTAGGTGGAATGGGTAGAAAAACACAAACAGAAGCTGATTTAGTAAAGGGAAATTTGGATTAGGGAAACAATCTGATGGGTAATTGAGGTTTGACTAGATTTTGGACACTGTCGAAAGGAAAAGAAAGCAAAAAGGGGGATTTCAGAAGCGGGGTGATAGAATGAGAAAATTTGGCAGAGAGGGACAAAGAAGCAGAATTCAGAAAGGAACTCTGTGGTAAAATTTGAAGGTGATTGAGTGAAATCTGAGGAAGTTATGGCAAACCCTAAAAATAGACAAATGTGGGATTTCGGGCTTTGGGAAAGGGAATTGGGGATAGGGTCCTCAGGAATGAAAGATGAAGAATGGGATGACAGGGGTTCCCCAAAAATTTCAAGGGAAACAGAGTGAGAACAAGGGAGATATGGAGAAAAAACTGAATTTTATACTTTTTTATTTATTTATTTATTTTTTTTTACCAGAAATGGATCGGCAACAGCGGCGCAACGGCGCGGAAGGGATCGAAAATGTCTGGATCTGAAACGACGACTGGATCTGGAACGACTTTCAGAATAGATCTGAAACAGCTGGATCTGGAGCGGAAGTGATCGACAACAGTTCAACTGAAAATGGATATGGACCCCAGGTATGTACGGCTTCCTAACAGTTCAAGTGTTTCACTCGGCCACCAATGCTGTCTGACGGCTTGCGTATTGGGGTAGTACCCCTCACTCCATGGCTCAGGTAAAACTGATAACCGCTTTGCCACAAACAACAACTCTTGGTTTACCTCACGGGTGGGAACTAGTCAATCAGGTAGGGGTCGTTGCCCTTTTCGCTGGCAGGTCCTCTCAATGGGCCAGCTACTTTGGGGTTCCTGTGGTACTCCTCACAATGAGTTTTAGGGCTTATGCCCAAGTACTTCCCACATTTAAGTGGATAGGGATTATTCCCAAATCCGAAGTTGCAACAGATGCGAAAAATTTTTTGCCAGAAATTCCACCCAACGAGCCCAAGAAAGTGCTCTGATACCAGATGTGATGAACCTGCAATAATTAATTAATGAAAATACACGAGATATCAAAAATAATAGAACTCAGAATCACTTTTATATTGATCACGGGCCACTTCGAGGGGGCAACCTCCTTTGAGCAAGCTCAATACAATTAACTTCACGGTGCCTTCAATGACCTCAACACACACTTATATACTAAGTCTATGCCCAATACTATGAGTGAAAACCATGGGACATATAATACTACGGGATGACTTACAAAGCATGTGTGTCCAATACTATGGGTCAATACTATGGGCTAATATAAACTACGGATCAACAAATACTACGGGACGACTTACAAAGCATATGCGTCCAACAACAATATACTAACATAGTAAAGAGAAGGGTTGACATAGGTTCCTAACAATGGCCATGGGAAAGCTTATGGGCTGTCAGGTCCTCAGTATTAGCAGTTTAAGCCTCATGGTCAAGCTTTTGGTCCATCGTACAACACAGTTCCGTTCAATCAACCTTTTATGGGAGCTTATAATCAAGCTTTCTAGCCGCAGCTCCCGTTCCTTGCACGACTGAATCTCCTGGATATTTCGAAGCTCATGAATGGTTCGGTGTGTCACGACCCTACTTGCCCCCCGGTCCCTACCAACCTCCCTTCAGACATTCCAAAGTTTGAGGGGAAAGGTGGTGAGGACCCGGGAGATCATGTCACGACATTTCACCTTTGGTTCTCCTCCAACTCTTTGAATCATGATTCCATTCGATTATGCCTATTTCAACGCACCCTCACGGGCGCAGTCGCGAAATGGTATGTGGAGTTGCCCGGAAACACCTATAGGGGTTTCAACGAGATTGCTTTGGTTTTCTTAGACCATTTCCAGTTGCCAGTTCGTTATGATACTGGTACTGAGTTGTTGTCCACCTTCCGTCAGAATAAGGCCACACATATTTCTGACCACATTCAAGAGTGGCGTCGGCGGTAGAGATTAGTGAAAGCCAACATTCCCCTAGAGTTCCTGTTGGAATGGTTCGTCAAGTCTTTACTTCCATATATTTCTAAGGATGTTTCGATGTCTGGAATTATGACTGAGGAGCAAGCTATCCTGAAAGTCCAGTAGTTAGATCTTCTTTATTCTCAGTCTGGCATTTTGTATGACATTATTCTTGATGCACCGAGAAGAAGACATGAGCCCATGTCAGTTCCTGGACCACATGCCGATGGAATTGTGGGGTCCGCATGCACTCGCCCTGTAGACTTGGTAGCTAATCAAATGCAAAATTTGTCGCTAAACCAGTCTGCACCCGGACAGGTTCACACCTTGTCCACTTCCACTCCATCGTCTGATGTACATAATGTGCAATCAACAAAACCGTCGGGTAACCAACAACCTGGTGGTAAGAAAAAGGGGATAAATAATCGTAGGGGTGGAAACAATGGAAGTAACAATAATAGCAATCGAAATACTCCTCGTAAAGAGAATGCCAACCCTCCTCGGGAAGGCGGTAATGCTGGCGAGGATCGTAAACCTAGGCGTAAGGTGAAATTCCCTTGCAAGCTTTATGGGGAGGATCATCTTACTCACTTATGTCCTCGTATTGAAGAAGCATCGAAGCATTTGGCACAGAGCCCAGCTGTGTTGAAGGATCCCCTACCTCATCACCAAAACATGGCTTCGCATGCTCCCACCACTGGTTATAGTACTAATGAAACGACAACATCTTCTTCCAATACTAGTGGTTATGGATGTGTGAATATGGTTCAGTCGGAGGTTAGTGTTGCTACTCGTCAACGTGATTATGGTGCACCACAACCAAATTTGGGGAATGAGCCGCCCCCTCCTCCTGATAATTCCTTGCATATCGAGAAGCCTTCTATTATGCTGCGGATACCGAAAGGTGTTCTCAAGCGCTCTACGCATAATCCTAATGCTCGAGCCGCCTAGAACTACTCCATCATAGAATATTTGCGCCAAACTCTGTGTGCCATGTCGGCTCTTGAAGTTTTGCAAGCATGTCCTTCTCAGAAGCATGCCCTTTTGAGTGCGTTAGGAGTTCAGGATGGGGGAAGTCCTAGTGTTATCAAGTTCGATACTACTGATGTCCAACCTCGCTTGCCTTACCATATGGCTTTTCAAATCCAGGTGGTTTTCCTTAAGAGCTTCGTCAAACGTACTATGGTTGATGAAGGTGCTTCTGCGTCAGTAATGTCGTTGACTTGTTGGAAAGCTCTTGTCTCTCCTCCCCTACTCGCGTCTAGAACTACACTCATTGCATTCGACGGTAGATCTTTTACGCCACATGGAATTATCCCTTCCCTTGTTATCTCCTTGGGAGGTAAGTCCATGCCTATTGAAGTCGAAGTGGTTGATGCGCCAATCGACTACAACCTTTTACTGGGTCAGAATTGGATGTACGCTATGAAGGTTGTCGTGTCTACTGTATTTCGAGTCATTTGCTTTCCCCATGAAGGCAAGATTGTGACGATTGATCAACTGGATTATGTTGGCACTCCTTCCACAGCATCTACGGGATCAGTAGTCCTGCAAGTTTCTGATTCTCAGTCGGCAACTGGGAACATAGGTGTTGGAATGTACCCCTCGTTGATGGGAACCTTTAAACATTCTGCACCTGTGAATTTTATTGGAACCATTTCCGACAGTGCGCCTCCTCCTTCGAATAGTATGCCATTCCAGACTTCCTATTGTGGTGATCCATGGATTTTTCCATCCGCGAATTCTATGTTTGGAGATACTGCGCACGTTGGGATGTCTATGCCTTTATCTGTAGCAGAGCTCACTTACGATCACATCCAACAAACCACTACGGATCTGGATCTCTCTTCTCCCCAGACAATTGAAGAAGATCCCATTACGCTGCCAGTTTGGGCAGCCAACTCATCTTGCTCTCACGATTGCCTCGATGATACTTTGCCATCTGATGAAGCTATCCTCGAAGCCATGTGTGGTAGTGAGAGGCCTTGGGAAGATATGCACCATCGATCTTATTCCCTTCCCAACCTTGAGATCATTGAGCAGGAGGAGTTTAGGATGACTCTAGCTGAGATGGTTGGTAACCCTGTGGCTCTTTTGCAGTTGCATGATGTTTTCTTGGAGGGGAATATAGCCAATATTTCCCCAACCACTTCGATCAACATCTCTCGCACTCCTAGAAATATTGATAATGTTTACGTCGGTGACGATTGCACTCCTGAGGAGATTGCTATTTACACTAATTTGTTTAAGGAACTCCAGGAAGCTTTCGCCTGGTCATATGAGGAGATGCTAGGAATAGACCCCGACATTGTTGAACACGAGATTAAAATGTATCCTGATGCTAAACCGGTTCGACAACGCTTACGTGCTGTGAACCCTAGGAAGGCAGCTTCTATTAAGGCAGAGGTGGAGAAACTGCTCAAAGCTGGTTTCATCTACCCCGTTCCTCTTGCCGAATGGGTGTCAAACCTCGTTCCCGTGGATAAGAAGCAGGGAAAGATCTGTGTATGCACTGATTTCGGAGATTTGAACCGTGCATGTCCGAAAGACAACTTCCCCATGCCATTCATTGATCAAATATTGGATTATTGTGCAGGAAGTGAGATTTTTCCATTTATGGACGAATTCTCGGGTTATAATCAGATTCAAATCAAACCCGCTGACCAACATAAACCGACATTTATTTTTTCATGGGGAACTTTTGCGTACCGGAAAATACCCTTCGGCCTCAAGAATGCCGGAGCTACTTTTCAGCGAGCTATGACCTATGCCTTTCACGATCTTAAGAAGATTATGGAAGTTTTCTTGGATGATCTTGCTGGCCATTCTCGCAAGAGAGTGGACCACCCCAAGCACCTCCGTATGATTCTCGAACGATGTATCCACTACAAAATTCAATTGAATCCGAACAAATGCATCTTCGTTGTTAGGACTGGTCGCCTTCTAGGATTCATAGTTTCAAAAGAGGGTATTAGATTCGATCCTCTCAAAGTTGAGGAAATACTTCAGTTGCCTCCTCTGCGTAATCTGTTTCAACTTCAAAGCCTCCAAGGGAGAGCTACTTTTCTGCGTCGGTTCATAGTTAACTATGCCAGTCTTACTAAAGGTTTCACATGCCTGTTGAAGAAAGACACACCTTTTATCTGGGATGAGCGAGCCCAGTAGTCTTTCGACGCTCTTAAGAAAGCTTTGGTATTGGCACGGGCCCGTGCTTAGTCCACCGAACTTTACACGAGATTTCGTTCTTTATGTGGCCGTGTCTCAAGAGACTATTGGCATGGTCTTGGTTCAGGTAGATGATGCACTCATCGAGCATGTTATCTATTATCTTAGTCAAAATTTAGTAGACGTTGATCTAAGTTATACCCACGTAGAAAAGCTGGCACTTGCGACTGTTCACGCAGTCCAACGGTTACGGCATTACATTTTGATTCAAACAACCACTGTTGTAGCTCATATCAATCCATTTCAGTTCGTGCTATCACGACGCCTTATCGGGGGTAAGTATAATAAATGGATTGTGATCCTTCAGGAATTTGATCTCGATTTTGCTTCTGCAAAGTCGGTGAAATCATTGGTGTTCGCTAAGCTTATGTTGGACCTTCCACGGCTTGACGAGGATGTCATTCATGAAGATTCCTTTGTGGATGAACACCTATTTCTTATCTCGACCGAGGACCCTTGGTATGGGGATGTCATTAGATATCTCCAAACTTTGAAGTTTCCTCCACATTATTCATGAGACAAGCGACGGCGTGTGAGACATCACGCTAAACATTATACTATCTTCAGTGACACTTTGTATCGCAGAGGAAAGGATTCCATTCTCCATTGTTGTTTGACTCACGAAGAAGCGGAACGGGTACTTAATGATTTCCATGTAGGGGCGTGTGGCGGTCACTTATCCGGGCTTGCTACAGCCTAGCGTATTATGCGAGCAGGTTATTTTTGGCCTACTATCTTTAAAGATTGTACTAACGCTATGAAGAGATGCCACCATTGCCAGGTGTTTTCTCGGAACATACACTCGCATCTAGCGCCCCTCCATCCGGTCGTCACCGTCGGTCCCTTCACTAAGTGGGGGGTAGATTTCATGGATTGCAAACCAACTTCGGCTAGGGGGCATCATCATATTATTGTGGCCATGGATTATTTTTCCAAATGGGCTAAGGCCATGCCTACCATTAAAGCCGATGGTGCTACTGCAGCCCATTTCGTATTCAACCAGATTATCACTCGATTCGGTATCCCGAAAGAGATTGTCACTGACAATGGCAGTCACTTTCAAAATAAGATGATGGAGGATTTGTCTCTCAAGCTTGGGTTTCGTCAGGAACACTCGTCTTCCTACTATCCTCAAGTGAATGGTCAGGTTGAAGCAGTCAATAAGTCTTTGAAGACCATCCTCCAACGTACCATCCAACAAAGCAAGACCATTTGGCATATCATGTTATATCCTGCTTTGTGGGCTTATCGAACCGTAGTTAAGACTGCCACCGGGTTCTCACCATTCCAGTTAGTTCATGGTGTGGAGTCACTTTTACCAGTTGAATGCAATATTCCTTCACTCAAGCTAGCCATAGAGCTCCTCCCTAATACGACAGAGATTGAGCAACGTTTAATACACCTCAATCAAATTGACGAACATCGTCGAGATGCCGCTGTGGCCTTTGATGTTAACAAGCGTCGTGTCAAGGTTCAATATGATAGGTTTGTCCGTCCCCGGAAATATGCTGAAGGTGACTCGGTACTCTTGTATGACCAAGCTAAAGAATCCCTGGGGGCAGGCAAGTTTAATCCCATGTGGCACGGTCCTTACATTGTGAGACGTGTCCTGGAAAAAGGAGCTTATGAGTTAGAAGATTACGAGGGAGTTGTCTTGAAGGAGCCTAGAAATGGGCTCTACCTCAAGCGATATTACGCTTGAAACTTTGGTTCGAGCTGATACTTTCGTACACTATTGTATAGTTTTTCTGTACATAGTCTAGGTTACATTTTTGGTTGTCGGGTCTGTTGATTAGCCTCTGTTTGATTGACAAATGTCAGCGGGATGTCCTATGTTCTTAGGTTTCGCGGATGGTGCTAGCCGACATACGCAGCAGCTTGCTTCTGCTACCTTGGTTATCTTTTCACCTGATCATCTAGTTGTGTCCTCAGGAGGTGCTTGTCTCGGTCCTACATCTAACAATGTGGCTGAGTATAGTGCCATTGTTGAGCTACTTCGGGATGCCATTTTACATGACATCCAGTCTTTAGAAGTCCGCCTGGATTCACAACTAGTTGTGTCTCAGCTAAATGGGTAGCACCATGTACGAGACCCTACATTACTACGGATATTCCTTAAGGTACGACTCTTGGAGAGACATTTTGTTTCCATTACATATATTCACATTCCGAGAAGTCATAATTATATATCTGATGCATATGCTAACTATGTATTAGACTGGCATTTGTCACATTCATCATGAAGCACATAAATACAAAGACATTCATACATTTGTACCATACACACATATAGTAGAACCGAGAACCAAAGTTGTATATATATATAAATATGTCCAAAAATGGTAGTGTCATACAAGACTGGAGCCCGTAGCCCTCAAAAATATACATATCGATACAAAAAATGATGAGACCCTGGGATATCTACTCCCTCCGAGGAGGTCTAGCTGCTAACTCGACGGGATGTGTCTCATAATAGTACTGTACTGCATTGGCCATCCGCTGCAGTAGCCACACCCACTCACCAGGAACACCCACAACCTGGTGCTGCATAGCCTTCGGTAGTCGGGCTACCTCTATCAGTGGTACTCGGGAAACCATCCGTGATATGTTACACCTCAACGTCTATAGTGTGCGCCCTGCTGCAGCATCTGCTGCCAGGCCCTCATCTCTACCCCGACGACCATGTCTCGGGAAGCCCTTGGGTCTCACTGGGCCTTTGTCTGTGAGCAAACAGTCACCCATTAACACATGACATTACCACCAAAAAGATTTTTGCATTCTAACTATAATGAAAAAATCCATAAAAATTTAAAAAACACAAAACCAAAAGCGTACTCACCGATGTCTCCGAAGGCTGCACCCGGTGGGAGCGGCATGTCACGGTCATGTCTGAAGTCTATCGCTGCATAGGGGTAGTCCTTGATAGCAATCACCTGCCGGTTCCACCAGCGGAAGAACTCCTCAGTATATGGTGATGCCAGATGGCCACCACCCTGTCGTGTCAGTATCTCAGCCCACCGGGTCAGGGCTGGATATCGGAGACTATGAGGAGGGACATCCACCCTCGGGCTAAGTCCCATAACCCTCTCAAAGAAGAAACTGCAGAGGATGCTACCATACCCAAGTTTTTGGCCTTCCCCTCTTTGCATTCCGTCAGTTGTGTCTTCATAGACACCAGCAGAGTAGTACACCAGTCGAATATAGTAGGCTGCAAGCATTGTGATGCATAGAACATCACCGGTCTGGATGCCTGATGTAGTGCTTTAGATCCCGTGATCCACACCAGAGTTGCCACTATGATCTTTGTGCTCAAGTCCGTTATGAGATTGATTGGCACCTGAATTCCCATTGGTTGTGTGTTGGTGGGACAGTACCATACTATGTAGTCTTGCACAGTGATCCCACCACCCAAGGTCCGTGACCAAAGACTAGCCACTTCCCCTCTACGGGACAAACCTGTAATGAAATAGATATCCTCTACATCTAGTGTCAGTGTTTGCCCGTTGAGGATGAAGTGTTGTGCATCCACATCCCAGTAGTTGACCAAATGATGGAGTAGTAGGTTTTGGGCCCTTAAGCCCCTGAGACTCCAGTATTTATATAATCCACATGCTTGCAGTGCGTGTTGTGCTTGCAAATCATTGCGCATGGCCTCATCTACCTGGTCATGCTCTCTCTCCCTCCACTCTAGAACCATCCTGGAGTGCAAAGCAAGAGATTTTTAGTCAGTTTCATGCTTAAAAACTTCTTCACAGCCTTACCCGAGAGCTATATTGTATACAAGTGTGGGTAGACGCGGGCAGCCAGTTTTTTGACTGCGCGTTTGATGCCCTACCCGTGACCCGCATACTTACAACCCGCGGGTAGCACCGAAGCCATTTAGGGCTTGGCCAAACAAAATAACCCACCGACCAAAATTGAAATAAAAGCACTTAAATGAATGGTATGGCAGTGACCACTAACCTGCTCCAGACGGTTCGCTGAACGGTTGCTCGTAGCTCCCACGATCGGTGCTTGAAATTTCAAGTGCAAACTTACCACTCAACTCCAAAATGGTGAATAGTGCAAATGAATTGAAAATTATTAAATTTTGTTACTATTTATAATTTTCTGGACCCACTTTTCTATAGTTTTGCCCATTTTGGGCCGTTATGAACTAATATCGTGTCATGGAGTAACGTTTTTTCAACAGATTTCCTCAGTGAGAGTTGTTCCGATTCATTTCACACCTACGGCAGGTATGTTTCACACCTGGCATATAGGTTAGATGCCATTTCCACATGCATTATGCATTTGACCTATTGACCATTTTCATAAACCCTAGGTGCGACCCCGCTTCGTGACTGACACGGGACTTTCACACTGTTATAGAAGTGTCGTCATGTGGCGGTAGGGCTTTCCCGAACATGGGTACCCTAGTTAGAACCCCCTTATGCATTTTGGTGCCCATGCCGTTGTTTGTTCTCAGGATTGGGAGTCCTTTGCAGTCACGCCATGACGTTGCGATAAATACTCATACTCTACTTTGTCTTATGTTGGCCATCTCCCTTAAGGACTCCCCTCAGTTATATCATGTTGTGATTGCATTGCATCATCCTGCTTGCCACTTGAGCCTTGTGCCGGCTCCCGCTTTCTCAATTGTTAGCCTGGTGCCTGAGCACTTTCCTTGTCGAGCCCTGCAGAGCTTATATATTTTCCCTTCACAATTTGATGATCCTTTGACCCTGAGGGAACACACCCCCAAGTGTCCACATCCTGCACGCACTTCCTTGCATTGAGCATAGGTATGTTCCACTGCTTGGGACTAGTCTGCTAGCTATTTGACACTCGTTCCATCACTTGTTGTACTATAAGAAATTTTATTCTTTTTCAAGCTTTTCCCAAATATGAAAAAGACAAAAAAAATCAAATATTCCAAAAAGCCAGACAGGATTATGGTCATTATTTCTTGTTGGCAGTTGCTGTGTCACTTTTGAACAGAGCATTCATTCCACTCCGTACATTATGAGTCGGGACTATAGTTGGGCCTTAGGAGCTGTACTTGTTTCTCAGTTTTCTCCACCGATTGGTTAAGCTTCCAGTCATTATGGAGCCCTTTGTAATTCCTCCTGCATTGCACAGTTTATGTCAAGTCTATGCTGCCCGAGTCTATCCATCTGCTCATGATCTTGTTCAAAGGAAGTCCTGAAACCAGTGTCGGCCACTCCTCAGATATCTTGACTATTGCATGTCGGCCATCCTTATTAAGTCAGTCCGTTTCACCTGAGATCTTCCAAATCTTTCAGCATTTCTGGTACCTTGTACTGGTTTATGGGGGATGCCTTAATTCCCTCCTTCCAGCGAGTCTCGTTCTGTCGACCTCAACTCATTTATTCTGGGACTTGAGGCTTAGAGTTCGGTTGAGTACCTTGAGGCTTGCAGTCATTAGTGGCAGGTTCTCTCGCCATTGACAGTTTTGGGAATACATCAATGTCCCCTAATCGATGGATTCATCCTAGTGTTCGACTTCAACCCATTTATTCACACTCTGATGATTGTGCTCTGTGCCTTGATGCCCATTTTCATTATCGGTGGGTCATCTCACGTCTGTTAATAGTATACATCAATGACCGGTAATCAGACGATGTCTCATCAGGTTCGACCCCAACTCCTTTATTCACTTGATGGGACTTGCACCGTCGAAGACTTGTGTAGAAGACCCCAGGCGATTGTGGCATTCAGTATGCTACATATGACTTTGACTTTACATTTGAGATATCACCTCTCAGATTTCAGCAGTTTGTACCTCCAGTTTGCACCAGTTGTCTTCTTTTCAGCAGAAGACCATATCTTACTGTAGAGGGATCATGGCTATGATCACTTATGACATGTATCTACTTATGTACTGCCTATTCATGGCCATTGTATCAGATTGTTGTACTATACCGACATGTATTCAAAGATACTATTGTATTATGAAAAGTGATCCGTTCTTTCCACTTGTGTCTCCATCACTCCACTTCTATGTTTTATAATGTATTTCGGCCATCGTACCACTTTCAGTCTCTGACCTCACACATTAGGGGGCATCTGTTACACAGAAATCTTCCACCTTGTGAGCATCAGCATTCTTTGGCCTGTAGGATCCATTTTAGTGACTCAGATCCATTTTCATCCTTCAGTGATACTAGTTTATCCTATTTTTGTTCCTACCCGCATGTTGCATCACTATAGCATGCGTACCCGCGAGTTGCATCCCTATAGCCCATGGGTATCAAGTAAAATGGTAAAAACCACTATTTTATTACTTTTTACTCCCAAAAAACGGTTATTGGGTGACCTTTGGCTCTCCATCTGCCCAAGTAACGTCTCGATGAGTCCTTTCACCTACCTTTGAGGGGACTATATATTGAGCACATATGGCTTATGGATGGGAGGGGGAAGAGAATAGTAAAGGCACACTAGTGGATTTTTTCCCTATCTTGAGTCTGCACTCATTGATCCTTGTAGTTGTGAACCAATTATGTTCACCTTCCAAACTCCTTTCTAGTTTGAGTTTTCCATTCATGGAGGATTGAAGTGGTGGAGGCACAAGTGGATTGATCTAGATCTTGGTTCAGATTGGTTGCCGGCAAGAGGTCGTATCACTTTGTACTTCTTCTTGTTCATTAATAGAAATACTCATGTTCTTGTCCATTCATGGTGTGACTGTCATTTATTATACATTGGGTTGCATTTGCGTATGATATTATGGACCATTGTTATTGATGATGTTAATGTTATTTATATATCACATGTACTTGTTAGATATTTGTTTTCAAGACTAATTTGCAGATTACAAGTGCTTGGATGTGCGCAGATTGAAATCTCCAATGGGGATCTACATCAAACGTTGGATCGAGGTTGGTTACATTTCTCCATGGTTTTAACATTGTCATTTATAATAGCATTGTTTTGAGAATTGAGTAGATTTCTGGTAGTCATTTGTCTGTTGTGGTATTCCCAAGCCATAGTGAGTTTTCTCCAATACAGCACAAGCTTGGCCCTGGTGGTTATTCGAATTTGGCAGCATGGATTGTAAGTTTCAAGAAACCAACAACGAATACAAATAATAAATTGAAAATTATTTTTCATTTTATTGCATCGTAAAATGTTAATTAACGACAATAAGAAAATATGCAGGCCAATCAATTCAATGAAGTACCCACAGAGGAAGACATGAATCTTGGCTTCCAGGAAGGCTTTGGAGCTGTTGTTGAACACCGAAGAAGTTTCTCTGGGAAAACACAGTCTTGTGGTACCAATCCATCCGGTGCACAGGTATATAGAATCTATATAGTTTAATGAAGATTTGTCGCTTGTGCAATATTTTCGTTACAAATACTTGATGTAAAATATTGACTCTGTTTTTAACAGGAAAGCAATGATCCCATTAGTGTCGAGGAGGGACAACAACAAATCGATGATCAAGCTTCGAATCCTGGTAATGAATTTATTCATATGCTACAATTTTATGTATAGCATTGCAAATGGTGAACATTAATTGTAGTTCACCGTATTTCAACTGTAGAGCATGTAGAGGATGAAATTGTAAAAGTTGAGACTGGACAAGAACATCAACAACATGATTTGGTCACACCAAGTAAAAAAAACACCTTTGTAATGAATTTTTTTAAATGAAAAACTTGTCATTACAATAACAAAATAGAACGATGTAAATCCACGTCTAGAACAACAATCAACTAGGATGCATACATCACCACAAGCGTTTGCTGAAGAACCAAGAACTGGAGGAGAAAGTCCAGATGTAGATGCTCTTCTTAGAGATTATGTACCACTGAAGAGAAGAAAAACTTATAAAAAGAAGTGACGGGAAAAACGGCGTCTAAATATTTTTGATAATAATATATCGTCCACGATTTTTGGCCTAATGAATGAATGAATGGTTTAATGAATCTTCTAATGTTTTAATGATTCAGTGTAGTAAACTGTTACCTTTATTGAATTTCAGCTTTTATTGAATGAATGTGTTGACTGAATGATTAATGAATGGTTTATTGAATGTTATCTTTTATTGAATGAATGTGTTGATTGACTGAAACAATGGTTTAATGAATGTTAGCATTTATTGAATGAATAATGGATTAAAGTTCATGATGAAATATGGATGAATTTGCACATATTTGTTTTTTTCAAGTACATGCATTGGGTATGGGGAATGGAGAGTGATGTGAGGTGGGGGAGGGGCCATAAGAGCTTCCACCTTCACATGGTTGGCCCTGTTCAGTAGAGAATATGAAATTATTCTCGAAATAGAGAGGAGCTCAATGAATGGCTACGATGCTGGATTTCTACAACCCACTCGCGTGTCGTCTAAATTTTGACAATTTCTTGGAGCTTGTTGTGATTTTTGGTTGCTCCTCATAACCAATTTCGAGTTTCCACAACTTCAAAGGTTGAGTAAACGATGCACTGGAAGCAATATCCTTAACCTTCTCTTTAATTTCCTTGGAATCAATATCCTTAACCTCACATTAAACCCTTCCAAAATGGTATATTTACCATTCAAGGCTGGCTTCTTCTGAAACATGGTATTTGAACTAAGCTAGCATACACCGACAACAATTAGAAACATGCTTCTTGTTGTCAATGTTCATCCTTTTTTAGGAATGCAACTTGACCATAATGGCTCCTCTTACGCTAGGGAATTAAATTCAACAACAAATTAAAGAAAACATATAATTTGGATCGAAAAAATAATAGGGTATGAACTGAACTGAGGAGACTCAAACCTGCGACCTATGTCTAGTCCCAAGGCTACCACCTTCAAGCTTGAAGTGTAGCTAGAAATGGGAGACCAACTTCAATCTTGATTCATTCTGCATGCATTTCACAATGGGAGATGGCGGGCTACCACATTCAACCTTGATTCATTCTGTATGCATTTCACTATGCAATCGTCTCAGATTCTCGTTGCGTTTTCCCTAAATTAGTTTATCAATTCGGTATGACCCACGCCCGCCGTCCGAGGAGTGTTTCCGCGGTCTTGAGTTCCATCCTGACAACGGTGACGATTCATTGTATTACGTTTCCCTTCAGTTGCAATATGGAAAACTCATAGTTCACTATGAATATTTCTCTAACCATCACATTTGTCAGACAAACCTTCATAGTGAACTATGAGTTTGCCATGTTGCAACCAAAGGGAAACATAATACCATGAATCGTCACTATTGCCAGGCTGAAACTGAAGACCGCGGAAACACTCATTGGACAGCAGACGTGGGTCATACTGAATTGACAATTTAATTGATGGAAAACGCAACGAGAATCTGAGATAGTTGCATAGTGAAATGCATGCAGAATAAATGAAGAGTGGGTGTCGAGAGAAATGTTTGTGGGACGTCGTATGAGAGGAAATGGAGATGGGAATTGATTGATAAGGTCAATCTTGAAGGTGGTATCCTTGGGACTAGACATAGGTCGCAGGTTCAAATCTTTTCTAAATATTTTTGATAATAATATATCGTCCACGATTTTTTCCCTAATGAATGAATGAATGGTTTAATGAATGTTCTAATGTTTTAATGATTCAGTGTAGTAAACTGTTACCTTTATTGAATTTCAGCTTTTATTGAATGAATGTGTTGACTGAATGATTAATGAATGGTTTATTGAATGTTATCTGTTATTGAATGAATGTGTTGATCGAATGAAACAATGGTTTAATGAAAGTTAGCATTTATTGAATGAATAATGGATGAAAGTTCATGATGAAATATGGATGAATTTGCACATATTTGTTTTTTTCATGTACATGCATTGGGTATGGGGAATTGAGAGTGATGTGAGGGGGGGAGGGGCCATAAGAGCTTCCACCTTCACATGGTTGGCCCTGTTTAGTAGATAATATGAAATTATTCTTGAAACAGAGAGGAGCTCAATGAATGGCTACGATGCTGGCTTTCTACAACCCACTCGCATGTTGTCTAAATTTTGACAATTTCTTGGAGCTTGTTGTGATTTTTGGTTGCTCCTCATAACCAATTTTGAGTTTCGACAACTTCAAAGGTTGAGTAAATGATGCACTAGAATCAATATCCTTAACCTTCTCTTTAATTTCCTTGGAATCAATATCCTTAAAATCATATTAAACCCTTCCAAAATGGTATATTTACCATTCAAGGATGGCTTCTTCTGAAGCACGATATTTGCAACTAAGCTAGCATAGACCAACAACAATTAGAAACATGCTGCTTGTTGTCAATGTTCATCTTTTTTTAGGGATACAACTTGACCATAATGGCTCCTCTTATGCTAGGGAATTAAAGTCAACAGCAAATTAAAGAAAACATATAATTTGCATCGAAAAAATAACAAGGTACGAACTAGTCACAGGTTCAAATCTCCTCAGTTCAGTTCGTACCCTGTTTTTATTTCGATGCAAAGTTTAAAGGCTGAGAATGTTGAAAAAATAGGGACTTCCAACCTGCAGCTAATCCTTTTAATTATTAGGCACTGAACTTAATCTGGGATTTACAATGGGACGTATTTCAAAAATGTGATTTTTTTTTTTAAATGTATTAGGGTAGTTGGTTATCCGACGTCTTTACAATGGGCTTCGACGTTCTTGCCATACTACCGACGGCCAAGGACGTCGGATCCGCCTCTTCTTTGCATGGAAAGTGTGTCGCTTAATCGACGACCCCAGGTTAAAGTCCGACGGCTTTGCCATACTTAAGACGGCTCAGAATGTCATATCCGCTTCTTCTTTGTATGGTATGTGCGTCGCTTAACCGACGGTTCTAGGTTAAAGTCCTACGGATTTGCCATACTTTCGACGGAAAAGGATGTCAGTTCCTCTACTTGTTTGCATGGCACGTCATCGCTTAACCGATGGCTCCCTAGGTTAGAATCCGACGACTTTGCCATACTTCCGACGGCCAGGGACATTGGATCCGCCCTTTCTTTGCTTGGAATTTGTACTGCATATCCGACAGCAAAACGAAGATATCCGACCAATATAGGAAGTGAAAATTTTCAGTTATCCGACTACCTAGCAAGCTGGAGGAAGTCGGATATCCGACGGATTAGGGGCATCACAAATTCGACGTGTTCAACTTCGTCGGATTTAAGCCGATATGCCACCGATGGTAAAAAAATGCTGGGATTGTTGGATGAGCAACCATAGGTTGTAGCAAATTCAACTTTTTTGCCATCGGATTTTGGGTCAAAAAAACTTAGTGTCGTAAACCATGGGTCGCAGACACTACGAGGCATAGAACATTACCGGCCTCGATGCTTGGTGAAGCGCTGCCGAACCTCTAATCCGCACAAGTGTAGCCACTATAACCTTCATGTTCAGATCGATTATGGCATTGATGGGCACCTGACTCCCCACTGTCCTAGTGTTGGGAGGAAAATACCGCTCAATGTAATCAGCGATGGTGATCCCACTACCCACCGATCGAGATTGTAGGCTTGCATCTTCACCTCGGCGGGACAAACCAGTAATGAAGTAGATATCATCCACTTCCAATGGAAGCATTTACCCGTCTAGGTTGAAGCTTTGTGCGTCTATGTCCCAGTAGTCAATCAAGTGGCGGAGCAATAGGTTTTGGGCCCTCAAACCCCCTATGTTCCAAAACTTGTAAATCCCACATGCTTGTAAAGCTTGTTGCGTAGGCAGATCATTGCGGATGGCCTCATCCACTAGGTCATGTTCCCTCTCTCTCTATTCTAGCACCATCCTGGAGGAAGAGAAACAAAAGTTTGGTCAATTTCACTTTAAAAACCAACTCCACGGCCGTACCTGTGGGAAATTTTGCTCACAGAGGCGGGTACCCACGGTCAATGCATGCATTGACTGCGAGTACCCAGCCCTACCCGCGACCCGCATAGTTATAGCCCACGGGTACCGATGTGGCCATTTAGGGCTTGGCCACATAAAAAATCCAACCACTGAAATTTTAAATAAAGGCATTGAAATGTAAGGTATGGATGAGACTACCAACCTGCTCCAGACAGCTCGATGAATGGACGCTTGTAGCTCTCAGAATCAGCAGTTGAACTTTAAGGTGAAAACTAACCACAAAACTCCAAATGGATGAATAGTAAAAATGAATTGTGAATTGTAAATTTTTATTACTATTTATAATTTTTGAAACCCACTTGTCTATAGTTTTTGCCATTTAATGTTGTTTTCGACTAATATAATGTCTTGGAGTAGCATTTTTTACCAGATTTCTTCGGCGACATTGTTTTTTATCGTTTCAGACCTACGACAGGTACATTTCACACCTAGCATATAGGTTAGATGACATTTTCACATGCATTATGCATTTGACCTTTTGAACATTTTCATAAACCCTAGGTGCGACCCCGCTTCTTAACCGACACAAAACTTTCACACTGCTTTAGAAGTGTTGTTACTTGGTGGTAGGGCCTTTCCGAACATGGGTGTCCTAGTTAGAACCCCTTTTCTCCTTTTGGCTCCCATGCTGCTGTATCTCTTTAGAATTAGGAGTCCTTTGTAGTTACGCCATGACTTTGCGATTAAGACTCATACTCTACTTTGTCTTATGCTGGCCATCTCCCATAAGGACTCCCCCATTTATATCGAGTTTTGATTGCATTGCATCATCTTGCTTGTTGCTTGAGCCTTGTGCCGGCTCTCGCTTACTCCATTGTTAGCCTAGTGCCTAAGCACTTTCCCTATCGAGCCCTGCAGAGCTTTCATTTGTCCTTTACAATTTGATTACCTTTTGACCCTGAGGGAACAAGCCCCTAAGTGTCCACATCCTGCACACGCTCCCTTGCATTGATCATAGGTATGTTCCACTACTTGGGACTAGTCTGCTCGCCATTTGACACTCGTTCCCTCAATTGTTGTATTATAAGCAATTTTATTCTTTTTCAAGCTTTTCCAAAATATGAAAAAGACCAAAAAAATCAAATATTCCAAAACTCCGGATGGGATTATGGTTACTATTTCTTGTTGGCAGTTGTTGTGTCGCCTTTGAACAGAGCATTCATTCCACTCCATACATTATGAGTCAGGACTATAGTTGGACCATCGGATCTGTGCTCGTTTCTCAGTTTACTCCACCGATTGGTTAAGCTTCCAGTCATTATGGATCCCTTTGTGATGCCTCCTGAATCACACAGTCTATATCGAGTCTATGCTACCTCAGTCTATCCATCTGCTCATGCTCTTGTTCAAAGGAAGTCCTGAAACCAGAGTCGGCCACTCCTCAGTTCTCTTGACTATTGCATGTCGGCCATCCTTATTGAGTCAGTCCGTTCCACCTGAGTTATTCCAAATCTTTTAGCGTAGCTGGTACCTCATGCTGGTTGATGGGGGATGCCTTAATGCCCTCCTTCCAGCGAGTCTCATTCCGTCGACTTCAACCCATTTATTCTGGAACTTGAGGCTTAGAGTTCGGTTGAATACCTTGAGGCTTGCAGTCATTAGTGGTAGGTCCTCTCGCCATCAACAGTTTTGGGAATACATCAATGTCCCCTGATCGATGGATTCATCTTAGTGTTCGACTTCAACACATCTATTCGCACTTTGATGATTGTACTATGTGCCTTGATGCCCATTTTCATTATTGGTGGGTTATCTCACGTTTGTTAACGATATACATTATTGACTGGTAATCAGACGATGTCACATCAGGTTCGACTTCAAATCCTTTATTCACTTGATGGGACTTGCACCGTAGTTGATTTGTGTAGAAGACCCCAGGACATAGTGGCATTCAGTATGCTACTTATGATCTTGACTTTACATCTGAGATATCACCTCTTAGATGTCAGTAGTTTGTACCTCTAGTTTGCACCAGTTGTTTCCTATTCAGCAGGAGACCATATCTTACTGTAGAGGGATCATGGCTATGGTCACTTATGACAGATATTCATTATGTACTTCCTATTCATGGCCATTGTATCAAATTGTTGTACTATTCCGACATGTATTCAGAGACATTATTGTATTATGACGAGTGAGCTGCTCCTTCCACTTGTGTTTCCATCACTCCACTTCTGATATTTCTAATGTATTTCGGCCATCGTAGCATCATTCTTTGACCTCACACATTAGGGAGCATCTGTTACAACGTTATTTTCCACCTTGTGAGAATCGACACTCTTTGGCCTTCAGGATCCATTTCACTAACTTAGAGGCACTTTATGTCCTTCAAACACTTCTATTTCCTATTTTTTCTCCTTATACGCTTGTTGTATCACTGCAGTAGGTGTACCCACGAGCTGCATCACTATAGCCCGCGGGTTGCATGTAAAATGGTAAAAACCACTAGTTAATTACTTTTTACTCCAAAAAAGCGGTCTTAGGGTGACCTTTGGCACTCCATTTTCCTAGTAACGCCTCGATGTGTCCTTTCACTTACCTTGGGAGGACTATATATTGAGCACATATGGAATATGGAAGGGAGGAAAAAGAGGGAGCAAGATAACTCTAGTGGATTTTTGCTTCATCTTGAGTCGACACTCATTGATCCTTGTAGTTGTGAACCCTTTATGTTCACCTTCCAAACTCCTATCATAGTTTGTGTTTGTCATTCCATGGAGGATTGAAGTGGTGGAGGCACAAGTGGAAAGACTCAGTTCTTGATTCAGATTGGTTGCCGGCAAGAGGTCGTATCACATTGTACTTATTGTTATTTATTAATAGAAATACTCATATTCTCGTCCATTGATGTTGTGAATGTTTTTTATATTACATTGGGTTTCATTTACTTATAATATCATGTGCCATTTCTATTGATGATGTTAATGTCTTTCATATATTATATGTACTTGTCGTGTATTGGCTGTCAAGACTAATTTGCAGGTTCAAGTGCAGTGGTTGAAAGCTTCAACGGGGATCTACATCAAACGTTTGGATTGAGGTTGGTTATATTCTCCATTGTCTTAGCATTGTCATTTTTATAGCATTGCATTGGGAATTAAGTTATTTTATGGTAGTCAACTATCTGTTGTGGTCTGCCCCAAGCCATAGGAAGTTTTCTCCGTAACAAGCACTATGTCCCATGCATCATTCTTCATGATGGAGGTGTAGTCCTCCACCATGGTATCCCACCCAAACTATTTTTATTTTTCCTCCTGAAAATTGGAAGGCTCTAAATCTATGATGTTTCTCATCAATTCCATCTATCTTAGAAACTTTCTTTAGAGCTATGTTCTCCCTAAATATGCTCCTAGGAGCCTCAACAAATTCTTGAGCATCCCTTGATGTTTGAGTGAACCATAAAGGTATTCTGACAAAGCTAAAGGGGGGTCATTTCCCCTGCTTACATAAAGGTTGTCATCTTGAATTGGAAGTTGGTGGTGATCGTAGCTCAACCTTTTCCAATATCCCTACTACGCATCCTCTATCACTAAAATAGGCTCATGAGACTTCCTGGATGCAAGTTATTCCCCAAAATTTATAACCCTTTTTACTATTTTCCTCCTCTATTCTAGAATATAGACCCTATAAACCTTTGAAGTCTCACTATAACCTATAGATAAAACCTTCCTTCTAGAGGAATCCAACTTGGTCCTCTTCTCTACAATTACATGGATATAAACTAGAAATTTAAAGATGTGAAAATAACTCACCTATTGCTTCACACCAATTAATGACTCCTTTAGTGTCTTGGACTCCAAGATGTTGTGAGGTCATGTGTTATGGATGTATATTGTTGTAATGCATGCTTCTACCCAAAGAAATGTTGGCAAGACCTAGTCATGAATCATGGCCTTAGAAACCCCTATGATGGATCAATTATTCCACACTACAACCCCATTTTATTGTGGGTTGTATGGATAATTAACTCTCTCTTGATTCATGCCTCCTTGAAAAAACCATTGAACTCATTGGAGGTATACTCATCCTCATTTTTTGACCTCAAGACATTGATATTATCGCATGTCTAGTTCTCAACTAGAGATTTGAACTATTGAAACCTACTAAAGATCCCATCCCTGGTCTTTAAGAAGTAATTCCAAATCTTGAGAGAGAAGCCATCAATAAAGGAAACATATTACATGCTTCCTAAATTGATCCTATCGGCATCACTCCACAAACATCTGAATGTACTAGATCTAGAATCTCCTTAGGTATGTGCTCACTACTCGGGAAAAAAACCTTAACATGATTTCCAAGTGTGCACCCTATGCATTATGGATATTTATTAATGCTCAACTCTTGAATGCTTATGACTATATCCCTCATATAGGCAATTTTTTATGATGCAACTT
The DNA here is from genome assembly GCA_027924585.1 of Larix kaempferi. NCBI lineage: Eukaryota > Viridiplantae > Streptophyta > Pinopsida > Pinales > Pinaceae > Larix > Larix kaempferi. Next base: position 6,799,736 of record BSBM01000510.1, read on the forward strand.
CCTCCTCTTATGCCACAACTTGTACAAGTTGTCACTATTATGAACTAGGATTCAAATAGGTTCACCCTATAACTTGTAAAGATTGCTTTCTCTAACCTCTGTCACTTTTAGAGATTTCCTTCTAATTTATATTCCTTCAATTTGATAAGAACATGTTGATTCTTGAACTCTATTGCATAACCTTATATTTCATAACCAAAACTGAAAGCAAATTATTCATGAGACCTATTACAAACAAAACAACATAAAAATATAAAGAGTCACCTAGCTAGAGTTGGAAGGAAATGGTATCGAATTCTACTACTAGGTACTTCATAATCACTAAGATCTACCTGAACCCCTTATTTGTGATCTTTTAGACCAGTAAAACATTACCTAGATGATGTCATATGATGATATGCTGCAATGTCCACATACCACACATGCCTCATAACTATTCTGGAATAAAGTCAAGATACCATTGAGAAATCCTTCTCAAACTTAGTCACAAGCATGTTCATAAGTGTTTATACATATGTTGATACATGCTTGGTGTCACTTCCCTTTTCCCTTCTTCTCGTGTAGACACTATGATAAATAATGCCCATGATTATGAAAAATAAATCACTTGAACTTACTCAAGTCCTTAATCCCTAGATATGAGGTTGACTCTTCATTCTTTTCCTTTCCCTCAATAGGTCTATTACATATGCCCTTCCTGGTTTGTCCAAATAATATGGTTATCCTTGCCACCCTTCTTGTTGGATTTTGACTCCTTCTAAATATCCTCTTGGATACAATCATCCCATAGTATTTCAAAGGAGGAAATATGTTCATGAGTACAGATGCCCTGGACAAATGTTTCCCATTAAGTTGAGAATCCACCCACTGCCATGCTTCCTAACTTTGTGTCTGTAATCTTGTCCTCAATTTCTACAAGTTGATCACAAATTTGTGTGACCATCATCAAGTAACTAGTAACTGCATCTGATCTAGTCACATGTATAGCTCTGAGTCTATTATGTGATCTCATATTTCTATTTATGTTCTCATTCTGGTAAAGGATAACCATAGAATCAAACTTGTATTTCATAGTATTCTTCTCATATATGTGAGGAATAAAATGATCCATTGTAGCATCCAATATCATCTACTTGGAATTCATTTATTTCTTACTGTGAGATGCCAACTACTGTGAATATGTAGGAGGATTTACAACATCTTTGATGATATCCCAAAGGTCATTTTCCTACAATAAGAAAGTTATGCTAATTTTCCATGGAAAGAAATTTGGAGCACCTTCCAATATGTCCTCAAACCTAAGAGTAGCTAATGTCGTCTATGATATATAGTAAACAAAATCCCAAATCTGAAAAGTAAATAATCAAAATCTTAAAAAAACTTTAAATGGCAGTCTCTATTTCCACCAGTTACTTCTAGAAATCTCTTACAACAATTGTTTCTAGCACTTCATCTATTGTCATAAACTCTTGAGAATATCAATCAAAGAGGATATTATACCATGATAAAATTTATTATCCCTTAGTGACTATTTTCTTTATGTTCTCAATCAAACAAATAAACCAATGAATTTATTTAACCACAAAATTTTAATTTTTGAACATTGCATAAAGCACACAATAGATGGAAAAGTAAATAGTCGAAACATAATTCAAGTACACACATTCACAAGCAATTTATCCTTCCAAACATATTAGCATTCAATTAATCAAATCTTACAAGGTTACCTCCATGGTCTTCCAACTTAGCAGTTGCACGATTTATCAAATCACCCTATGCAAACCTGTATGGCCTTGTTAAAGAGGTGTACGATCTACACATAAAATGAGAAATGGTTGTTGTAGAATTATAGCATGTACTACTAATGCATCATCCTAATGTGTGGTGTTGTATGGATCTATACATTCCTACTATATGGCCACAAAATTATAGATTTGTACTTTTCCCTCTTCCTGAACTCTAGCTCCTCCTTCGACTTGCTCAATTTGCTCAATTGTGAACTATTTGAACCTTTCTATATTCTTTGTAAAAAAACCTAATATCATTTTTAAATGTACAGTTGAGATTAAATCCTTGTCTAAGGCATTAATATTTGACTATCACATGATACTTCCAAAAGATCGAACACCTTGAGCAACCGCTCACACAAACAGATCACAAATCAACACACCGATGTTTCTACGTGGTTTAAACCCTAAAAGAGGGAAACACTCCATGGCCCTATCCAAATAGGTACTTGAGGCAATATTATTATGCAAAAGAAAGGAATATTACAAATGAGCTTCTCATAATCGATCAACTAGCAAATGACTCTCCATGCTCTTTAAATAGAGATCATTGACCAATAAGGTGTTAAGCCATAAATCAATGGTCGTTAAGATCGAGGAGAAGATGAACTATCAGATAAATCTATGTCAATAACATATTGTGACCTTCGGATTACAAATTTACAAATGCATACTAAAGAAACACACTTTACCTAACAAATATATTATAACAAGTTGATCTTAACTAACTCCCGAGTGTCTAAATATCCTAACATCGCCCCTTAAGAACAACTTCGGATAGGATTGAGGATTTACAAAAGTGACATTATAGGAGAAGGAAGGAGGCATTAGAGCCTATCCCCCCTTAATGAAAAATTCCTGAACTCCTAACATAGATTGAAGTCTAGAAAACTTCGCTTATGTAAGAGACTTTGTGAAGATGTCTACAAGTTGATCATCTATAGGGAAAAAGAGCACTTCAATAACACGATCATGAAAAAAATTTCTAATGAAGTGCATATGTAGCTCAATGTGTTTGTTGCGCTGATGTTGAACCGAGTGTTTGGAGAGCTTGATGGAACTTTGATTGTTGTACCAAATAGTAGTTGAATGGTACTGCTTGAATCTAAACTTTGAAAGTTTTTGTTGAAGCCACAAAGCTTCTTGACTGGCATTAACTACGATTGAATACTCTACTTATAATGAAGAAAGAGTAAGAGATTGTTATTTCTTACAATCCCAAGTGAGAGTTTAGGAACAAAGACAACTATAGTAGACTTCCAATCATCGGGGTCACTGGCCCAATCTGAATTAGTGAAACCAACCAACAAAGGAGTCTTCCCTGAACTATAATGAATCCCAAACTATACTATACCCCAAATATATCGAAGTATCCTTTTTGCTACTTTCGAATGGATTTCATGGGGCGTTTTCATATGGCAGGAAACACGACCAACGACAAAGGAAATATCATGACGGGTATGATTCAAGTAAAAGAGACTACCAACAAGAGGATGATACAAGGTGGAATCTACTTTGGGTGAAGTGCAAGTGGCAAAAAATTTGAATCCAGATTGGAAGAGATACTGGATTGGTTTACAATTATCCATGTGAAAGCAGCAAAGAAGGTCACAAGCATACTTAGGCTGAGAAATAAATATTCCTTCTTAGGTTCGCAGGACTTGGAGGCCAAGAAAATAATGCAAATTTCCCAAGTCTGTCATTTCAAAGTTCTTCTTAATGTTGGATTTCGCATGGGATAAAATTTTATGGTCACTACTAGTATGAATAAGGTCATTAACATAAAGAACAAGGATGATGATATGGTTTCCTACTTTCTTGGTATATATTTTGGGGTCAAAATGACATTTAGAAAAACTAGTGTCAAGGAGAAAGCTACCCATCTTGGCATACCAAGATCGAGGAGCTTTCTTAAGGCCATATAAGGATTTCTTAAGTTGACAAACAATGCTAGGGTTATTCTAAACATATCTAGGAGGTTGTTCCATGTAATTTCTTCCTACAAATCCCCATGTAAGATGGAAGATTTGAAATCCATTTGATGGACATCCCATTTATGTAAGACTACAATGGCATGAACAAGGTAGATGGAGTTCATTTTGGTGATAGGGGAAAATGTTTCATTGTAGTCAATTCCTTCGAATTGGGAAAATCCTTTGGAAACTAACCCTTCCTTCAGTCTTCCAACACTTCCATCAGTTGCACACTTAGTTTTGTAGACCCATTTACATTTGACAATTTTTCTTCATTTTAGAAGAGGTACAAGATCCCAAGTATCGTTTTCCATTAAGCAACGATATTCTTCATCCATAGTTGCATCCCAATATGGATTCCTTGAAAATTCTACAAATGTCTATGGATCATCATTCTTTGAAACTTGATCCAAAAGAGAAGTGGCTTGTTGGAACTGAGAACAAGTTCAACGTTAATCTCTCGGATCACCAAAAATATAACGAGGCACTTCACATGTTGAATGATCCCATCAAGGAAACAGTTGTGTTGTACATATAGAGGAAAATGAGCAAGCGAAGGTCACGGATTTGCATCATAATTATCATCATAGAAGATGGAGTAGGAACACTTTCAAGGAAGTTTTAAGTAGAATATGGCACAAGCATTAAATTAGGCTCACAGGCCACATATGGAACAAACGTCAAACTATTCTCATAGGCCAAGATAAATTTTCATCAAACTTAACATCAATTCTAATCATTATATCATGAGAGTGTAGCCAAAGAATTATATAACCTTTTAAATCTTCAGAATACCCAACGAATATGCACTTTTCACTTTTAGGTTGCAATGCTTTCCATTTTTCATCAGGAATATGAGCCCATGCTTCACTGCTAAACACATGGAAGTGACTTACATCTAGTTTGATTTTACTCCATGTTTCTTCTAGTGTGATACATTTTAAAGCTTTAGTGGGGGTGCAATTATGTGTGTAATTTGTACTATTTATGGCTTCATCCCAAAATTGAAGACTTAGTCCCTTAGATTGGAGGATACAATTAACCATTTCTTATAAGGACGCCATTTTTTCGTGGTGCTCAACTACACCATTTTGTCATCATGTAAATGGAATAGTGTGTTGTTTTTGGATGCCTTGTGCAATACAAAAAGTAGTGAACTTGTTATTAACATATTCTCCCCCACTCTCAGTGTTAAGCCCTAAATGTTGGCACATTACCCCCTATATTGTGGCTCATTACATATTATTGAGGTTGGCTTCGATCTATTAGTGGTAATTTCCATTAGAATTATTATATTAGTTATGTCGGCTTGGTTCCATTAGTTGTAATTGTACCTCTTTGTCTCCTATATATAGGAATGATACCTTTTCATTTGGATCATCTTGTCTTGTCTTCTCTTGTCTTGTGTACTTACTGTTAAAGTTACAGCATCATGAGTCATTCTCCAGGTCAATATTGTGTGTCAATATTGAGACTCGTGTGTCAGGGTAGTGACTTATAGGATCTTGAGTTGGACTCAGGAAACTTGGAGAATAATCTTGAGTTGGGATCAAGAATGGTTAAGTTTCATGTGTTGAGGAAAGTGTTGTTTTTGTTAAAGTGATGATGTTGTACAACCTTGCTATTCAAGGCTAAGGTCTCGAGTGTCAAGACAGATACTCATGTGTTGAGGTGGTGCCACATGTGTTGAGGTGACGCTTTGCATGTCAAAGCATGTATGGCGTGTGATGTACTATTAACCATGGTTGAGCTATTAAGTCTCCCCTAGGGACTGGCCACCCCTAGAGTGAATTACTTTAGCATATAACCACTTGGAAAAATAGTAGGACAATATGATCACACAATTGAGAAAATATCCTTAGTATATTTAATATGATAATTAAGTTGGCACATGTGGACCATGCAAATAAGACAAGAGATAAAGATAAGATGCGATAAGATATGAGAGAATTTGAATTGCACATAAAAGAATTAATTAAGAGAGAATTCAAATTGTTAAACTTCAGTGAAGACTTCGGTAATTCAAAGGAGAACTCAAATTGATCACTACAGTGATGTTAACAAGAAAGAATCAGTTAAGAGAGATAACTAAGTGATATAAAAGAAGATCTAGTTAACTAAGTGTTATTGCATGATGACACGTATGTTAAACTAAAGGACGACACTTGAGTTGTGACACTTGCATGACAACACTTAAGTTAGCCACCAAACTAAGTGGGAAAGCTTTCATTTAAGGGGTGAGTTTGACTAAGTTTGGTGATTTAATGCACTACATGAGAAGTGGGGCGCTCTTCTTCATGTAGGATTGATACATCTAGATGGAGGGCGAATTCATCATGAAGTCAAAAGATAAAAATAGAAGCCGATGCATGTGAATAATATGTAAATATGTTATACATTATTGATTAATTCAATTTGAAGCGAATTCTCTTCTCCCTTGAAGGAAAAGCGCTTGTTTTGTACATGATATTATTCTAAGTCTCTCTCTTCTTTATCTTTCTCTTGCTCTGTAATTGCACCGAGGGTGCTTGATGTAAAATACATTCTCTGATATCTATCAATATAGTAAGGAAGGTTTTGTTGGGGTTTTATCCCTCAAGTCATAGACGGTTTCCCTAGGGTAAATTCATGTGTCAAATGTGATTGCTTATCTGTATGATTGTTATTTGATTTCAAGTACCACAACATTTTCAAATTAAAGATAAAAAAATTAACATGGTATCAAAGCTCAGGGCATTAAAGAGATAAGTTCATCAATCAAGCTTGATCCTACGTAGATCCTAAGTGTGCACAATACTTGAAGAATTATGGCTTCAATCTCAACAAGACCAGAAGATCGTCTTGAAGAAACTTTGAAATTCAATACTTGAAAGGACGAGATTCTGAATATCCTGGAAGAACATGACTTGGATAGATATGTATCCAATTTTATGGAAGAGCCTAATTCTAATGCAAGGCGCATTATCTTCAAGAAAAAACAATCCAAAGCAAAGAGAATCATTTATGGTTCCGTGAAAGACAACTTGATGCCCTTGATTACTCCATTGAAGACCACAAAGGAATGCTTTAACACTTTGACAAATATTTATGAGAAGAATGTGCCCAGTCGAAAGAGGGAATTAAAGAACAAGCTTCAAAATATGAAGATGGAAAAGGACAAAGTTATGGCTTTCGTCTTCACAAAGATATCTCAAATAATAGATCAACTCATGAGCATTGGTGTGACGGTCAATGACGATGATCTCATACATACCATTATCGATGGTCTTCCTTCTTCATGGGACACATTCTTGGTTGCAGTAAATGGTCGATAAGTGCAACCTAACTTTGAGAGACTGTGGCATGATTTCCTACAAGAAGAAGGGCGAATCCAGAGCAAGTATACTGCCTCCAAATAAGAGAACCTTGCTCTTGCAACACGGATGAAAAGAGGCAAGAAATCTCACAAGAAATTCTCTCATCAAAAGGAGAATGATTTCAAGAAATTTGATAAGTCTAAAGTTAAATGTTTTAGTTTCAATAAGAAGGTTCGTTATGCAAGAGAATGTCATGCAAAGAAAAGAGGAAAATTCAAGGGTAGGTTTCATGCATCTACTGCTACATAATATGAACCTACAATAAATAATTCATCCAATGCCAAGAGACAAAGAAAGAGTACTATATTGTCTCAACCCTTTTTGGATCCATTACCACTAGTCCTGAGACATGGATGGTAGAAAGTGGTGCATCCAAGCACATGACTGGATATAGGAGCGCTATCATGGATATGAAGGAGAAGAATTTCTCCTGTATGGTGGATCTTGGAGATAATACCACCTATTCGATCCAAGGAGTTGGATCCACTTCTTTTCAGCTAGATTTAGGAGATGTACTGCATGTGGATGAAATTTTGTTTGTCCTCGGATTGAAGAAGAAACTCTTGTATGTTTTGGTTCTAGAAGATAAAGGATTCAGAGTTATCTTTATGGACAACAAAGCGCTCATGTTGCCTAAGCATGAAGACTTGAACTCTACATTAGTGAGTGGATTTAGAGAGGGAGGTTTCTACAAACTTCCCAGAAAACTCACTCAAGCCATGATCCATGACACCGTCAATACTTGTGAGTTGTGGCATTTAAGGCTTGGTCATCTCCATTTCAATTCACTACCTGGATTGTAAAATATGGTGAAAGGTATGCCCATATTTAAATATGATTTTGATAGTGTTTGTAGAGGTTGTGCTCTTGGAAATAACATTAAGAAGAGTTTCACAAGTAGTACCAAAAGATCCAAGGGGATACTTGACTTGATTCATTATGATATATGTGGTCTTATGTATGCACCCTCCTTGACTGTATATTTGTATTATGTTATTTTCATAGATGAGTTCCCTCGCAAGCCATGGGTTTATTTTGTGAAATCAAAGAGTGAAACTTTCAACAAGTTTCAAGAGTTTAAAGCATTGGTTGAGAATCAGACTGGGAAGCACATTAGTACTTTGAGATATGATCATGGAGAGGAGATTTTGAGATCCATGACTTCAATTAATTCTGTCGATATGCAGGAATAAAAATACAGCTGACTGTACCCTACAACCCCCAGAAAAATGGGGTTGCTTAAAGAAAGAATAGAACAATATGTGAAGATGAAAAATCCATTAGGTGTGATCAGGATCTGCCCACATCCTTATGGGCATAATCCTCCATCATTGTTGTTTATATTCATAACAGAATCCCTCGTGCTATCTTGTGAGAAAAGACTCCTAAAGAGGTTTTCACTAGTGAAAAACCAGATATTGGACACTTGAATATTTTTTGTTTTCATGTTTACATTCACATACCAAAAGAGAAGAGGACAAAGATGGATCCATCCAAAAAGAAAGGAACATATGTTGGATACAGTGAATCTTCCAAAGCCTACAGAATATATGTTCCGAGACAAAGAAACATTCAAGTCGACATAGATGTAACATTTAATGAAGAGGCTACCTTCAAGCACTCCAAAGGACTTTAGTGTGATTCAAATATGGAGAAGCGTGATACTCCTATGATGGAGGATCCAATTTATGATTCTCCCCTTTCAGATGGTGAGAGGGAGAATCCAAATGAGTCTGTGGATCCACTTGATCCTAAAGAAACAATAGAACTGATAGAAAGATCCCTTGATGAACCTCTTGCTAAGAGGATATCTACATGGTGTCGAGACATTGTGCAAGATGCATAAAATCATGGTGCACCACCAGGCTCATCCAGAGAGCGAAAGAGAGCTGAAATATTTTCAGGATATGTAGCACAGGTGAGTCACATCAGTGATTTAGAACCCTCTACCTATGAGGTAGCCTCTAAGAAGAAAGTATGGAAATATGCCATGGGAGAAGAATACAAATCTATCATGAAGAATGATGTGCAAGTAGTGGTTCCTAAACCTGACAGGAATTCAATAGTAACTTCCAAGTGACTTTAGAAAATCAAGCATGCACTTGATGGAAGTATTGAAAAGTATAAAGCAAGATTTGTGGTCCATGGTTTCTCACAAAAATAAGGGATAGACTATGATGATACATTCACTCCTGTGGCCAGGTACACTACTATCCAAATAATAATTTCCCTTGCTTCAGTTTTAGGTTGGAAACTTCACCAGATGGATGTGAATACTACCTTCCTCAATGTTGAGGTTGAGGAAGAGGTTTACATACAACAACCTGAGGGGTTTGTAATTCATGGGAAGAAGTCCCATGTATGGGATTAAGCAGGCCCTGAGGGCTTGGTATTCAAGGATTGATAGCTATCTTCTGAGCTTGTGATTCTCCAAAAGCGAAGCTAGCCCCAACCTATACTTCAAGTTTGTGAAGAACCAACCATTGATCTTAGTTCTCTATGTTGATGACTTGTTCCATACTGGAGAGGAGAAACATATAGCTCGATGCAAGAGGAGCTCACTTCTGAGTTCGAAATGAATTACTTAGGTCTTGTGCACTATTTTATTGGTATAGAAGTTTGGAAAAGGAAAGATGAGATCTTTATTTCTCAAGGAAATTACATATTTGATGTATTGCAAAGAATTGGTATGATGGACTGTAAGTCCATGTCTACTCCGATGGTTTCTAATCTAAAGAAGCTACATGTGTCAGATTTTGGATCGCATCTAGTGGATCCTGCCATGTATAGACATCTCAATGGTTCCATGATGTATTTAATACATAGTATACCAAACATATGTTATGCAATGAGTCTCTTGAGTTAGTTCATTTCTAAGCCAAGACATGGAAATTGGGTTGCTTCCAAGCATGTGCTTAGATACCTTTGAGGTAAGATTTCTTATGGACTCAAATATGCCTCTAGTGGTGGAGTGATGTTACTTGGATATGCAGAATCTGACAGGGGTGGTAGTATTGTGGACCGAAAGAGTACATCCAGATTTTTTTTATAGCTTGGGATCAATTACGATCTCTTGGTCCAACAGGAAGTAGGGATTTGTATCCCAGAGTACTACATAAGTAGAGTATATTGAAGCTAGTACCACTTGCTAAGAAGTTGTTTGGATTAGGAAGCTACTTGTTTGGTTGTTCGGTGAGAAGCTTGAGACTACAATCATTCGCTCTAACAATCATAGTTGCATTAAGCTCTCAAAAAACCCCATGTTTCATGACAGATCGAAACGCATTGAGATGAAGTATCACTACATCAGATACATGGTCCAGAGAGGTGTTGTAAAACTTCAGTACATTGCTACTGGTGAGCATATTGTAGATATGTTGACTAAGACTCTATCCATGACAAAGTATAGGTACTTCTGAGATTATCTTGGCATGGAAGAGAATGACTCCCTCGCTGAGAGGGAGTGTTAAAGTTTCAACATCATGAGTAATTCTTCATGTCAATATTGTGTGTTAATATTTAGCCTCATGTGACGAGGTAGTGCCTTGTAGGAGCCTGAGTTGGACTTAGTAAACTTGGAGAAGAATATTGAGTTCGACTCAAGAATGGTTAAGCTTCATGTGTTGAGGAAATTTCTTTGTTTGTCAAAGTGATTTTGTTGTACAATCTTACTAGTCAAGGCTAAGGTCTTGAGTGTCAAGACAAATACTCATGTGTTGACGTGGTGCCTCATGTGTTGAGTTGATGCTTTGCATGTCAAAGCACGTATGGTGTGTGATGTACTACTAATCATGGTTGAGCTATTAAGTCTCCCCTAGGGACTGGCCATCCCTAGAGTGAATTACTTTGGCATATAACCAATTGGAATGATAGGAGGACAATATGATCACATCATTGGGAAAATATCCTTAGTATATTTGATATGATAATTAAGATGGAACATGTGGACCATGCAGATAAGACAAGAGATAAAGATAAGATGTGATAAGATATGAGAGAATTCAAATTGCACATAAAATAATTAATTAAGAGAGAATTTGAATTGTTAAACTTCAGTGAAGACTTCAGTAAATCAAAGGAGAACTCGAATTGATCACTACAGTGATGTTAACAAGAAAGAATCAGTTAACAGAGATAACTAAGTGATATCAAATAAGATCTAGTTAACTAAGTGTTATTGCATGACGAAACTTATTTTAAACTAAAAGACGATACTTGAGTTGTGACACTTGCATGATGCCACTTAAGTTAGCCACCTAATTAAGTCGGAAAGCTTTTAGTTAAGGGGCGAGTTCATCCCAAGACTTAGTTCAGTGTTTTAATGCACTGCATGAGAAGTGGGGTGCTCTTCTTCATGCAAGATTGACACATCCAAATGTAGGGTGAGTTCATCATGAAGCAGAAGATAAAAATAGAAGCCAATACATGTGAATAATATATAAATATGTTATACATGATTGATGAATTCAATGTGAAGCGAATTCTCTTCTTCCTTGAAGGCAAGGTGATTCTTTTGTGCAAGATATTATTCTAAGTCTCTCTCTTCTTTATCTTTCTCTTGCTCTGTAATTGCACCGGGGGTGCTTGATGTACAAGACTTTCTCTACTATCTATTATTATACTAAGGAAGGTTTTGCTGGGTTTTTCTCCCTCAAGTCATAGAGGGTTTCCCTAGGGTAAATTCATGTGTTGAATTTGATTGCGTATGTGTATGATTGTTATTTTATTTCAAGTACTATTGCATTTCGAATTAAAGATACAAAATTAACACTTAGTACATTATATAAGGGGGTTTTCCCCTTGAAGAGGATTTATATTAATCTCTTTTAATAATTAAGGCATATATTACTCTTTCTAGTCTATTTATGATCTTTTCATGCTCTTTATGGGACTTGGTTGCATAACACTTGGTATCAGAGATTGGACACTTCCAAAATGAGTCATCTTGGAATTTTTGCTATAATTTTTTTTCTACAAAGTTTTAGACAAGGAAACTCACAAGGGGCACAAACGATAGAGAAAAATATTTTTGGTCGGAGTTTCAGATCCCGATTCATTAAAGATTTGGAGATATAGCCTTTGGAATTTAGGGTTTCTTAATAATCGGGAAAATTAGTCTAAAACATGTGTTATGGGAAAATGGTAGAATGAAAGATCCAAATTGAGGGAGACCTATTGCATCAGAAAGAATATATACCACACTATATTGGGTATACATTTCAAAATTAGACTCAATAAATTGGACATGTTCCAGGCCATACACTATCGCTCTTCTTAAAAGGCCAAAAATAACAAGTTTTGAGAAAATTGGCCCAACTTTTTTTTGGCACATCCAAATTTAACGAAACTTGCGGCATTGAAAAGAGGACATATATGGATACCGTATAAATATATTTCAAACTCAAAGGGGCCTAAATTTCATGGTTACCTTAGTTGGAAAGTCGGATATTAAATCAATATTCAAATCAGGGTTTGAAAAACATACACCATTTTAAATTTGAATAAATTTTAGTATAATGACCTATTTGAGGTGAAACCAAGGTGTGATATCTATTTATATTATTCAAAACGCCACCAAAAGGAAGTGGAAAAAAATCACACTCCAATCAAACCACCTGAGGATTCATCCCTTACCTACGATGAAAGTGAAGACCTATCTTTTCGAGTGTCCAAGTTAGAAGATATGATTAAATGGTCTATGAAAATGGTTGATTTACTTAATTTAGAGGAAAGTATGGGACAAATGGAGAAGATGATGGGACATATGGAACAATATGGAGGAAAATATGAAAAATATTGCTAATCTCATACAAAATTCTAAGGATAATATTCATGCAGGTGATTATGTGTTCTGAGGTACTCATGAAAGATAAAGATAATGTCCATGTTGAGAAACCTTCCATTAATAAGAATATTCCAACAGGAATTGGTTCTAGTAATGTATGTAAATAGGGATGGTCCCCAAGGGGTATCCAACTCCCCAATATTGACATGAGTAATTTTGATGGCAAGGACACCATAACATGGATATTTTTGATGGAGTGATTATTTGATATAAACCAAGTACCAAAAGGTACCTATTGCATCTTTATATTTAGAACCTGAGTAGTTTTTGTGGCACCAATGGCTTTGTGAATGCAAAAATAAATCCATTTTCTCTTGGTCCATTTTTATAAAAGAATTGATATCATATCATGATGATGTTAAGAGCAATTCCTTCTTTACCCAATTGATAAATCTAAGGCAAAAGGGTCCAGTAAGCGAGCACATTCAACAATTTCAAAAGTCGAGTCTCGGAGTGGATGGAATACTAGATGATAAATTATTGGATCTCTTTATTGGAACCTCGAAGGATAACATCAAACATGAGGTATGCCTCTTCAAACCAACATCCTTAGATAAGGCTTTAATCTTGGCAAGGAAGGTTGAAAGTAAAAATATGGCGATGGCTACTAGAAGAACTCCTCCAACACATATAGAGAGAATATTGTTCCTTCTTATAACCCACCTCAAAGGTTAAAACCTCAACAATTAGATGAAATAAGAGCAAGATTTCTATGCTTCAATTGTCACAACAAGTATAGTAAGGGATATAAGTGTGGTGAGAAGAAATTATTCTACATAGATTGTGAAGAGGGAGAAGCAAAGAATGGGAACCATCTCCAACTGAAGAAATATAAAAGATTAATCCTGAAGATATTACTCCCACCATATCTTGTCATTCATTGGTTGGAATTAGCACTCCTCAAACTCTCAATATTGAAGGATATATCAAAAAGAAAAAGGCAACAGTGTTGATTGCTTCTAGTAGTACTCATAATTTCATTCCTTGTAAGTTAGCCAAAGTTCTCAATTGCTTTGTATATCTAGCACCAGAGTTTCAAGTACTGATTTTAGATGGAGGAACTATCAATTGCTCATGGAAATGCCATAATATTAATCTTACTATGGGGGGGTATGTATTGAATAGTCCTATGATTTATATCCCAATGGGTGGTATTGATGTTGGCTTAAGGGTTCAATGGTTACAATCATTGGGAACAATGACTTTTAATATTCAAGAACTTTTCATGAAATTTTCTTGGGAAGGAAAATAATTTGAATTAAGGGGTATCACAGGAAATCCAAGCAAGGCGGTAGGCTGTAATGGTATGGAAAAATTGCTTAAAAAGGGACATCAAGGTGTATTGCACAATTATGCTCACTAGATACTCCAACATCTAAGCCGCATATTCCCCTGGATATCCAAAGGGTCATTGATAATAACTCCATGGTATTTGAATATATTCCAAAATTTCTTCCCTCTACTTGATATTTTGATCATGCTATTCACATAATTCCAGGAATTTTTCTTCCCAACACCAAACCTTATAGATAACCCTATGGCCAGAAGAGTGAAATTGAGCATATGGTTGAAGAGATTTTAGAGGTTGGAATAATTAGGCCTAGCAAAAGTTCTTACTCTACACCAGTGGTAATGGTACACAAGAAGGAGGGATCATGGCGTATGTGTCCATATTATAAAAAGCTCACAAGATCATTATTAAAGATAAGTTTCCCATTCATGTCATTGATGAATTGTTAGATGAACTACATGGAGAATTTTACTTCACAAAGTTGGATCTTTGTTCAAGTTATCATCTAATTAGAATGGAGGAAGACATTCCAAAAACAACATTTAGAATTCATGAAGGTCATTATGAATTTATGGTCATGCCTTTTGGACTTACGAATGTACTTTCCACATTTCAAGGTTTGATGAATCCCATTTTCAAGCCCTTCTTAGAAAATTTGTGTTAGTATTTTTTGATGATATACTAATCTATAGCAAGTCTTGGGAAGAACATGTTCAACATGTTGACAGGGTGCTACAACTAATAAAGGAGCAAAAAATATATGCAAAACCCTCCAAATGTTTCTTTGGGGTAAAGGAGGAAGGATATTTGGGACATATTGTATCTCATGAAGGTGTCAAGGTAGAACCTACCAAAATTAAATCCATGATGGACTGACTGATTCTCAAAACCTTGAAGAATCTTAGAGGATTCTTAGGTTTTACTGGGTACTACTGCAAGTTTGTTTGAAACTATGAAAGAATAGTAGAACCTCTAATAGAATTATTAAAGAAGGAAGCATTTTCGTGGACTCTAGAGGAAACTCAATCATTTGATCAACTCAAAGAGGCAATGTGCAAATATCATGTTTTGACCACACCAAACTTCAAAAAAACCTTCATTGTGGAATGTGATGCCTCAGGAAATGGAATCAGTGTCCTTCTGCTACAACAATAAATTAGTAAATAAATAGGTTATAAACTATTAGTAATAGTAATTAATTACTATTACTAATAGTGCGACATAGAGCCGAAATAAAAGACGTCGTGAGAAACTCAGCCTTGGGGACAAAGCTTTCCCAAGGGAAAGGCAATTCTACAACAATAAATTAGTAAATAAATAGGTTATAAACTATTAGTAATAGTAATTAATTATTATTATAGTTATGAAGAGGAATGTCTCTTCAATAGTGGATGGCCCAGCCATATTTAAGGCATCCATATCCATTGTATTTTATCATCCATGAATTATTATATATTTATATATCTGTTTATTTGAAGATGGAACATCTTCCCCCCTAGACCTGGATACAGGCTAGCTTAACCTGGATACGGGATGGCATATTACACCGGATACGGTTGTACTAAGAGTCCAACCGGATACGGTTGCTGCACCTTCTAATGAAAAAAGGGCATACCCTTGCTTTTAAAAGTCCACCAATCAAGGGAAAGAACTTACAGAAACCCATTTATGAGAAGGAAATGATGACAATATTATATGCACTTAAGCAATGGAAACCTTATCTAATAGGTAGGCACTTCAAGGTCAAAACAGATCATGATAGTCTTAAATGCTTCTTGGAATAGAAACTATCTTCGCAAGAGGAACAAAAATGGGTAGCCAAGATGTTGGGATATGACTTTGAAATCATCTATAAAAAAATGAACTAGAACGTGGTAGCATATTCCCTCTCCAGAAAAGATGAGGATGTTGAGGCATTACTTTGTGTGATTTCGATTATACAACCCGATTGGGTAGTAGTATCAAGGGAAGAATGGAAGAATGATTTATCTGTGTATCAAATCCTAAAAGAAATGAACAGAATATCAGATAAGAGACAACCTTCTAAACATTAATAGTAATTCTGCACATGATCCTCTTAGGCCACCTTCAGTGCTCTTTTTATGTCAACAAGATCATCTTCAGCCTTTAGTTGAAACTCAGAGATGAAAGAATAACTAGAAAAATCTCAAGATGAATCAAGAGCTACCATTTATTAGAATATGTTTCTCCCTTTTCTCTCTTTCCATAAAACTCCTTGTATCTCCCCTTTATTCTTTGATTTGGTAGTTGAGATAGTTAAGAAATACCTTTTAGCTATGAGATAACTAATTATTTTAGGCAAGATAGAAATAAACTAATAATAATATTAACAATACCACTAGATAGGTGGGACTCCTTTTTCCGATTTTTCTCATCATTCTTTTCTTTCCTTGTCACTCCAAACATAAAAATAAATAATCGCCATGTAAACATATAATAATCATAATGCCCAATAGTATCGTACATATAATAATCATAACGCTCAATAGTACATATATATCATCAAAATAAAACAGCATAGGTCCAAAAATATATAAATAGTGCATGCCTCCAAATATCTCGTAAATCTGTCCAAATAGCCAAGAAATTTATCCAAAATCAAATCATTGTCCAAATGTAATCAGTATGAACATTAGAACAAACCATGTAAACCATTAAGTAAAATAAGTTGAGTATGAAGGAGTGGCCTCCCTTCTTGTTATGTTGGTTTATTTTCTTTTGAAGATTGTTCACCATGCTTAACTAGCTGCACTCCTTGATTGTCTAACTCATTGTCTACAATAGAGTTAGACAGGACATGATGGGAAGCAATAGAGTGAGAGGAGTTCTCTAAGGAAGTTGGGATAGCCATTTTTGCAGGTCTTTTACCCTTGGTATCCAATGAAGGGCTCAAGATATATTTCAGTACATAAATATGTAGTGGAGCTTGAGCACGGGAAAGGTTTGATGGCATTGGAGGGGGGTGGCAGAGGTAATGAGTTAGTTGGCCAATATCCTCTAATTCCTGAAAGTTGATTCGGAATGACTTGATTCCAGCCATTATTTGGTTCATGTTGCATCGAGACATGCGGGGGAACTGGGATCCAAAGAATACTAGGCTGAGAATGAACAGGAGGTGGCCTAATTATGGACTGAGCAAGAGGTTGTTGAATTTGAACACCAAAATTGAGGAATCCAGTATGCAAGATCTGTTGAAATTGATTTGAATCGACATCGAAGTGATAAAAAATCTAAGCCTCTTTTTTCCTCCTCTATTTCTTTTCCAATCTGTTGGTTTCCCTCTATTCCAATTACCCTGAAAAATCTCATCTATGATCAAAGGAAAAATATTAGTACAAGAAAAAACAGTAATAGCCCTTATCAAATGAACTTGCAATCTAAAGCAGCCTATAAATGGCTCATTTTAACAGTCATACATGCATATGAAAAATAGATATAGGGAAAAAGCGGGGGAACAAGGAATATCTCCAGACAACATTCTTCTCTTTAATCATGGGAAATGTAAATTGGGTAAAATAAATGAATGGAAGGATACTGCAGAATGAGGGGAAGTGGAAGACACTTGCTTAGATTCCATTAAAATATAAAATTAATTGTCGAACATGATATGCAAACGGTACAACAACTCTACTCAAATATTGAAGATCTTCATACAAAAGACAGAACTATGGAATGGTAATCTCTACAAATCTTTCATATTGTCGATGTTCATTCTACAAATTTTATCACTCTCGGTGTATTCATAGCAGAGGAGCAGTTGAATAACCAGATTTAATAATTGAGGTGTCTCTCGATACAACATGAATTCAATTAACGCATTCTGAACCTAACTATATTTAAGCATATTATTTTATTAATTGAAATTCATTCCCATCATAATCTTTCACCTCGAAGTCTCTGCAGAACTAGTTATTAAATTCATCATAACTGGAAGGAAGTTTCAGAGTTCAATCCAAAACAAATATTTCTAATTTGTCTAAATTATCATATCACATTCCTTTCAACTTGAACTTTAATATCCTTTTTTACTGACCTCCAAAATCATTAGTTGAAACTCATGTATGGAAGGGAGGATTAATGCACTTGTTGCCTCTTAATTTCATAACTTTGAACGCTATCATATTTAAACTTTATTATTTCATTTATCAAACTTGCTTAAGATTTCGCAAAACCCATCATCTAAGACCCTGAGCTCGGGACATATTCAATTTTAAACTTATTTTATTTCTTTGACAGGTTAAGACTCAAACTGAAGACGCCTCTACCTTTTCTGATCCAATACATGATTTCCAAATAACTGAAGTTTCTCTTTTAAGAGAAATATTATCAAGCTAAGTTTTAAACATTATATACGTTTAAAATAAGTCTTCATTTCATATATAAATGAGGTTGAGATGAATGAGGCAATGATAAGAAAGATTAACCCTCTAGGGTTATGCCTTAGATATGTTCAGGAAATCATAGTCTTCGATTCTTTTCTAGTTAAATTCTCTTTCATTCGAGAGAATAACCATAGTATGCTTATTCTGCTTATTCTAGTATACTAGTATGCTTATTCTGGAAGCTACTGACTAAAATGAGGAAGAATTCTCAAACCATAGTCGTTTAAAATGATCACAACGCATAGCAGGACTAGTATTGAACAGTCTTTCCCTTAAAAAAAAAAAAGTGTTCTTTTCAAAGCACAAACTGTGGCCATGCAAAAAAGAAACGATCTTTTCAAAGCACAAACTGTGGCCATGCAAAAAAGAAACGATTCAGGCATTCTTAAAACCTTGAAACCATACATTGGTAACTTATCTTCAATTTTCAGTAATTAGAAAGTAATCCATTCAAAACAACACTAGAAAGAAGGTTTTCAACTTTTAAAACAAAATTCCGTTTTTTACAACGTTGTACATCCTTTCACAATTCTTCAAATCAACCAATAAACCCTATATCCTCGATTTAAAGCCTTTACATTATTCACAATTAAACTATAAAAAATAAAATAGCTATCTTTATGAAACAAACTTAAAATATTGGAAATGTTGATTCAACAAATATTAAACAGAATGATGATAGTTAAGAGAGAAGCAAATATACATTCAACCATATAAATAAGAAAATAATATAACACAAACATTCAACACCCAAAATTGAGACCAAATCAACAGATTTTATTCATATATCTTTGAGTTACAAATCTGAAAACTTTCTTTCACACTCCTGCGAAAGTGAGGACCAAATGAACACTTAGAATTCTAGGATGGTATGGGTTCTTCATACAAAGAATTATGTTTTCCAAAAAAACAACAAGATAGAAATTTGTTGGGTCAAATAAAGATTTGGGATGTCACTTCCAGATTCTTCAATGTCAAGCACAGGGTTGTGAATTATGTAAAGAAAGTAATAAGAAAATTATGAATAACTGGTTAATATTGAGAGAATAACTGCTTAATATCGTGCATTTTGAATGCAAGCACAGGGTTATGAATTATGTAAAGAAAGTAATAAGAAAACTGCATTCCCATCTCAATCAATAATCTTCTCACCATAACCATATGTTGAAGATAGCACAAACATAGTATTAGTTTGAAAATAAACCACAAAATTAAATGAGCCATTGTGTTAACATTTTGATGAAATATTTCCATTAGACCATTCACTGAAATAACACTGAATCAAAAACCATAATTTTATAACTTTGTGAAAGATCTGAAATTGCCAATTCGTCATGAATCCTGAAATATCATTCTTGTAGGGGGTCCCACCTATTTAATATTTCATATTTATGTCATAATATGCCTCACAATCATTTGCGGGCTTTAGAAGAAGGTGGCGAAAAAATGAGTCAAAAGTGTACTTAGTACATTATATAAGGAGGTTGCCCCATCGAAGAGGCTCGCTATTCATCTCTTTTCTTCACTATTAAGGTGTGGATTACTCTTTCTAGTCTATTTATACTCTTTTCGTGCTCTTTTTGGAACTTGGTTGCATAACAATCAGATCTTAACTTAAGAATTTGAGAACAATATTGTTTTTTGACAAAATTTGCCTTGTAGGCCAAGAACATGTCAAATACTTTGCTCTTAAGTTTTAGGAAATAAACCCAATTACGTTTGTAATAATCATCAATGAAAGTTCAGAAATATTTGAAACCAGAAAAGGAAGCAGATGGAAGAGTACCTGTTATAACTTGAAATGACACCTCTCCGTCCGTGACGACACTTGCATCCCTTGGTCGCATGACGACACTTCTTGAGATCAAGTTCAGTCACACAACAGGACACTTGTGGATTGAGGGGTCATTTGGGACACTAAAAATGGTTGAAATTACCTCACTCCTGACCCATTTGATGATTACAACTCTTGGGAACATTTTTCCAGACCAAACCATCTCCTGAAAATGAGCAAAAAAGCCTGTTTTTGGCCATTTTTTCACATGAGCGCTACTCTACCTTAACAACCTAGCGTGTGTACCCTACTCTAGTGTACAATAGTAGCGCTCAACCCTCTTGAGCGCTACTCCACTGTGAAATAGTAGCGTACACCCCTGTTTTGGTCAAAATCTCAAAATTTGAGTAAGTTAAGTTGGTTGGGAAACCTCCTGAGCGGTTATAACTTCTTTTCCTCTTCCTCACTGACTATATAAGGAGGGTAGAAGGGCCATGTGAGGGGACCAAACCTATAACAAAGTTATGCTGGAGGAATGGAGACCCTCATCCCCCTCTCTCGTGCCTCAGTTTCTCATAAACCCTAGCACAGCTGATTAGAGGTTGGGATCCTTGGAGAACAAAAGCAGGAGACCTTGAATCTAGGTTTTGTGAAGTGCCAAGCTTGAAAGAAGGTATAATCTTATGTACTTGCTTTCATTCATTAATAAAGATCAGACGTTCTTCTCTTTCCAAATATGACCTATTAATGTGACTTAGATTTGATTACTGTTTGATTATAGTTTGATGTCTCTTTATATTATGGATATCAGTCTTATATATGCAGTCAAATGTATTTGAGAAAGGTATCAAGTTGTTTTGCAGGTCTGGGCATTGTGACACTGGATAAGCATTGAAGAGCGAGGGAGGCAAAGCTAGGATCAACCTTCTGAATGAGGTGCCTACATCTCTAAACCCTAATCTCTTCATTTAGTTGTTGTACTTGCAGAATGCTTGTAAGTCTATCTTTATCATCGTAAGTTGGTAGTTTCTCCCCTGAACTATAGGTGCATTTTCCCCACAACAGAATGGTGACTCCGTTGGGGAAAGCCTAACTGCTTAGGGGTATCCAAGGTCATTTCTTCAGTCTTGTTTGATGGTCTTTGTTCATTTTCTTGATTAGGATCAATTAGTAGGCTCTGTTTGACCATCCTTGGGTCTTACAGACCCTTCCCAGCCCTTGCAAACCCTTGTGGACCCAGGTGTGGGGGTTTTAACCCCATTTTTCCAACTTTTTCCACCTGTACGCTACTGTTTGTACAACACAGTAGCGCCCATACGCTACTTTTCCTCTGCACAGTAGTGCCCATCCTGCTATGGGCGCTGGTATGCCTCATACACAGTAGCGCCCATCCTGCTATGGGCGCTGGTATGCCTCATACATAGTAGCGCCCACAATCTGGGTTTGAATTTTTTAAGTTTTTGGGTTGTGGACCCAAATCTGGGAGCTGTGGCTGCATTGTTTGGGGTCCCTGATGACCCTAGGTCTGTGTTAAACCACTGTAAGTGGTCTCCCATCCTTGTATTGATCCTACATTCATGATTTGAACCTATTTTGATCAATTTGGGCTTGTTTGGAAAGTTTTGGGGCTTGTTGACCCAAGTTGGGGGGTTGTGGACCCGTTTGGTGTTTTGTACCCTAATTTGAGTCTAACTTAACCTGCTTGCCCCATTTCCACTGGATTTGAAACCTCTTGAGTCTTCTTGACCCTATTTGTATCTATTTGAGTGAAATTTCTCTTTTAGATTGGTTTTTTATCCTCCCTTATGCTTTTAAGTTTTCTTTTGTAGTGAAAATTCAAGTGTTTTGGTTGTTGTTCAAGACCTTGTTTGCATTGTTTATGTGCAGACCTGAATTTACCAAACCATACTTCTTCGTAGGTCATTTGCTTCGTTTGGGTCTAAAAGTAGTTTTCGTACTCTTTTCCCAATGTTTGGCATGCTTACATCAATAAGAATTTGAAAGTCATATTTGGTAGCTTTTACTGTTTCATAAAGAGAACCTAAAAGTTTCTTTGCTTTGCTTTGATAGTAGGTTAGTTTCAATTTTGTTTCTTACTTTTGAAAGAATAAAGAAATTTGATTTATTTTCTGAATAGAGTACCTTGCAAGTGGCTTAAAATATTTTAGAGTGCTTTGCATAAAAAAGAACAAGTTTTCTTTTGCATACCTATTTTTTTGAGTAGCTGCATTCTTAGGTTTTGAGTTTAATTTTGTACATTTAGACTTTATTTTTACCTTTTGTGCATTCGAAAGATTAAAAATTGCATTTGCATATGCATTCTAGATCAGAATTTTAAGACTTGCATTAAAAAGAAAAGATTTGTTTGGTGGTAAATATTTTATTTTCAGTACTCTATCTCTATTCTAACCACTCTCACACACCCACTACCTTTTTGAGTAAGCAAGTAACCTTTAAAATGAACCCTAATAAAATGTACTAGCAACATTTTCTTTTCTAGGTTACACTACACCAACTAGTCTTGGTTAGGATCTTGGGTTTAAAACACCTTAAACCACCCAAGATCACACATTACGCAAAAATTGTAGTTCGACTATCACACGTAAACCCACCTCATTCAAATATTGCCTGGGATCTATGCAGTAGGTCTTGTGAGATCAGATTGTTGGGAATACTCCTCCTACTTTCTGTTTCGAGTATATACCAGGATTGGATCGCGTTTGGGGACTCTTTTGAATTTCGGGCTCAGTTACCCTGCCCATGCCTTCTGATTCGACCAGAGACTGTTCCCCCAGGAGTTTTCGATGTGGTGGTATCCTTAGTATCTGACCATAGGTTCATACACAGGTGACAACGGAGGGTATATCTGTTGTACCTAGGATAGGCGTGGGAGGAAATCCCTTACAGGTCTTTGGGAGGGAGGTTGGGTGATTCCAGCGCTTGCACCTTTAGTCATTGTATTGTGGAACCTGGGTAACTATTCTTCATCCTTCGTTGATCTGTTCTGGGCCCTCATCATCCCAGACTCTTCTCTAGTAGGCATCTATTTTCCTGGTTTGATTTACCTAGGACCTTTTTAGTGGTGTGCTCTTTGTGCTACTAGTCTTAGTTTGCCTTAGAGAACTTCTTGCTCATTTGAGCAGGAAACTATGTCTAGCATTCCGGCGAGTGCCAATCAAGGTACCCCTGTTTTAGGGGATCCTTGTGCTGTTCCATTCATTGGAAACATTTGTGCTCCCTTAATGGCTACTCTAAATCTTCCTGGATTCACTATTGGTCTACCGGTTTGGTTGTTTTCCACTCCGAATGCCTTGCATGCTCCTAACGCTTCTTTTGTGAGCACCTCAAATCAAGAGCATCAGAACCCTGGGCCTTCTTTGCCAGTAACATCTTCTCCTCCTCCTTCTACCTCATGTGGCGAAAGTAGCAATACTAGTAACCAGCAGTCTAAAAGGAATAGACGGGGGAAGAATAGGAAGAAGATGCCAAAACAAGGGGGCAACAACCCAGCCTATGCAAGTCATGCTGGGGGTAAGCACCCTGCCTCTGCAAATCATGCAGGGGGCACCTACCTAGCCTCTAGAGGTCATGCTAGGAGAAAACTTTTAGTCACTGAAAATCACACTGAAAGTTTGTCTTCAACCACTGTCAATCATGTTGAGGACACATCATTGATCACTGCTAGTCATATTAATGACAAGTCACCAGTTCCTGTGAGTCATACTGGAGACACCATATCAGCCGCTGCAAGTCATGCTGAGGGAGTTGACATTGTCGACAAACCAAACAAACAGAAGCTTAAGTTCCCTTGTAAG
Organism: Larix kaempferi; assembly: GCA_027924585.1. Classification (NCBI taxonomy): domain Eukaryota; kingdom Viridiplantae; phylum Streptophyta; class Pinopsida; order Pinales; family Pinaceae; genus Larix; species Larix kaempferi. The sequence continues at coordinate 6,823,980 of BSBM01000510.1, forward strand.
TTTTGCAAGGGAGACCACCTTACTTACTTGTGCCCTGTACTTCCAGAAGTGCAAAAAGTGTGGTCCTTAGTTCAAAAGTCTTTTGCTTCTAAGCAACCAGCCACTGCAAGTCATGCTGGGGGCAAGATGTCTGCCAATGCTAGTCATGCTGAGAGTACTGACGTTGTGAAGGAGTCTCGACCTATAGGACGGAAAACAAAGTTCCCTTGTAAACTTTGTAAGAGAGATCGCCTTACTCACCGATGCCCTGCCATTCCAGAGGCACGAAGAGTGTGGTCCATGTCTGAAGGAACCTTTGTTCCTAAGTTTTCTATAGATTCCCTACAGTCAGATCAACCTTTGTTTGATAAAGTGGTTGAACCAATGCAATCTTTGGTCGACCCCACTCTTCCTTTGGAGAGTGAAGTGATCGAATCGATGCAATCTTCAACTGATCCCATCAGTCCTTCAGAGATTGATGCACCTACTATTGAAGTCTTCTGCATTACTAGTTTGGATGTTCCTGAAAAAGGGGGTACTTCATCTATGCCATGTGAACCCCTACCAAGCCCTAGGATTGTTTCCTTTGATTGGAATAGTCTAGCCGAGCCTCGTCTTCCTTCTTCGACACCTTTCCAGATAAAGGTTGATATCGGGAACCATACGGTTGATCGATGCATTGTTGATGAAGGTGCTTCTGTTAGTATCTTATCCGCTTATGCTTGGAGATATTTGGGTTTCCCTAACGTTATTCCAGCTGTTAATTGGTCGTTGACCTTTGATAGAAGACCTAGTGAACCGATCGGATTCCTTCGTCGGGCACTTGTTACCTTGGGTGGAAAAATAGTCTTAGTTGATTTTATGGTTTTAAAGGACCCTGTGGACTTTGATATGATCCTCGGGCGTGATTACGTTTATGCTATGCATGCTATGGTGTCTACGCTTTTTCGTGTGATGCATTTCCCTCATAACGAAAACATTGTCACCATCGACCAGCTTGCATTTGTTGATCCTCCTTATTACCCAATTGTAGACCAGTCAGGTCCCTCGTCATTAGGCACTAGTATATCACATGGGAATTTTGTGGCATATTGTTCTTTGAGTTCAAATACTACTGAGAAGGAGTCTCTGAGTTTATGCTTACCTTCTTGGGACTTAGTCCCAGCTTTTGACCAAGTGACACCTCCATCTGAATGTTTAGATATGTATTCTATCTGGGATGATATGCTTCCTTCCAATGAAGTTTTCCTAGAGTCTATAGTACAGTCTGCCATTCATTTGGATGTTGATCCAGTTGTAGTCATGTTCAGCCCCGGTTTGACCTTAAAGTCTGATCTTCCTACTGTTGAGTCTTTAGACTCTCCTATATATCCGTAAATCGGTGTTCCTGCTGAGTTTGATTCTGCTTCTAGAATTTTCAACTCCCGTGATGATGAATTTGTTTCTGCAGATTCCATCATGTCCTTCAACTTTGATCTTCATCCTGAAGTTGATCTTGTTGATTATAAGTCCTTGAGCTTGGGTACCATAGAGTCTTCATTTGAAAACTCTGCCTTATTTATGCCTGATGTTGAGGATAGTGAAGTTGAAAGTATTTCTACCACAGTGACTTGTATCGGGTCTTTCTTTACATATGTTTTAGATATGATCCTGGTACTAATGTTTCTTGGAGACAGGATTCTTAGCTGGATTTATATGTGCTTACTGGTCCTTTTCGACACCTTGTGCGACCATGTCAGGTATTTTCAGAACCTTGCATATAGGTTTAGGCTTCCCCGCTGTTATGTTGCATTTGAACCTTTTGCCATCCGAATTCGCCATAGGGTCGAACCTGTTGGATATTGGTGTGTTAGCCATCTCTTTATGCATTGTGCACCAATCCGACAGCAGAGCCTACCTAACATGGGTCACCCTAGTCAACACCCTTATGCCATTCTGGTGCCCATGCTGAGTTTTTCTCATAGGCTCGGGAGCCTTTTTATATTTACCATGACTTTGAGAAGAAGCCTCATATCTTTCTTCCTCATATATTTCTGGCCATCCCTAATAAGGCTCCCATATTTGTGTTCAAGTTGCATATGCATTTGTTATGATCCTGCTTGCGCTAATGAGCCTGATGTCGGATTCCACGCTTTTAGCTCGTTGTATAAACCTCCATCTCTGATCTCATTTCCGCTAAGCCCTGTATCATTTTTCCTTCACAGTTTGACACTTTTTACCTGGAGGAGACACACCCTGATTGTCCTTATCTTGCTCATGTTCCTTGCATTAGGCATAGCTTTGTTCCATGCACTTGGAGCTAGTTTTGCATGTCCTTGACATTCATCTCCTCCCATTTCGAGCATTCTTCTACCTTTACTTCGAGCTCGTTAAAAACAGTAAGGAGGCTACGAGCATTCTTCCACTTTTACTTCGAGCTCGTTAAAAACAGTAGGTAGATTTCGAGCATTCTTCCACCTTCACTTCGAGCTCGTTAAAAACAGTAAGTAGGCTATGAGCATTTCTTTCATCTTCACTTCGAGCTCGTTAAAAACAATAAGGAAGTTATTAGCATTTTTCTATATCTCCTTTGAGCTCGTTAAAAATAGTAAGGAGGTCATGAGTTTACTTTTTCGGACTCATTAAACCTTTACAGAAAAGATCCCTATGGAGTTCTTTTAAGCCCTTTTCAGACTCCTTAAATAGGAAAAGTTTGCCGAGCATAGTTGTCTTTTCGGGCTCGTTAAATTAACTGAACTAACATCCACTTAGGTATAGAATTACCCCTTTTCCGGGCCTTGGTGGATAATTTACGGAAAAGGTATACTCTAGGTATATTCTTGTATGCGCTAGAAGAGTTCTTCTTCCATTATTTTACACTTTTTTGGGGAAGGAGACTAACTTTACGAAAAAGGACCTTTGGAGTCATCTTTAGGGTTTTCAGACTCTCGAAATGTGAAAACACCAAGTGAGCATTCACCTACTCGGGCTCGATGTGAAATCCACGAGATGGTTTATAGAGGATTGTTTAAGTTTTTCAACTCTATAAACAAGAAAACACCACTGAGCAAAGACCAATTCGGGCTCGATATAAAATCCACGGATAGGTGTATAGAGGACTGTTTAAGTTTTTCAACTCTATAAGCAAGAAAACACCGCCGAGCACAGACCAATCCGGGCTCAATATAAAATCCATGGATAGGTGTATGGAGTTTTCTTCTAGGTTTTTCAGACTCCTTAAATATGAAAATACCGTCGAGCATGCTTTAGTTCTTTGTCAAGATCATTAAAAAATGAAAAAGGAAAGGGAAGGGAAGAATGTTAAAATATCTTTCAATATGATGGAAACAAGTCTACTATCTCCTTGAACAAAGCACCTGTTTTGAGTCTATCAAACAAGTTGGGTTCTAGCGTTGGCCTTAGGGTAAACTTGATCTCAGAGTTCTTACTCCTCCGTTTGGTTAGTCTTCCAATCATATGGAGAATCTGTTAATGTCTCCTACATTGCAGATTTGCATCGTGGTCTCTTTGTGTTCAAAGCTGCCTAAGTCACTCTTGTGTCGTGCACACTGTTCAAGGATATAACCTGTGTCGGCCATTCTACAGTTGCCTTGACCTCATGTGTCGGCCTTTCCTTGGTGTCAGTATGTTTCATCATGTGCTCAGTCCTACCCCAATTAGTTCATACCTGTTGAGTGTCCCTCATGTTGGATGATGGAGGATGCCTTAAGGCCCCCCTTCCAACGGACTTCTTCCCATCGACTTCAGCTCATTATGCTCTGGGAATGAAGTTTAGAGTTTTGGTTAGTACCTTGGGGATTTCAGTCATTAGTGGCAGTTTCCCTCGCTATTGGATAGATGGGAATACATCAATGTCTCATATCCGATGGATTCTTCAAGTGTTCGACAGCAAGACCACTTATTCACACTTTCTTGAATGTACTAGGTACCTTGGGTTCCATTTTCATTATTGGTGGACACTCTCGCATTTGCTAACGGTATACATCAATGACCGGTAATCAAACGATACCTCCCATGTTCGACATCAACTCATTTATTCGCATGGATCGGTTTGTACCTTGGGTTGTTTTTGGATGAAGACCTTGGGATTCTCGATAGCATCACCTTATTTATGTTATCGCCCAAGTTGTGCAAGACTGAGCCACACTCTTTTTGGCTCTTGATGAGACATAGATCCAGCTTTTTCTCTATGGCTATGTTCTCCAGTTTTGACATAGATCCACCTTGTATTTATGTGGCTATGTTTACACTTATGTTCCTCATGGATCCACGCTTGTATTATAGTGGCCATGATATATGCATCAGTATTTGGATCATTATTGTATCCTCTTGGAGGTCATGTTCCACCATTTGAACATGGATAGTTACCCCAAGGATGAGTTTGTCTGACATTGCCTTTTCTTTCAGGTACTTCATTTGAGCCTATGATTCTTGGTTTCTCAGTTCCTCCAAGATTCAACTCTTTGTTATTTATAATGTATTTCGGCCATCGTTTCCCGCACTCCCTCTGACCTCATACATTAGGGGCCATCTGTTATAGCTTGAAATGACACCTCTCCATCCGTGACAACACTTGCATCCCTTGGTCACATGACGACACTTCTTGAGATCAAGTTCAATCACACAACAGGACACTTGTGGATTGAGGGGTCATTTGGGACACTAAAAATGGTTGAAATTACCTCACTCTTGACCCATTTGATGATTATGACCATTGGGAACATTTTTCCAGACCAAACCATCTCCTGAAAATGAGTAGAAAAGCTTGTTTTTGGCCATTTTTTCACATGAGCGCTACTCTACCTTAACAAACTAGCGTGTGTACCCTACTCTAGTGTACAATAGTAGTGCTCAACCCTCTTGAGCGCTACTCCACTGTGAAATAGTAGCATACACCCCTGTTTTGGTCAAAATCTCAAAATTTGAGTAAGTTAAGTTGGTTGGGAAACCTCCTGAGCGGTTATAACTTCTTTTCCTCTTCCTCACTGACTATATAAGGAGGGTAGAAGTGCCATGTGAGGGGACCAAGCCTATAACAAAGTTATGCTGGAGGAATGGAGACCCTCATCCCCCTCTCTCGTGCCTCAGTTTCTCATAAACCCTAGCACAGCTGATTAGAGGTTGGGATCCTTGGAGAACAGAAGCAGGAGACCTTGAATCTAGGTTTCATGAAGTGCCAAGCTTGAAAGAAGGTACAATCTTATGTACTTGCTTTCATTCATTAATAAAGATCAGTCATTCTTCTCTTTCCAAATATGACCTATTAATGTGTCTTAGATTTGATTACTGTTTTATTATAGTTTGATGTCTCTTTATATTATGGATATCAGTCTTATATATGTAGTCAAACGTATTTGAGAAAGGTATCAAGTTGTTTTGCAGGTCTGGGCATTGCGACACTGGATAAGCATTGAAGAACGAGGGAGGCAAAGCTAGGATCAACTTTCTGATTAAGGTGCCTACATCTCTAAACCCTAATCTCTTCATTTATTTGTTGTACTTGCAGAATGCTTGTAAGTCTATCTTTATCACCGTAAGTTGGTAGTTTCTCCCCTGAACTATAGGTGCATTTTCCCCACAACAGTACCACACAAGTCACTATGCACAAGTTGCAACGGGGTTGTTGGCTTGGTTTTGCAACCAAGATTTGTGCAATGGGCACCTATCAACAATGTGATAGCAGTTTCAATATTGAAAGCAAAAACAATTATAAATTAAATCTAAATCTAAACTAGCATGTGCATAAAACAAATAAATTTTTTAAAAACGATTCAAGAACAAGAAATAAAAGAATAGATGTTTTGTATTAAGATACCTCAAATGGTGAGGATTTGTGTTGAGCAACTCCCAATGTGAGTAGCTCCAAACTCCAAAGGTCTCTTCTCCAAGATGCTGAAAATGGCCAAAAGTCTCATGAGAGATTTTGACAGCGTGAGGATAGGATGATGGATGGATGGAAAGTGAGGAGCCCCTACCACCTTTTTATAGTTTTTGGTGGTGGGGAATACCATTATGGTTTTGAGGAAACCAATGGTATTGACCAACATGGTTTAGGTACATTTTCCCTCCTTTTTCCTTTTTTGAATATTTTTATTCCTTTTTAATATTTTTGAGAATTCTGGACCCTTTTTGAGGAAAAATATTCATTTTGAGAGAAAAGGGGTATATTATGGTCTTTTGGTGACTTTTTGATGGCTTTAGAGGCTCAAATGGTGGAAAAGTGGACAAATGGGTCATGTGAATAAGGAAATGAGCTAGTGAGCATTTTTTGGGTGTTAACAGATTGCCCCCTGATGTGTGAGGGCAGGAGCTCATCATATGGCCGATAGACATCATAGTTCTTTTGTCTTTTTTGGGGGGGTTGGGGAAGAGAAGAGACTGGTTGGAGACTGGATCCACGGCCCTTGGAAGCTGTAGAAACAAAAAATATTACATGGCCTCAATATGAATGAGGAATAATCTTTGATAATGGATGAGGTGGGCATACCTATGCTCGTATCAAGACATATACATAACAATTAGTCCCAAGAAGGGGGACCTAAATAAAAAATCTGCTGGTACATCATAATGGTCCAAAGGGGACACTATTTTTGTATGTACTCATGATCATAACATGATTGATCTCAATAACTAATACACTGGAATAAAGCGACAATCGTTCTGAACAAGGTCTCAAAAGGGTTGATGAACTGCTGAATCTAAAGGTGTCCAACATTTGTAGGGACTCAATGACTCTGAGTCAACTCTGAGGAGTATATGTAACTGTATACTCGAGGGAGTCTAAAACTGGGGTACATCTGAATACTGTCGCCATGTGCAACCCGGATATCTATAGAAAAAGTGTAACTGGTTGTTTCCATAGGTAGACTCTCAAATGTGGAAGAGTCAGGTGGTATCTGGGGTCTTCAACCAATAACTGAAAGGACCAATACCCTGTGCGAGTCTCAACGATGCGATCAAGGTGTTGAAGTCAAGCATGTGAGAAACAACCATTTGGAGAGGTACTGAGGACTCTTCTCGAAATGATTCGTCGGAACTCATCATAAATGGTGATGAGTCCAAGACACAGGGACCTCTAGGTCTATCCTCTGGAATAAATTTGGTTGTCGTCGACAGAGGGAGACCAGCAATTGACAAGGCAATGATGTTTCCTTGATAGGACCACGAGATGTAGAACTAAAGTGTGGTAGTATTGATGGTAGGACTGACATACTTGTGGGGATGGGAAGTAACTGGGGTCATAGAGTGGGTAGACTCAAACTTCCATTGTTCAGAGCATGATGACATGGTTGACCTGGCAGCGTAGGGAACTAATTTGTAGGTGTGGGGATCATAGCTTTTAGGGACTAAAGGGTATGTATTGACTCTGGGGGGTCAAGCTGATGGGTGTTGTCGAGGGATTCTCAGGGTGATATACTACAGAATACTCTGAACAAAGGTGACCAAAATGGGGAAGCTGCCATATGAGTAGACGTGATCTGTTGTGGTGCCGAGAAGCACCATTGGGTCCTTCTTCGTAGTTTTAATGAGCTCCAAGAAGGGATAAAAGGTGCTCTGAAATGGTACTATCCTATGGATTTTGTGAGCCCAGGATTGTTCGTGCTCATGGGTGCTTTCATTTTTAAGGAGTCTGAAAACGATAAGAAGACTCTGCAGTGGTTGTGAGTACCGTCCTGTGGGTTTTTACGAGCCCAGGATGGTGATTGCTCATGGTCGCTTTCATGTTTAGAGAGTCTGAAAGCGTTAAGTGGACTCCATTGGTGTTCTTTTTCGTAAGTTAGTCTCCAAGGCCCGAAAAAGCATAAAATGATGCAAATGGAAAACTCTTCTAGCTGATGTGACTAGAGTATTCCTTTTTCGTAATTAGTCTACAAGGTTCGGAAAAGGGGTAAACTTATACCAGGTAGATGCCCTTTCAAATACGTTTAGTGAGCATGAAAGGAAGCAAGGTTGCTCGATGATCTTTTCATTGTTTTAGGAGTCAGAAAAGAGCTTAACAGAAACTCCCTAAGTGCCTTTTTCGTAAAAGGGATTGCTCGGCCCGAAAAAGGGGTAAAACTATACCGAACAAAAAGGGATTGATGAGAGCGAGAAAAGGTCTCAAGCATCATCATGAGTGCGGAATACTGAATCTGGTGACATAAAGATTGTAAAAAAGGGGGCAACGATCAATGTGGCACGCAAACCGAGGTGATGAGTGGCCTTTTGAAAAAATGCTCGAAAAGTATGAGGTGAGAGTGAGAAATGATCTCAAGCATCATCACGAGCATGGAAAACTGAATCCAACGATATCAAACTTGTCAAAAATGAATGACAGTCGATGTGGCACGCAAACCGAGGCAACGAGGGGGCATGAGAAAAATACCCAAAAAATCTGGAGTTGAGAGCGAGAAATGATCTCAAGCATCATCACGAGCGTGGAAAACTGAATCCGGTGATATAAGACTCGTCAAAAATGAAGAACGGTCGATGTAGCACGCAAACCGAGGCAACGAGGGGGGCATGGGAAAATGCCCAAAAAATCCATGCGTGAGAGCGAGAAATTATCTCAAGTGTCATCACGAGCGCGGAAAACTGAATCCGATGATATAAGACTCATCAGAAATGGACGACGGTCGTTGTGGCACGCAAACCGAGGCAATGAGGGCGTGAAAAAATGGTCAAAAAATGGACCTAGTGAAAACAGGAAAAGGAAAGGATTATCATGAAGTTATCGTTGTGCTGATTCCAATGGTACCAACGGTTTGAGGAACGGACGTCGTATGATACCGCAATGGTTGTTTGAAAAATGGTCAAATCTCTTTAAATAGGGTGTGGGGCCCATATGACGTGTCATTGTTACATGTGAGTTTGGCAGAGCAATCAGAGCTCTTTCTTGATTTCCTGGAGATTTGACCGTTGGTTTTCGATTTCGCGAGTTTCAGGTAACCTTATTCACCTTAGCCTTTTTAATTATGTCTTTTTTGGTTAGCGGCAGGCCCCCGAAGGCCGCGAAATTCCATGTTGGCCTTCCAACGTGGAATATCGCGTCCTTTTCCGCGATGAACATCGCTGGTTTGGGGTTAACAGTCGCGATGTTCATCGAGGCTGTCGGGCTAAAAGTCGCGATGTTCATCGCGACTATGGGGTTGATAGTCGCGATGTTCATCTCGACTGTGTGGTCAATACCCGCGATGTTCATCGCGGGTTTTTGGATGAAAGTCGTGATGATCATCGCGGCTTTTGATGGAAAACCGCGATGGAATTTTTTGAAAAAAATTTCTGGTTCTAAAAAATTTTCTTTGTTTTTTGGCAGGATGTTGAGGAGACCATTGGTGTCATGGTGAGAGCAGGAGATGGAGGAGGACTTGATGATTCGGATTCGAACCGATTAGGGGGTCCGACGGGCTCTAGCTATGAGTGGGCTCCTGAAGTTCGCTCAGATTCCACCGATGCGTTCAATAGGACCACTACTAAACAAATTGGTGAGTCTTTAGGTCCCTGCAGAGGGTGCATTCACTGTTGGGGGTGAGAGGTTAGAGATCACCCTTACTAATGTATACTTTCTTACCAGGTTGCCTCGCTTAGGGGAGGTAGGGAATCTTCTGCCGAGGATCCCGACTGGTTTGGATATCGAGGATCTCCTAGAGACCTTATGTGTTGCTGGGGCGATTGTGCAGAACAATGCTTTGAGCCTGAGATCTTTGCGGGTGTGGGACATGCGGGCTGTTGGGGCTTGTGTTCTGCGGGTGTTGGGTGCCGCGGCACCACATCGTTTTTCGGGGGGACAAACGATGATGGTGGATTCTGTGATGAGGGGGACCTACTACGCGTGGGGTTAGATGTTTTTGGCTGGTGTCCAAAGAGATCTGGACAAGGTTAGTCGGGAGGGGGGAGAGTTCTATTATGCCTCCTTCCTGTGTTGTTTCTTCTTTGAGCGGGTACTGACTTTGCGGCCATGGGTGTCGGTTCGAGACGGGTTGGTGAGCGAGCCGCGCATGATGCGGTGGGGGCAGATGATGCCCCATGGTGGTGGTGGTATCCGTGCGTTCTTTTCACAGGATATGTATGAGCAGTGGAAACAGATCCCCCTGCTGATTGATGACTATCCATATGCCGGTATGGATTATCGAGGAGATCCGGAGATGCCTTGAGCCCAGGGATAGGCCTGGGGTTTAGATGGTATGTTTTTGTGTTTTGTTCTCTACTATATCATGTGTTTTAGATGTTTTTGTTATGATTATAGTTAGATATTTATATGATGGTTCACTTGCGTGATTGTGCAGATGTTGGTCCTGTAACACCGGCCGACCATGTGGTTCGTAGGGGACGGGCGATGGTGGTCATTCCACCTCCTGTAGCGGTACCGCCTCCTCATGCTCAAGGAGTTGGGCCTCGCGGTCAAGTAGCTAGGCCTCGAGATGATGCCATGGAGGGTGTCTAAGAGACACTAGACATGATCCTGGCAGGATTGCTAGAGGATGGGTGGAGGGATTTGGATCGGGACATCGTCGAGCGTTGTTTCGATGCATCTCGTGAGTGGCGCTCAATCCTGCTCAGAGCAGCATTGTTGGCGGCTGAGTGGAGGGATGGGGCTCGGCATGATTCGGTAGGGCCGGTGGAGGGGAGGATTTGGGTGCGAGATGATCCAGCGGGGCCGGCGGAGAGGAGAGTTCGGGCTCAGCATGATCCGGCGGGGCCAGTGGAGGTGGCGCGAGAGGAGCCTAGAGACCATGATGATTAGATGATCTTGTATCTATCCCCAAATGCTAATGAGCATATGGGGAAGTACCTTTTTGTACGGCTTATGTATTTTTGTATATTGGGTGCTGAGGGCACCTATGACATGTTTGACTATATTATGATGTATATATATATAGATAGATGTTTTGGTATATAGTCGTGTATGCACATGGATGCATTTATTGTCTCCCGTGGAGGCATGTTTGATTTTCCGTATGCCCGTGGAGACATGTTTGATTTTCTGTATGCCCATGGAGGCACATGTTATGCACGTGGATGCAACATTTTGATTTTTGTATATGCCTGTGGAGGCACATGTTATGCACGTGGATGCATTTTTTGTAATTTTTTATATATGCCCGTGGAGGCACATGTTATGCACGTGGATGCATTTTTGTTTAAGCCCGTGGAGGTACATTTTGTATTTACTATATGATTTGATTGGTGTGCCAGTCAAGAATGTTGTTGGCCATATAATCTGCTACACTATTGAGATTCCTTGGGACATGTGTGAATGAAATGGATTCAAACTGTCGAACCATTTGTTTAGTGCGCAAGAATTTTCTGAAAAGACAGGGATTGCGTACCTGGTAATCATTGTTGAGCTAGGAAACAAGGAGTTGTGAGTCCAAGAAAACGTTAAGGTGACTTATGCTCATTTGGAGAGCTGCGGCTAGGAAACCGGTCACGGCATCGTATTCAACTTGGTTGTTGGTTGCGGCACCTATGCACACTCCGTCGATGTGGATCAACTCATGTGAAGGGGAATATATTACCCAAGATGTGGAGGCCAGATTGGGGGACCAACGGCTTGCACCATCAACGAAACTGACATGGCAGAGTGGAACAGGATTCATCTGTGGTCATGCAGCAAAAAAAAATATTTAGGTTTTTTGAATTTTTTGTGAAAAACAAAATAAGACTGTACAATAATGGACGGTGGTGTCCATCAAATTTTCTATGGGTAAAATCGCTTGAGGTACAACCCGTTGCGTGGGTTGTGTAGGGGGTTTCCTTCTGAATCAATCAGAATGTATGCCCCCTGTCCGAGGCAAGTGTGTATAATGTATGGGCCTTGCCACATGGACACAAACTTTCCTTTTCCAGTTTTTTCATGAGCTTGATCATAGGCGAGGACAAGGTCCCCTTCAGTAAAAGTTCTTGGGTGGACATGTTTGTCGTAATTCAATTTGGATCGGTTCTTGGCTGCTTCCATGGTTTGGAGGGTTGTGCACCGATCTTCATCGACTTGCTCCAGGACTAGTAAGCATTGCTCAATTGGGGAAGTGTCTGGTAGGAATTCAACGGCCATATGTAGGGCTGGAATCTGGCACTCGATGGGGAGGACGGATTCAACATCGTGAACTAGATGGAAAGGGGTAAAATCGGTGGCGGTTTTGGTTGACATGATGTATGTCCATAGTGCCGGGAAGAGCATGTGGTGCCAATTTGATTTGTGTTTGTCCATAATGCACTGGAGGATGGTCTTCAAAATTTTATTAATCGCTTCGACTTGGCCATTTCCTTGGGGGTAGTAGGCGGAGGAGAAATGGTGTTCAAATTTCAGTAGGGTTGATAATTCTCTCCAAACGGCATCTTCGAAGTGAGAGCCGTGGTCTGAGACGAGTTCCTTTGGCACTCCAAAACGAGCGATAACATGGTTGAGGAAAAAACATGCTACGGTGTCGGCTTTGCAATTATAAGTTGGCATGGCTTCCGCCCACTTGGTGAAATAATCTATGGCCACAATGATGTGTTTATGACCGTTGGCTGATGTGGGATTGCAATCTAGGAAGTCAATGGCCCATTTGTAGAATGGTCTGACAGTGACGAATGGATGAAGGGGGATGGGTGGGGTTCTTGCCTTAGGGGCAAAAAGTTGGTATTTTTGACAATGTTTGACTGCGGTGATGCAATCAGTAAATAATGAAGGCCAAAAGTAACCTACGCGGATGATCTTTTGGGGAGGTGGCCATGCCGGAGAAGTGGCCTTCGCAGGCACCGCTATGGCAGTCATTAAGGACTTGTTCTGCCTCGTTATGAGATAGGAAGCGTCGTAATATGGTATCGACGCCGCGTCGATAAAGTACATCGCCTAATAAGAGATATCGGGGGGCGTGGTGTCGTATACGACGGTGTCTGTCATGATTGATGTGGGGTCAAAATTTTTGTGTGCGGAGGTAGATTAAGATGTCGCCGTAGCATGGGTCGTCAGAAGAAATGATGAAAATGTGATCGTCAATGAGATCTGTTTGGATAGCGGGTGATGACGAAGAGGATGGGAGATCTGTGATGAGTTGAGCGAGTGCTAGGGCCTTGGTGCTCTTTGGGTTTTTGAAAGTTAGGTCGTATTCTTGCAGGATAATCACCCATTTAGCTACGCGGCCTTGAAGGAGGCGACGCGTCAAGAGGTAAACCATTGGATTGCAATTGGCTACAATCGTGGTGTGGCTCAAGATAATGTAATGTCGCATCTTTTGTACTGAAAAGACGACGAAGAGGGCCATCTTCTCTTCATGTGGGTAGCGGAGGGGTGGGCCTAACAAGGTCTGGATCACATAGTAGATGACATGCTCTTGGCGAGCAGTATCTTCTTGGACAAGAACTCCAGATACGGCATATTCGGATGCTGAAACATAGAGGGTGAAATCTTTTGTGAAATCTAGAGGAGAGATCAATAGGGCGTTCGTGAGTGCTTTCTTTAAGTCGGTGAAAGTTGTTTCTGCTTGTTGGTCCCATATGAAATGGGTATGCAGACGTAGTAGTCATAGGAAACCGTGGACCGTTGTGGCATAGTCAGGGACAAAGCGGCAAAGGAAGTTGGACCTCCCTTGAAGGCTTTGAAGTTGTCTTAATGTACGGGGTGACAGTAAGTCTACAATGGCTTGGACTTTCAAGGGGTCTACAGTGATGCCTTTTTCTGAAATGACGAACCCCAGCAGGCGACCTGATGTAACGCAAAAGACACACTTGAGAGGGTTCAAGTGGATGTTGTATTTTCAACAATGCAAGAAAACTTGTCGAAGGTCGTCTAAATGGTCAGATCGTTTCTTGGATTGAGCGGTGAGGTTGTCTAGATAAACTTTTATGATTCTGTGTAGATCGTGGAAGCAATAAGTCATGGCGCGTTGGAAAGTGGCTCCAGCATTCTTGAGACTGAAAGGCATGACGCGATAGGCAAAAATGCGCCATGGGGTAGTGAAAGTTTTCTTGTATTGATCTTCTTTACGGATTTTGATTTGGTTATATCCGGAGAAACCGTCCATAAAAGAAAGGACCTCATGTCCCGCACATTCATCGATTAGTTGGTCAATGAAAGGTGTGGGGAAGTTGTCTTTGGGACAAGCGAGGTTGAGGTCTCGAAAATCAGTACAAACACGTATGGTGCCCACTTTTTTGTTTACTGGCACTGGGTTTGAAACCCAGGTGGTGTAGGCAATAGGATATATGAATCTTGCTTTTTGGAGTTTCTCAATCTCAGCCTTAACAGTTGGGAGCTTGGACGGGTGAATTGGTCGTTGTTTCTGTCGGACAGGAGGCACATTGGGCCAAGTGTCGATGTGATGTTCCACAATTTTGGGATCGAGGCCAGGCATCTCGATGTAAGACCAGGCGAAGACATGATGAAAATCTTGGAAGAGTTTCTTATATGCCTGAGTTTCTGCTTGAGTGCATGATGCGCCTAGTGAGATGAGCTCAGGTTTTCCAGGTGTGGTGGAAATGTCGATTTGTATAATAGGGGAAATGTTGGACATGTTCCCCTCTTTGAAGGCATCTGGTGCTGGGATTGGGTCTTTGAACCAATCAACCTTAGTTGGTAGGAAATCTTTCGATTCGAATGATAGTTGGCTTTCTGCAGTGGATGTAGATTCCTCAGGGAGGAAGTATGAGCGATGATGCATATCATCCCAAGGGTAGTCCGGTGCAGTGAGTGTTTCTAGAATTTGCTCATCGGTATGAAAGTAATCAGGCCATAAATCAAAGGGTTCTGGTTTGCATGTGGTTGAAATCATATAGATGGTATTGATTTCTTCCGAAGAAGATGATTTCGGAGGGTAGATCTCCTCGATGAGGGGAGGAGATATCTCTAAGTCGACATTGTTCATCTCGTATAACGCTGCTCTATAATCTGGGATATTAGGGCAGTGGTGTGAATAATGGCCATAAATGCCGCATATCTCACAAGGGTGGTTAGTGCGGAGCATTTTTTCGCGAGGTTGAGGAGGTGGCTCAAGTCTTACCACTGGAATTCCGGTGTCATCATCCAACATATTCATGTGTTCTTGGAGTGCAGGTAATTGTGGACATTGATGAGTGGCATGGCCTACGTCATCACACAACGAGCACTTAGGGGGAATGCGAATAGTTGGGGGCTTTTTAGCTACCTTGGGGGTTGCTAGGGGGGTGCGAGTTATGGGTCCAGTGTTATAAGTTGGTGGGCCTCTGCCCCCTATGTTCTGTAACAGAGGTGGGGCGTTTATGGATGTTGATGCCATAGTCACTATTGGGGGTGGTCTGTTTTGCAGATGAGCGACAGGAGGGGGTGGGTGGTTGGTAGTAGGGATAGGTTGTACCAGTTGTAAAATAACATTCGAAGTCAGCGGAGGGATCTGAGCAGGTAAGTACCATACAGGTATCCCTAATGTTAAACCAGGAAGGTTGAGTGTAGCCATTACTGGTGAATTGACAACTCTAGAAAATGGGAACAAGAACGGGATAGTATGAATTGGCGTTGTGCCAATATGAGTAGGCACTGTGGGTGTTTGTGGTAGTGACGAAGGCTGATGTGTGGTGTGCGACAGGGTGCACAAATCCGATGTTTTTGTTATCGGTAAAGGTGGTGAGATCAATGGAAATGTGGAAGTCATAGGTGACTCGATGTATATTCCAAGACCAATTGACGACACAAATGATGTTGGTGCAGTTTGAATGGTTTGTTCAATCATTGGTAGCACATTTTGAGGGGCTGCAGGGGCGTTAGGATCATAATATGTAAGTTGATCAATCTTGATAACGTGTCCTTCATGTGGGAACATCATGAGGCAAAAAATAGATGAAGCTACTGCTTTCATTTTGTACATATAGCTACGTCCAAGAAGGAGGTTGTAGTCGAGCTGGGCATTGATCACTTTGATGTCGATAAGAACTAATTTGCCGCCTAGTTCTACGGGTACATTCACTAAGAGGCCTTGTGGTTGAGCTGAGCATCCGTTGTAAGCTCGTAATGCCGTGGTGGATGGTTGTAAAGTGGGGGAGCCAAACTTCTGTCGCACAAGGGTGGACATAACGTAGGTTGAAGCTCCTTCATCGATGCACAACAAGGTTTCGAATGTTTACTGATACTTGGAAAGCCAAATTTGATGGCAATCGAGGTTCAGCTTGGTCTAAGTCGAAAGCCATCATGTGTGTGTCGTCAGGGTCTACTCCTCCGATGGTGGATAGTAGTAGTTTTCGTTGTGCAGGGCATGTTTTCAGTACCTCTAAAGCATACATAACAGCGGGGGGTTGTGCTAGGTCTTCCACAACGTTATAATTGGATGCTACGTGAGCATTAGGATTGTTGTTAATCCTTCGCAAAGGGATGCGAGGTATTTTAGGTCCTCTGTCCAACGACATATTTGGTATGCATAGTGGTTGATCTGGTGGAAGGGAGGTGGATGCGTCAGTGGGAGGATTTTCTAGGGGTGGTCCATACTGATTCCTGCGAGTTTGGAGGTTATGTCATTGGATGACATCATTAATAAATGGTGTGTGCCTGGATCCGTATGTTGATAATCAGTTGCGGCATAGGTGATTTGCTACTGGGGTGCAGCAGATCCTTGTGGGGGATTCATAGGGCGAGTATTTACTACTCCCTGGTTTGGTAATGGGTTTTGTAATATCATGGGTTGCAGTTGATTAAGTGGAGCTGGCTGTATAGTGTGGCCCTGGCATTGGGCATCGTCAGCCCAAAGTTTACGTGCTTTCTCTAAATGGGTGCAGTTGTGAGTGTAGTGTCCATAGACTCCACATATAGAACATGGATGGTTTGTTCTTAGGTTTTTGTTTTTTGGCTGCTTGGGATGACGATCAGGATTCTAGTTGGGAGGAGCAGCATTGTTATTATTTGGAGGATTGGGAGGTGGTGGACCTTGATTATGTTGTTGGTTGTTGCCGCGGTTACGTCCTCTTCCACGGTTTTGTTGTCCACCCTGGTTGCGTTGGTTGTTTTGATGTTGGGGCTGATTGTGTTGTGTGTACACTTGCCCTTGAGTAGTGGGAGTATTTTGGGGTGCCGCAGGTGCAGGAGCAGGTTGCGGTGGATAATAAGCTGGTGGGGCTGGAGGTGGTTCAGTTGCCTACTGGGGTTGTTGGTAACCCTGAGCTATTGGAAGTGTTGGGTTAGTTGGTGTAGCTTGTTGTGGGTAATACATTGGTTGGGCCGGTAAATGAATTGGGTTTTGGGTGGCCGGTTGGTTATAGTATGTGGGTGGTACATATGTCAATGGCGCTTGCCCATAGCAATGTTGTGGACAAGAGGGTCCATGAGTGTGATGAGTCTGATTCGTTGGAGCGTATGAAGTTGTTGCTCTAGAATTAGATGTAGCCCTAGAGAGGTCTGGGGAATTTATGGTTCTCACCATGCTAAAAGGTTTATTTTGTGCCGTGACTTGGCCGATAATACCATCAGCGGCATGTGATGCCCCCGGAGCGTCACTGCGTGAAGAATCACCTCGTGGGGCGTCTGGTATGATGGTGTAGAGATAGCCTGATTGGGCATAAATCAGGTCGAATTGCTGAGCTTTTAAGATAGCTTCTTCCTCTGACTGGGGTCATTCGGAAGCTACGTCTTTGGCTATGAGGGGTAGGAATGATTTAAGAAACCAGTCCAAAAATATATAGTCATCCAGTTTTATCTTACAGAGGCTACGACGCTTGTTCCACTCATGGATATGGTCAGTGATGTGGGTAGCTGTGTTTTGTCTGCAAGACAACAGTATTTCAACTCCTGCATCATAGCGTACAGGTAGCTGAAAAAACTGAAGGAAAGTGGAGGCGAGAGACGTAAATGTATGGTGGGTCCCATGTGGTTGTTCGATGTACCACTTGGCTGCAAATCCAGTGAACGTTCATTGCAACAGTCTTAGTCTAATGGAGTCATCCACTATGGAGTTAGATGAACACCATAGGTGAAATGACATTATGTGGTTTTGGGGATCCTCCCCAGGTTTTCTTTCAAACTTGGGGATGTCCGAGGGGAGCTTTGTAGGCATGGGTGGCCATGTAGGGTTGTGCCTAATAGGATCATTGGTTATCCTGGCTAGGTCTGGTAAGTTCAGACTAGCCATGTAAGGTAAACTAGCAGATGGGTGTGGCGTAGTGACTGGGACATAACTATTAATGGTGGCATTATGTAGTGGTCCAGTAGCCCCTAAAGGTATGCTAGGTATTGAAGGTATGTGTCCTCCAACCATTGTGGTTTGGGATGGGCCAGTGCTCCCAAGTGCAACATGGGTTGCAGAGGGGTTAGGAATAGTGCCAGGAATTCCTAGAATTTGGGTTGTGGTAATGAGAGGTGGTGTGATCCCTATGTTGGGCATACCCATAATAGGAGGTAGTCCTGTGTTGGGCATACCTAAAGGTGGAGTGGCCCCTATATTAGGCATGCTTAAAGGGGTTGTTGTTACCATGGGTGGCACAGTAGTAGAAGGGTTTGTGGATGTATCTCCAATAGTACTGGTGAAAAGTGCGTCGTATTGTGATCCATCCATGAGGTTGGTTGGTGATATTTCAGTAGGGTTTTCATATTCATCCTCAGAATCAGATGTGAAGTGAGGCATGTCAAAATCAGATGACTGTGTGTTTGGCCGATGATGTGTCGAGTCAAGGGATAAGGCTCTACGTCTATGACGTGTAGAGCCAATTATACCGAACTGAGGGGGTTCACCCTGAAGACGACGAGATCGTCTTAAATTCTCAATGGTGAGAACTATTTTAAAAATGTCAGTGTAAGGTGGTGATGTAAAAAACTTGAAACCCTAATGCAACAATGAGTGCAAGAGGGGAGTGAAAAAATAAAGGCTCTCAAGCCAACAACCAACCTCAAAAAGCACTTATTATAGCAGTTGTGCTATAATAAGCGGAGGGATGCAACAAAATTGGTCAGAATACCAAAAGTCAAATAGTTCCTAGAAAAAAGTGGTGTTACTAGACCAAAGGTGGGTAATGTATCATGCAAACACCTAACTAGAAGTATTGTGAGTCAACAAACGATATCCTCTGCAAGGTGATGAAATCCAGGTCAGACAATATAGAGTGTTGAATCAACGGCTAGATATCCCCCTACCGGGAGGGATACCGGGTAGACAATCCTAAAGAGTGGAAACTAGGATACCCCGTTCATGACATGTTCGGTTGGGTGAATCTGCAGTTTGGTTCTATCGCCATATTCGAAAGGTATCCTTCGGTTATTGAATGGATTGCGGTATTCCACTCAGACTTCCGGAACTAATCTGGCTACTTCAACCCTCCTAAGGGAGAGGCCTTCCCGATAAATTGGTTGATAACCGTGTCAAAATTATAAGGGATTTTTGGACCCTAAAGAAAACCACTATGTCTCAAATGTAAATAATTGAGAAGTGTTATTGGTACACACATCCTCTCAATTCTACCTAACTACAAGATTCTTTTAAGTGCTCCCCAAGTGGGGTTAAAAGTTTGTTGAGTTAAGGTAAATTTTAAGGCTCAGTTTAAATTATGTGGCAAAATGGGTGCAAGTGTGGTATTTAAACTGAAATTGATTTTCCTCGCTTGGGCGATTGATTACAAGTGAAAGAAAAGACGCTTCCAGTTTTGCAAAAAATAAAGGCGTTTTTGAAATGTAAATGTTTGAAAAAACTATTCAAAAAGAATGGATCTTTGAAATAATTTGAAGGAAAGCAAATAACATAAATATTTCAAGAAATAAATGGATCTCTTAAAAATTGCTTGGGCAAAGTATTGAGAAAATAAACAGTAAAACCTTGATTTAAATAAAATGCAGAAAATCTTTCTTTCAATTACTGAATTTTTTTTAAAAAGACTTTTAATGGAGCAGATATAGATAGTAAAAGATTTAGTATGGCTGTAAAAATGCAGAAAAATTAATGTTGTAAAATATGTTAAATGGGAAAAAAATACAGCAAAAAATATTTTCAAAAAATTGGCCGAATTCAAAAAAATTGCATCGCAGGTTTTGGGAAAACAGCCGCGATGTGCAGTGCGGGTTTCGGTCACACAGTCGCGATGTTCAGCGCGGGTTTCGGTCACACAGTCGCAATGTGCAGTGCGGCAAATTGCCGCGAGGCCACGATGTGCAGCACGTAAAATGGCCGCGGAGCCGCGGCGCGCCGCGCGGAAAAAAGCCGCGAGGTCGCGATGAGCCGCGCGACTATCGGGTGAAAAGCTGCGAGGCGAAAGCCGAAAAATAGATGCCGAAAAACAAACCTGAAAATGGAAATTTTAGGCTGTTAATGGCAATAGAAAGGGCCAAGATCTAGAACAGCAATGGATCTGCTGTCTAGGATGGCAGATCTATGAATTAAAATGATTAAAACTAACAAAAACTAAGATCTAAAGCAAAAAACTGAGATCTGAGAATTCAAAGCCAGCAGAGTCGCCAAAAACTGTTGGCTTGGTTTTGCAACCAAGCTTTGTGCAATGGGCACCTATCAATAATGTGATAGCAATTTTAATATTGAAAGCAAAAATAATTATAAATTAAATCTAAATCTAAACTAGCATCTGCATATAACAAATAATTTTTTTAAAAACGATTCAAGAACAAGAAATAAAAGAATAGATGTTTTGTATTAAGATACCTCAAATGGTGAGGATTTGTGTTGAGAAACTCCCAAGGTGAGTAGCTCCAAGCTCCAAAGGTCTCTTCTCCAAGATGTTGAAAATGGCCAAAAGTTTCATGAGAGATTTTGACAACGTGAGGATAGGATGATGGATGGATGGAAAGTGAGGAGCCCCTACCACCTTTTTATAGTTTTTGGTGGTGGGGAATACCATTATGGTTTTGAGGAAACCAATGGTATTGACCAACATGGTTTAGGTACCTTTTCCCTCATTTTTCTTTTTTTGAATATTTTTATTCCCTTTTTAATATTTTTGGGAATTCTGGACCTTTTTTTAGGGTTTTTTATGCTTTTTGAGGAAAAATATTCATTTTGAGGGGGGAAAGGGGTGTATTATGGTCTTTTGGTGACCTTTTGATGGCTTTAGAGGCTCAAATGGTGGAAAAGTGGACAAATGGGTCATGTGAATAAGGAAATGAGCTAGTGAGCACTTTTTAGGTGTTAATAGGGGTCACGGCATGCCAAGAGGCACACTTGTCAAAACTATCCTAATGATTTTTTTCAAGTACACAACCAGAACAAACACCATCCCTACAAGATACCATCGGAAGACCTGTCACCATATTTTCTCTACATAGTTGTTGCAATGAGCGATAATTTAAGTGACCAAATCGCTCATGCCAAATTTTGCTCAAGTCGTCGCTATGAGCAACAAAAATTGAGGGAAAAGGTGATGACCCAAAGTTGTTAAACTTTTACAACCTGGTAATAACATCAACAATTCTAGTGGCTAGGGAATGCTTAGGATCTTTAAAATGCTTGATAATGACTTGGTGAGGTGTAAAAGTTATAGTTTTACCTTCACTAGAATGAGTGATTTGATAGACTGAAAACAAATTGCAAGAAATTCGTGGAACGCATAGTACATCATTAAACTGACCATCATCTACTTGAACTATTCCAGATCCTAGAACACTCAGAAATCTATCATCACCAACAAATATTTGTTTGGTGTTACATTCATTCATAGTATAAAATATGACTTTATCCTTAGCCATATGATAAGATGCTCCATAAATAATGAGCCACTCATTCGAAGAAGAAGAAGAAGATGCATTAAAGCAAAAACTAGAAGCACAAAGTGCATAATGTCCTTGAGATGTATATTTTGGAGACGAATCAAGGTTGATATTGTGCTTCTTCAGTGTTTTTCCCAAGGTTTCCATCTTCTTGAAACATTTAGATTCATCATGATTATATTTCCTGCAAAAGTTGCAATGGCGTTCAAAATTCATACCTTTTGACTTGGTTCCTTTGTAATTTTTGCAAGGATGACTTGGCTAAGATGGTTGGGGTCCTTGTTTTGCTTATTATTGCAAGGATGTTGCTTCTTGGGATGTGTGGACTTCTCTTTCTATTGTGCCACTAAGGCTTTGCTAGATGTATATGTATTGCTAATTATTCGGAGATGTATGAGTTTATCTTGCTCTCTAATTGATCCGAATTTTAGGGGGCATATGGTCTAAATTCGGATGTATAAGCCATAAAAGTATTAAATAGAGAGGCCACCCTCTCTCATCCATGGTATTTAGTAGCACATAGTTTTGGCCCATGGTATAGCCTCAAAACACATTGTAATAATGATATATAAAGGCCTAGCAAGCCTTCTCATGATAACAAGTTACTCATTTGGTTTCTCTCCTATTTTATATTGTTCATTGTGAGATTAATTAGATCTGAGTGACTTATTGATAATTAGTTTCAGAGGTGGGGCTCATATTTGATCCTCACCTCTCATTCACTTCATATGTTTTTGTTCAAGCTTATTCTCATACAAGATTAGTGTTTTTCATGTGAATTTTATGACAGATTTGCATGCTTAATCTCCTCCTCTCTCGGCATTCAAGCCTTCCGGTTCTCAACTCCCAAGATCCGGATCAGTGGTATCAGAGCAGGTACGCTCTCCATTGGGACAATATTTTGAAGGATTATGTGGGTTCAACGGAGGTTCCACAACCTCTACAACAACCCATGCTTCTCTACAAACCCTTGGCATCTCTATACTCAACACTCTCACATTCAACAAACTTTGAATAGGTTCCATGGACTGCACAGGAGGTTTTAGAGGCTCTACCATAGATCATCGGAAAGGTATTTCTGTCAACTCAAATGGGTATTTCATGGAATTTCATTTTGTTTCCCGGTTTGTAAGATATGCTTGTTTGAAGTAGCATATGTTTGTGCATAATGCAACTGGACGTACAACAACTTTAAACAAGTACTACTAACTCCACAGAATTTCTCAGAGGCTCTACTATATCTCATTAGAAATTTATTTCCATCTTCTAAAATGGCTATTTCATGGAATTTCATTTCGTTTCCTGGTTTGTGAGATATGCTTGTTTGAAGTAACACATGTTTGTACACATTGCGTCCAGAAGTACAAACACTTTAAACAAGTGCTACAGACTTCACATAACATTTGAGAGGCTCTACCATATCTCATTGGAAAGCTCTTTCTGTCAGCTAAAATGGGTATTTCACGGTTTTTTATTTGGCTTTCTGGTTTGAGAGATATCATTGATTGAAGCAACATATGTCTGCAAAATAGTGTGCGCGCGTCTCTTGAGCTTCAACAAATATTTTCTCACTATCTGGGCCACCCCAGACCAAGTATGTTATATGGATGGAAAGGTCTCTTCGAGACCTCAAATGGGTTTCAACAGAATTCAGTTTCACTACATGCATCAGAAACTATGAATGAATTTGCAACAAGACATCAACTGCTCCAAAGATCATGAATTTTCAATTTTTTAAAATCTTAATGTAATCATGGTTATGGGTTAACCACACAAAACCCATGGTTATGGGTCAACCACACAAAACCCACAGTTGTGTATTGTAATCATGGTTGTGGGTCAACCACAGAAAACCCATGGTTATGGGTTAACCACACAAAACCCTTCTCTTCAGTGGAAATAAGCTTGTCATTGCCACCATGGTTATGGGTCAACCACATAAAACCCACAGTTATGGGTCAACCACACAAAACCCATGGTTCTGAGTCAACCACACAAAATTCTTCTCTTCATTGGAATCAAGCTTTCCATTTCCATCGTGGTTATGGGTCACCCTCGCAAAACCCACGGTTATGGATCAACCACACAAAACCCTTCTCTTCATTGGTAGCTAGCACATTGTAATCATGGGTCTCTTTTTAGCATGAAATGATGGGGACCATCATTTTCTAAGGGGGGAGGAATGATCCGAATTTTAGGGGGCATATGGTCTAAATTCGGATGTATAAGCCATAAAAGTATTAAATAGAGAGGCCACCCTCTCTCATCCATGGTATTTAGTAGCACATAGTTTTGGCCCATGGTATAGCCTCAAAACACATTGTAATAATGCTATATAAATGCCTAGAAAGCCTTCTCATGATAACAAGTTACTCATTTGGTTTCTCTCATATTTTCTATTGTTCATTGTGAGATTAATTAGATCTGAGTGACTTATTGATAATTAGTTTCAAAGGTGGGGCTCATCTTTGAGCCTCACCTCTCAGTCTCTTCATATGTTTTTTTTCATGCTTATTCTCATGCAAGATTAGTGTTTTTCATATGAATTTTATGACAGATTTGCATTCTTAATCTCCTCCTCTCTCGGCATTCAAGCCTTCCGGTTCTCAACTCCCAAGATCCGGATCACTAATCAAGGAATCACAAAAATATTCAAGAGTGGGATTTTTATAATGAATCCCCAAATATTCTTTAATGGAGTAAAAGGTAGATACAAAAGAAGAATAGGCGGGTACAAGCTTGGAAATAATATGAAAACTACATTGCTTGTCTTTCCTTTTAATGTTGCATTCATCAAGTAAGAATCTAAGGGTCTTGTACTTAGAAAAATAATATTGTATGCAAGATAAGTCACCTGGATTTAAGGTAATCAACTCGTTTTCAAGCTGATGACCTCGAATTTCATTGTGTTTACCAAACATAGTTTCCAACTTTTCCCAAGTTGTTTCTGGATCATCGATTCCTTGAAGGTGGAATTGTTAAGAATTCCATTTAATTCACGGCCCTCATCACATTTATTGGTCCATTTTATTTTCTTATCATCATCATCACTTTCATTTGATAATTCGGTAAAGTACCCTACTTCATAGGACATTCTCCATATGATCTTTCCAAGAGAAGTAGTTGGAACCGGTAAGTAAAATATCACATGGAGCGGTCATATTGTAATATGTAGGCTATAAAAACAAAAAATGATGGTTTGGATGAAAATATCTCAAAAAACTAGGCAGTTTAAAAAAAACGACAGTAAAAACAGACTTCAAATGCCAAAATTATGCCCTTTTGAAAAAATGCATAAAAAGGAGCCACGTGGCAGTCAAGGGTTGATCCACATGATAGAGAGAAAAAAATACAATAAATAATTTGCCCCCCCTACTAGCTTTTCCTGTAAGCTCACTTTTACAAATAAGTTGCTTCAAAATAAGTTACCCACTTTTATAAAAAAAGTGGGATGCACTTTGTTACAATATGGTTACTTTATAACTTAAAGTAACATGAAGTTTTACAAAAAATAACATAAAGAAGGACTGGAGCCCAAGACCCATTACTTTTTAAAGTAACTTTTGACCATGTGAACTATGCAAAACAATTAGTAATATTATGGAGGAGATTGGAGTTGTTTTTGTTGTTGGGAGAGCGTGTCTACCCAAAAAAACATGCTACTTGGTTTGTAAGACACTTTAAACAACCACCCAGAAACAAAAAACAAATTTATGAAAGTAGAGTGTCTAAGATTTGGGGTTAGTCCTTGTTTAGCCTTCTCGGAAATGCAAGTTTTGTCATTGTTTCTAGTTTACCGAGTTCCATGGAAAACTTTAGGGGCTAATCTTAGCCCAAGGGCTATATTTAGGGGTTTTAAATTTTTAATGGGCTATTTTTTTATTAAACACCCATTAGGTATGATTAGCCCACATTTTATTCATTTATTTTTAATGAATAAAGGTTAGCCCCATAGAATATAAAAAGGGGAGGAAAGATAAAATAATTTTGCCCCTCTAAAAATTGATTTAAACCTTTGTTCTCCACGAAAATTGCTAGGGAGCTTCCATTAGCCCCTGATTTCTAGAAATGGTAGTTTCTAGGGGCTCTTTCGCCTTCTATCATTAATAGAAATCGAAGTCGGAGTTACATTCATCCAAATTTATGGGTTGAATCTCGTTTTACAAGTTGTTTAATGTCCACATGAGAAGGGCAGTTGATATTTACTATCAAGTCTTATAGTGACCCATTTTGATCTAGGATAGTTATGAATCCCATCGCCTTAGATCCAAATTTTCCCCAAGAAACATGGGGATTGTGAACCTCATGATCAATGATGCAACAATAGCATTTTTGTGGGTGTTTGGGGCATCATGCCATGGGTTTGGGACTTCATTCATAGCCACATATTTGGGTGTGTTAGGGGCCATGACGCTGCTTATAACCAATGACATTTTGTTTTTACTTGTGTTTGTGTTCTCCTTTATGGGACAGACCATGGGTGGAGCAACCTAGAATCCCACTATCTTTGCTACTTCTTTTGATTTGGGCATTGTCAAGTATTTTGACATGTTTCTTGTTTGTTTATTGAATTTTATGGTTCTCAAAGGATTTTTGTAGGGTTGACATTGTATTTTTTGTTTTGTTAGCCTACTTTTGCAGCATGAATGTTTCTCTTTTAGTAATGGGGAATACATTAAATATGGACTTACAAGTTGGAAAAATGTATATGTGGAGCATTGGAGAAGGTATGAAATGCTTAACTCTATTTTTTTAGCTTCCACGTAGAAAGGTGTGCATGATGCTATGTTACAATTGATGATATTATGCATTATTTGACTGAATCTTCCTAAATTGAGTATGCAAGGACGTCTTGGGATGAATGAAGATACATAAGAAAAGTTGTTAGTTTCTTGGTAAGATTCTCCCACACTTTTGATTCATTAAAAAAATATCTATATGCATTGATACTGCTCTCTTAAAATCATCTTTGGTAAGGTGTGTGCATAAATGAGGTATTAGTGGGCCCTTGTAATAGCATGGAGAGCTAAATGAGGATCGAGTTGTTGGTGTGATTTCATATTAACATTGATCCTATTTGTCGTGGTGATAAAAAAATTCATTGTTGTTTTCCAAGAATATTCATAGAGTATGGTGAATTTCTATGTACTGTGATAGTTAGAATGAGGTACCAAACTAAAACCAAAATAGGGATTGTTATGTGATCGTTTATTAATATTTATCTCATATTTAGTATTTGTTGTATGTGTTTCATATTACTATATATGGTTTTATACTTTATCAAAAAAATCACCAAGACTTCACAAGATTTTATAATTTAGTAAAAGATTTGCCAAGACTTAACAAGGCTTTATAATTTAGTGAAAGATTCACCAATTTTTTACAAGGTTTTATAATTTAGTAAAAGATTTCACAAGATTATATAATTCAATGAGAGATTCACCAAAAAATTATATATACATAATATAACACTGATAAAATAGCCTTCATATTTTCCTATATATCATGGGGATTAGCCCATTTATTATACATAGAAATTTAGGGGGGGTTGTTAAAAAATTCCCTGTCGAGTTCGCATAAAGTGCACGACAAAGAGCATATGCAATAAAGAAAACCCTTTCCACTTTTTTTATGATCTGTCAAGTTTGTATAGCGAACATGAAAAAGATAATACATAGATTGAAAATGTAACACACCATAAATAAAACAAAAATCTGAAAGAATATGAGAAAAAATTTAAAATGTGTAAATGTGAACGATATACATCAAGATCTAGTAAAATGGTTGTATCTTGGAAAAACGGAAACCTTTTTCAATCAAACGAAAAATGTTTCCAAGTGGAAATGGTGATCTGGATGCATTGGAATACCTTTCATAGCCCACAATGCACAAAAATATTAGAACCATAAATCCTTTCATGGCCTCGGCAACCCCAAGTTTAAGATCTAGATCACCAAAGAAAGCATAACTTCATAAGAGCTCTGATACCATGTTTGACTATCACAAGATACTTCCAAAAGATCAAACACCTTAAGCAGTCACTCACACAAACAAATCCTAGATCAACACAACGATGTTTTTACGTGGTTTAAACCCTCAAACAAGGAAACACTCCACGAACCCATCCAAATATACACTTGAGACAATATTATTATGCAAAAGAAAATAATATTACAAATGAGCTTCTCATAATCGATCAACTATCAAATGACTCTCCATTCTATTTAAATAGATCATGGACCAATTGGGTGTTAAGCTACAGATTAATGGTCATTAAGATCGAGGAGAAGATGAACCGTCATATCACTCTATGTCAAGAACATATTGTGATCGTCAGATTACATATTTACAAATGCATACTAATGCATAATAGAGAAAGACGCGTTACCTAATAGATATATTATAACAAGTTGATCTTAACTAACACCTAGGTGTCTAAATAACCTAACACCAATGAATTTATTTAACCACGGAATTTTAATTTCCGAACATAACATCAATCACACACTAGATGGAAAAGTAAATAGTGGAAACATAATTCAAGTACAAATATACACAAATAATGTATCGTTCAAATCATCTTAGCATTCAATTAATCTAATCTTACAAGGTAACCTCCATGTCTTCCAAACTTATCAATTGCACGATCTGTCAAATCACCCTATGCAAACCTGTATGGCCCTGATAAAGAGGTGTACGAGCTACACATAAAATGAGAAAAGGTTGATGTTGAAGTATAGCTTGTATGAATAGTGTATCACCCTAATGTATTGTGTTGTATGGATATTTACATCCCTACTATATGTATGTTTTTCTCTTCCTGAACTTTGTCTCCTCCTTCGACTTGCTCGATTTGCTCAATTGTAAACCACTTGAATCTTTATATCTTCTTTGTATTTATGCTTTGAAAAAAACCTAATCTACAAAATCCCTAATCTCATTTTGAAATGTATAGTTGAGATTAAATCCTTGTCTATGGCATTAATGTATTAAATACACTTTATTAGACTCAACTGCAAACAAAAGACTTTTCACCTTTTTCTAAAGTAAATTACAAAAATGAATTAGATACCCAATTTTTCTTAGTGGTCACTTTCACAATGTCTCAAACCACTTCATGAATGTTCACATTGAGCATGTACAAGAAGTTCTTTTATGAGCTACATTTCTCAATAGTTGGATCAATACCCCCACATATCATAGGGATAGGAAGAAGGAAAGCTATAATGGAGTGGGGAATCTGAGTTTTAGAATTACAAACGAATTACTAACACCATGTCTTATATGAATTGGTTTTGTTGGACCATGGAAAACAGTTCAGAGAGTATAAAAAAATGCAAGATAAAAATATGAATAAGGCATTTCATAACACATTCAAAACACTTATCTTTATGGGAAATAATCCTCAAATTGGTTGTAAATGAAGGGCATTCATCCCCTCCTTAGTCTTTGTGTTAGTCTTAATATCTTTGTTGGGTCATGGTTGTGTGTGACTCACAACCACAAGGTTTTTTCTCATGATTTGATCATTAGTCTATTAGTTAGGGTTGAATGGTAAAATATTTGGGTATAATTGTAAAAAGTGATTTTTGATGTAAATGGTGGTAGTGGAGCATTTGTTTCCCACCTCCATCGTGCATGGGATAATAGAGGGTTTTGGAAGGTCATTGAGCATGTCTTATTTTGGTCTTATCTTGCAAACACCTCTTTGAGTTCCTAAGATTTAAAGGTGAATAGTAGAAGTTAGGGGAGTAAGTTCATTAACTCCCTTTCCACCATGGGAAAGGGAGGATCATGTAATTAGTTATTTTATTATTAATAAAGGCATATATGAGTTAGTTTTATGTTTATTGTGTATTATTTGTTGTTACTTGTTGTCCTTCAACTACATAAAGCCTTTCATGAATTGTGGAAGAATTATTGTTGTAGGTTTTATTCAGTTTAGGGCGTTTTAGATTATGGTCTGCATTGCAAAAAATGTTTGCCATGAGAAATTTCCAGTAATGTGAACTGGATGGGAGCTATAATCATGCATATTCCCTTCATTGGTCGGGTGATAGCAACAATAAGGGAGAATGATCATTGTAATAACATGGAGCTAATGAATTTTTCTGCCTCTATTGAAGTGGTCCAAAACATTTTCATGGATGGTTGGATGGTTTATTTGATTCACCATCTAAATCTACTTTCCTACGTTGGGTAAAAGTGTATTTCCTCAGATCTTCTTTATCTAAGTGAATATGATTAAGGTTGTGGCCATGGATATAGTGCACATGGAATATATGCCTAGGTAGCAATGAGTTGCAGAGACTCATGAAGGTTTAGAGGGCTCATGCAAAATTCTCTTATTGACCTCAGACAAGTATAGCCTTCAAATGCATCTTGTATGGGTCGTTAATAAATATATGTATTGATGACCTAGATATTTTTATGTAATGAGAATGAAATAAATGGTGGCCCTCGATCTAAGGTCATTGTAGAACCTTGTAACTAGATTATGGAATACAATTAAAGGAATATGGGAAGATATTATCCATATTTTTTAATTTTGGCGATATTATGATGATGACTAGTGGATAAATTATTTGTATCTTTGCATACTGAAACATAAATCACTCACATTGTAGATCCATGAGTTAACCTTGTAGTAAGAGAAACTAGATGTGTACGAGTTGAAGAGAGGAAACTTGCAGGTTGTGCATGGATATTATTGAATAGGGTTTCAACCGTAATTCACACAAGGAATCCAACACTAAATTAAGTGGGGTTGATCCCTTGGGGGCCATTAAACAACAAAAGCTACAAAACTAGCGGGAAAATCATTATGAGGCCCTCTTCATGTTGTGGATTTAAAGTGGATGTTTCTCAACGATTTCATGCTAGTTGATAATGCTCCCAAGTTTGATCTACCACAACAGACAAGGGTTTAGAAAGTGAAAGTAGTTATAGGGAGGTCCTTGGATCTCTATTCATTGTTTTTTGGTTTCAATATAGGTTACATTTCAATTGAATTGTTGTGTAATGGTTCATTGTAGCATGGTTAGTTGGTATATATGGAAGGTCACTTTTTTTTCATGTTTACATGAGTTAAGTAGTTGCAAAAATATCATGGGCAGTTGCAGAGTGATCAATCCCTCGTTCTTTTATGGTTTCACCCCAATGCTAGTGGTTACTTACTCTTGTGAGGAAGGTGATCATCAGTAAATTGATGGGCTCGAAGAGAAATGTATACCACAGATGTGTTGTACAAGGCTTGAAAGGAGGTCACAAATTCGAGTTGCATAGAGAGGGTATTGTGATCAATCCATATATATCTACAACCCACCATAGATATCTCCTATGCATTATGGTTTAGAAGGACACAACCATTGGGTTACAACTTTCTTCAAGTAGTGGTTTTATTGTAGAAAACTTGACCCTAGTATGGATTATGTGGTGAAATGGCCAGATCTAGATATGGAAGTGTTGCGAAAAACCCATGCATAGTTGTTGAAGTTTTATTTCAGTATACATGTGCTTATCTTGCATAACTGTGGCTTGAGTTATTTTCCATGTTTTCATCTTTAGAGTGGTTGCAGAAGGCCAATGGGTAGTTGTGGAATGATTGTGGCTTGTTCATGAGAAGTCATGGAAATTCTTTTCTCCATTAATATTGGGAACATATGTATTTGCACCATAGTCAAGTTGATATAATGATTTTTATGATAGATAGAACCCAATATTAGCTGCTGATCAACCCTACATGGTGGGATCCCACTTGTATTTTTCCATAAGTTTGATGTTTAACTACCAAGTATTTTTGGTAAAATGGATTTAGCAAGGTTATATAAAAAGTTGTGAGGGGTGTGGAAGACTAGGTGCATATTACTTCCAGTTGCAACTCTTGATAGATTTATTTCAGCTTGGGATGTTTTTCTTGAGTGTGATTATCAAGCTTAATCACCCTAGTAGTTGCACTAGCTTATTGGTCGAACTAGATGGTTTGTTTTGATGGTTGTAGATAGAATTTATGGCCAACATTTTCTGAGTAGCAAGTTAATGATTATGAGTACATCTAAACAATGGCATTCTTGTAGTTGAGTTAAGGATGTGAGTAGAAGTGGAGGATTGTGAGTGCACTAGCAAAGGATTACGATTGGGATGGGATAGTGTAAGATTTATGGATGTGATAGGCGAGCATATAAGGAGCTGTGAGGATGACATGGTGTAGGAGTTTGTGGATGTTATGGGTGGGAAGTTGGTTCATGAGGGCCAGATGTGTTTTTCATGTCTCTCCAAACAGTTGGTCAAATTCAACCATGTATACACCCTTAACTCCTATTAGACTTGGCAGTTTCCCAAGCTAGTATCTAGGGCATTTTGGTAACATGGTTTGAAGTCCCCATAGGGAGATCCATTTTCCAAGTTACCAGCATGAGGATGTTGCGACGAGTTTGAAGACATCGCTCTAAGTTGATGAGTTTGTGACAGGTTTGAGGAGGTTTTGCTAATTTGAGGAGGTTGTACGAGAGGATGGAGGTGGCAAAAAATTTTGAGTGGCCTATGCCAAAGTGAGGAGGTTGTGTTAAAATGATGAGGTATCGAAATGACAAGGCCATTGGATAGTTTCATGTAGATGTGATTCCTGATTGTAGCTATCTTCCTTGGTTGACTCGAGGAAAAGTCTATGAATAATAGTGTATTTTTTTGGGCCCATGTTGCATGTGAACACAACCAAGAGGTTTTTGCTCAAGATTGTGGTCATTAATGAATTAGTTAGGTTTGAATGGTAAAATAATGGTGTATCAATAAAAAATTGATTTTTTATGTAAATGGAGATGGTGGAGCATTTATTGTCCACCTCCATTGGGTATGGGATAAATAGAGGGTTTTGGGAGGTCATTGAGCATGTCTTATTTTGGGTTTATCTTGTAAACACCTCTCCGAGTTCCTGAGAGTTGCAAGTGCATAATAAAAGTTAGGGGAGTAATAGAGGGTTTTGGAAGGTCATTGAGCATGTCTTATTTTTGGGTTTGTGTAATAATTTATTTTATTATTAATAAAGCGTATCTGAGTTAGTTTTATGTTTATTGTGTATTATTTTGTTGTTACTTGTCTTCATTCAACTATAGAAAGAATTTCATGAGTTTCATAAGAATGATTGTTTTAGGTTTTATTCCGTTTATGGGTATTTTATATTAGGGTTTGTAGTGAATAAAAAATTTTGCATGAGAAAGTGCCAACAATATCTATGGAAGAGGTCACACCCAAGCTGAGGCTATCATTCCAAAAAGGTGAAGATCCTAAGTTTTTTTATTAGTCCACAAAAACTCTCTGGTGTCAAAAACCCCTCTACAACTATCCCAATCAACGACACTCTTCCCCCTCATCCCTCACACCACTAAAAATGGGATCCCCTTCTCTACAAGCAATCCCTTAGGCTATACTAATTATTTTCTGGTGATCCATCACAGATTGGAAAAGGAATTTCATTGTTGGGACTCTAGAGATTCTCAATTGTAGGCTAGGTTCCCTCCTTGAATCAACTCAATAATTCTTAGCACAAATTCTATTCCCATGGAGATTTAATGCAGGGACATCCAGCCCTGAGACCGACTGACATTGATAAGTGATGAGAATTTGTCTAGAAGGGGAACGACGACCTTCTAGGAAAAGGTAAATAGGGAAACATGAGAACCCAAATGGTCAGTTCGATGAAGAGCGACCGACGGAGAGAGTCAACAAGGACTGGTCAAGTTATTAGCCAATAAGGAAGAAGGAACGCGATCAAGGTCGTGAAGAGGAAATGAAGTCCTTCTACAAGAAGGTAGGGGAAAGTCGAGGCTAGTCAAAGGACAAGTCAAGTAATTGGTGAAGCCAATGTGGATGAGCTCGACTACAATAAAATGGTCGAAGGAGATAAGGATGACGACGACTATGCAACAGTCAGAGGACTGGAAGGTGATTGGATTCCAATCAACGGTGAAGAAGATTTAGTTAGAGTAAATAAGGTGGACATGGAGACTCGGGTAATGCATCTGATCCATCTTAGATCTGAGGATCAAGAGGTGTCGATTGAAGGGAAGCATTCAAAGACCAAGAGGTTGAAAGGATTGGACAATTTAATCGTCGAGTTGGTGGGATATAAAGGAGAAGTCAGACATAATGTCGACATGGATAGAAGAATGACCAGAGGAATGGTTGAGTGATTAGGAAGCGCCTGAAAGGAAGCTCATATCCTTCAAGTGAAGAGAAAAGGACATGTTAGGTCTGAGAGGACTTGTGAAACATGGAAGGGACCAACCAAGTCATGGTCGAAGTGAGAATCATCTAAGTACTATCTGAAGCTGTAATCTCCCCATTCAAATAAATATCAAGTAGGGAAAATTCCACCAACCTACTAGTTTCCTAGGTTGGGGTGGAGACATTAAAATTGGAATAAGGAGACTAATAAACCAAAATAGACTTTCGTTTAGGCATAAATATATTAAGTGGGGAAAAATAAATATTTATGGTGAGAAAATAAGATGGCACTTGGTCATGGAGACACATTGGTGGTGTGGGACCCCCAAAAAGCTTGATTCCCCATGCCACGTGTCTTCCACTCTCATCCATTCGAATCCAAGGTGGAGTCCACTATTATTGGGGTAGTTAGAAGGGCATATTACTTGGAATGACTCAATGAGGTCGAAATGTAGAGGAAGATTAACTCCCATGGGAGAGGAAGAGGCATTTTGGAGCTAGTGGGACACTTGGGCTAGATTCCCTAGCTCTATGACACCAATGATGAATATTCCTATGACATTTCTGAAAAATAAAACCCGATGGTTTACATCTGACATACATGACATGTCAGGGCTAAACATATCCTCCAAGAAGGTTCCCAAGTGAGTTAGGGAATCCAAAGAGACACCAATTCGAATTTGGTGAAGGAGGAGGCTAGAATTGGAAGGACAAGTGGCATACTTGGGAATCTCTTCCCAAATTGAGTTGGCATGAAGCTCATGGATGGAATTCGAATTGGGGAAGCCTTAGGAATTTTATAAAATTCAGGAACAAAGAAGAAGACCAGCTTTTGATCATTTTACATTTTTGCATATGGAGAGAAGAGCTAGTAGAGAGCTAGTCTACTTGCCTTAGCACCAATTTCGAGGGTGGAAGATTTCCATCCTAATTGGAAATTGGAGAGGACATTCAGGCCTTTAATTTGGAGATACAATGGATTATTTAGTTACATGTTGAAGCTACAGGGAATCTTGTGGTTCATTCATATAAAAGTTGTTCCTGCATCTCTTTCACATTTTCTTGCATATTTGGGCCCCTGGAGGAATTACACCTTTGGTGAGATGTTAATATCTTTGTGAGAACTCAAGAATATCCATTTATTTGTATTATGATATATATACTCTGCATTTACTTCTCATAAGACTCTCATATCGAAATACCAAGTGAAACTATGTAAAAATACCAAAAAATGCATAAATGATGACATTTTCCCTATATCTTGTCGTTGGAGATCGAAGAGCCATTATTTAGAGTTGTATCAGTCATTATCTGTGATTTTCTTGATGTATGGAGTGTCATTAATGTTCTGAAAAAGTTTCATTAGCATTTCACAAGTCCTTGGAACATAAATTTCGAATTTCATAATATATGGTGAAAATTACTAGCTTTCCCCCCTATGTGAAGACTTGCATATAAACATTTGATTTAAGGGAGTTGAAGAAGGCCATAAGAACTAATTGATGATACATTGGGGAGATAATTAAATTAATTTATCAGAACCATACTTATTTTCTGAAATTTGGAAGCGTTTAATACCATTTGGAGAACCATCTTTGACCACTACCCTTGGGGGATTGAAGCTCGATTTGACTAGTATATTTCCCTCCTTTTTCCAGATTGTAAATGAATGTTTCATAAGTGTTTTAAGGGTTTTTAAGAATCCATAAGCCTCTATTATATGTCTGAATTCCTTCCAAACTCATTCATACCCCATTAGGAATAATTTGGATCCATTCGAAAGCAGTTGGGTTAAGACTAGTCTAAGGGTCGAATTGGTTAAAATTTGCAATTTTTCCTAGTTTGTGCAAACTATTAAAAAGGGACACTACAAGTGCTATCAGAGCATGGTCCTTGCACCTAATGTGGATGACCATTTATGAATACAAGAAGTCAAAAAAATAATCCCCCACCCTTAGAACCCGAAATTGAAGGTGTTGTTGTTGAAGAGAAAGAAATAGGAAAAGAAATGCATTTTGCTAAAACTATGGCTAAGGATGAGAGGGAGACCTCGGAGGATAAGGAAAAATTTACTAAATTCATGAAACCATTCTTTGAATATATGACCAAACATATCATGAAAGGGTTTGAATTATTGGTCAGTCAACTTGGGAGAAAAGGAGTAATAGGAGGCAGCAGTAGCTCTCATTTTGAGGAAAAGAAGGCAATGGGTGAGCATATTTTCTCAAGCACAGGACCCCATAATAGAACTAATGAATTTTAGAGCACACCAAGGCCTACTACACCTAAATTTATTGAGGTCAAAGAAGAACCTAACACCCAATTTGATATGCAGGAAGTGGTGACAGAATGGGAAAAGTTGAGTGAAGATTGTAGAAGAACTCTACCATTTGACCAATTTTTTAATGTATCAAGAAAACCCAAAATTAGGGAAGGTAATAGAACTCCATTTCAGAATAAAGAATTGAATTGTTCCATTGGTAAAATGCCCCTTCCCACTTTTTATGGCTCACCCCAAAGTTTTGCAAATACTTGGGTACAAAAACTAGATGTTTATTTTCAGCTGAATCCTATGGTGGAAGATGAAGCTTTAAAAATGGCTATTTTGCATCTAGAAGGAGAAGCCAATGATTGGTGGTTCCATGGTATGAAAACCTTGGGACATGATCAGGTTAAAACATATGGATATTTTCTTGACAGGGTATTAGAAATATTTGAGCAAAAAGATCCAGAATTTCCTTTCACAGAACTAGCCCAATTGTTCAGCAAGTTGAAACCCCTGCTAAGTATATGATGGAATTCCAAAAATTATCAGTTAATGTGGCTAATATATCTATGGTAAGATTAGTATTTCTATTTACTGAAGGATTGTCTGAACCTTTAAAAGGTTTATTTAAGGCCCACAAACCCAATTCATTGAAGGATGCCATGAACTTGACAAGAGACCTACAAAATGTGCTACCTAGAACAAGGTTTCCTCCCAAGCCTAACTTCCCTTCCAATTTCATATTTGAAAAGAAGCCATGGCAAAGAGATACATTTGGGAAGGATAAGAAAGAAGGACCAAATAGGGAAGAACTCAGAAGAAATAAATTGTGCTACACATGCTTCCAACCTTGGGTACGAGGGCACAAATGTGCTAAGGAGAAAGCACAATACATTGAAGTGTTTTCTAATAATGATGAGTATGAAGGGGGAATGGAGGAATAAGGGCATATATCAAATCAATATGAGGGATATGATACAATAGAAGAAGGGAAACAAGAATAAAATCATCCTTCACCTGAAAAAGGAAGGATTGCAGTACTTTCAGCAATGCCTCGTTTCCACACTATTCGATGCAAAGGAGTGTTACAAAGACAAAGGGTTTCAGTTTTGGTAGATGGAGGAGCCACACATAACTTAATTTATGCAAAAATGGTGGAGAGGAGGAAGCTACCTACTGAACCATTTGATGGCTTCACAGTTGTCATTCCAGGTCACAACACTATGGAGTGCAAAACATGGGTTCCAACGCTAGAAATCACCATAGGTAATTACACTTTTTTTGATAGTTTTTATGTGGTTGATGTTGATGATACTAATGTGGTTTCAGGAGTGAAATGGTTGTACTATATAGGGGAGCATATAGTGAACTATCAAATTCCTGAAATGAAATTCAAATATTCAAAAGGAAAACAAAGGGTTGTGAGAGGGAAGCACACCTATCTTAATCAAGTAGTGACTTCCCACTATACGAGGTCTATCTTAAGGCATGGGTATATTGAATGGGTTGTTGAATGTTTCATTACTTCACCCAAACAAAAAATACATATTTCATAACATCCAAAGGAGATAAGGAAACTCCTACACAAATATGCAAAGGTTTTTGGAGACCTCCCCCCTGGAAGGCTACCGGATAGAGGGGTTGAGCACAACATTGTTTTGGAGGAGGGAAATTCTCCCATACAAATTCCACCATATAGGAATCCTAAAAAGTTTGGAGAGGAGATTGAAAAGGCTATCCAAGAGCTCTTGGAGTTGGGACTCATTAGACCAAGCTCTAGCCCCTATGCTTCTTCAGTTGTTTTGGTGAAGAAGAAAGATGGGATCTTGAGAATGTGCATTGATTATAGAGCCCTCAACAAAAAGAAAATAAAAAATAGATATCCAATCCCAAGAATAGATGAGCTCGTGGATGAGCTACATGGAGAAAAATTATTCTCAAAAATTGATCTTAGATCTGGTTGCCACCAAATTCGAATGAAGGAGGAGGATGTGCCTAAAACAACTTTCCGATGTCACTATGGCCATATTGAGTTTCTTGTCATGCCTTTTGGTTTGACCAATGCTCCAGCCACATTTCAATCATGCATGAATCAAATATTCAGAAAATAGTTCTGTAAGTTTGTTTTGGTTTTCTTTGATGACATTCTAATTTACAGCAAAACATGGAAGGAACACTTGCACCATCTAGAAGTTGTCTTGAAAATTTTGCATGATCAATATTTGTTTTCTAAGTTGTCTAAGTGTGAATTTGGGCTGAAAGAAGTTTCATATATTGGACACATCATTTGGAAAGATGGAGTGAATGTACACTTGGAAAAAATAAGATCTATTCTTGAATGGCCATCACCCAAAAGCATCACTACATTGAGAGGCTTCATTGGAATATGCACTTACTACAGAAACTTTGTGAAAGGGTTCTCTAAATTGACTGCTCCACTTACTGATTTGACCAAGAAGGATGCATTCAAGTGGGATGAAGAGGCTGAAAAGGTTTTCCAAAAAATGAAATAGGTAATGACTACCTGTCCAGTACTTGCATTACCTGATTTTACTAAACCATTTGTCTTGGAATGTGATGCATCAGGAGAAGGGATAGGGGTTGTCCTAAAACAAAATCAACACCCTATAGCATTTGAGATAAGAAAGTTGCAGCCACATGAGAAGATCTATTCCATTTATGACAAAGAAATTTTAGCCATCATGCATGCCTTGGCTAAGTTTAGACAATACTTGGTGGGAAACAAGTTTGTGGTAAAAACTAACCATAATAGTTTGAAGCATTTTCTCACACAAAAGGACCTAAATGAAAGGCAACAAAAGTGGGTAAGAAAAGTCCAATATTTTGATTTTGACATTGAATATGTTAAGGGAAATATTAATATTGTAGAGTATGCATTATCTAGAAGGCCATCATTTTCTCTTATGGGCATTTCAAAAGATTGGAAAAATATGCTAATAGTTGAATATGCCAAAGATAGTTTTGCTTGTGGTGTGTTAGATGGGGTCAAAGGTGATGATAGGTACAAGGTTTTGGATGGTATCATCTACTACAAGGATAGAATATACTTGGTTCATGGTTCAAATCTCAAGCACAATATTTTGAAGGAAGCTCATGATTCTCCTTTAGCAGGCCATCCTGGTTTTTTCAAAACATATAGGAAACTAAGGGAAAGATTCTTTTGGTAGGGGCTGAAAGAGGATGTTCTAAAACATGCAAATGAATGCAAGTCATTTCAGCAAAACAAATATAAACAGGCACATCCTACTGGTCTATTGCAACCATTTGTCATTCCACAACAAAAATGGGAAAGTGTCTCCATGGACTTCATCACAGGTTTTCCCAAGGCTTTGGGTAAGGATTGAATTTATGTTGTGGTGGATAGACTCACTAAATTTGCTCATTTCATTTTTGTTACATCATATTTTACTGCTGCACAAGTGGCTTATTTATTCTTTAGATAAATTTTAAGATTACATGGACTTCCTAAGAACATTGTGAGTGATAGAGATAGCAGATTTATGAGTGCCTTTTGGCAAGAACTTTTCAAGTTGGTTGGCACTCAATTGACTCCAAGCAAGAGATATAATCCTAAAAATGATGTCCAAACAGAAAGAGTGAATCAATGGTTGGAAGGGTACTTGAGGAGCTATTTTGGTGAGCAGCAGAAAACATGGGTGAAATGTCTGCATTTGGGTGAGTTTTGCTACAACACTACCTTCCATATGTCCATTTGCATGACTCCTTTTAAAGAACTATATGGTTATGAAGAACTTACATTTTTTTAGCACATATTTGGTGATAGTAGATCCCCAAAGCCTAAAGATTGGGTGGAGAAAATTCAAGAGATTTTGAAACTCCTAAAAGACAATTTGCAGGTTGCCCAAAATCAGCAGAAACAATATGTCGATCAACATAGAGTGGAAAGAACTTTTCAAGTAAATGATTTGGTCTATTTTAGGTTATAGGCATATAAGAAAACATCCTTGAAGGTTAAAGGGTCATAAAATCTCAAACCAAGATACTATGGTCCCTACAAGATAGTTGGAAAAGATGGGGAGGTTGCCTATGAGTTGGCGCTTCCATGTTTCATGACTTAAGAAGGCTATTGGTCAGAAAATATATGTTTCAGAAACCCTCCCTCCATTAGATGATGAAGTAATACTCACACTTATTCCAAAACAAAAAAAAAAATTGAAGACAAGAGAAAGAAAATTGAGGAGTAGGACCATAAGGGAGTATTTGGTACAATGGAAAGATTTTCAAAGTGAGGATGCCAGATGGGAGGAAGAAAAAAAATTGCAACATGATAATTTAGAATTGCTTGAGAGAAAACAATCTTGGGTGGGGATGACTGTAATATCCCAATTCAAATAAATATCAAGTAGGGAAAATTCCACCAACCTACTAGTTTCCTAGGTTGGGGTGGAGACATTAAAATTGGAATAAGGAGACTAATAAACCAAAATGGACTTTGGTTTGGGCATAAATATATTAATAGGGGGAAAATAAATATTTATGGTGAGAAAATAAGATGGCACTTGGTCATGGAGACACAATGGTGGTGTGGGTCCCCCAAAACACTAAATTCTCCATGCCACATAGCATTCCACTCTCACCCATTCGAATCCAAGGTGGAGTCCACTATTCTTTGGGTAGTTGGAAGGGCATATTACTTGGAATGACTCAATGAGGTCGAAATGTAGAGGAAGAGTAACTCCCATGGGAGAGGAAGAGGCATTTTGGAGTTAGTGAGACACTTGGGCTAGATTCCCTAGCTCTATGACACCAATGATGAAGATGCCTATGACATTTCTGAAAAATCAGACCTGATGGCTGACATCTGACATACATGACATGTCATGGATAAAACTAGCCTCCAATAAGGTGCCCAAGTGAGTTAGGGCAGCCAAAGAGACACCAATTTGAATTTGGTGAAGGAGGAATCTAAAATTGGAATGACAAGTGGCATACTTGGGAATCTCTTCCCAAATTGAGTTGGCATGAAGCTCATGGATGGAATTCGAATTTGGGAAGCATTAGGAAGTTTATAAAATTTAGGAACAAATAAAAATACCATCTTTTTATCATTTTACATTTTTGCATTTGGAGAGAAGAGCTAGTAGAGAGCTAGTCTACTTGGCTTAGCACCAATTTCGAGGGTGAAAGATTCCCATCCTAATTGGAAATTGGAAAGGACATTCAGACCTTTAATTTGGAGCTAAAATGGAGTCTTTAGTTACAGGTAGAATCTATAGGGCATCTCGTGGTTCATTCATCTACAGCTTGTTCTTGCATCTCTTTCACATTTTCTTGCATATTTGGGCCCCTGGAGGAATTGCGCCCTTGGTGAGATGTCAATATCTTTGTGAGAGCCCAAGAATATCCATTTATTTGTATTCTAATATATTATACTCTTTATTTACTTCTCAAAATACTATCAGGTTGAAATACCAAGTGAAACTATGAAAAAATACCAAACAATGCATAAATGATGCCATTTTCCCTATATCTTGTTGTTGGAGCTCGAAGAGCCATTATTTCGAGTTGTATCAGTCATTCTCTAGGATTTTTGTGATGTATGGATTGTCATTAATGTTCTAAAGAATTTTCATTATCATTTCACAACTCCTTGGCACATAAATTTCGAATTTCATAATATATGGTGAAAATTACTAGCTTCCCCCCCTATGTGAAGACTTGCATATAAACATCTTATTTAAGGGAGTTGAAGAAATCCATAAGAAATAATTGATAATACATTGGGGAGATAATTAAATTAATTTATCAGTACCATACCTCTATTATTAAATTTGGAAGGGTTTAATACCATTTGGAGAACCATCTTTGACCACTACCCTTGGGGGATTGAAGCTCGAATTGACTAGTACATTTCCCTACTTTGTCCAGATTGTAAATGAATGTTTCATAAGTGTTTTAAGGGTTTTTAAGCATCCATAATCCTCTATTATATGTCTAAATACCTTCCAAACTCATTCAGACCCCATTAGGAATAATTTGGAGCCATTCGGAAGCAGTTGGGTTAAGACTAGTCTAAGGGTCGAATTGGTTAAAATTTGCAATTTTTCCTAGTTTGTGCAAATTCTTAAAAGGGGACACTACAAGTGGTATCAGAGCATGGTCCTTGAACCTGATGTGGATGACCATTTATGAATATAAGAAGTCAAAAAAATAAGCCCCCACCCTTAGAACCTGAAATTGAAGGTGTTGTTGTTGAAGAGGAAGAAAAAGGAAAAGAAGTGCATTTTGTTGAAACTATGGCTAAGGATGAGAGGGAGACCTCGGAGGATAAGGAAGAAGTTACTAAATTCATGAAACCTTTCTTTGAATATATGACCAAACAGATCATGAAAGGGTTCAAATTATTGGCCAGTCAACTTGGGAGCAAAGGAGTAATAGGAGGCAATAGTAGCTCTCATTTTGAGGAAAAGAAGGCAATGGGTGAGCATATTTTCTCAAGCACAGGACCCCATAATAGACGTAATGAATTTCAAATCACACCAAGGCCTACTACACCTAAATTTATTGAGTTCAAATAAGAACCTAACACCCAATTTTATATGCAGGAAGTGGTGACAGAATGGGAAACGTTGAGTGAAGATTGTAGAAGAACTCTACCATTTGACCAATTCGTTAATGTATCAAAAAAAATCAAAATGAGGGAA
The DNA here is from genome assembly GCA_027924585.1 of Larix kaempferi. Classification (NCBI taxonomy): domain Eukaryota; kingdom Viridiplantae; phylum Streptophyta; class Pinopsida; order Pinales; family Pinaceae; genus Larix; species Larix kaempferi. The sequence continues at coordinate 6,866,755 of BSBM01000510.1, forward strand.
GTCAATAGAACTCCATTTCAGAATAAAGAATCGAATTGTTCCATTGGTAAAATTCCCCTCCCACTTTGATGGCTCACCCCAAAGTTCTGCAAATACTTGGGTACAAAAACTAGATGTTTATTTTCAGTTGAATCCTATGGCGGAAGATGAAGCTTTAAAAATGGCTATTTTGCATGTAGAAGGAGAAGCCAATGATTGGTGGCTCCATGGTATGAAAACCTTGGGACATGATCAGGTTAAAACATATGGATATTTTGTTGACAGGGTATTAGAAATATTTGAGCAAAAAGATCAGGAATTGCCTTTCAAAGAACTAGCCCAATTGTTCAGCAAGTTGGAACCCTTGCTGAATATATGATGGAATTCCAAAATTATTAGTTAAGGTGGCTAATATATCTATGGTAAGATTAGTATTTCTATTTATTTAAGGTTTGGCTGAACCTTTAAAAGGTTTAGTTAAGGCCCACAAACCCAATTCATTGAAGGATGCCATGAACTTGACAAGAGACCTACAAAATGTGCTACCTAGAACAAGGTTTCCTCCCAAGCCTAAATTCCCTTCCAAGTTCATATTTGAAAAGAATCCATGGAAAAGAGATACATTTGGAAAGGATAAGAAAGAACAACCAAATAGGGAATAACTCAGAAGAAAGAAAGTGTGCTACACATGCTTCCAACCTTGGGTACCAGGGCACAAATGTGCTAAGGGGAAAGAACAATACATTGAAGTGTTTTCTGATAATGATCAGTATGAAGGGGGCATGGAGGAAGAAGGGAATATATCAAACCAATATGAGGGATATGATACAGTAGAATAAGGGAAACAAGAATAAAATCATTCTTCACTTGACAAAGGAAGGTGGCAGTTCTTTCAGCAGTGCCTCGTTTCCACAATATTCGGTGCAGAGGAGTGTTACAAGGACAAAGGGTTTCAGTTTTGGTAGATGGAGGAGCCACACATAAATTCATTGATGTAGACATCGTGGAGAGGAGGAAGCTACCTACTGAACCATTTGATGGCTTCAAAATTTTCATTCCAGGTCACAACACTATGGAGTGCAAAACATGGATTCCAAAGCTAAAAATCACCATAGGTAATTACACTTTTTTTATAGTTTTTATGTGGTTGATGTTGTTGATACCAATGTGGTTTTGGGAGTGCAATGGCTGTAATCTATACGGGAGCATACAATGAAATATCAAATTCTTGAAATGAAATTCAAAGATTAGGAAGGAAAACAAAGGGTTGTGAGAGGGCGGCACACCTATCTGAATCAAGTAGTGACTTCCCACGGTATGAGGTCTATCTTCAGGCATGGATATATTGAATGGGATGCTGAATGTTACATTAGTTCAACCAAACCAAAAATAAAGATTTCAGAACATCCAAAGGATATAAGGAAACTCCTACACAAATATGCAAAGGTTTTTGGAGACCTCCCCCTGGAAGGCCACCGGATAGAGGGGTTGAGCATAACATTGTTTTGGAGGAGGGAACTTCTCCCATACAAATTCCACCATATATGCATCCTAAAAAGTTCAGAGATGAGATTGAAAAGGCTATCCAAGATCTCTTAAAGTTGGGACTCATTAGATCAAGCTCTAGCCCCTATGCTTCTTCAGTTTTTTTGATGAAGAAAAAAGATGGGACCTTGAGAATGTGCATTGATTTTAGAGCCCTCAACAAGAAGACAATCAAAAATATATATCCAATCCCAATAATAGATGATCTCATGGATGATCTACATGGAGCAAAATTCTTCTAAAAAATTGATATTATATCTGGTTACCACCAAATTCGAATGAAGGAGGAGGATGTGCCTAAAACAGCTTTCCGATGTCACTATGGCCATTTTGAGTTTCTTGTCATGCCTTTTGGTTTGACCAATGCTCCAGCCACATTTCAATCATGCATGAATCAAATATTCAACAAACAGCTCCGTAATTTTTTTTTGGTTTTCTTTGAAGACATTCTAATTTACAGCAAAAAATGAGAGGAACACTTGCACCATCTAGAAGTTGTCTTGAAAATTTTGCATGATCAATCTTTGTTTGCTAAGTTGTATAAGTGTGAATTTGGGATGAAAGAAGTTTTATATATTGGACACATCATTGGGAAAGATGGAGTGAAGGTACACTTGGAAAAACTAAGAGCTATTCTTGAATGGCCATCACCCAAAAACATCACAACATTGAGAGTCTTCATTGGAATATGCACTTACTACAGAAAATTTGTGAAAGGGTTCTCTAAATTGACTACTCCACTTACTAATTTGACCAAGAAGGATGCATTCAAGTGAGATGAAGAGGCTGAAAAGGATTTCCAAAAAATTAAATAGGTAATGAGTACTTTTCCAGTACTTGCATTACCTGATTTTACTAAACCATTTGTCTTGGAATGTGATGCATCAGGAGAAGGGATAGGGGCTATCCTAAAACAAAATCAACACCCTATAGCATTTGAGAGAATAAACTTGCAGCCACATGAGAATATCTATTCCATTTATGACAAATAAATGTTGTCCATCATGCATTCCTTGGCTAATTTTAGACAATACTTGGTGGGAAACAAGTTTGTGGTAAAAACTAACCATAATAGTTTGAAGCATTTTCTCACACAAAAGGACCTAAATGAAAGGCAACAAAAGTGGGTAAGCAAATTCCAAGATTTTGATTTTGACATCGAATATGTTAAGGGAAATAATAATATTATAGAAGATGCATTATCTAAAAGGCCATCATTTTCTCTTATGGACATTTCAAAATATTGGAAAAATATGTTAATAGTTGAATATGCCAAAGATAGTTTTGCTTGTGGTGTGTTAGATGGGGTCAAAGATGATGATAGGTACAAGGTTTTGGATGGTATCATCTACTACAAGGATAGAATATATTTGGTTCATGGTTCAAATATCAAGCACAATATTTTGAAGGAATCTCATGACTCTCCTTTAGCAGGCCATCCTGGTTTTTTCAAAAAATATAGGCAACTAAGGGAAAGATTATTTTGGAAGGGGATAAAAGAGGATGTTCTAAAACATGTGAATGAATGCAAGTCATGTTAGCAAAACAACTTTGAACATACACATCCTTCTGGTCTATTGCAACCATTTCCCATTCCACAACAAAAATGGGAAAGTGTCTCCAGGATTTCATCACAAGTTTGCCGAAGGCTTTGGGTAAATATTGCATTTATGTTGTGGTGGATAGACTCACTAAATTTTCTCATTTATTTGATGTTACATCATATTTTACTGCTGCACAAGTGGTTGATTTATTCTTTAGATAAATTTTCAGATTGCATGGACTTCCCAAGAACATTGTGAGTGATAGAGATAGCAGATTTATGAGTACCTTTTGACAAGAAATTTTCAAGTTGGTTGGAACTCATTTGACTCCAAGCACAATCTATAATCCTAAAACGGATTTCCAAATAGAAAGAGTCAATCAATGGTTGGAAGGGTGAGGAGATATGTTGGTGAGTAGCAAAAAACATGGGTGAAATGGCTACATTTTGGTGAGTTTTGCTACAACACTACCTTCCATATGTCCATTGGCATGTCTCCTTTTAAAGCACTATATGGTTATGAAGAACTTACATTTGTTGAGCACATATTTGGTGATATTAGATCCCCAAAGGCTAAATATTGGGTCGAGGAAAGTCAATAGATTTTGAAACTCCTAAAAGGCAATTTTCAGGTTGCCCAAAATTAGCAGAAACAGTATGTAGATCAACATAGAGTGGAAAGAACTTTTCAAGTAAATGATTTGGTCTATTTGAGGCTACATCCATATAAACAAACATCCTTGAAGTTGAAAGGGTCAGAAAATCTCAAACCAAGTTACTATGGTCCCTACAAGATAGTTTGAAAAGTGTGGGAGGTTGCTTATGAGTTGGAGCTTCCAGAAGAGAGCAAAATTCACAATGTATTCCATGTTTCATTCCTTAAGAAGGCTATTGGTCAGCAAATATTTGTTTCAGAAACCCTCCCTCCATTAGATGATGAAGGACAACTCACACTTATTCCATAAAAAAATTTGAAGACAAGAGAAAGAAAATTGAGGAGCAGGACCATAAGGGAGTATTTGGTACAATGGAAATATTTTCCAAGTGAGGATGCCACATGGGAGGAAGAAAAAAAAATTGCAGTATCCTAATTTAGAATTTCTTGAGGGAAAGCAATCTTGGATGGGGAGGACTGTAATGTCTCCATTCAAATAAATATCAAGTGGGGAAAATTCCACCAACCTACTAGTTTCCTAGGTTGGGGTGGAGACATTAAAATTGGAATAAGGAGACTAATAAAACCAAATGGAATTTGGTTTGGGCATAAATATATTAAGAGGGGAAAAATAAATATTTATGGTGAGAAAATAAGATGGCACTTGGTCATGGATGTTAGGATATTTAGACACTTAGGAGTTAGTTAAGATCAACTTGTGTAATATATCTGTTAGGGATAGTGTGTTTCTTTAGTATGCATTAGTATGCATTTGTAAATACTTAATCCGACGGTCACGATATGTTCTCGACATAGAGTGATCTGACGGCTCAACTTCTCTTAGATCAAACCTAACCTTGATCCATGGATTAACACCCAATTGGTCCATGATCTCTATTTAAAGAGCATGGAGGGTCATTGTTTAGTTGATCAATTATGAGAAGCTCATTTATAACTTTCTTTCTTTACATAATAAATTGTCCCGTAGAAGCTATTTGGCCGGGGTCGTGGAGTGTTTCCCTTAAGAGGGTTTAAACCAAGTCAAAACATCGGTGTGTTGATCTATGATCTATTTATGTGAAGTGGTTTCTCTTGGTGTTCGATCCTTTGGTAGTACCCTGTGTACCCAAACATGGTATCAGAGCTTTTATGAAGTGCCACTTCCGGTTATGATCTAGATCTTGAATAACTGTTGCCAAAACTCGAAAGGGTTTCTAGTTCTGGTATTTCTGTGCATTTTTGGGATGTGGGAGGTGGTCCATTGCGTTCGGAGCTTCGTTTCCATTGGGAAATAGTTTTTGTTTGATCGAAAACGGTTCCCGGTTGCTCCAGAAACGCGTATTTCATCAGATCTGAAGGTATAATGTTACAGTGACGCATTTTTTTATTTCTTTTTTTAAAAGAAAAAATCTCATATTTCATCATTTTTTACTATTAGATTTTTTTGGGTTCAGATTGTTTCTTTCCCGTTTGCGTATGCTCTTTGCCGTGCACCTTGAGCGATCTCGGCAAATCAAAAACAGAAAGGGAAAGGGTTTTTCTCGGCTGCGTATGCTCTTTGCCGTGCACCTTGCGCGATCTCGGCAAATCAGAAACAGACAGAAAACATAGACTTTCCGACAAGATCTAACTCCACAAGTGTGGAAAAGTTTTTTTTGTTTCGATTTGTGGTTTGTTTTGCAGGAAAAAGGGCAAGCACGCAAACCGAACGAGAAGAGTAAAAAAAAAAAGCCCCCTTCCTCATTCCCATATTTTACATACCTTTTAATCTAGCTCACTTGGTTCAAAGTTGCTTTATTCCTTAATAGGTCTTGAGTTCAAGTCTCAGGAAGTTAATTTTAAAATAAAAAGTGCATGCAATTTCTATTTTCAAGTTATTTTATTGTAAAAGTGCATCTCACTCAAATAATAAAAAATAAAAATACAAGTGAGTCACTTAAGTTTTTTTATTGTTGCACTATTTAAAAGTAATATCATTGTAAAAGTGAAATCACTTATTTTACAAAATTGGTTCACTTAAAGAAACTTTCTTGTAAAGTGATTGTCAAAAGGTTCATCTTGGGAAGAGGGGGGTTCTTTTTTTTTGTTGGACATTCTCTAGCTGCCACGTCACTATTGGGAACATCTTCAACAGTTTCTTTGTTCAAGCATAACTTCATCATACAGAGTCAGTTTTCAGTGACGTTTTTTTTTTAATACGCCTATTTTTTTGAGCTTTTTACATCCAGACTATTGGTTTCTGCTTTTACAGCCATTAATTTATAAATATGGCCGCCCCTTGTGATATTCTACTTAACAGTTCCAACTATTTCTCATGGAAATCTCGTATGGAGGATGTTCTACGAAGTAGGGGACTTTTCAGAATTACCTCAGGGAAAGAAAAAGAACCCACTGATGATGATAAGAAAATAAAATGGGCAAATAGATGTGATGAAGCTCGTGGATTGATTGGGATGTCAATCTCTACTAATTTGCAATTCCACATATCTGGAATTGATGAACCTAATGCTCCTTGGGACAAGTTGGAATCTGTGTTTGGTAAACACAATGAAATTCGAGGTCACCAACTCGAAAATGAGTTGATTTCTTTAAATCCAAGTGACTTTTCATGCATTCAAGATTATTTATCTAAGTACAAAACTCTTAAACTCTTATGTGCAGAATGTAAGATTGAGAGGGAAGACAAACATTGCATTTATCATATTCTTTCCAAACTTAGACCTGCATGTTTTGTTTTTGTATCCAAATTTTACTCCATGAAAGCATCCTTGAATGCAGCTAGCTATCAAGAGCCTAGTCTTGAATCCTTTTGTGATTCCTTTATTAGAGAACAAGATAAACTCTTTCATCTTGGAATAATCAACAATGCAGATACATTTGGGAAAGCCTAATTGTCCCAACAGAAAGAAAAGTCTAAGCCTCCCAAGAAACAAAATTTTTGCAATAATAATTCAAACAAGGGTCCAAAACCCTCTCAGTCAGCTCCTTCTTTAAAAAATGACAAAGGATCCAAGCCAAAAGGCAAGAATACTGAGCGTCATTTCAACTATTGCGGGAAACATAATCATGATGAATCTAAGTGTTTCAAGAAGATGGCAGCCTTAGAAGCAGTAATGAAGAAGCACCACATCATCCTAGATTCATCTTCAGAATCTGCCTCTCATGGACATGCACTTTGTGCTTCTGGTTATTCTTATAATGCATCTTCTTCTTCTACTTCAAATGAATGGCTCATTGATTCTGGAGCATCTTATCATATGACTAAGGATCAAGCCATCTTTTCTACTATGCATGAATGTAACACCAAACAAATATTTGTCGGTGATGATAGATCTCTAAGTGTTGTAGGAGCTGGAACAGTTCCAGTAGATAATGGTCATTTTAGTTATGTACTATGTGTTCCAAGAATTTCCTGTAATTTGTTATCAGTCTATCAGATCACTCATTCTGGTGAAGGTAAAACTGTGACATTTACACCTCACCAAGTTGTAATCAAGGATTTTAAAGATCCTCAACAGGTCCTAGCTACCGGAATTGTTGATGATATTATCAAGTTGTACAAGTTTAACAACTTTGGGTCATCACCTTTCCCTTCAATTTTTTATTGCTCATAGTGATAACTTGAGCAAACTTTGGCATGAGCGATTTGGTCACTTAAATTATCACTCTTTGCAGCAACTATGTAAAGAAAATATGGTGACAGGTCTTCCGATGGTATCTTGCAGGGATGGTGTTTGCTCCGGTTGTGTACTTGGAAAATATCATTGAGACAGTTTTGACAAACGTGCCTCTTGGCATGCCTCGGTTCCCTTGGAGCTTGTGCATAGTGACTTGTGTGGTCCTCTTCCATCTGCTTCCTTTTCTGGTTTCAAATATTTCTTAACTTTCATTGATGATTACATCAGACGCACTTGCGTTTATTTCCTAAAACTTAAGAGCGAAGTATTTAACATGTTCTTGGCCTACAAGGCCCTTGTGGAAAAACAATTTGGTCATCAAATTATTAAATTAAGATCTGACAATGGAGGAGAATATGTTAACAATAAGTTCACTACTTTCTACACTAAACAAGGCATCCAACAACAGCACACTGTTCCATATACACCACAACAAAATGGTGTAGCTGAGTGGAAGAACCACACTTTAAAAGAAATGGCTAATTGTATGATCCAATCTAAGGGACTAAGTCTTCAATTTTGGGTTGAAACCATTAATTGTGCAAATTATATAGTTAATCGCACCCCCACTAAAGCATTACAAGGTATAACACATGAAGAAGCATGGAGTAAAACTAAACCTGATGTAAGTCACTTCCGTGTGTTTGGTAGTGAAGCATGGGCTCACATTCCGGATGAAAAACGAAAAGCATTGCAGCCTAAAAGTGAAAAGTGCATATTTGTTGGATATTCTGAAGATGTAAAAGGTAATAGACTTGTTCCACCACATTCTCATGATATAATCATTAGAAGAGATGTTAAATTTGATGAAAATCTCTTGACCTGCGAGCCTAACTCGGCGATTGTGCCATCTTTGGCCTGCGAGCCTAATTCGGCGTTTGTGCCTTCTTCTTCTTCTTCCAACTTCCTTGACAGGTTTCCAACTCTAGTTTCTGATGATGATAGTGAGGATGAAAATCCACCTCCACCTGCTCATGTTCCTCCAGTTGCACCAGCACAAGTGCTTCCTCGATGGGTTCGTTCAACATGTGAAGTAGCTGGTGATCTTGCCGGTGATCCTAGAGATCAACGTCGAACACGTTCTCAGTTTCAGTGAGCCTCTTCTCTTTTGGCTCAAGTTTCCGAGAATCATGATCCAGAAACTTTTGTAGAAGCTTCAGGGAATCCAGATTGGGATGCATCCATGGATGAAGAATATCGTTCCTTAATGGCGAATGATACTTGGGATCTTGTACCTCTTCCAAAAGGAAGAAAACTTGTCAGATGTAAATGGGTCTACAGAACTAAGTATGCATCATATGGAAGTGTTGAAAGACTTAAGGCAAGGTTAGTTGCCAAAGGTTTTTCCCAAGTTGAAGGGATTGACTACAATGAAACCTTTTCTCCCGTCGCAAAAATGAACTCCATCCGCCTTGTTCTTTCCCTTGCAGCCTTACATAACTGGGAAGTCCATCAAATGGATGTCAAGTCTGCCTTCTTACATGGTGATTTACAGGAGGAAATTTACATGGAACAACCTCCTAGATATGTTCAAGATAACTCTAGCCTTGTCTACCGCCTTAAGAAATCCTTATATGGCCTTAAGCAAGCTCCTAGAGCTTGGTATACCAAAATGGATAACTTTCTCCTTGACACTGGATTTTCTAGATGCCATTCTGACCCCAATGTCTATACCAAGAAAGTAGGAAACCATCTCATCATACTTGTTCTATATGTTGATGACCTTATTCTTACTGGTAGTGACCCTAAGCTTATAACCCATGTAAAATCTAGTCTTAAACAAAATTTTGAAATGTCAGACTTAGGACATTTGCATTATTTTCTTGGTCTCCAAGTCCTGCAAACCAAAGAAGGAATCTTTCTTTCTCAGTCTAAGTATGCTTGTGACCTTCCTCATCACTTTCACATGGAAGATTGTACACCATCCCCTTCTCCCTTCCAGTCTGGAGTCAAACTTTCTGCCACTTGTACTTCACCTGAAGTCGATGCCACTTTATATCGTCAGCTTGTTGGTAGTCTCTTATACTTGACTCATTCTCGTCCTGACCTTTCCTTTGCCGTTGGTCGTGTTGCCCGTTATATGCAAACACCTCATGAAATTCATTGGAAAGCAGCTAAAAGAATACTTCGATATATTCGAGGTACAATTCAGTTTGGGATTCATTACAATACAGGGGGGAAACCTTTGTTGGTTGGTTTCACTGATTCAGATTGGACCGGTGATCCTGATGATCGAGAGTCTACTGCAGGTTGTGTTTTCAGTCTGGGATCTGGACCTATTACTTGGGCTTGTAAGAAACAACAAGCTCTTTCTCTTTTTTCAACAGAGGCAGAATATCGAGCAGCAGTTAATGCCAGTCAGGAAGCTTTATGGCTTCGACAGATCCTTTCAGAGTTTGGATTCAAGCAGTAGCAGCCTACTCCACTTTGGTGCGACAATCAAAGTGCCATCAAGCTTTCCAAAGATCCAATTCTACATCAACGCAGCAAACACATTGAGCTACATATGCACTTCATCAGAAATCTTGTTCATGATCGTGTTCTTGAAGTGCTCTTTTGCCCTACAGATGATCAAGTTGCAGACATCTTCACCAAGTCTCTTACAGAAGCGAAGTTTTCTAAACTTCGATCTATGTTAGGAGTTCAGGAACTTGTCATTAAGGGGTGATAGGCTCTAATGCCTCCTTCTTCTCCTAATAGTGTCACTTTTGTAAATCCTTCAATCCTATCTCAAGTTGTTCTTAAGGGGGGATGTTAGGATATTTAGACACTTAGGAGTTAGTTAAGATCAACTTATGTAATATATTCGTTAGGGATAGTGTGTTTCTTTAGTATGCATTAGTATGCATTTGTAAATACTTAATCCGACGGTCACGATATGTTCCCGACATAGAGTGATCTGACGGCTCAACTTCTCTTAGATCAAACCTAACCTTGATCCATGGCTTAACACCCGGTTGGTCCATGATCTCTATTTAAAGAGCATGGAGGGTCATTGTTTAGTTGATCGATTATGAGAAGCTCATTTGTAACTTTCTTTCTTTGCATAATAAATTGTCCCATAGAAGCTATTTGGTCGGGGCCGTGGAGTGTTTCCCTCAAGAGGGTTTAAACCACGTCAAAATATCATTGTGTTGATCTGTGATCTGTTTATGTGAAGTGGTTGCTCTTGGTGTTCGATCCTTTGGTAGTACCCTGTGTACCCGAACAATGGAGACACATTGGTGGTGTGGGAACCCCAAAAAGCTAGATTCCCCATGCCACATGGCATTCCACTCTCACCCATTCGAATCCAAGATGGAGTCCACTATCATTGGGGTAGTTGTAAGGGCATATTACTTGGCATGACTCAATGAGGTCTAAATGTAGAGGAAGAGTAACTCCCATGGGAGAGGAAGAGGCATTTTGGAGCTAGTGGGAAACTTGGGCTAGATTCCCTAGATCTATGACACCAATGATGAAGATGCCTACGAAATTTCTGAAAAATATGACATGATGGATGACATCTGACATAGATGACATGTTAGGGATAAAAATATCCTCCAAGAAGGCGCCCAAGTGAGTTAGGGAATCCAAAGAGACACCAATTCGAATTTTGTGAAGGAGGAGGCTAGAATTGGAAGGACAAGTGGCATACTTGAGAATATCTTCCCAAATTGAGTTGGCATGAAGCTCATGGATGGAATTCAAATTGGGGAAGCCTTAGGAATTTTATAAAAGTCAGGAACAAAGAAGAATACCAGTTTTTGATCATTTTACATTTTTGCATTTGGAGAGAAGAGCTAGTAGAGAACTAGTCTACTTGCCTTAGCACCAATTTCGAGAGTGAAAGATTCCCATCCTAGTTGGAAATTGGAGAGGCCATTCAGACCTTTCATTTGGATCTAAAATGGATACTTTAGTTATAGGTTTTAGCTACAAGTCAGCTCGTGCTTCATTCATCTACAACTTGTTCTTCCATCTCTTTCACATTTTTGTACATATTTGGGCCCCTGGAGGAGTTGCGCCTTTGGTGAGATGATGATATATTTGTGAGAGCTCAAGAATATCCATTTATTTGTATTCTAATATATATACTCTGTATTTACTGCTCGGAAGACTCTCGGGTCAAAATACCAAGTGAAACTATGTAAAAATACCAAACAATGCATAAATGATGTCATTTTCCCTATATCTTGTTGTTGGAGATCGAAGAGCCATTATTTTGAGTTGTATGAGTCATTCTCTGTGATTGTTTTTATGTATGGAGTTTCATTAGTGTTATGAATAAGTTTCATTACCATTTCACAAGTCCTTGGCACATAAATTTCGAAATAATATATGGTGAAAATTACTAGCTTTCCCCCCTATGTGAAGACTTGCATATAAACATCTGATTTAAGGGAGTTGAAGAAGGCCATAAGAACTAATTGATGATAAATTGGGATATCATTACATTCATTTATCAGTACCATACCTCTGTTTTGAAATTTGAAAGGGTTTAATACCATTTGGAGAACCATATTTAACCACTACTCTTGGGGGATTGAAGCTCGATTTGACTAGTACATTTCCCTACTTTGTCCAAATTGTAAATGAATGTTGAAGGAGTTTTTTAAGGGTTTTTAAGAATCCATCAGCCTCTATTATATGTTTGAATACCTTCCAAACTCATTCAGACCCCATTAGGAAGAATTTGGATCCATTCAGAAGCAGTTGGGTTAAGACTAGTCTAAGGGTCGAATTGGTTAAAATTTGCAATTTTTCTTAGCTTGTGCAAATTCTTAAAAAGGGACACTACAGAAGCGAAAGCAAAGAATGCAATGAGGGAAGGAGTTGACATAAAGTGAAGAAGACTGATTCATATTCAAGATGGATATTAGCTTTGGTTGGTCGGCTTAAAGGTGGCCTGCAAGAAGAGACAATATGAAGTATCCACGAGAATATGGTCAACATAATTGGCTAGTTGCAAGTGAGTGGGTCAAAGTGTAGTCCAGTCGAAGGTAATGCCGACAGATAAGAGGAGGAATATGATTCATAGTGGTCGACGACAGGTTGGGTCGATGGATTAAGGGGCAGTCAGAGTAGTCTGAATGGAAGCTGAAGAGAGGTCAGGTTTGAAGTTGACCCAGACAACAAAATCGATAGATTGTGTTGACAAAAGAAATATGACAGTAGGAGCATCGTAGAGGCGATTAAAAAAAGAGTCGACTAATTATGGTTGTGATCCAACCAACGGGAAAGATAAGGAGCATAAACGTATCATAGAGCAGTTGCAATATTTATTGCAGAGTAATGGAAGTAGGTGATGATGCCAGATGGAACTGTGCGCCAAGAATAATTCTAGAGGAATCTAGAAGCTTCTAGAGGCTGCTTGAATAGGAGAGAAAGGCGATGAAGAAATTGTTTAAATAGAGATCAAGGGAAAATGAGAAGGGGATTGGACCCTTAGAATTTTATTTTTTTTCCTCCATGAATTGGAGATGGTCTATTGTACATCCTATAGGATAAGTTTTAGTGTAATAGAATAGGCCGACTAAGCCACAAGGGACTTCACCCTTGTTGTAAAACAATCCATGTAATTGAGATTCTGAGTTAATATAAGGACATACTTCTTGGCACATCTTTGTTGTGTGGGTTGTGTGTGTGTGTTCGTTTCCATTGTGTACATTGATCTGTAGCCAACTAGGTCGCGTCTGCATCAATTGGTATCATATCGGGTTTTAATCGTACGTGGTGAGTCCAGCTACAATTAGTAATGAAGGAAAATCCAGTTGTGGTTGGGTAGAGTTGCATAGGACGTAAAGAACCCACTTGTGTTTGGGTGAGGTTACAGCTCCAACTATGGTTGGGTAGAGATGAATACTAGTGAAGGGGACGAAGTGATTACTCCCACAAGAGGTGGGGTAGAGTTATCCAGAACCAGGTTGCAAAGAAAAGACAATCTATGGAAGTGTGAAAAGTTGTAGCTCCATACCTGCGGTTGTGGGTAGAATTGTAGACATAGGAATAGAGGATTGTGAGTGTGGAATAACACCAACAATGGAATTCTTGGTGGAATACCTGAGGAAGAATAGGAAAACCCAGTTGAATTATGGGAAACCAAACATCAAAATGGAGCTCTTCTTGAGCTCACAAAGGACAGTAGTTTGAGCAGACAGGCTGGGTAGAACTATTGAGGAAGGGCAGAAGAGAGATGGAATCAGTCGAGGAGTCTAGAATAAAGTTGCACAAAAGAAAAGTGCAGATGTGAAGAGGTCGCATGAAGAAGTAGCCTTGGAAAAGATATGCGATGCACTGAGGAAGACAATGCTAGAATTAGAAGCATTGGAGGTCGCAAAAGGAATTGGAGAAACTTTCAGCTGAGACAAGTTGATGAAGACCCTGATGACATGGGAGATAATCCTCACGGTTGAGGAGACAAAGGATATCTGACAGCAAATCGAGGAGAGACTAGAAGTGTTGAGTAGAGCACAAGCTGTCAAGTGTAGAGAGGAGTCCGGACAAGAAGAGCACGCACAATGGTCCATTGAGGAGGGAAAGATGCTAGAACATTTTCCTGAAAGGACCCAACCAAAAGGGAAGGCAAATGTCGGATAAATGGTCGATTCATCACAACCAGAGGAGAAGACGGGGGAGTCGGGTGAGAACTCTCAGGAGCAGTCGAATGAGCATAGTACTAACGGGATGGTGAACTCGATCAAGGGAATGGCCAATCAAGAGGAAGGTATTTAGGAGATCACTTTAGAGGCATTTGTATAATACCGTCGTGATGGTGACGGTGAATAAGAGAGTATAACCGAGGAGAGTCTTCTAACGAGCCTCGTAGAGGAAAAGACTTCAATCGATAAGTCGAAGGAGTACATGTGCATCGACATAGAGGAAGGGGTTGGAAAGAGTGCCATGAAGAGCACAAATGAAAAATAAAATGACATGGACTGGAGTTGATTTTCATGGTCAGAGGAGGAGGAGAAGCAAGTCGTGGAAGGACTTGTAGCGAAAGGTGATTCCATGAAGGTAGAGGTGAGTCTACTATAGGTTGAGGAGAAATGTGCACTTAGGATGTAATTCATTGAGTTCATGTCGATAGGGGAAATAGGAAAAGAATCCCAAAAGAAAGTTGGTCCAGTCAATGAGATACCAATGATGTTTCCAAGGAGAAGCAACACCCCAAATAAATTAACTCTGGGTATGAGTCTACTAAACAAGTCATTGCACTAGACGGTGTCGACTGCGAGGGTCAAATAGAACTAATGATTTCTGGGATGGTTGGACATAAATCCAATGAAGGAAGGAAGACAAAACATGAGTGTCAACTTGAGGGCCATCCATAAGACCAAAACCAGGATGGGTTTCCATTGAAGAATACATTTGGTTGGAACAAATGTTTGAGAGGAGTTGTGTGCTTCACCAAGATTGACGAAAGGAGTGGATACCTCCAAGTCTGGAGCAGAAATGATGGCATGGTCGAGACCATGAAGAAGACTCTAAGGAAGGATAAATGGACGAAACATAAAATGGATGGGCCAATTTGCATCTGGAACCAAGTGTGGCATCAATGCCAATGAAAGAGGAAAAGGTTGGGGACCAGACAGAAGATCAAAATCGAGCACATAGTTATTTTTGTAAACAAGGAGTCTGATGCAGGGGCATCCAACCCTAATACTAACCGACGCTGATAGGAAATGAGAAGTTATCTGGAAGGAGAATGAAGACCTTCCAGGTGAATGTAAATAGGGAAGCATGAGATCCCAAATGGTCGGGTCGACAGAGAGAGTTAATGAGGATTGGTCAATTTAGAGGATAGTAAGGAAGAAGGTATGCGATCAAGTTTGCGAAGAGGAAATGAATTCCTTCTGTGAGAATGCAGGGAACAACGGGCTTAGATGGTGAGTGGATAGCTATGAGAATACTTCGTTCAAAGGACCAACTCACATCGAAGTCAACTCTAGTCGAAGGACTAGGAAATTTGATGATGAAGTCAATGTGGATGAGGCTGAATACAGTAAAATGGTTGAAGGAGATAAGGATGATGATGAATGTGAAACATTCGGAGGACTCGAAGGTGATTGGAGTCCAATCAGCGGTGAAGCAAAGTTATCCAAAGTAAAGAAGGTGGACATGGAGACTCGGGTAATGCAGCTGATCCATCTTAGAATTGAGGATCAAGAGGTGTCGACTGAAGGGAAGTAGTCGAAGAACAGGATATTGAAAGGATTCAATGACTGAGTAATTGAACTAGTAGGATAGAAAGGACAAGTCAGAACTAATGTCGAAATGGATAGAAGAACAACTAGAGGAATAGTTGAGTGATTAGGAAGTTTCTAAAAGGAATCTCATAGCCTTCAGGAAAAGAGGAAAGGACACATTATGTTCGAGAGCAGTTGTGAAATCTACAAGGAACCGGCCAAGTTGTAGTTGAGGCGAGGATCGGCTAAGTACTAGCTGAAGTGAACTCGAAGGAATCAACGAGGGTAGGAGTTGACATAAAGTGAAGACGACTGAGTTGTAGTCAAGATGGAGATCAGTTGCGGTTGTTTGGGGTTAGAGGTGGTCGAAGACAAGGGACAGTATGAAGAGTCCATGAGAAGATGGTCAACATAATTGGCTAGTTACGAGCCAGCAGGTCAAAGTGTAGTTTGGTCGAAGGGAATTCTGACAGAGAGAGGAGGAAGATGAATCATAGTGTTAGACGATAGGTCGAGCCGACATATGAAGGGACAGTCAAAGTAATCTGACTAGAAGCTGAAGAGAGGTTAGGTTTGAAGCTGACCCAAACAACAAAAAAGTCGATAGATTGGGACGACAAAAGAAAGGTGACAGCAAGAGCATCGCAGAAGGTGACTATTAAAAGAGTCAACTAATTTTGGTTGTCATCCAACCGACGGGAAATCCAATTATCATAGACGCATCAGCAAGTAATTTCAACATTTATTGCAGAGTAATGGAAGTAGGTGATGACGCCAGATGTCATTGCGCGCTGAGGATAATTCCATAAAAAGCTAGAATCTTCTAGAAGTTGTTTGAGTAGGAGAGTAAAGCGGTGAAGAAATTGTATAAATAGAGATCAAGGAAGAAGGAGAAAGGGCTAGAACCCTTAGAATTTTATTTTGTTTCCTCCCTGAAGTGGAGATGATCTATTGTATAGCCTGTAGGCTAAGTTTCAATGTAATAGAATAGGCCCATTGATCCATAAGGAACTTCACCCTTGTTGTAAAACAATCCATGTAATCGCTATTCTGAGTTAATATAAGGCCATACTTTTTGGCATATCTTTGTTGTGTGGGTTGTGTGTGTGTGTGTTCGTTTCCGTTGTGCAAATTGATCCGCAACTGACCTTTTTCGCACCTACATCAAGATTGCATCAACGTGCATGAACGTACATTCCACAAAAATAATTTCCCTCCCCTCTTACTCCCAAAATTCATACCAAAAATAATTATGAAAGAATGATTCTCTAATCTCAAATCCAAAACATTATATTTGTGTGTTAGGATACCTCCATGTGACCCTCATGAGGAGCTCATGTTTCCCACTTTAATACCAAGATTAGTTTTATTAAGTGATATTTCCTAATCTTAGGCTTGGGGACTTTAGAATATATTTCTAAATAATGTATAATCTAAGTGTAATGGATTAAGTTAATAACTCAATAAGGTTCTCTCCCCTTAAACCCCCTTTCACTTTCTCCAGTTGTGGAATCAAATTCCTCCATCTCTTTTCATCCTTCTTCATTTGTAGTGATCGGGTATTTTAATATTTTAATTCAATGTACATAATTACAATATCCTTGATCATCCTAAACCATTGATCTTTTCCTTTTATCCACTTGATCATTGCATACAAATTTACATTTTGGGGTCAAAATGTCATATTACATTCTCACCCCTCTTAAATTTCACCATCCTTGGTTAATATTAGCTTATGTACAGTAACAAAACTTTATATTAAATTTTCAAAATAAATGTGGGTATGCCTCTCCCACAGCATCCTTCATCTCTCACACTACTTCAAGGTTGTAGTGGTTCCATTTAACCTTTACCTACCCTATTGCCTTATTCTTGAACAATGTGACCTTCTTATCTAGAATATGTACTAGTTGTACTTGAATACCTCATTCTAGTTCCACTTAAATCAAATCCGAATCAATAACATGGATAGGATTAGGTACATACTTTTCAACTATTATACATGAAACACATTATGAAATATGCAAGTTCATATGCAATATGCCCTATCCTATCTAAAATCTCAAAAGATATACAATATCTAACTATCATAGTAGACAGCTTCCTAGTTTCAAATATATATTCTCCAATCTAAATTTCAAGTACACATGCTCCCCAACCCTAAACTCTCTTGATATTATGCCCATGTCACTCTTATGTCTGTCCTGTGTTGTTTTCAAATTTTGTTTATTTTAACCATCTGCTCTTCAATTTCACTAAGCAACTATAGCATAACTATTGTTATGTTTGTTGTATTGTCCCAACTAATTGGATTATTACACTTTCTATCATACAAACCTTCCAATGGACTCATCTCCAAAGATTCATGATACTCATTATTATATGCAAATTCTAGCAAGGATAAATATTTCTCCTAATTAGATGGTTTGTCCATCACATACATTATTAGCATATCATCGATCACTTATTTAACTTTCTACGTCTTTGCATCTATCTATGAATCATATGGTGTACTTAAGTTCATTTTTTTTCCAAATCCTTTGAATAAACATTTCCAAAACGTTGAGGTAAACTTTGGATCTCTGTATGAAACAATTGCCTTAGGTATTCCATGCAACCTAGATATCTCTTTCATGTAAATTTATACTATATTAGTTACCTTATGAGTTAACTTGATTGAAAAAAAGTGGATAGATTTTGTCAGCTTGTCCAACACTACCATGATGGAATTATGTTGCCTTGATGTCTTAGGCAACTTAGTGATAAAATCGATTGTCACCACTTGCCATTTCCACTATGGTATTTTATATGGTTGTAACAATCATGTTGGATGTTTGTGCTCAACCTTTACCCTCTGATATTCCATACACATGGATTATACCCAACAATATATTTCTTCATTCTCGGCCAAAAATATTGATTGATTACTATTGCAATTGTCTTTTAGTACCCATGATGTCCAATATATGGAACATTATGCATTTCCTTTAATATAAGTTTCCTTAATTCACAAGAATTAGGAACATACATTCTATTTTTATGCATGAAGATTCCATCATCTCCCAACCTATAACCTCCATGCTATTGCAATTGTCTTTTAGTACCCATGATGTCCAATATATGGAACATTATGCATTTCCTTTAATATAAGTTTCCTTAATTCACAAGAATTAGGAACATACATTCTATTTTTATGCATGAAGATTCCATCATCTCCCAACCTATAACCTCCATGCTATTGCAATTGTCTTTTAGTACCCATGATGTCCAATATAGGGAACATTATGCATTTCCTTTAATATAAGTTTCCTTAATTCACAAGAATTAGGAACATACATTATATTTTTATGCATGAAGATTCCATCATCTCCCAACCTATAACCTCCATGCTATTGCAATTGTCTTTTAGTACCCATGATGTCCAATATATGGAACATTATGCATTTCCGTTAATATAAGTTTCCTTAAGTCACAAGAATTAGGAACATACATTCTATTTTTATGCATGAATATTCCATCATCTCCCAACCTATAACCTCCATGATATTGCAATTGTCTTTTAGTACCCATGATGTCCAATATATGGAACATTATGCATTTCTTTTAATATAAGTTTCCTTAATTCACAAGAATTAGGAACATACATTATATTTTTATGCATGAAGATTCCATCATCTCCCAACCTATAACCTACATGCTATTGCAATTGTCTTTTAGTACCCATGATGTCCAATATATGGAAAATAATGCATTTCCTTTAATATAATTTTCCTTAATTCACAAGAATTAGGAACATACATTCTATTTTTATGCATGAAGATTCCATTATCTCCCAACCTATAACCTCCATGTTTATGTTATACATTTTCTCACTGTAATCCTTCTTTAACCTTTAGATAATGCTCATCTGAGATAACGACTTCAACAATTATGTTTCTTAAATCTGATTTACACATGCTAATGGTTCTAGCATGCATTGCATGTATCATTCTGTTGAGTGCATCAACAACCTTGATCTATTTACCGTTAATATGTTTGATATCAAAATATGTTGTTCAAATAAATACTTTGGCCCACTATGATCTATTTTTAATTCAAGTGTTCTACCCATAAGATATTGTCTCCACATCTTTAATTCATGCACAACAGTAACATGCTCTAAGTAAAGTGTGACATATTTCTTCTCATGCTCCTTTATATTTTTAGATTCATAACAAATCACATGCCCATTTTTATTAATAATTCCATTGACTCCCTCCTTGCAAGCATTGGTACATACCACAAAATTTTCATTCAGGTCAACAATTTTGAGAGTGGGTGCAGTAGTGAGCAATTTCTTTAATTGTTAGAAACTTTACTCACATTTTATTGTCCATTCAAATTTAACTCAATTTTTTATAGTGACATATTGAATGTGCAATTTTAGATGATAATTGTATGAGCAATTTATAGTATCCAACAAATATCGTGAATGGCCTAACTTCTAAAACATTCTTGGGTGTATGTCATCCCATAATTACTTCAATTTTCTGTAGATATACTACTATTCCTTCCTTGGAAATGATGTCTTCCAATTAATGAATATACCTCTAATAAAAGGAACATTTGTTTAACTTGGCATATAGCCAACGTTCTCTTAACACGTGTAGTACTAACCTTAAGTACTCTTCATGCTCCTATGATTTTGAGTAGATAAGATTGTCATTAATAAATACAATGACAAACTTATCAAAATATTGCTTGAAGATTCCATTCATTAAACACATAAAAATAGTTGGAGCATTTGTCAGCCCAAATGGAACCACTACAAACTCATAGTGTCAATATCTAATTCTGAAAGTTGTCTTATTGATGTTTTATTATTTATCCTTACTTGATGGTAACCCGATCTCAAATATATCTTTGATAATATCTTTTCTCCTATTAGCTGATCAAACAAGTCATCAATTCTGGTTAAAGGATATTTATTCCTCACAATGAACTTATTTAGTTGTCTAAAATCAATGTACAACCTCAAGGTTACATCCTTATTCTTTAACAAAAGTATTTATGCTCCCTAAGGAGATACCTTGGAGGTATGCACATTTTCTTCAAAAATTCCTCCAACTTTATTTGCAACTCCTTCAATTTTGGTGCGCTCATTCTCTATAGAATTTTAGAAATTGGGGTAGCTCCAAGCACCAAATCAATAGAGAAATCAATATATATTTTTAGTGACAATCTTGGTATTTCATCAAACATATTTGAAAACTCATGTAATATTGAAAAATCCTCCAAGATTAGGCTTTTACATCTTGATTACTCTTCCACATGAGCTTCATATAATTGACACCATTTTCTAAAGCATCTCTTTAACTCTAAGGATGAAGTTACCCTTAGAGAAATCAGCCTTGGAATGTATTTCATTGTCTTTTAGTTTTCTTCTTCATAAAGACAAGTAAAAGTCTTATTATGGTAGTCTAGAACAACATGATATGCATCTAACCAATCCATATCAATAATAAAATCACATCATTCAAGTGGTATTATGTTCATATTTGCAAAAGTATGAAGCTCATTTATATCTAATGAACAACCATTTACCAACCTATTGGTCTTCCTTTGTGTTCATGTACCACAATTTATTATGTTTGATTCTCTTTATACCTTCGACCAAATTAGGAGCAATATAACTATGAATTGCTCCCAAATCAATTAAAATGGAAATAAATTGAATCACAATCCTACTTCTAACCTCAATCATGTTTGATTCATAATATGCCTATTAGTTATCCAAGGTTACATAGATTCTTGGAATGTTCTTGGCCACATATTCTACCATGGTTGTTTCTTGAATGTTATGCAAAGTCCTCATTCTATATTTCCTTTGAGGACACTGTCTATACAAATGGTGTCTTTCACATCCCCAACATTCGATTGGTTGCCTTGTCCTTTTTCCTAAATATTATTCCATCTTAAATCCACCCTATGATGGATGAATTTCTTGATATGTGTTAGGATTGTTTCTGAAGAAATGAGGTTCATAGTCTTTCTTCATTTGATCTTGATTATATTTCTTATTATATCTTTAATACTTTTGAGAATGTGTTATGCTTTTGTTATGATCATACATGTATTTGGCCTTCCTGAATGTCTTTACAAGAGTCTTGGGCTCATCAAACTAAATTTTTTCTATGTATAATGTAGGAAAACCACTTAGGAACCTTTGTATCTTTACCTTCTCATCTTTCATAAAAGCAACATATCTGAATAGATCTAAAAAAATTCTCTCATATTCTTCCAAGACTATGTGTTGCAAAATGAGTTCAAACAACTCTTCCATCTCCTTGCCATAATAGTGCTCTGGCAAGCACTTTTCTTGGAAATAATTCTTGAATTGCTTTCAAGAAATCATCTTCTCATTCATGTGTTTTACTTGAATTAGTGGCTTCTACCAAATTGATGCATTTCCTTACAAATTGTAGATGGACATTATTGCTTCCATATTAGATAAGTAGTTATGTAATTGGAGATACTTCATCATCCTCAATAACGAGGCTTCAACATCTTCTCTCTTATCGTTTTCACCATCAAAGGTGGGTGGATTAATCTTTCTAATCTCCCCTTGCAACTCTTCTCATACATATCTTCTTTTCTAATATTTGATTGGGGACACTTACGGACTACTCTTTGATTCTTCAAATGTGTATGACTACCTGACTGAATCAGTTGGTGAGTATTGATGCTTATGAATTTTGGTAACACTTATAGAGTGCTTGGATATTCAATATCCCATCCTTAAGTATTGCTTTCCTTCTTCCCCATTCCATGAACCTGATCCATTATTCATTTTCCTCTGCAACTTATTTAAACTTTGCATTAGCTAAGTGTTCAATTGATTTTGTTGCTACTGAGCTCTTAGCATTCTTTGCTTATCCTCTCTACAACTATGTACCTCTATATTTAGAATTTTCACTATTTCTATGAGCTATAATGCTTCAATACTTCCTCTCTTCCCATTAGACTATATTTCTTCACTACCCACATTGATATTCAAACCTCTAACATCTTCTTTGTGACTGTATGGATTTTGCCCCTCTTCCATTTTCCTTCTTCGAGGAGTTTTTTATCTCTAAATTAATTCTTATGCAACCTTGTATCTGCAAGGTGTTCATATGATTAAATTTTTCAAACATACTTTATTTCCAAAAATATGTAGAGAAAAGTATTTATATGTGCATTTGAGAAAACTACCTATTTGGCATTTTTGTCAAATTAGGGTTACATAACCCTTTTCTATCCAATTATGGCAATATATAAAGTACTTCTTCAAGATCTAATTATCTATCTCTATTCCCCTATTGATTAGATCTCCAATGAGTATAACCATACTTAATGGTGGGCTCGGTGTTGAAATTCATAGCCCTCAAAAGCTACCGACTTTGCCCCAATTTTGCTCTTTTTCTATAGGTACATTTATTCAAAGACCAACTTTTGCTACCTACAGAGGAAAAGCCAATGAGAATTAGAAAACATTTTGTATCGAGCACTATTAATAATTTTGATGGAGAGTACTCATAAAATTTTAGATAACTTATCCAATGGTCTAATTAGAGTCTATATAATCATGGAATTGTCTACTTTATCTTTTTCCACTTTCTCTAGACTTTAAATTTTTGCAAAATTTGCTATCTTTCAAATCAGAGTAGAGCTAAGAAATTTTCACTTGAAAAAAATTGTTATAAATATTGAGAATATAAAGTGTAGACTAAATAAAAATTATATTTTTGACATCGCATGTCACTTTTCCTTCCTCCAATTTTCTGAAAATCACCAAAAAGTCTCGTGGGATAGTGGATTTTGGTCTGTTTCTACGTTTCTACACTTCCACTTCAAAACCTTTGAAATTTAGACAATTCTCCATCGATTTTCTTCATGTTTAATCATAATTTGCATTGGGAAAAAATCATCATCAATAGAGCTCATGTCAATGAATGCCC
Organism: Larix kaempferi; assembly: GCA_027924585.1. Taxonomy (NCBI): domain Eukaryota; kingdom Viridiplantae; phylum Streptophyta; class Pinopsida; order Pinales; family Pinaceae; genus Larix; species Larix kaempferi. Next base: position 6,890,301 of record BSBM01000510.1, read on the forward strand.
TCTTGGTCTTCAAAAACCACTAATAATCATTTTTTTAAAATATGGAGTCGAATATGCCAAACTCATCTCTCTCGTTTTTGTAGTCCTCAACGCTGCAAACTAACAATCCCCTGAAATTTCATCAAATTTCAACTTAATCTACTCATTTTATGGTCAAAACAAAACTTTGGCTCCAGACTTTTTTATACAAAAATTTGATTCTTGCTAATGTGACATGACATGTGGTTGTTGGTGTGGACTTCAGGTCCTACTTGTCAACCCCTACATCTACAAAGTCATCTCCCTTGCCTACTTACCTTCCATGTAATGTATCTATGGCACCTTTACCCTTTATCCTCTTTGTTTATTTTTATATTTTTATTAATCAAATTGCAGGCCACCCCCATACCCTCCTTGTCCTTTGGATTATACACTTGCCACAAATCCTAAGAGTGATTTGATTGGGGGTCCTAGCTTTGATGTTTGATCCTTGGCGCAAATGTTTTCCTTGTCGATATCTAGTTCAATTATAGAGTGCAAAGGTGTATGTATTTAGCATATGCTCCAACCTACACAATCTACTTACCACTCTAGGTACACATGTCGCCCCCTCATCAATTGTAGAGATAGCCTCCATTCTCCAAAACCATTTCCCCGACCTTTGCAACCCAATTATCCACCATAGCCTCAATCCTGCCTCATGATCACCACATGTGCACCCTCGGCTCCACTTGGAATCACTTGAAATCTCCACATCACCTGCTAGTCCACACATTTAATCCACATAGGATTGTAAAAGTGATACACACACACCATTGAGCAAGCAGATGCCATGAATTTTATGCAAGGCTACTAATCCAACTCAACCACCATGATTTCCTAATAGAGCTCCTCAACCTCTGTTGTTGAAGCATTAGTTTATTCTCCAACTCATGGGTTCTATAAAAAAAATTCCACCTAGACAATTCGAAACCATCAATTCCTCAAGGGCCTTTTATCAAAAAATTAATTACCAGTATTATTTTTACTTCAAATTTTCCATGAAACAAACTTTGTCATATATAAACTGCACCAAGTATGTCTCATTAACCTATCCACATACTTTAACTGCATTCCAATTGAGAATTGGAGCCATTACTCCACCATTAATAGTGTTTAAAAAAAAATTCTCAATGAGATATTTTTTCCAAACACTTCACATACAACTATAGTTTCTTCCTATACACTATAATTTGGAGCTCTGATACCACTCTATTATGTATCCATTAACCTCTGTCCACTGTAAAGGCTATGGGGTACTTTAATTTCATCATAAAATTTTGTAGTATTATACCAACATAATTTTTAGTAGCTAATTGTAGATATTAATAGAAAAATAAAGCTACAATAGCCTTAATTTTTTAATTTTAATACTAAACATGGATGTAGTTCTACTATGCTTTCATCCATAATCATGCTAATAAAATTCATACACAAAAACTTGCCCAAACTATAAAATAAATAAATGTAAGACATAAATATAAACAGGGCATTTCATAACAGATTCATAACACTTATTTTTATGGGAAATAATCCTCTAATTGGTTGCATATGAAGGATGTTTCTCCAAGCCTCGAGATTTGTATCACACTTAATTTCTCTATGACAAATACCACCCCCAAGTTGAGGTTATCATTCCATAAGGGCGAAAGATCCTAAGGTTTACTACTCAGTTGACAACCTAAAAACCTCTATGGTTCCAAAACCCCCTCTATAGCGATTACAATCAACTATCATTGTCCCCCCTTAGCCTGCATAATGCCAAGAATGGGATCCACTTCTTTGCAAGTAGTTCCTCAGACTATCCCAATTCACTTCCAATGCTCTAGCACATGTTGGACTAGGAATCTCACCATTGAGACTCCAAGGATTCTCAATTATATGCTAGCTTTCCCCCTCCCATCAACACAATAATCATTAACACCAATTCCCCATGCAAATTATATATGCATACATGAAAGTATAGTACACAACATAATTGTCTTCCCTTTTTACTACCAAAATTTGTACTATAAAGGATGATGGAAGAATGATGCTCTAATCTCAAATCTCAAACATTATATTTGCATGTTAGGAATGTTGATGTATATGTAACTTCAGAATGCATTTCATATATGTATATTGTATTCTTATAGAGATGTTATTATTCCTCTATACGGAAGTGTCGTCATTTATATTGTAAGTGTCGTAACTTATACTTGATGGGTTATTAGACCACCTTGATGGGGTCGGCCCTGTATAAGTCATGTGGGTTAAAGGTTTATTAGACCACCCTATTGGGTTTCGGCCCTGTCAGCATTATGCTATGTGGTTAAGTTGAGGCTGACCTAGTAAAGGTTATTAGGCAAGTCAAGTCATGTATAAATAGAGTGCGGGAGGCACTCTATTTGATCATTCACTTTCTCACTCACACACTCATTGGAGAGTGGCGCACTAGTGGAGGAGGAGAAGCTGCTGCTAGGAGGACTATCTCTTGTACTTGGGTTGTATCATTGCTCTATCTATCTCTAAGGAAGTTGCGGGGTTTTTCACCTTCTTGGTTTTCCCCTGTGAAACTATGTGTCTCTTGTGTGCTTGCATTATTGTGTCCATGTTTGATATGCTGTAGATATGTTGTACATGTTATTCTCTCAGTTAAGGTCCTAGATCAGATTGAAATTTCTGAAAAACTAACATGGTATCAGAGCTAGCCTGAAAGAAGGCATGGTATGGCATTTATGACACTTGTTTCACTTGCGAAGCTAGGGCTTGATATAGAAATAACAAGTCATCATATAAATTTCGCTATAAGTTCATTTTGGAGAAGTTTCAAGATCTGAAAATATTACAGGTCGAAGATAAGATCCCCATGTACCGTGTGTCCGAAGGAGAGCCTCTAATTCGTTGTACTTTCAGATTTATGATCTGTACAATATAGATTTTCTGCCTCATCCATATCTCAGTCATAAACAGGTGACCTAGGGAAAAAGGTCACAACTTGGGCTAGGAAGCTCCAAATAAAATTTTGTAAAAAGTGGCAGGTAGGGAACGGACTGTACTTTCACAGGTACAATTTTCAGAAGCCGAAATGGAACCAGTGACACGTGGCACTCCGTACAAGTTCGCTCTCATTTTTTATCCCATAAATAGGTCACGTTGCGACACTTGGAATAACTCTCTCTCAGAGAATCCATTTGAGGTCAGACCTGTCGCATTGGAAAGATGATAGGTCAGGCTACCACAAGTAGAATTTTTAGACCTTGTAGATCTGAAATTTCTGAGCTACACCATAAACAATCAAGTGCATATTTATGTCAAAATAGAATTGGATTTTGAGCACCTTCATTCATGTCTACGGGAATTTAGGGTTTCGGCGAAAGTTGGAATTTTTGTAATCAGAGACCAAGGATGGATGCTACTCATCAAAATCGAAATTTAGAGACCAAGATCGAATTTTTTGGTTGGGCAGAAGGTCGGGCTTGATCAAACCCTAGTTCGGGACTTTGATCGAAAAGGTGAAAAATTAGGGCTTCTGCAAAAATGGAAATTTTTGAAATCTGTGACCATAGGTGGAAGCTCCTTGGAAAAATCGAAGTTTAGAGCTTTGGATCAAAACTTTTGGTTGGGTGAAGCTTTGGAAAAATCAAACCCTAATTCAGGGTCCTCCCAAGTGAATCTGGAAGATTGAAAAGCAAATTTGAGGGGTGAAACTTTGCAGTTTTCAAATTCTGAGTATACCAGGTTGATCAGCTCATCAAGGCACATATTTCTATCCTTTCAAAAGTTTTAAATTCAAACTTTGATTTTTTTAGGGTTTCCCTAACAAACCCTAATCCAACTCCAGATCTGGTTTCTGCAAATCAAGTGGATTGGGTTAATCCTAGAAGAGAATGGAGTGGTCTCCTGCATAAGTGAAGAAGTTCCAGTTTCAGAGGGAGATGAGGCTAAGGCCTTACATAAGAAGATTACAAGCAAACTCGACAGGTATGACTTACGGGTATGTTTCGAAATCTATTCATGATTAAGTTTATGTTCGTCTTCATTAAGATTAGTACAATCTTGATTAATTTTAGACTTGTCGTATCATCTTAATAAAAATATGAATGCATGATAGAAGATATTCATTGATTAGGTTTTTGACACTTATGATTGTACTAATGCATTGTAGTGTTGTATGAGGTTGATGTTGTCTGCTAACATGAAAGGTACATCAAGAAAGACAAATCGTGTTTTAGTTCAATAACATATGACCATGGTGACATGAAGACAAAGATTCATCCATTGTCATGGATCACATAGAAGATCTACTTACGAGGTATGTATAACTTGGTTCTATAATGGTTAACCTATGAGATATGCAGGTCACTAGCACAAGTCATTTAAGAGAACAAGCAGACATCATGTGGGTATGTTAGACATAACCAGCTAACATATTAATCCAGGTATGTTTTTCCTATATCAAGTTAGAATCCTACCTTGTGATAGGATCTCTTATATAAGTAAACTTGGTATGATTGATAATGATTATTCATGAAGTTATAGGTTTGAGTAATCATGGGTTTAGGCATATTATGCTTCTTACTTTGATTGATGCTATGACTAACCAAAAAAGTCCTATGGTCAAATAGGAATATATGCATGAGTAAAAGAATTGTGATAAATTATCTGTGTATGAAATGATATTGACCATACATGTTTAAGATTACTTAGAATCATAATGTTTTTTATAGTATTAAGATTATACTAATGAATGTATGTATGAGACCTCGAGGATAACACAATGATGATACGAATAAGTATGCATAGTGATCGAGGATGGATATAAGTTCAAAGACAAGTAATCTAGGAAGCAAAGATCAAGAGGGAGCACACTCTAGTAGTTCCTACAAGGAAGCAAATATTGAGAGGGAGTCCACCCTACAAACCAAACAAAGATAAGTATTTGAATTATCATTTCTTGCATATTTGTTTGTTTAAATAATATAGTTCAATGATGTATATGCTTATGTTCCTAGACTCAGGGTGTGTATTATGCATATTAGAATAATTGCATTAATGAACAATATACTACTAATATGTATGTGATGGGTAAGTGGCCTATGGCACTGTACAACATTCCATTGCTACTTATCTAGAATGAAACATCTTTGCTGACATGTTGGGAGTAGTGCAAACTCTTAACAATGTTCTGGTAGAGATTGGAAGGCATCTAGAAAGTTACGGGATATAGATAAATGTTGTATTGAAGCATTGGCTAAGATAATTGCATGACTGTATGACATATTTTCTTATGTGTAAGAATTTGTTCTGAAAACTATGAGATGTTTCTAATCATGCAATTTAACTTGTTTTGTAGGAAAGATCGTATACCATCACCTACAAAAGAAGGACTACAACATTTGTTCAACAACAAAGTTATCTATTGAATATATTGAAGATATTGAAGTTCCCAGGATCTGGGAAGAATTCCATGATCGAGGAACACCAGTCGATCATGAAGAATGATGTTTGGGATGCAGTCCCAAGACGTGAAGGGAAGTTTGTTGTGGCTTCCAAGTGGATCTATAAGATCAAGCATGCTGCAGATGGTAGCATAGAAAAATACAAAGCGAGGTTTGTAGCTCGTAGCTTCTCTCAGAAAGAAGGGGTAGACTATGAAGAGACTTTTGCTCCTGTAGCCATATACACTTCCATTAGATCAGTACTTGCTCTGGTTGCAGTGATGAAATGAAAGATACACCAGATGGATGTCAAGACAGCTTTCTTGAATGGTGTAGTCTAAGAGAAAGTGTATGTGGAGCAGCCACTTGGTTTTGAGACACATGACAGGGAGTCATATGTGTGCAGATTGAAGAAAGCCTTGTATGGATTGAAGCAAGCTCCTAGGACTTGGTATGGTAGGATAGACAACTTTCTATCTAGTTTGGGCTTTACCAAGAGTAAAGCAGATTCCAACCTTTACTACAAGGTTGAGGAAGGCAATCCAGTGATACTACTTCTGTATGTGGATGACCTATTTGTTACAGGTGAGGATAGATTGATTGCCGACATGAAGAGGAAGCTTGCTGCCGAGTTCAAGATGAAGGACTTGGGGATGATGCACTATTTTCTAGGCATGGAGGTGTGGCAAAGTGCAAATAGAATCTTCCTTGGACAAGAGAAGTATGCAGTAGAGATCCTGAAGAGGTTTGGGATGATGGACTGCAAGGCCATGGCCACACCTATGGCATCGAACCCGAAGCTTCTGTGTAATGCTTCATCTGATCCGGTTGATGTCACTGTGTATCGTCAAATGATTGGGTCCTTGATGTACCTGATGAACATGAGACCAGATATTTGCTTTGCGGTGAACACATTGAGCCAATTCCTGATGGATCCCAGAGGTGTTCACTTGGTTGCTGTAAAGCATATTCTGAGGTACATGAAGGGTACAATTGATTATGGGATCAAGTATGATGCAAATCAAAAGTTTAACCTGTAGGGTTATGTTGATTTGGACTGGGAAGGCAGTGCTGCAGATAGGAAGAGCACTTCTGGGTGTTGCTTCAGTATGGGATCAGGTGTGATCTCTTGGGTTTAGCAGGAAGCAATCCTGTGTAGCACTGAGTACAGCCGTGGAAAAGTATGTTGCAGCTTGTTCGACTAGTTGTGAGGCAGTATGGCTTAGGAAGGTACTGTCTGAGTTATTTGATCTCCCGTTGGAGGCTACCGGTATCTTTTGTGACAACCAGAGTTGTGTGAAGCTGTTTGAGAACCCGGTGTTCCACGATAGGTCGAAGCACATTGAGATCAGATATCACTATATCATGGATATTGTGCAAAGAGGAGTAGTAAAGCTCCTGTATGTTGTGACGGATGAGCAGGTTGCAGATGTATTGACGAAACCACTAGCCAAAGTGAACTTTGAGTACTTCAAAGAAAGGTTTGGTGTTCTTCAGATTGACAACACTTCGAGGAAGAAGTGATCGATACATTTGCTGGAGCCATTCCAAGCATGGTGAGAGGAGGATCCTTCCCATTGCTATGGATGTAAGTGCTAGATGATGAGCATCAGGACGATGCTCCAGTTACTGCTCTATATATGCATCATGTTGGATGCTTAATATGATCAGTTAGATCATGTATATGTACATGCGTCATGTTGGATGCTGGATATGATCAGTTGGATAATGTATATGTATATGCATCATGTTGGATGCTGGATATGATCAGTTGGATCATGTATTTGTATATGTATCAGGTGGATACATTATATGATCAGTTGGATCATGTATTTATGTATGTATCAGGTGGATACATTGTATGATCAGTTAGATCGTGTATGATGATATGTATCAAGTAGATACTATGTATGCATCACGTGGATGCATTGTATGATCAGGATGATCATGGATGATGAGCTTCAGGATGTTGCTCCAGATGATATGCATCGGGATGATGCTATGATGATGATCAGGATGATCATGGATGATGAGCTTCAGGATGTTTCTCCAGATGATATGCATCAGGATGATACTATGATGATGATCAAGATGATCATGGATGATGAGCTTCAGGATGTTGCTCCAGATGATATGCATCAGAATGATGCTATGATGATGATCATGTGTTGATGTACATCAGGATGCTGTATGGTGAGTATCAGGTTGATACTCTATGGGCCATGGACAGGTTGTGCAAATAAGCATATAATAGCGCCCTAGGAGATTTGCAAATACTCTTTCGAGGTTTTTCCTATGGAATATAATAGCGCCCTAGGATATCTAGTAAATGCTCTTTTGAGTTTTTGCTTGGGAGGACATATAATAGCGCCCTGGGAGGTTTGCAGATACTCTTTCGAGGTTTTGCCTATGGCATATAATAGTGCCCTGGGATATCTGGCAAACGCTCTTTCGAGGTTTTGTCCTATGGCATATAATAGCGCCTTGGGAGATCCGATAGGTTGAGCTGTGTGCTTGTAATCAGTCCTGGGATGCTCTTTCGAGGTTTTTCCATGACCACATATAATACGCCCTGGAGATCCGGACAGGTTGTGCTAGTCACGTAAAAGGCCTCGGATGCTCTTTAGAGTTCTTGCTAGTTAAGACACTCTTTTAAGGTTTTGTGGTGGGGTCACATGTAATACGTCCTGGAGATCCGGACAGGTTGTGCTAGTCATGTAAAAGGCCTCGGATTCTCTTTAGAGTTCTTTCTAGTCAATACACTCTTTTAAGGTTTTGTGACAGTCAACATGTAATAGCGCCTTGGGAGATCTTTCCGCTCGTGCTTAAGCACATAAAGGATCCTGGGATACTCTTTCGAGGTTTTGTTGACAGTTGACGCACGTAATAAGTCCTGAGGATTCCACAGTATGGCAAGTGATGATGAAGACCTACAGGTGGTGGTCCTACATCCAGTATGAAAAAGGACTGGCTCTGTAGAACTTCCTATGACGAGTAGATTGGAGATTGATTGAGATAGCAGCAGCAGTGACGATGACGATGATCTAGTGACGATGGTCCAGAGAAAAAGACTTGTGCTAGTAGATCTGTGTCGAGAAATACCTTCCTAGTTAAGAGGGAGTGTTGATGTATATGTAACTTCGGAATGTATTTCGTATATGTATATTGTATTCCTATAGAGATGCTATTATTCCTCTATATAGAAGTGTCCTCATTTATATTGTAAGTGTCGTAACTTATACTTGATGGGTTATTAGACCTCCTTGATGGGGTCGGCCCTGTATAAGTCATGTGGGTTAAAGGGTTATTAGACCACCCTATTGAGGGTCGGCCCTGTCAGCATTATGCTATGTGGTTAAGTTGAGGCCGACCTAGTAAAGGTTATTAGGCAAGTCAAGTCATGTATAAATAGAGTGCGGGAGGCGTTTTATTTGATCATTCACTTTCTCACTCACACGCTCATTGGAGAGTGGCGCACTAGTGGAGGAGGAGAAGCTGCTGCTAGGAGGACTATCTCTTGTACTTGGGTTGTATCATTGCTCTATCTATCTCTGAGGAAGTTGCGGGGTTTTTCACCTTCTTGGTTTTCCCCGGTGAAACTCTATGTCTCTTGTGTGCTTGCATTATTGTGTCCATGTTTGATATGTTGTAGATATGTTGTACATGTTATTCTCTCAGTTAAGATCCTAGATCAGATTGAAATTTCTGAAAAACCAACAAGGAAGCCTACACATGAACCTCACGAGCACACATTTTCCCCTTTAATCTAAAGCTTAGGTTAATATAAACAAGGTTAATTAAGTAATATTTCTTAATCAAGGGTTTAGGGACTTTGGGATATTTTAAATAAGGTTTAAAATCAAAGCATAGGGTTTTATGTTAATAACTCAATAAAGTCATCTCCCATTAGTCCCCCTTTCACTTTCGCCACTTGTGGAATCATAGTTCTAGGTTGAGATGAGGATAAATGTTACCATATTTAGAATCAATCATAAGTTAAGGCATGTGACGATTTGGCCTTCCCCTCCACATTATTTTTTTTTTGTCATCTAGGGGTAATATTATATTTTAAAATATAAAAAAATATACGAAACTAGACACAAATTTGAGCTTGTCAACTCTATCCAGTTTAGCAAAATGAATTGTCTACAATTGGAAAAAATTATATCAAATCGCCTAAGAGGACTAGGCCTATGGTCATGTTGTATGTCTAGTCCTACCTTATTTACTATTATGCAGCTTGTGTCCATGGAAATGCAACAAAAACTTACAAAGCAGCCATCCTTAGAACTAAGGATCATCAGAAATAGTAACAGAATTGGGCACCTTGGGCTCTGTTAGAGCAGAGCTTGCTTTTCCTTTCAAAGGCCTTTTTTTAAAGACCATGCATGTCATTGCTCAAGCCTAGGCATTCATCTTCGCATCCAGTTCTACCTGCCCACAAGCAATTAGTCTGAGGGTCGCTTGAATCTTCCATATCTACTCTTAAAATTTGTACTATTGTAGCACGATGGCTTTCTTTTCCTCCTCGTGTTCCAATATGGCCTTACCTAGCAAGGTCTTGTATTGCCAGTACAGGGTAATGGTTTTAGTTATTTCATGCATCTCTGGTTGTGGAAGAACCAACATCTTCTACCATGGAGCCCATCTCATCCTAAATAGCCTCAAGCCTAGTAACATTATGCTCAACAGTGCTCCATTCCTTCGTTCGGTTAATTTGCTCATGAACATGCCCCAAAATCGACTTGCCATAGTTTGATTTGGTTATGTGAGACTCCTGAACCGCTCTGGGCATATGAGTAAAGCATTGTTGCCTATGAGTAATTTGTTTTCCCCTTACCATTCTTTCCAATTAAAAGAGAACCGCAATGGAGGAGGCTCGAAGTCTCTCCTTCCAAAAAGAAGCCTTGAAGGGCAGGACCAAACAACAAGGAGAAGAAGCCAAAGATCTTGGATAGGCCACAAACTATCCAACATCGAGAAACACTCAACCCTCAAGGACCAAACTTCCAAAACTCTTTCTGAGTGATCTAACCTAATATAGCCTCAAGCCTGGTAACATTATGCTCAACAGTGCTCCATTCCTTCGTTCGGTTAATTTGCTCATGAACATGCCCCAAAATCGACTTGCCATAGTTTGCTTTGGTTATGTGAGACTCCTGAACCGCTCTGGGCATATGAGTAAAGCATTGTTTCCTATGAGTAATTTGTTTTCCCCTTACCATTCTTTCCAATTAAAAGAGAACCGCAATGGAGGAGGCTCGAAGTCTCTCCTACCAAAGAGAAGCCTTGAAGGGCGGGACCAAACAACAAGGAGAAGAAGCCAAAGATCTTGGATAGGCCACAAACTATCCAACATCGAGAAACACTCAACCCTCGAGGACCAAACTTCCAAAACTCTTTCTGAGTGATCTAACCTAATATAGCTAGTCCCTCCCCTTTGCAGCTTCTCCTCATGGATATCTCTGACTTCGAATATGCGACCAAAGGGAATGCTAAACTGAGCCCATAAACAAACCAATGGGAGACATAAGCAAAGAAAATCGAAGAAACCATAGCCTTTGCTAACAATCACCGCCAATCCATAATAAACTCACCTCCCAAAACAATGATAACCACAATCCAAGATGAACTAGCCATAATTCCACTTGAACCATACCTCATGTTATTTTGTACTTGAACCGTTAATTTTGATTACCATACCAAACCATCATCGCACATTAAAATTTATCTTGCCACCTTGCCAAACAACCAAGATGGGATCACAATTTCTATGCGCATAGCCTGCCCACGACTAAACACTTGACGTGGCGGATCTTCACCTCCACATTATTAAAGAAAACTATAACATTGAGTTTTTTTTTCAATGGGGAATCTGCTAAAAAAAAGTAAAACAATTTGAAGGGTAAATATTTTACAATGACCTCATTAAATTCGTCGTCCAAGTTATTAACAATAGTCAAGTTATTGGAGCATATGCTTTGGACATTTTAAAAGTATGGGTGAATATTTTACAACCAGCATAGATCCATCTTAAACCCGTATCTATCAAGCACCAAGAGGGATCCAATTTCTTGAGGTGTATTTCTTTTTTTAAATTTAAACTCAAGAAATTTGATCTCTCTTGATTGATAGATCCGGGTTTAAGTTTTAAGTTTTTATTTTATAAACGAACATCTATTTTTTAATTACTTTTCATAATATTTAATTTTATGAACCAACATGGATTTTTTTTAAATACTTTCCATAATTTTTTATTTTATGATCCGACATGAATTTTTTTAATTATTTGTTAATTATGTTGTTAGTAACAAACGTTACAACATCTCCCCCATACTGGGTTGTAGAGCACCTCGTTTCACTCGATGCAATGACCCCGTCAAATTCATCATCCAAGTTATTAATAATAGTCAAGTTATTAGAGGCCTAAGCTATGGACATTTCAAAAATATAAGTGAAATACATCCAATGGGCCCAATTAAATTTGTCCACATTATTAACAATGTTCAAATTATAGGATAGGGGATATTTTTTAAATAGGGGTGCATGCTTTTTCGCAAACCCATTAAAGGGTGGATTTGGAATGAAAAAAATGCATTAAAGTTCACAATAAGAAAATGGAAAAATTGTAAGTGGATCGCTTTGATACATATTTGAATGGTGAAAACTAGCATAAACAAGTCACCAAATACATGTAAAGAACTAATTTCCTCGTATATTGAAAACTAGCATAAACAAGTCACCAAATTACATGTAAAGAACTAATTTCCTCATATATTGACTAGATCAATTTAATTATATTTGATTCTAAATGTTTCATAACATATAAATTTAATAACTATTAACATATAAATTTAATAACCTATAAGGTTATTTTAATAAATTAAATTTAGTGACTATAAATTTAACAACAATTAACATATAAATTTAATTAAGTGTGAATTTTAATTTCATCTCACATTTTGAAGTAAGTGTACATCATTCATTTATTTATTCCAAGCCTTATATATATATATATATATATATATATATATATATATATATTAATTTCACTGAACATTTTGAATTGTATTTTTATTTTTACACGTCATTAATATGTAAATCCCAAGCCATATATAAATATATATTATATTTTTTGCTCTTTATATTTATATATATATATTAATTTCACCGAACATTTTGAATTGTATTTTTATTTTTACACGTCATTAATATGTAAATCCCAAGCCATATATGAACATATATTATATTTTTTGCTCTTTATATTTTTATTTATAATATGGAAATTTTGATTTTGTCATTGTTCAGTCTTGACTCGATCATTGATTTTTGAATGACATATATATATAGTAATAGATAACATTTAATTCCTAATAACTACTTAGAAATATATAACAAATTAGTTATCAGTAATTAAATGTTATATATATATATATATATAAATTTCACCTAACATTTTGAATTGCATTTTTATTTTTACACGTCATTAATATGTATATCTCAAGCCATGACTCGATCATTGATTTTTGGTGACATATATATATATATATATATATATATATATATATAACATTTAATTCCTAATAACTACTTAGAAATATATAACAAATTAGTTATTAGTAATTAAATGTTATCTACAATATATATGGTTTTTATATTTCTTTAACATGAAATTTTTTATTTTTTTATGGTGTGGTTGGAGATGATTTTGTCATGGTGTGGTTGGAGATGATTTTGTCATGATGTGGTTGGTTTTCTCCTTTTGTTAGGTAAACTTGACTCTGTCATGGTTTTTTGGGCCCATGCCTATTTTAAGGTTTTGAGGATAAACCTTCTTTGTCAATGTGTGTATGCTTGGTTTAATCATTTATTTATTTTTAATATATTTTGTAAAACTTATTATTTTTTACATTTATATGAAGCAAGATATGAGAATTCAAGGTTTCAAATAGTTATTATAAATGTTTTTTCAAAAAAAAAAATCAACTATTATTATGAGGTGTAAAATTAAGATTTAAACGTCAAATGAAAAGTAAGATGGAGGATTGTGGTTCCTATAACAAAAAAATTGGTAAAATTTAAATTTGGAAATATTCGCATTGTGTTTTTTAATCTATAAATAAATTCAACACCCTTATATATTTCTATGACATCGAGACAGATTATACAATTTCCAGAACTAATATATGTATATTTACACCTTTTTTATATTTCACAATAAAAAAAATTAATTAAAAAATATTATTTTAATAATAATTTTTTATAACACGTTCTAAAATTATTACTATTACATTTCAAAAAAATTATTAAAAGAATGAAAACAGTGATTAGCCCCATAACCCTAAATATAATAAAAAAACAAATTAAACACAATCAAAATAAGCATAAAAATTAATAGTTCAAGTTAAACACGATCACTATTATTTTGGCGGGACCTTCTGCTCAAGCGTAACCAGCTACACTTTATTTTGAGAACAGAGAAGATAGTTAAATCTTTGAATTTGTCCCACCCATGTTTAGAATTCAATTTAAAGATGTTGATATTGAATTTTGATAGGCGTTCAATTTGAAAATCAAATTGGGAGTTTTTATTGTAAAATTTGCTAAACAATTCAAATAATGAAAAAAATCCACACCCCGCAACATGCGGAAGCTTGAATCACATCCTGTACAGTGTTAATGAGCCATTGCGATCTGCAGAATAATTGGTTGTCACGTTCAACATAGGTAGGATTCCTTCCTGATTTCTTATCAGTTTATAAATCAGTTCCTTACTGTCTACGTAGGAGATCAAGCATCCAACCAATCCAGGCTGAAGTGTGCGTCTACAACTTCAACTGTAAGCTCCGGGATGGCAGAGCTCTTGATATGCATCCATTGCTGTCCAATCTTCTCATCACAGATAACATGCTTTAGAGATCTCAGCCCTCCAACTGATTTAGGCAGCTTCCTCAAACGAGAACACTCTCTCATGTCAAGCTTCTCAAGTTTCTTTAGTTGTCCTATTTCGTCGGGAAGTTCTTTTAGGCACTCACATAACGAAATGTCCAGATATTCCAGCTTCCCAAGTTTTCCAATAGATGCTGGAAGCTCTTTCAGACCTAGACATGCAGATACGCTTAACGTTCTTAAAGAGCCGAGCTTCCCCAAGTCATCAGGCAACTTTTGAAAAAGGTGACAGTTAGTGATAGACCAATTTTCCGCTGAAGACATGTCACAGATGCCAGGGGGCAACTCCACTAAATCACAGCAGTGGTCCAAGTTAAAATCTAGCATTATAGGAAGCTTCAGGCTCGACTGGAAGCTGTTGAATTTGGACATATTTCCAAGCCCTTCACATAAGCTCAAAGATAGCTTCTCTAAGCTGTGCAAGACTTCACTGTGCTCTTGAAGTGGGGGCAGATTCAACCTCTCCATGCGAATAGTCTTAAGCTGAGTAAGTGAAGATAAGGCTGGTAGACCGTTAACTGTGGCTCTCTTGGACCCGTAATTGAACACTATGAGGACTTTCAGTTTTCTCATAGAACTCAAAAATGATGGAAGAAAGTATTTGCTTGCAGAGAAGTGTAAAACCAAAGCCTCTGCTTGAAGAAAATTCATCTCACGCCACTGATTGTCTTCCATTGCACCTACATAGGTACACCATAAATGCAAAGTTCAATTAGAACATTATAGGTTGTTACACACACTATGAAATCATTACATATATTGCAGTGCAGTTTAAAAGAATTTGGTGATTGGATAGTGAAGTTTTGGAGAAAATGCTTCAAAATAGCCATTTGGTGATAAAGAGCCCCCATAAGATTTGTTTGGCAAGGTTCTCTGGTTTCTAGGCCAGGTCCATTACAGTTTGTCTATATCCTTTGTTAGTTACACTTCTTGGGTAGCATGAAACACAAGGATCAGAAAAAAGAAGCTGAAACTCTCAAGACTCCAATGTTTTGAAGAAAATAAAACTTCAAGCAAAGCTGTTAAAATCACCCACCTGTGTGAATGGAAACAATTTGAGCATCAAATGCTTGATCCTTGAGCAGCTCCCATTTTCCTCGCAAATTGTCCTCCTTTTTAGGGATTAGCAACCTCTTCCTACGAATTATATTGCCTCGCGATGCCAAATATAGGGCCAAGTCTCGCATTACATCATGTTGAGAAAAGTACAGCTCAGAGACACTACCATAGTCGATTGCCTTGCTCCTATTACATCCAATTAGCGAGACAACACAAGGTATAAGACACAGGAAGCCAAGATCAAAATAGCTTGAGCACACAACAAATAGAAAAGAAGGTGCTTACCTGAGATTGCTTGTTAAATTCAACAGATTCCTGCTTGCAAGTTCTAACAAGGTGACAAAAGCATCATGCCACTCCATCTTTCGCACATAAACCCAAATGTCCAACAGTGCATCCACTGAGATTTTTCTATCCTCTGGAAATGACCCCAAGTCTAAGAAGCACTCGCGTGCTTCCTCATCCAGAACATTAATACTGGTCTCCAAGCGTCTAAGAAGCCCTTCTTTGTGATAATCTGATATTGCTTCCCCATTTGAAAGTTTGTTCTTAGCACTCTCCCACATCGGGCGAGGTTGACCATGCAAAGAGCTACCAATCACTTTTAGAGCAAGTGGTAGGCCTTTACATTCTGCTTGCACCTGTGATTCATACATCAACAATAAGTGAATTCTGTAGGAGGAAAACCAATCAAACACAATTTTTTGTTGTTGAAAGATGAATATCTGGCCTAATAAGCTTAAAATTCATTCTCATGTTTTTGTTTTATTGCATGTGAAGATGAATATACTATTGACTATATGCATAGAATCTCTTTGATGGAACATTGATACCATTGTTAACAATAGAGGAAGTATTAATTTGGAACCATAGGGATATCATTGTATACCACTGTAGTAATTGCTTGTAAATTAGGTACATTTAGTGTGACATTGTATCACAATCGCTCAACTCAACCAAACATAGTACAATAATACAGTGCATATAAATAGCATCCCAGTACTTTAAGAGGCATACCCAAACTTAGTAAAATAATATATTGCCCATAAGTAGCATCACAGTACTGTAAGAGGCCTACCTGCTTGACTAGCTGCTCGTCTGCATTACTTGGAATTGATCTCTGTCCAAAAGCCCAAAAGCAGAAAAGGGGAAGAGCATCGGCATCATCCAACAATGGTAATACATAAAGCCGGGTAGAGGCTGTTGTGGGGATGGTAGAACGATCTCGAGTTGTCACAAGGGTCTTACAACCTTCCCCTTCAAATAACAAGTTTTCCAAATTTGCCCTAGACCAGACATCATCCAACACCACAAGAGTTCGCTTGCCTCGCCTGAGCAGCTGCTGCTGCAGTTGTCTATGCGCATCCTCAATATTCTGAAATTCAGGTTTCTTCCTCGGAACAATCTTCTCCCACATAGTCTCTAAAATTGCCTTCATGTTAGGGGACTGTGAAACTGTGATGAAAATGATATTGTTTCCAAAGGTACCTGGCATACATAATGAACGATCGCTTAGGATGGAAATTCCAAAATCTGAACAAAATAAATAAATGAAGAGCAGACAAACTGCATCTCGGGAGACAAAGATGGTTTAAATAAATGGAACCCCAATTACCTTTAATTTCTTGATCATTGCAGAGGGCCAATGCCATAGTTGTTTTGCCAACACCCCCCATACCTTGCACCCCAACCACGGACACCTCTCTCTGGAGCAGAATCGTCTTCAAATTAACAATATTTTTCTCCAACCCCACTACAAAATCAGACTTACCTGAGCCATTATAATTACAAATAGGACTTTCATCAAAAACTCCATCGGACATACCATCTGGACGCATTTGTTGTAGCATCATGGCATTCTCATGCGGATCATTGGTGAGCTTGGGCACGATTGTTTCATTCACCTTTCTCTCGTCCACTGCCCCCAGCTCGTACAGATGGCGAAGATTCTTGATCTCTGATATGAGATTCTTCAACTCAAGGGATAATTGAGGAGATAAATTGGCAGGAGTCTGGTACTGAACGAAGTAACGGATATCCTTCTCCAGCTGGTGGATTTCAGAAACATATCTGAGGTTCTGGAAAATATTAGAAGGGCTGGTTTTCTCACACATTTTCACCAACTGAACGCCTTTATTGATGATGCTCAAGGACTGCTCATAGATGGGATTTTGCTCATTTTGAGGCTTTTGTATATTCGGTGAATAGAGCAGTTGAACTGTATCCTTAAGGCTTGGGAGAAGCGCTTCTAATCTACTGTATAACATATTGCAATTAACCGTATCCATCATGTAAAGGATGTGGTCTCCTGTAATGGATAGTGGGAAGGGGAAACCTTATGAGGCAAAGAAAATAACTGTAGTGTTATCCTTCAATATAAAGCTAGCTTTACTTTATGCTTTACCACAATATCAAGTTTTCTCGCTAAAATATCTAGTTGTTCTGAACTTCGATACCTACAATATTTGCTTTGAGAGTTTATCACGTCGGGCATTTTTTCGATTTGTGATGTTTTGCGTCTATATATAACTGATAAGGGGGCATCTGTTTAACAACTTTCTGTCCAAAAGGTGGTGCGTGGCGTGCACGATTCGAAACGTATCGTTGAACGTTTTCTGGTTACCGTGTCGGCATCTAACCCGCGTTTCGTAACCGACACAGTCGCGGGTAAACAACAATTTTGCTTATTTCCTGAGTGTTTCCTGCGACGTTTGTTAGTACAGTGTTCAGATGGGTTTCTCAGTTGCAGGTTTACATTGAATTTTCTTCTTTCCTGCCTGTTGGTTGCAATGGTTGATTATGTTTCCATCACATGGGTTGGTCAGCGGTTTGAAAGGTCGCGGGTAAACATTGAATTCGCTTCTTATTATGTTTCGATCACATGGGTTGGTCAGCGGTTGAAAGGTCGCGGGTAAACAATGAATTCGCTTCTTATTATGTTTCGATCACATGGGTTGGTCAGCGGTTGAAAGGTCGCGGGTAAACAATGAATTCGCTTCTTCCCTGCATGTTTCCTGCAGGGGTTCATGGATTCTTCAGCGATTGAACGCGTCACAGACAATTAGGAGGTAATTTGGTTCTTGATCTTGCCGCCGCGGAGAGATCGGGTATGGGAGTGAACATTGTTACGCGTACGGGAGCTGAGATTGGAGCTGAATCAAACTGTACGCCGTCAGGGTTGACCACAGAAGAAAATTCTAGGAGCTTCAAAATTTGATTAGAAAAGAAATTTCTAGATGCTCCATAAGTGCTACGCCGTCAGTTCTAGATCCTTCAACATTTGATGAGAAAGTTCTATATGCTTCATGCTCCATAATTGCTGCGCCATCAGTTCTAGATCCTTCAACATATGATGAGAAAGTTCTAGTTGCCGTCTGATGAGAAAGTTCTAGCTGATTCAAAATTTGATGAGGAAAAATGTTTGACGTTCAAAACTTATTGATTGGTGCAGGGTGTAGGTATTCTTGCAGAGACGTTGAAGAGGGCGCTTTGAGCCACATATGAAGAAGAAGAGACCGTTAAAGTTCCGCACGTATGAAGAACAGGATAACGCTGGCCCTGGGTTCTGGCAGGACAGCAGAAATTGGTAATAATTACCCATGGCGGTTAACAAACCAGTGACGGATTGGATCTAATCTACCTATTGGGTTTGCTGGAAGGGGTGCAAGTCAATCCGGACAACCATTATTTTTATTACAATAACATCATCAAAATAAACTATTTTTTATGTTTTTGGCTTTAAAAAAAAGTACTCCACCATTATTTTTATTACATTAACATCATCAAAATAAGCTATTTTTTATGTTTTTGGCTTTAAAAAATAGTACTCCAGATATTTTTCAAGAATAATTCACATATAACGTATGCGTTATAAACAAGTTGATAAATTATTACGTATGCGTTATAAACAAGTAGATAAATAAAGCTTTTGGACTTATTTAAAAAAATAAAAATCGAAACCTGTCTATCTTACACAACTTATTAAAAAATATTATAGGATAGATATTATTATTGACTATGTTAAGCAAATGTATAATCATGATTTGTTTAATAATCAGTATTGTAAGTTAAGCATTTTCTCTTATGTTTATTAATGTTTAATAAAAAATTATTTTATTGTTTTATTTAATTTTAAAAAATGGTATACAAGAATTAAAAATTATACCATTTAAATTATTAAATATTCGAGTAGTTTAACTTTGTAATTGTGATTGTTATCATGAAAATATAATTATTATTTAATTTTTAAAATATATTTTGTTTAGAAATTTTTGAATGTATAACAATGTACTTAAGGATTCAAATGAAGTTTTATGGGATAAACAAAAATGAGTCTTAACGATAAGATAGAAGAAGTTTTATGAGATAAACCAGAATGAGCCTTAAAGATATATAGAATTTAAATGTATTTATGGGAACTAATGATGGAGCTTCATTACTGTCTCAAGGAAAACCTAGGTTCAAACCTGGATAACTTGTGCAATCCTATTGGCCGATTCCTGGATGTTAGGAAGATCAGTCTTTCATCTTTCATCTGAACCCAGCTGCTGGTTGAAAGAAAAAAGAAGTAAATTCAAATTCAAACATATAACTTAAAAATAATTAAAAATAAAAATGATCAAAATAATTGAATAATGATTAGTATTTGTTCTGAAAAAGTTTACCATATACGAATAGGAAGAGTCTAAGTATTCGACGATTTCGCCATCTCTCCGTCAACCCCTTCAAACGCCGGCATTCGCTTTCCGTCCCGTCATCGGGCTCCGTCAACGCCTCCAAACTCCGGCATTTGCTTTCCGTTCCGTCATCGGCCCGGCATGCAGCATTCATTAATGTTAATCCAATGCCCCATGAACCATATGGCATGGATGACAAATACCGCGGCGAATTTGAATTTTGAATTTTGAATTGAATAAACGTGCCGTGTTAATTCAAAATCGGATTTCAAATTTGTACGCAGCGCCAAGGTGCTGTGAGAATCCTAATATCAAACGGGTTTCTAAGTGCAGAGAAGAATCAGGCCTTGTAATCGTTGGGGACGAGAATTCGAAAGTTGTTCTCGGGCGAGCATGTTTCAAATTTCGCAAGCGTGCTCTGTATCTGCCGGCGTTTGAAGGGGTTGACGGAGAGATGGCGAAATCGTCGAATACTTAGACTCTTCCGGAAACATGGTGCTCGCTCATAAACTTCCAAGCAACTGCTCTGAAACACACTCTCCTCTGCTATGCAGGTTCTAGTGCGATTCGAACCTTGGTTCAACAGAAACTCTTAGCTCCATAAATATCTACACTTGCCTCTCCAGCAGCAGCAGCAGATTTCTGAAGTAAAATTCCTTCGTTTGAATGTGCAAGCAAGCCTGCGATGAAGATGACCAAGAGACCGTTGGCAGCTCGATTATACGTGAAAACCCATCCAATGTCTGAGTTGGATGAGTTCCTGGAAAGAGAAAATGAGTCGATGGCTACCATCGTGTGCTTCATGATGTTTTTCTTCCTCGCCTATCCAATGATTCTCCTTATTTTCTCGTCCTCCAATCCCAATTCCAAAATTTGGCAGATTCCCTACTTCCGTTTTTATATTTCCGCTGTTGCAGGTGCAATTGTTGTAATGTTTGTGTATGCCGTATATAATGTTATAGCCCACTCAGCGCGCATGTGGAAAGAGAAGGATAATCTCGACTGCCATGAATGGGAGGAGGATCTGTCTCCACAGCCTCTCGACCCGTAAATCCACCTGCTCGTTGTTCCCAGGGGCAGAGGACTAGACTCTTATTTCAAAATCTTCATTCATCTCAATACCTGGGATTCGAACGCCCGATCTTATATTGAAAATCACCAAAAGTATATAGTGCTGACTATAATAATTATATGGAGTAGTCTATGAAATCCTGTACTGGTTTATAAAAGGTCTGTTATAAGGGTTTGGGTTTTCTCCCAACCTGTATCTCGCAGTGTAATTTCTCCTTTATGCTCAAGATACTGTGTCTTTGTTTTTTTTGACAAATTTTGATAGAGATCAAATGGGGATTGAGGCCTGGAAACTAACATGGATCCATCTACTGTCTGTTTGCAAGTTTCGTTCACAAAAAGGTGGGTGAGAATGACTAGATCTATAGCCATTGGATCGAATGTAGACAGAGCTAGATCATACACTCGGATAACAGGAGACACCCATTCAATTTTTTCTCTTCATAAAATGGCATAGGGCCTAGCTGCAGATAAATACACACCACTTGAATCTCAGAAGACTTCTCAATAGGCTCCATCTCTCGAAGGCCATACATAACTATTTGTAATCGGTCATCATGGATGAGTTGATTGCTGTCTGTGTTTTTGGCTCTTGAATATACCCAGAACATAAATAAAAACCTGCACAAGCCCTTGCACCAGTCTTTTTTTCATTTGGACAAGAAATTGGATATAGCCTATATTACAATAGAAGGTGTGCACAATATATGGCTTATCTACCTCATGAAGGCACCCACGACCATGAGCAGTCCCAATACTGAGGCACCCAAGACCATGAACAGTACCAATAAAAATTAGTTTTGGACATTGTTGGGAAGGCACCCAAGACCATGAGCAGTCCCAATACAACTTAATTTTGGACCTTGTTGGGCAACCCATATTTATTACAATTTTATTGAACAAAGTAAGGCTTGGACAATGTTATTGTTCTCCAAATAGCCATAGACTAAAATTCTTTGATTTTCTTCTCCACAACACTCACTTGCCTAAACAATTTTTTCTTATTCTTATCTATATCATAGGAAAAAGCTATCTTAAAAACTCATGGTTACCATGATTTGATTCAATAGAAAGCTTCTTTACTACCAACAACTCAACAACGTGCCATCCTGCAAAATTCTTTTGTACACAAAGCCAAACCCCTTACCCCAATCTTGTTGTCTCGATGAAAATCCTTTGTTACCAATTTTCGCTCGTTCTGGGAGAAAAGTTTAAAACTAGTATGATTGAGAAATCTTTTCCACATTTTTCAATCATTTATGTTGATTGTTTAGACCTCATGGAAATTCCAACAAAGTAATTCAAAGCTTCAGATATATTTATTCTCATCTGTTGTTTAGTAAATGATAAAGGACTTTATAGTAAATCTATAAATTTGAACCTTCACATATCTACAATATCTGAAGGTAGATTTACATTAATAGTGTTTATGACACATCTCTACATAGTGTTATAGATGCTCGTGTCTCCACCATATTGATTGTATATTAGTTTATTCTTCATCATTGACATGATTTTTTCAGGGGTCTCTTCCACCGTATTTAATTGCCCACATTTGAACTTGCATTCGCACTCACTAGTACCAAGTTTGGTGTGAAATGAAGCAAGATATTTACACCCAATGATGATATCAAACTAGGAAGCTTCAATACTTGCATGGGACTCCAAGGACCACCTTCTAGATATTGCAATGCATCATGAAGGAAGTTTCTCCTATCAATATTTCTCCTATCAATATTTGGATATTATATTTATTCTCAAGCTATTCAGATCTTAATATTGTTTTAGTATAAGTGCTTGATTGTTGGGTTGTTGGTAGTAAAGAAGCTTTCTATTGAATCAAATCATGGTAACCATGAGTTTTTAAGATAGCTTTTTCCTATGATATAGATAAGAATATGAAAAAATTGTTTAGGCAAGTGAGTGTTGTGGAGAAGAAAATCAAAGAATTTTAGTCTATGGCTATTTGGAGAACAATAGCATTGTCCAAGCCTTACTTTGTTCAATAAAATTGTAATAAATATGGGTTGCCCAACAAGGTCCAAAATTAAGTTGTATTGGGACTGCTCATGGTCTTGGGTGCCTTCCCAACAATGTCCAAAATTAATTTTTATTGGTACTGTTCATGGTCTTGGGTGCCTCAGTATTGGGACTGCTCATGGTCGTGGGTGCCTTCATGAGGTAGATAAGCCATATATTGTGCACACCTTCTATTGTAATATAGGCTATATCCAATTTCTTGTCCAAATGAAAAAAAGACTGGTGCAAGGGCTTGTGCAGGTTTTTATTTATGTTCTGGGTATATTCAAGAGCCAAAAACACATGGACAGCAATCAACTCATCCATGGTGACCGATTACAAATAGTTATGTATGGCCTTCGAGAGATGGAGCCTATTGAGAAGTCTTCTGAGATTCAAGTGGTGTGTATTTATCTGCAGCTAGGCCCTATGCCATTTTATGAAGAGAAAAAATTGAATGGGTGTCTCCTGTTATCCGAGTGTATGATCTAGCTCTGTCTACATTCGATCCAATGGCTATAGATCTAGTCATTCTCACCCACCTTTTTGTGAACGAAACTTGCAAATAGATAGTAGATGGATCCATGTTAGTTTCCAGGCCTCAATCCCCATTTGATCTCTATCAAAATTTGTAAAAAAAACAAAGACAGTTTCTTGAGTATAAAGGAGAAATTACACTGCGAGATACAGGTTGGGAGAAAACCCAAACCCTTATAACAGACCTTTTATAAACCAGTACAGGATTTCATAGACTACTCCATATAATTATTATAGTCAGCACTATATACTTTTGGTGATTTTCAATATAAGATCGGGCGTTCGAATCCCAGGTATTGAGATGAATGAATATTTTGAAATAAGAGTCTAGTCCTCTGCCCCTGGGAACAACGAGCAGGTGGCTTTACGGGTCGAGAGGCTGTGGAGACAGATCCTCCTCCCATTCATGG
This sequence comes from Larix kaempferi, assembly GCA_027924585.1. Taxonomy (NCBI): domain Eukaryota; kingdom Viridiplantae; phylum Streptophyta; class Pinopsida; order Pinales; family Pinaceae; genus Larix; species Larix kaempferi. The sequence goes on from BSBM01000510.1 coordinate 6,914,460, forward strand.
CAGTCGAGATTATCCTTCTCTTTCCACATGCGCGCTGAGTGGGCTATAACATTATATACGGCATACACAAACATTACAACAATTGCACCTGCAACAGCGGAAATATAAAAACGGAAGTAGGGAATCTGCCAAATTTTGGAATTGGGATTGGAGGACGAGAAAATAAGGAGAATCATTGGATAGGCGAGGAAGAAAAACATCATGAAGCACACGATGGTAGCCATCGACTCATTTTCTCTTTCCAGGAACTCATCCAACTCAGACATTGGACGGGTTTTCACGTATAATCGAGCTGCCAGCGGTCTCTTGGTCATCTTCATCGCAGGCTTGCTTGCACATTCAAACGAAGGGATTTTACTTCAGAAATCTGCTGCTGTTGCTGGAGAGGCAAGTGTAGATATTTATGGAGCTAAGAGTTTCTGTTGAACCAAGGTTCGAATCGCACTAGAACCTGCATAGCAGAGGAGAGTGTGTTTCAGAGCAGTTGCTTGGAAGTTTATGAGCGAGCACCATGTTTCCGGAAGAGTCTAAGTATTCGACGATTTCGCCATCTCTCCGTCAACCCCTTCAAACGCCGGCAGATACAGAGCACGCTTGCGAAATTTGAAACATGCTTGCCCGAGAACAACTTTTGAATTCTCGTCCCCATCGATTACAAGGCCTGATTCTTCTCTGCACTGAGAAACCCGTTTGATATTAGGATTCTCACAGCAGCTTGGCGCTGCGGACAAATTTGAAATCCTATTTTGAATTAACACGGCACGTTTATTCAATTCAAAATTCAAAATTCAAATTCGCCGCAGTATTTGTCATCCATGCCATCTGGTTCATGGGGCATTGGATTAACATTAATGAATGCTGCATGCAGGGCCGATGACGGAACGGAAAGCAAATGCCGGAGTTTGGAGGGGTTGACGGAGCCCGATGACGGGACGGAAAGCGAATGCCGACGTTTGAAGGGGTTGACGGAGAGATGGCGAAATCGTCGAATACTTAGACTCTTCCGTCTCATTATGATACTCACATTATATCCTTTGTATTTCGATCAACTATATCGTGCATTTTGAATGCAAGTATAGGGTTATAAATTATGTAAAGAAATTAATAAGAAAATTACATCTCAATCAATAATCTTCTCACCATAACCATATGTCAAATATAGCACAAATGTAGATGAGTTTGACAATAAATTACAAAATTAAATGGTGAGCCATTGCGTTAACATTTTGATGAAATATTTCCATTAGAAATCACTGAAATAAAACTAAATCATAACCATCTGTTAAGTACTTTGTGAAAGATCTGAAACTGTTAATTTGCCATGAATCCTAAAATATAATTCTTGTAGGGTGTCCCACCTATTTAATGTTATCATATTTATGTCATAAGATGCCTCACAATAATTTGTGGGCTTTAGAAGAAGGTGACGAAAAAATAATTCAACATCTGGTGACTCCACAGGGAAGTCAACATAGTTGACTAGAAATTAGAATTTCTAGTTAAAACTGATATGTTTCTACCGATCTCATAAAAATTTTAAAATAAATTTTCTGATATGCTCTTGAGGATGCAGGGAGGAAGAAAAGGATTGCAGAAGTGGGGATGACTTTGAAGATCAAGTTTAAGCAAATGACTAAGGAATTTTGGCAGCATTTTTATCACTCATGTATGCAGAAGAATGAGTACCATTTGACAGTGTTTTCTTGTAAAAATAAAAATCGAACTTACAAAATATTACATGTAAATCTTTAATTGATCCAGCTTTGATTTTAAAGAAAAATATGAAAATTAAGACAAAAACATCAACTAAACAAAATCAAAGACGAATAAAAATAGATAATATATACAAAAATTCAATCAAATAGAACTATATTAAATCTGTCTCATGATAGTGTTTGAGAAAAGCCTTTATTGCATGTCCTTTAGCAAATATGAATTCTTTCCTACAACAAAAGATATCTTGTATGGTCCCAACCATAATATTTGAAATTTGGTATGCTTTCCTTTCTCAGCATGTGCAAAGTCCCACAACAAGACCTTCTCGTTTACCTTAAAAGAAACTTGCTTTGATTTCTTGTCAAAATGTCTTTTAACAATTTTTTGTCTCCTTTCCAAATTATCCAAGGTAAATTTCCTTTGTTCGTCTAAGGCTATCAAGGCATTCATCCTTTGAGGAATTTTAATTGAATTGAGTTCTTCTGCTTGAATTTCTAATATGAGGGAAGTCAACTCGAATTCAATGAGCACGATGGTTTCTTGACCATACAGAAAATTGAAAGGGGTATGTCATGTACTAGTTTTGGCAGTGGTCTTATTAACCCATAATGCAAAGATAAGTAAAGCATGCCATTGACGTGGATTTTCATCTATGACCCTTTTAATGATTTTGATGAGATTTATATTAGTGGATTCAATTTGCTCGTTTCCTTGTGTATAATAAGTCGATGAGGTATAATGTTTAACCCCATATTTGTTCAAAAATTTAGTAAAATTTGTGGAAATAAATGTTGGTCCATTGTCTGAAATAATTTCCATTGGGAGACTGAATCTTGAAAAGATATAAGAATCCAAAAATTAGATTACATGTTCATCTTGAGCGTTCTTTAGCAGGACAACTTCAGTCCACTTCATAAAATAACATGTTGTTGTTAGTATAAAAATATGACAAGTGGATGAAGGTGGACTAATTAGACCAATGAAATCCAAACTCCATTTTGCAAAAAGGAAATCAGGGCAGACTAGTTGCAAATGCATGTGTTGTGAAACAAATTGCACAAGTGCACTCTTCCACTTGGTGAGGGGCTAAGCCTTGTAGGTTGTTGCAAGACCTCAATCCTTGGAGCCCATTTTTTGGGTGGTTGGTATTCCTCCAAGTGATCCTGCAAAAGATTGTTACTGTAGTTCACATCCAAAGATGAAAATATTGATGAAAATAAAATGAAAAATATGGGGGGAATATGCAAACTCCAACAACAACCAAAGATATGCTAAACCACTCTTGTATTTCCCAATGGAATAGCTATACAACACCTAGGAGGTGAAGGATTCAAGGGAATCCAACAATCTCCCTTAGCGAGGCATTTCTTGTCCAAACTAAATACTAAGTAGATGGAAGAACAATGGAGAGAAACACTTGCCCCTTGATGATAGGTGGCAAGCAAGCTTGGGAATGCTCACAATGGTAGGAAATTGTGGGCTATGAGGAAGATCCAACTAAAATCCAACAACATAACCTTGCTCTAATTTCTCTCTCCAAAAATTCATTCCAATGGCTTCCTTTTATAGGCCAAGAGGTGGCCATCAAACAACTAGATCCAAATGTGAACTCTCCTCCTTTATGAAATAGTTCCAAGGTACACAAGGGGGGTTGATTAATGCCCCCCAAGTGTGTGAGGAGCCGAATTCTGATCCTTGGGTAGGATTGATTCTTTAATGCGCCACTAGGAGTGAGTGGTCACGTCGTTTTGACAATAGCAAGGCTATTGAAGGAAAATTCGCGCGGGTGTAGAGCGAGAATTGTTTAGGTAACCTGCACTATAGCATGGGTCAAATGTGTAATACCTGTGTTATCCCTTTTTTTATTGTTTCTTGGCACTTATGGACTCATGTTGTGTTTTGGATCTGTTGAGGATGTCTGTGGTGAGATGAATTCTTTATGTTGATGACGCTTTACTAGATGAATCACCAAAATGTCACATGTGTGTGACTTTTAGGCATTAACAGAAGCCCCCTGATGTATGAGGTTTAGAGGGTACTGTAGAGTCGATAATGCATCATGTTTTCTGCTACTTCTCTCATTTTTTGTAGGATGAAGCATATGTGGACAAAATAAGGTTCTCCCATGGGGGAAGAGTGTTGGTGATGACCATTGGAGCTGTAATAAAGAATATTTTTTATACAAATGAGGCGGGAATACCCATGCTCGTGAAATGTTGTCAAAGTGATTACAGTGAGAGAGGAAAAAGGCGTCGACTCTACTATACTGCTGGGACATGGATGAAGGTGACTTCAATCCATGTTAGATTAAATTTCCTTGGAGCTACTGCGAAATATTGATGAAGTGGAACTGTTGGTGACCATGATGAACCCGCTGAGGTGGGGGACTAAACTTGGTATGTAAATCTGCCTGAGGGATTCACTGTACCGAATAAACTACTATCATGATTTCCAAATGTGAACATTGATACCTTCAAAAGTATGTTTCCCCCTGATGCGATGATGTGTTGACATTGAGCATAAGGGAAACCACTTAGTTAGGGAGCACTAATGACTCTCCCTACTAAGTTTGAGGTGATGCCTTATAGTGATTGAAAGGGATCCCAAGGTACAATTGCAAAAATTGTAACTCTCGAAATGTAGTGTTTTGACGTCGACGAGAGTTGAAGTACATGATAATACAAGAGTCTTATCCTGAGAACCGATATGATATTGTAACCAACTGGTGGACGGACATACCTAACACAAAGCTAGTTGATAAGCATGAGGATCATAACTTCCTTTGATCGATGTCAATATGGGGAGTGGATGACGACAACTTTTCTTTTGGAACAACACAGATTGAAATGGATGGAGACAAACTACAAATGAAAGGGATTCTATGGAGACACAAAACAAAGGGTAATGGTAAGCGAAAAAACAAATATTGTTAACATATGGAGACCCAAATACATTGATCAAAGGCGACCATGGGTTGCTGCCAAAATAATGTGGTTTTCCAACAATGTGAGGTGATGGGGGAATTGTTTGTACATAAAGAATGTTGGTGGGGTCCCCACAATTTTGGGTGTGTCAGGGGACATATTTGATGATGGGAGTAGTCCCCACGGTTTCGAGTGGATCAAGGGACACTTTCCAATGATGAAGTGAGGGATAACTTGCAGACACAAAGACAAGTGCCCCATGAAACAATTACATTCAGTGTATGCCTGTAGGATAGTTGAATGGAACTAGTTACTTCAGAGGGTGGGCCCCCCACAGGTGTCTTTGCAGGGGTGATGATACGAGGAATATTACGGAATGTAAAGTGCTCATGGAGGTATGAGGGGGATCTGTGAATCATTCTTGTAACATGTTCCAACGAATCTGATGAAGTCTACTTGGTGGAGTAAATACACAACTATACAATGATACTCTAAGGGGGGATCTTTTCAAGCTGGATCAAATTCCTCGGACTTGTGGGGGATTGACATCATGGGTTTCAATTGATGACTAGGATGGAAATGGTACGCACACTCATGGGGGATCATTCTATTTCCAATTATGATGTTGATGGAAATTCAAGACTGGAATTTCGGTCCCTATGGTTATCAGCGGGAATATTGGTAAATGCATTGTAAGAAGAGGGAAAAAATTTCCTATATGCCAATTTTGAAATGACACCTGTGAGAGAGGCATGACACCTGTGAGAGAGGCATGACACCATTGCTTAGGGATGGATTCTTTTGCTTATAATGGAAAAAAAGAGTCTTCTGCATGTCTCAGTTGTAATCCTACACATACGACACACATACCCAAGTGTAGTAAAGAACATGACAAAGGTATTGACGATGCATAAATAATAACCAGAAACATAGCGCACATTTCCCTCATGTTTATGCAATATGCAATGGTTGCAAGGATCCAAGTCTTCATAGGAAGATGATGAATCATCACCAGTGATTAAACCATCCAAATATGATGTGGTATCAATGGCATCCGGTAAGGTAGGTGTTACCTCCTTGATGTTTCGCCTTTGCGGGTTCACATGGAGGGGAGAAAGCTGACCTTGTAGTCTCAATAGTTTAAGACGAGCTTCTCGTTCGGCATGCAAAATGGGGAACTGAAATGAGAAGTGAGTTGTCTCTCCACGAGATCGGAAAGGTCTTGGTACACATGGATGGAAGCCTTCTTGGACTTCTTGGGTGTTGATTTTCTCCATTATGCATGCAATGGCGCTAGGAGGAATCATGTGTGTGGAATGTCCACATGACGAGCATTCATTTTTTGGCGACATTTTCATAAGACTAGACGGTTCTTGAAACATTGTAGGCTCTATCACGGTTTCGGAAGCTGGTGCAAATTCTGTGAGAGGGGAAATTGATAGTGTTGATGATGTGGTGACCACATTAATAGATGCGGATTCCTGGGCTGAGGAGAGAGGTTCCTCAATCATCACTTGAGTGAGATGAATAGTTTCCAACGCCTCTCGATATCAAGGGATTTCAGGGAAATTATGTGTGTAGTGCCCATAATGAACACATATGGAACATGCGTCATTCGTACTCAATGTCCCGGACTTATATGTGGATGAGGGTGATGTGCCCCCTTTTATTGTCGGTGGATTATGGGTGATTTTAACTGGGGCGTTAAGGAAATCCCTTAGCTCTGGTAGAGAGGGACATAATTTTGTTACATGGCCTTGTTGCCCGCAAAGAGAACATGACGGTGTGACCCTTTGATTGGGAGTATTGATCGTTACTAGGGATTTCAAATCCTGATGATTGATGCCCCCTGCATTAGGCTTCACGGTTTCTACCGAATTAGATGTCAGGGTTGGTAATAGGGGACATTTCAACTTCAGTTGTTGGTGCCCCCATTAGTGGTCTTAGTGACGACCGATTGTGGTGTAGTTTTGGATGTCATAGGTTGGGCTATCGTAACTAAATATGTTATGGTATTTATGGAAGTAGTATCTGAAACATGGACAAACTCATAATGGGTGACTGTTTTGGAATCCATCTATGGGAAGGGTGGTGTAAGGTACCACACTGGGAACCCCAAATTTAGCCCAGGTAGAGTTAACTAAGCCATTACCAAAGTCCCGTGTACACCTGTGGGAGGATACAAGAATGGGATTTGAAAAATCGATGGTACCGATGGACTCAATGTTTGTTCAATGTCATGTCTCAGCGGTGGTGTTGATAACGATGTTGAGGTGGAGGTGGCTCTGTTTTCAGTAGTGAAAATTATGCACATTAGGCCATCGGTAGATGTAGGGATCTTTAGTGGTGGTCCCAAATATGCTACTAACAAATTGGATTCCTTGTACATACCAGGGGAAATGTCAACATACCGTTTATCATCGCCTAATATAGTGGGTAAGAAGTTGTCGGGATTGCTTGTGGTATTAGGGTCATAGTAGTTAAGTTAGTCGAGGGTAACTATCTTCCCATTTAAGGGAAACATCATGATACAGAAGACTGAGGAGGCTACCGCCTTCATGGCATACATGTAACTATGCCCCAAGAGGATGTTGTAGTCGAGCTCGGCATTGATTACTTCGATATCGATCATAACCATCTTTCCCCCCAACTCTATGGGGACATTTTGGTACAATCCTCTTGGTTGGGATGGTCTCCCATCATATGGGCAAAGAGCGATAGACGAGGGATCCTAATCATTTCCATACTTTTACGGACATAATGCAAGTGGATGCTCCTTCGTCGATGATACAACGATGGATCATGACGTTTTTAACCATGACTGGAACTTTAAATGCGACTGATGATGGTAGTCGCAGATCACCTTTGTCAACATCAAAGGTCATGAGGTGCGAGTCGAAAGGGTCGACAACACAGAGTGGATTGAGTAATGCCTTTCTCTATGTTGGGAAAGCCTATCACTTCTAATGTGGACATAGCCACGAGGGATTGAGCCAAGTCATCCACAATACTGTAATTGTGGGCAGCTTTCATATGGGGGTTACTAGGGGTATGCCTGAGTGGATCTTTAGGAATCCATGGGATTTGTTCGATATTTAGGCATGGTATTTGCAGCGGCCCCCCTTAGAGGATAGGAACGTCTTCCACTTGGGGGGTGGAAGACCCGTCATAACCCTTGGCTCGTGTCTGAAGGTTTATATCCAACGTATAGATATTTTGGAAAGAGCCATCACTAGGTGGGAGAGGATCTTGTTCTTGTGTAACTTCCCCTTGATTGGCGAAGGGTTGTTGTAATACTGCTATTTGTGGTTGGGGAGGATTTGGTCCTTGAGGAGGTTTCGTCACCATCTTCTTTTTAGCTTCCACTAACTGTTGACAGTCGGGGATAAGAGGACAATGACGTGTGTAATGACCATAATCATTGCAAATGGAGCAACAATAATTGGTTCTCAGGGGAGGTGGCTCACAGTAGATCCAAAGAGATGATGTAAACCTCACAATGAAAGAATTTAGGAATAATAGAAGAAGAATAGAGCAGTAGAACATAGATCCAAAGGAGCTCTGATAGAGGCAGAATAATTACACATGTTATATTAATCTGAATAGTAAAACAGTAAATATACAATGCTCAAGATTCGAATACACTAGGTGTGATTCGAATTAGCCTACATGGATAGATCCAAAATCAGTGGAGTGTCATCAAGCACAACTAGAAGTCTATCTCATCATCGGTGGAGTCATCAATGCAAAAGTAATTGTCAACCATCAGTCAAACTGAGTCTAACTGAGTGTGGTAGGTGTAACTGGCACATGGAGGCACTAACTGAATGAAGGAGGCTCAGTGGAGGGCGCATGAGGAGATATCTGGAGTCATAAGGGGTAGTCAAGTCTCATCGGAGGTCCATCGGAGTGATACAGTCAGTTGAGAGTCAGTCTAGCCTTAAATCAAGGAAAGAACCGATGATAACTCACTAACTGAAGTACAACAGGAGTGGTAGGTGAGAAAAGGCACCCTTCTCAAGTGGTGGGTGAGAAGAGGGCACATCACTGGCTAGGAGGGCTCAATATGAGTGGAAATAATCTCCCGAGTGCTGGAAGACTAGGGACTAGGCGTTGGAGGTGTCAACATGATGACTGGGCAGCATGTGGATGCATGCAATGCATGCAAAATGCATGCAAGACTGATAATGAAAATAACTGACAGGCTGGTAGGACTAGGATGGAGTATAGGAATATCCTAATAGGGTGGAAGGCCCATCATAACCCTTGGCTCGTGTCTGAAGGTTTATATCCAACGTATAGATATTTTGGAAAGAGCCATCACTGGGTGGGAGAGGATCTTGTTCTTGTGTAACTTCCCCTTGATTGACGAAGGGTTGTTGTAATACTGCTATTTGTGGTTGGGGAGGATTTGGTCATTGAGGAGGTTTCGTCACCATCTTCTTTTTAGCTTCCACTAACTGTTGACAGTCGAGGATAAGAGGACAATGACGTGTGTAATGACCATAATCATAGCAAATGGAGCAACAATAATTGGTTCTCAGGGGAGGATTCTTCCCTTGTTTTGGGGGACTGTTAGTCTCTGCATTTGGATCACTCGTGTTCTAATTTTGCTGGGGAGGGGATTTCCCCCTTGCCCCGATAGCTGATTCTACATGTTCTTACCTTTCTTCTTCCCCTGAGTCTGTGGATTTTGGGGTTTTGCAGTGTTCAATTGCTCAAATTGTTGAGCTTGCTAAACATAAGTGGGTTGAACTAGGTTAACCCCCATGTGGGGGGAAGGTTGCTAACCAATTGGGAATGGAAAAGGGTAATACATATTATATTCTGGTGGTGGGATAAATGTCATTTATGCTCCATAAGAGGTGTATGTAGGAGCGAATTGCACCATTGGTGATGTGGGAATTGTCATCGATTGGCTAACGTTTGGGTAGGTAAGACTATATGGTCCATACTGTAATTTACCAACTAATGGTGTTGGTACCGGTGTAGGGGGTACCGATGCAGTGTCAAAGATATGGATCTAACTAAACTAGCTTACCTATCTATACAAAACAATAATATATCAACAATAAGTACAGAAAGAGAACAAGAGAAAAGAGTACACCATATATACGTGGTTCACCCAATTGGGATACGTCTATTAACACTTATTGTGGTTTCCACCATGGAAGGCGGAGGAAAACTCCCACCCAAAGCTCTAAGGTCATCCATCGGCCGGTTGCATCGAGCAAAGCATCAGGAAACCTAAAATTGGCTAAGTGTCAAACAAATCCAAGCCAAAGGACCGAGCCGTAGTGAGAAAATGGGAAAATACAAGGCAAGAGAGCTCTTCCACAGGAAAAACTAGGAGTAGGAGCTTCTTTCACAACCAAAGAAGATTGAACGGCTAGGATAAAAGAGCGGATCAAATCAACAGTCAAAATGTGGTTCCGCAGAGCCGTTTTTCTGCTCCCGCAATCCGCATTGCGGATTGCGTTAAAGAAATCTAAAAAGGAAGCGAAGCATATAGTTTCTGCAACTCGCAATCTGCAATGCGGATTATGGATTGTGGGAAGGAACCCCCCAGAGCACTCAAAGATAAGTTTCCACATTCCACAACCCGCATTGTGGATTGTGGATTGCGGAGCGACAACTTTTCAAATGGCCAAAAATGTAAATTTCCACATTTCGCATTCCGCATTGCGGATTGCGGATTGCGGAAAGGTAATTCTCTAGAAAGGTGCGAGGCCGAAATCCCAATCCCTGCATTCCACATGGTGAATTGCGGGTTACGGAAGGGCCGTTGCGGAAAGACCTTTGCGGAAATATTGTTGCAGAAAGTGTCGTTGCGAAAAGTTCGTTGCGGAAATATTGTTGCGGAAAGGAAATTGCGGAAGGGCGATTGCGGATCAAGAAGGGTTTCGCAGAGAAGATTGCAGTCGCGGGGAATGGATATTTTTACAGGGAAGTGGTGCGTCCAAGAGCGGTGAAGGGGCATGTTTATTTTACCTATCTTGATCAAAACTAAATGGTTGGACCCGTTGGACCAGCAGGTGGCTTCCATGGCCCAATGGTGCACTGCCAGCACAAGCGATGCTTCTCCTCCGTGCATGATAGAATCAAAGGTTGTTGATTCGGGCGGCTCAGCTCGAACAACCTCATCATTACTAGTCTAAGTTTGTTTTGATTCAGTTAAGATATTTTGTTGTTTTGTAAGCCTATAAAGGAAAGGTCCGAAGTAGACCAAAAGTTTGGACATCTTTGTTTCAGAGAGATTACTGCTCTGCGCTGTATTAACCTCGGCCTCTTAATTCAATGAGCATACCCGATTTTGGAGCTTGATATTCCTGTGATGTGTGTTCCGATGTCTGTTATTTCCTTTGCATGTGTTCTTGCTTTGTATTTCCATTAATTGTTTACTTCTGCAGTACCTAAAGATCAAGATTACATGGTATGGAATTCATGCCCACATGCTCCAGGTACATATGACTAGGTATTCCACACTTTTCCTCTTGAAGTTGCAAGTTAGAATTAATTCTTAAATGCTCTATCCTTGTGGCCGAACTTGTCTCCTTCCTCTACCTTCAGCTGTTGATTACTTTGACGTGAAAGAACCATGTCTACCTTGCCTCCTGCTCCTGCAATCGCGGTGCAAACCTGCCATTTATGACAGTAACCCACTGAATTTGACTCCATGCCCAAATGTCCTCCTGTTCTTAACTCCAACCAACCAAAAACCCCTTTTAATTCATTGTTTGAAGGTCTAGACACCACTTCGACTGATATCCCAGCCCATTTTTAAGCTACATCCTGTTGCTGGAAGCCCCAAAGGGAGATCCCTCCTTGTGGTTGGAAAGGCTAGTTTCCATCCACTAAATATTGGTTTGCAACAGTTACCCCATGCTCTTTCCTGCCACAACCCAGGAAAATCTTGGGTGATAACATTCTGGCGACTCCGCTGGGGAGAATATCTGGTTTTCACAATATCAAATCGGACCTCTGAGGGAAAATAGAGAGTCTGAAATTCTAAGGTTGTATTATTTTCCCTGGCGACTCCAACTTTCAAACTGGCGATTCCAATGGATAGCGAACTTACTGTAGAAGGAGATGGACAAACATTGTGGAAAAATCAGGTACTCAAGTGTGAGGTTTCTCCTAGATATTTTATTCTTCTTTACCAGTTATTTCCTGTATATTCCTGATTTTATCAAGAGAATCTTGCATGCTTTGTTGCATTCCAACCAAGACTATCCATCCCCTTTTGTATATCCTTTATTACAGACTGTAGATATCTCTTCATCTTGCATACCTAGTTTTGACCATGATCAATCTCATGAGCACCATAATACCAAATTCGATGTTGCACTTTCTGTACAAGGTACTTCTCCATTAACCAGATCCCTTCCTTCACCTAAAAAGGAGGCACATGCCATAGAGAGCGTCTCTTCAGTTTTAATGACTAAGCCTTCCCCATTTAGGTCTAGATCCGAAGAATATTTAAGAGAAGCCTTGTTTGACCAAATAAGGTTCCAAACCCATTGTCTGAGTGATTTGTGGGAAAATTTACAAGCCCAAGAAGCAAATAGTGGCCTATTTCCCTTCAGTAATGCTGCTAGCAAAAGTATCCAAGTCCTGATTACTCCTGCTGCTTCAAAAACTCCCTCTACTTTCAAGAAAAACCTAAGAGCTATGGCTTCCAGATATGCCCCTTTATCCCTCCCAGCCAATCTAAATGACCTACATGTGGGCTATGCCCAGTGCCTCGTGAGATTTGATGGGGAAGTAAATGGTTCTGCGCAACGGCATGTGGACCAGTTCAATGATTTTATAGACCTAAAAGAGGTGGATGAAGATGATATCAAGATGAGGTTATTTTCCCAAAGTCTTTCAAGAGAGGTGAGGAAGTGGTTCAAAACCCTTCCAAATGGAGAAATTTGAACAAGCTTTCTTGGCCAGATGGCAAGATAAACCAAATCTTCTCCAAATCCTCACTCAATATGAAAACACAAAGAAAACCAATGTTGAGACTGTCCGAGAGTTTTCAGCGAGATTCATGAGGATGTATAATTCTATCCCAATAGACATCAAGCCTCTTGTAGGGGAAGCCAAGCTTCATTATGCTAATTGTTTTGACAGTGACTTTGCTCTCATATTGAGAGAAAGGAGATATGCCACTCTTCCTGATATATTAAAATATGTTGAAGAAGTAGAAGCTAATTTGATGGCCTCAGGTAAAATGAGGGACATAAATGAAGCTGAGAAAAAGAGATCTAATGAAGTTGTCCAACCCTCCACATCCCAATCCATTGATACCAAATTTGAGTAGATGATGAGGAATATGGAAACGCTGGTGGATAGGATCTCCCTTGACGATAGGCCTCCTGCCAGAGAAAACCTGGAGCCTCAAGCTTGAAATGATAATTACAGGAGGCCTCCTTCCCTACAGGGAAGACCAAGAGATCCTGGGAAGGGTGAAAATCAACCAACCAGAACACCTTTTGTTGAGGACTTACTAGAGGGAGAAGAAGGGTATAACAATCTGTTTACTGAAGATTATATCTAGCAGGATCTTGTTACATATTTTACTGTTGATGGCTCTCAAGAAGATCTCAATCTACCAATATATGATGAATATGGGGGTGATTATATGGGCGGTTTACTTGGGCAACCAGCTGGAGGTCTTGCAAGTTTTTAGACATCCGTTAAAGGGAATCAGCCTGCAGTTCATGATCACAATGGTGCGAACAAGGAAAACAGTAAACCTGGTGAAGGAGACACTTTACCCTTTTGTTTCTCTCCATTTGAGTTGTTGAGAGAGATTTCTAGGGCTACTAATAAAAAACAGGAATATGAGCGTATGGAAAATTACACAGGGTTTCCAGAAGTGGATAATGAGGTATGCCGATAGAAATGGTCATAAGATCCTTATGTTCAATGTCAGATGCCTTCTCTGGAGGATGAAGAAAAGAGTGAGGATAGTTTTTCATTTTTGCCTTTAAACTTTCCTTTCTCTGAGATATTCAAAGGAACACATGAGAATGAAGAATTTGAAATTCCTTGTTTTGAAACCCTAGACAGTAGCCCAACTTACTATGATTATAATGAAGAGATGCAAGAAAATAGTGATGAGAAGCAGCTTAGCTCAAGTGCTTTTGAAGAGCAGGGTTTGGATGAATCAGATTTTCTGGCCAGTCAAGATCAGAGTGTTGCTAGGTGTTGTGAAAATAATTTCAGACAAGAATCAACTACTATGAAAGAAAGACCTGACATATTTCCTCATGTTTGTGAACCAGAAAAGGCCTTAGATGCAGATTGTACCTCCCTCTTTATTGATCAACAAGTGGCGTTCACTCATGCTTTTCAAGATCCTTTTACATCCTTGTTAGAGACAATAAAGAAAGAGTTGTTAATGGTTGGCCCAGAATCAGTTAGTGAATTTGGTTCTTCAAAGAGGGTGAGTTTTAAGAATGAATTAAATCCTTAGTTTGATTTGTCGCAGTTTATATTTATTCTTCTGATTGGGGGCCTTGAATGCATGCTTCAGTCAAGTATCAAGCTGTTGGATTGGTTACATTGGCACTTTAGAATCACTTGATTCCGGGTTTATTCCGCCGAGTTAGGGTAGGTAGATATTAGGAATAAGATCAACAGTCTGAGCATCTTTTTCAGCAATAGATGTATTCAGTTTTTGAATTTCAGCTTGTATATATGTCAGGAAGGTTTTGAATTCAGTTCAGTTTTTCAGTAGTGTATGATGGCTTCAATTTCGATTTGTAGTTCATGCTCTTGTATGGCTGTGAAGTTTTCAGCATTGGCAACCGGTTACAGATGAAGGTTTTGGAATAATCAAAGGGATCGAGGCCACTAGTCTACATGTTCTTTCTACCTCACAGGGAGGATAGCATCCCCGGTTGGAGCCGTTGTTAACACTTATTATTGTTTTCACCATGGAAGGTGGAGGAAAACTCCCACGCAAAGCTCTAAGGTCATCCATCAGCCGGTTGCATCGAGCAAAGCATCAAGAAACCCAAAATTGGCTAAGTGTCAAACAAATCCAAGCCAAAGGACCGAGCCATAGTGAGAAAATGAGAAAATACAAGGCAAGGGGGCACTTCCGCAGGAAAAACTAGCAGTAGGAGCTTCTTCCACAACCAAATAAGATTGAACGTCTAGGATCAAAGAGAGGACCATATCAACAGTCAAAATGGTGTTCCGCAGAGCCGTTTTTCCGCTCTTGCAATCCGCATTGTGGATTGCGGAAAAGAAATCTACCAAGGAAGCGAAGCATATAGTTTCTCCATCCTGCAATCCGCATTGTGGATTGCATATTGCGGGAAGGAAACTCCTCGGAGCACTCAAAGATAAGTTTTTGCAACCCACATTAGGAATTGCGGATTGCAGAGCAACAACTTTTCAAATGGCCAAAAATGTAAATTTACGCATTCTGCATTCTACACTGCAGATTGCGGATTATGGAAAGCTAATTCTCCAGAAAGGTGCGAGGCCGAAATCCCAATCCCTGCATGCCACGTGGCGAATTGCGGGTTGTGGAAGGGTTGTTGCGGAAAGTGTTAGTTTTTCAGCATTTAATTCAATTTGATCTAGGATCTTAACTGAGAGAATAATATGTATAGCATATCAAACACAAGAGACAAAAGACACAAAGAATTTCATAGGGGAAAACCAAGAACGTGAAAAACCCTGCAACTTCCTCAGAGATAGAATGAGCACCAATACAAAGATCACAAAGATCAAACCCCAAAACAAGAGAAAGTCTCCTATCATCTTCTCCTCCTCCACTTGTGCGCACTCCTCCTCTCTCTCACTAATGCGAAGTGAGTGAGTGCGTGAATGTGTCAAATGAGAGAGTCACACTCTATATTTATACTTTTACTTTCACTTGACCTTTACTCAACTAGGTCAGCCCCAACTTAACCACTTAACATAATGTTTACTGGGTCGACCCCACTAGGGTGGTCTAATAACCCTTTAACCCACATGACTCATACAGGGCCGACCCCAACAAGGTGTTCTAATAACCCATCAAGTATAAGTTACGACACTTACAATATAACTTGCGACACTTGCAAATACAAATGACGACACTTCCAATCGGAGGAATAATACATCTCCATTGGGGATACAATAAAGTACAAATGTAATACATACAATATACAAGAGAATATCTTCCGAAGTTACAAATACATCAACACCCCCTCTTAACTAGGAAGGTATTCTCTTGACACAGGTCATCAATACATATAGGAAAAAGTCTTCAATACTGGAGCTGGATCATTGTCACTGGATCATGGAGCATCATTGTCACTGCTGCTGCACTCATCATCTCGATCACTGGTGCTATCTCTCAATTCTTCTCATCATAGGACGTTCTACAGAAACAACCCTTTTTCATGCTGGTTGTAGTCCTAGCCTCCTATAGGTCTTCAACATCTCTGGCCATCCTGTGGAATGTGCGTCAACAAAACCTCGAAAGAGCATCCTAGGAATTTTATGAGCACACAACTCAACCCATCGGATCTCCCAGGATCTTTTACATGTGACCACCACAAAACCTCGAAAGAGCATATGAGCTCAAACTATCAGATCTCCCATGATCTTTTCTATGTGGTTAGACAAAACCTTAAAAAAGTGTCTTGCAACCTGCAAGATCTCTAAAGAGCATCCCAGGAATTTTATGAGCACACAGCTCAACCTATCGGATCTCCAGGACTGATTACATGCCTCCTATAGAAAAACCTTGAAAGAGCATCCGATCTCAAACTATCGGATCTCCCAGGATATTTTCTATGCTACCTGTAGCAAAACCTCAAAAGAGTATCCGAGCTCAAATTGTCGGATCTCCTAGGATCTTTTCTATGCTACCTGCACAATCTGTCCATGGCCACGGAGTATCATCCTGATACTCATGATCCATGTGATCATCCTCACATGGAGCATCCTCCTGATGCTCATGATCATACTAATCATCATCATACAATACATCATCCTGATGTACAACATCTAGAGCATCGACCTGATTCCCACCACACACGATCGTCCTGATCATCATCATAGCATCATCCTGATACATATCATCATCACAGCATCGTCCTGATGCATATCATTTGGAGAATCATCCTAATGCTCATCACACATGATCGTCCTAATCATCATCATCTCATGATCATCCTCTTCAGATCATCTCATCATCCACGGAGCACAACCCAGATGCACATCATACAACACTTCAACCACCGACATGGGAGAACACATCTACCACCATTCGAGGAAGGCTCCAACCCTAACGTTTTCACCATGGGAGAACACATCTACCACCATGTGAAAAATGGCTTCAGCCCTTACATCTACACCATGGGAGAACACATCTACCACCATGTGAGAATGGCTCCAGCCCTTACATATGCACCATGGGAGAACACATCTACCACCATATGAGAATGGCTCAACAATTACATCACAACCATGGGAGAACACATCTGCAACCATGTTGAAAAATCCCATGTGCATCTGTGTCTTTCGGACTCATCACTTCCCCTTGGAAGGAACCTCGATCTGAAGTACACCAAGCCTCTTTCTGAAGTACTCAAACTTCACTCTGGCTAGTGGTTTGGTCAACACATTTGCAATCTACTCATCCATCGTAACATACAGGAACTTCACTGCTCCTCTCTACACCATATCCCTAATATAGTGATATTTGATCTCGATATGCTTCGACTTGTCAAGGAACACCGAGTTCTCTAACAACTTCACACAAATCTAGTTGTCACAATAGATACAAGTAGCAACCAACTGGAGATCAAATAAATCATACGGTAGCTTCCTTAGCCATACTGCCTCATAACTAGCCGAACAAGCTGCGACATACTTTGCTTCGGCTATACTCAGTGCTACGCAGGATTGCTTCCTGCTAAACCAAGAGATCACACCTGATCCCATACTGAAGCAACACCCTGAATTGCTCTTCTATCTACAGCACTGCCTGCCCAATCTGAATCAACACAACTCTCTAGGTTAAACTTTTGATTCGCATCATACTTGAGCCCATAATCAATCATACCCTTCAGGTACCTCAGAATATGCTTTACAGCAATCAGGTGAACATGTCTAGGATCCGTCATGAACTGGCTCAAAGTGTTCACTGTAAAGAAAATATGTGGTCTTGTGTTCATCAGGTACATCAAGGACCCAATCATCTGACGATACATCGTGGCATCAACCGATCCTGATGAAGCATCACTCAATAGCTTCAAGGTCAATGCCATAGGTGTGACCATGGCCTTGCAGTCCGTCATCCTGAACCGCTTCAGGATCTCTACTACATACTTCCCTTGTCCAAGGAAGATTCCATCTGCACTCTGGCACACATCCATACCTAGAAAGCAATGCATCATACTCGAGTCCTTCATCTCAAACTTGGCAGTAAGCTTCCTCTTCGTATCGGCAATCAATCTATCCACACCTGTCACAAACAGGTCATCCACAAATAGTAGGAGTATCACTAGATTTCCTTCCTCAACCTTGTAGTAAAGGTTGGAATCCACTTTACTCTTGGTAAAGCCCAAACTGGACAGGAAGCTGTCTATCCTGCCATACCATGTCCTGGGTGCTTGCTTCAAGCCATACAAGGCTTTCTTTAACTTGCACACATATGACTCCCTGTCATGTGTCTCAAAACCGAGTGGTTGCTCCACATACACTTCCTCTTTGACTACACCATTCAAGAAAGTTGTCTTGACATCCATTTGGTGTATCTTCCACTTCATTATTGCAACCAAAGCAAGTACTGTTCTGATGGAAGTGTATCTGGCTACAGGTGCAAAATTTTCTTCATAGTTTATCCCTTATTTCTGGGAGAAGCCACGAGCCACAAACCTTGCCTTATATTTCTCTATGTTGACATCTGCAGCATGCTTGATCTTGTAGATCCACTTGGAAGTCACAACAGACTTCCCTTCTGGTCTCGGGACCACATCCCAGACATGATCGATTGGTATTCCTTGATCATGGAATTCTTCCATTACTGCATCCCGGATCCTCGGAACTTTAGATTCTTCAATATCTTCAATAGATAGTTTTCTTTGAACTTCGTTGTTGGAACAAATGTTGTTGTCCTTCTTTTGTAGGTAATTGTACACGATCTTTCCTACATGTCAAATTCAATTCCATGATTAGAAACATCTCATAGTTTTCAAAACAAAATCTTACACATAAAGACATATGTCATACAACCATGCAATTATCTTAGCCAATGCTTCAATACAACATTTATCCATATCCCGTAACTTTCTAGATGTCGTCCATCTCTACCAGAACATTCTTAAGAGTGTGCACTACTCCCAACAGGTCAGGAAAGAGGTTTCATTCTAGATAAGTAGCAGTGGAATTTTGTACAGTACTACAGGCTACTTACCCATTATTTGCATATTAGTAGTATCTTGTTCATTAATGAAACTTTTCTAATATGCATAATATACATCCTAAATATAGGAACATAAGCATGTACATGACTGGACAACATCATTTAAGTAATCAAATATATAATAAATGACAATTCAAATACTTATCTTTGTTTGGTTGTTGGGTAGACTCCCTCTCAATATTTGCTTCCTTGCAGGAACTACTGGAGTGTGCTCCCTCTCAATCTTTGCTTCCTTGCAGGAACTACTGGAGTGAGCTCCCTCTTGATCTTTGCTTCCTAGATTATCTGTCTTTGAACTTATATCCATCTTGGACCAGTATCCATGCTTAAGTGTGCACTAGTGTCATCCTCAAGATCTCATACATAATCATACATGCATTAGTATAATCTCAATACTATCAAAACAGTATGATTCTAAATAATCTTAAACATGTATGGTTATGGTCATTTCATACATAGGTAATTTATCACAAGCGTTAGTATTCAAGGTTTCAGGGAGGACATCTTTTACTCATGCATATTCTTATATGACCATAGGACTCTTCATTTAGAAGCATAATATGCATAAACCCATGATTACTCAAACTTATAACTTCATGAATAATCATTATCAATCATACAAAAAGTATGCTTATATAAGCTCCTAACACAAGGTAGGATTCTAACTCAATATAGGAAAACGTACCTGGATTATCATGTCTGCTAGTTATGTCTAACATACCCAAACAATGTCTTCTTTGTTCTTGTCCATGATTTGTGATAGTAACCTACATATCTCATAAGTTAAGCATTGTAGAACCAAATTATACATACCTCGTAAGTAGATCTTTTATGTGATAAATGGATATGGATGAGTCTTTGTCTTCATGTCACCATGGTCATATGTTCTTGATCTAGAACTTGATTTGTCTTTCTTGATGTACCTTTCATGCTAGCGGATAACATCATCCTCATACAACACCACAGTGCATTAGTACAATCATAAGTGTCATAACCTTAATCAATGAATGTCTTCTATCATTCACATGCATTCATACTTTTACTAAGGTGATAAGACAAGTATAAAATTAGTCAATATTGTACTAACCTCAATAATATGAAGACAAACATATCATAAACATAATCATGAACAGATTTCAAAACATACCTGAATCTCCTCAAGTCATACCTGTCGAGATTGCTTGTAGTCTTCTTATGTAAGGCCTTAGCCTCATCTCCCTCTAGAATTGGAATCTCTTCACTTATGTAGGTGTCCAAATCATTCTCTTCTAGGATTAACCCAATCCACTTTGATTTGATGAAGCTGGATCTGGAGCTGGCTAGGGTTTGACAGAGAAACCCTAAAAATTGAAACTTTGAATTTCAAACTTCCGATTGGATGAAAAGATGCACCTTGCTGAGATGATCAAGATGGCATACTTCAATTTTGAAATCTCCAAAATTTGACCCCTCAAAATTGACTTTGAAAGTTTCGGATCTGCAGCTTCTATCAAATTCTAGATTTCTGGTTTTCTGGTCAACATCCCGAACTAGGGGTTGATAGAGCCCAGGGTTCTACCCAACCAAAAACTTCGATCTTGGTCTCTAAATTTCGATTTTGATGAGGAGCATCTAGCCGTGGTCTCATATTCTAAAGTTTCCAACTTTCTACGAAACCCTAATTTCCCGCATCAGTGACAAACCAAAACTGAAAGTGCTCAGAATCCAATTATGTTTGGACAGAAAGATATGCCATATTGTTTCTGATGTATCTCTGAAATTTCGGATCCTCAGGGTCTGAAACTTCTTCGTATGGTATCCTGACCTGGCATATTTCCAACCCCACAAATCTGAGCTCAAATGGATTCTCTGAGAGAGAGAGAGATATGCCAAGTGTCATAACGTGACCTATTTATGGGATGAAACAGTATAGCGAACTTATACAGAGTGCCACGTGTCATTGCTTCAACTTCGGCCTCTAAAACCTATACCTGTGAAACTGTAGTCCATTCCCTAACTGTCACTTTTTATGGAATTCCATTTGGATCTTACTAGCCCGAGATATGACCTTTGTTCCTAGGTCACCTGTTTAGGATTGCATTCTGGAAGAGGCAGAAACCCTAACTTGTACGGATCATATCTCCCAAAGTACAACGAATCTGAGGTTTTCCTTTGGACACAAGGTACATGGACATTTCATCTTCGACCTGTAGAAGTTTCAGACCCTGAACCTTCTCCAAAATGGATTAATAGTGAAAGTTACACGATGACTGGTTTTTACTATACCAATCCCTAGCTTCCAATTTGTCGCAAGTGCAACAAGTGTCATAAATTCCATACAATGCCTTCCTTCAGGCTAGCTCTGATACCATGTTAGTTTTTCAGCATTTAATTCAATCTGATCTAGGATCTTAACTGATAGAACAACATGTACATCATATCAAACACAAGAGACAAGAGACACAAATCATTTCACCAAGGAAAACCAAGAAGGTGAAAAACCCCGCAACTTCCTCAAAGATAGAATGAGCACCAATACAAAGATCACAAAGATCAAACCCCAAAACAAGATATAGTCTCCTAGTAGTTGCTCCTCCTCCACTTGTACGCACTCCTCCTCCCTCTCACTAATGCGAAGTGAGTGAGTGAGTGAATGTTTCAAATGAGAGAGTCACACTCTCTATTTATACTTTTACTTTCACTTGACCTTTACTCAACTAGGTCGACCCCAACTTAACCACTTAGCATAATGTTGAATGGGCTGACCCCACTAGGGTTGTAACACCACGAATTTTCATAAAAATTTAAAACTTTTGAAAATGGCATTAAATACAAATTTATAGATGCGGAAATAATAATTGTTTGATTACAACAACTTTAATTAAAAAGTTGTTAGTACTAAATATAATTTAATTTTTGTTTTAGCAGCATTGTGATACTGAAAACCTTAACACATAAATTATGAACATGATTATGGTAATAAACGAACTAACAGGTCATTAATGTGATGCGATACTTTTTCTTGAAAAGATACTGACAGTTTGATTTTTGATGAACAAGGGTGTTCTACGAGGTACCTTGGAGTTTACTTAGCTGCGATGCTAATGCATTTGAATATTCTATGTGCAGACGACAGGTAAGAGGTTCAATAACTGCATGGTTTAAAAGTACGTGTGTAATTCAATTCAACGTCAAAATAAAAATGTTATGAATTCTTTTGCGAAAACAAGTATCTTTAGGTATGAATTGTCTAGTGCTGCTTATTGGTTTTTCATCACTGTCCTACAATTTATAAATGTTGGGAATCAATGACGTCTAGAAGGTATACATGCTATTTAAGTTGTTGTTGTAAGCCAAAGACGTAGTTCTAGTTTGGCTTTGGTCGTCGTCTTAAGATAACTAATACTTGTAAAGTATTAACGTCGTAATTGTATCGCTACCCGTCAGATGCATTGTAATAAGAGTGAGGGTATGAAGTTCATGACCATAGCATGGTTTTTATGCTAGTTACTAATCATTGGTCTTGTTGGAAATTCAAAAGTGTAAACTCCTAAGTTATTATATTTTTATAAATGGAGAAAATAGAAACTATGATTAATATATTAACCATGTCAATATTATAGTTTGCTATCCTATATAATAGTTTTATAATGGAAAACTATTACAAAATATATGAGAGTTTACAATATTGAAATGATATAAAAACGGGACTTAATATGTGGCTAAACTTAAGCCTTAATACCCTAAATCGCGATCATAAAATTTGAGCTTTAACTATTAACATGCAATCAAATGTTTTTTATTTAGAAAAGAGTTACGTGAAGGTTTTGTTGTCATTATAAATGGTACTGACAAGCATTTATGTTGACAGGGGGGAAATTTGACGGCCATTTAAAATGACATAACCTCGAGCTGTCGTGGAGATCGTAACTTGATCCTGCATTAAAAGCTTGAATTGAAACTCCAGGTGATAAGGATTTGCTAACGATCCACATAATATGAATTCGATGTAATAGTCACTACGACTATCATGGTGTAATGGTTGTGAGATTGAAACACCTCTGAACTGGATGTGGAACGATCCAATGTCGGCCAAGGTGGCATGGCCGTGCATGTGAAGTGATAGAGAAATAAATGCAAGGGTTTTTCGACCCAATGCAACCTCGTTGGCACACCCTTGAGCGTTGATTGTGATGAATCTGCATCGTTGGATGTAACCCTAGTGTTCGTTGTGGTATTGATTGATAGTGAATTAATGTATTTTCATTGTGTCATTTGCGTTCCGAGCAGTGAGGCCGACAGGCTGCTACATTTTAGGGTTTAATTGAAGATTGTGAAGGGGTTTCGACCTTAAGACCTGTTGGTTGGAATCAAGTTGCAGGTTCTTTCCTACTGTAATGGTGTTGTATTAAAAGATTGAGTCTCTGGTTTGAGTTGTTAGCGAGTTGATAGTTTATAGTTTTTTCTTTTAGGGATTGAGTGGAATGCTTAATGCTGCAAAAGATAGAAGTACCTTGGTCTCATCTACAACAGAGATCTCATCGTTTCTCTGGTGAATGCAAAGAACTTGGCCGCTGGTTGAGAAGGTAAGCATCCTCGAAAAGAATAGTACTTC
The DNA here is from genome assembly GCA_027924585.1 of Larix kaempferi. Classification (NCBI taxonomy): domain Eukaryota; kingdom Viridiplantae; phylum Streptophyta; class Pinopsida; order Pinales; family Pinaceae; genus Larix; species Larix kaempferi. The sequence goes on from BSBM01000510.1 coordinate 6,938,119, forward strand.
TTTCGTTGAATTTTTCGATTTTCAGTTTAAAATATAAATATTACAGTTATCAAATTCTAAGCTGTTGATTTTGGTCAGTTGCAGGGTTCGAAGAGCGACTTGAGCAAGGTTTTGGAAAGGAAAGGCGAGCTTCCATTCCTGGTAAGCTCCGGGTCTCAAACCCTCGTAGGTGCCTTTCAACTTTGGTTGATGTGGTTTCAAGAGGATGAATAACGCATCTTTCACTATGCCTCAGCATTGTTTGTCAATTGAAAACTTTGAATACCCTTTGTTATTCAAATGATGTTTGTACAGGGATGTGACCCTCGTTAATTTGTATGATACTCAGTCTTAAACATGATGTCTATCTCGTCGAACTGGGAGTTATAATGCTCGTCAATGTTGAGGGTTTTTGGACTTGTTTTAAAATGTAAGAGCAAGGGAATAACCCTGTGCGTTTTTCATTTGGAAACATAATGTAAATTTTCGTTGCTGAGAATTATTGATTCCTCTTTCTTGAAAATGGAACTTGTAATGGTTGAAAACGTTTGAACAATCCACCTGTTGATTTATGTTGTGTGGAAAAGAAGTGGAGCCGAAGCTCATCTAACTTGTGGATAAAATTTTGCTTCTCGGTGATGATAAAATGTTGTTTCTTTTTAGTGCTATTCGGTTTGATTTCTATGTATAAAATGGTGTCTGTCGCACTTGTTATTGAATGCGAAAATTGTAGTTGAGGGTCTGAGTAATCATGGAAACGATAGAGTAGGTTTTGTTTTTGATAGGTAAAGAAAAGTAATGGGCTATGCCCCAAACTATCGATTCTCGTTGTTTGCAAGAAATGTTTTCATACTGAAACTAATGATCATGAAATGTAAGTCGGGTCTGTCAATCTGTTGGATACGTCGTAAGAGTTTTGGAAAAAGGTTGATACCTAGAGTTTTATGATTGATACGAAACTATACTTTGAAGTATATGTACAGTTTGTAAAAAAAAATATAAATAAATAAATGAAAAATACAGTGATTCTAAACAAGCTAAGGTTTATGTTACTTTTGTCGACAGTTCTAGAAAATATTGAAATAATTTAAATATTTATTCTAACCATGGATTTGTGAATAAAACACAGTATGAGTGACATGTGTAGTTACTGTAATTTGTGACTTGTGATCATAGCTAGCACTTCTAGTTATTGTAACAACAATATTTGTTTCTAAATATAATGTATAGAACTTTGAAATGCATTGATTTCCTAAGTAAATAATAGGGATAGGAAAAACACAATGAAATTGTACAGTAAATAATCTATATTTGTTTTCCATGAAAATAATGGAATATTCTATACTGTAATAGATACTGTATAGTAATTACTACTATTAATTATAGTGCAGAAAATGAAAACACAATTCAATCACTGCACTTGTCTATCGAATCAGTGGCAATTTGCCTATCTTATCATCTATTCTTAATTTGCTTATCTACACTAGAGTACGATGCATAAAACAACATGTGGAAAAATGTAGATATTGGTTTATCAATTCAAATCATCATTGAAACTTTAACATGCAAACTTTCAAACAGAATCAGAACACATTTCTTCTTCAAAACAGAGATTAATAAATGAATTAAAATAGGAGATAGTGAAACCTGGAATAGTTCTGTAAGGGAACAAACAGCCCAAGAATATTGTTCCACCCAACCAATTCCTGAAGACAATTAAGTACTTTCCTTAGGACCCCCGAGCCTGTTCACTGAACCACCAGGAGGAAGAAACTTAGGAGTTTAGGATCTCTTCTTGCAGTAGTAAATAACTGTTGAATCTTCAAGAACTAGCGGTCCAAAAGACCTGCACCAGCATCTCTAGTTCTTCTTAGCAATATACAGACTTATGATTGCACTCACAACTAGCCTCCCTATTTGAATCTCTCAGTGATCACCTGATGCACATGAGGAAATATTCTTGCATAAATATTATGTAAGAGTTGCCTACTCAATTCGAATTTGCCTTATGTAGGCTGCCTAGGCCTTTTCAGTTGTTACTGGGTCATTAAATGAGTTGCCTGCTCACTCCCTCCACCTAGGGGATAATGCCACATTTTTAGGGGTAGTTGTCCCATAACCAACAACTAGTGGTGTGGTGCAATTGCTGCCATATGTCCCATACCTTCCAACAGCTTCAATTCCTCCTTGTGGGTCAATGAACACTCATTTAACAGTCCCCTTGGGTGTTTGTCTCCTAATTAATTAATTTAAATAATAATATTCAATAATTTACATTCATCCTTTATCAAAACTGATCATAATTATAAAACTTTGTAATTAATTTTAACATAAATTATTTTGCTAATTAAATAATAATTTCTGAAATTTGGGTAGGTGACAAGGGTGGTCTAATAACCCTTTAACCCACATGACTTATATAGGGTCGACCCCACCAAGGTGGTCTAATAACCCATCAACTATAAGTTACGACACTTACAATATAACTTGCGACACTTGCAAATACAAATGACGACACTTCCAATCGGAGGAATAATACATCTTTGTTGGGGATACAATAAAGTACAAATGTAATACATACAATATACAAGTGAATATCTTCCGAATTTACAAATACATCAACAAAAATATTGTTGTGGAAAGGGCCGTTGCGAAAAGGCCGTTGCGGAAAGATTGTTGTGGAAAGGAAATTGTGGAAGGGAGATTGCGGATCGAGAAGGGTTTCGCAGAGAAGATTGCAATCGCGGGGAATGGATATTTTTACAGGGAAGTGGCGCGTCTAAGAGCAACGAAGGGGATTTTTTATGTTACCTGTCTTGATAAAACCTAAACGACCGGACCTAATGGACCATCAGGTGGCTTCCATGGCCCAATGGTGCACTGCCAACACAGGCAATGCTTCTCCTCCACGCATGACATAATCAGAGGTCGTTGATTCGGGCGGCTCAGCTCGAATGGCCTCATCATTACCAGTCTGAGTTTGTTTTGATTCAGTTAATATATTTTGTTGTTATGTAAGCCTATAAAGGAAAGGTCTGAAGTAGACCAAAAGGTTGGACGTTTTTGTTTCAGAGAGATTACTGGTCTGCATTGTATTAAACTCAACCTCTTAATTCAATGAGCAGACCCGATTTTGGAGCTTGAGATTCCTGTGATGTGTGTTCTAATGTCTGTTATTTCTTGTGTATGTGTTCTTGCTTTGTATTTCCATTAATTGTTTACTTCTGCAGTACCTAAAGATCAAGATTACATGGTCTGTAACTCCTGCCCACATTCTCCAGGTGCATATGACTAGGTATTCCACCCTTTTCCTCTTGAAGTTGCAGGTTATAATTCATTCTTAAATGCTCTAGCCTTGTGGTCGAACTTGTCTCCTTCCTCTACCTTCATCTGTTGATTACTCTGACGTGAAATAACCATGTCTACCTTGCCTCCTGCTCCTGCAATCGCGGCCCAAACCTTCCATTGATGACAGTAACCCACTAAAGTTGACTCCATGCCCAACTGTCCTCTTGTTCTTAACTCCAACTAACCAAAAACCCGTTTTAATTCATTATTTGAAGGTCTAGCCACCACTTCAACCGATATCCCAACCCATTTTTAAGCTGCATCATGTTGCTAAAAGCCCCAAAGGGAGATCCCTCCCTATGGTTGGAAAGGTTAGTTTCCATCCACTAAAGATTGGTTTGCAAGAGTTACCCCATGGTCTTTCCTGCCACAACCCAGGAAAATATTGGGTGATAACAACGTCCACAAGAAGGTAGTCTTCTAATATCTCCAGAATATCTCCCTCGAGCTTACAAGAGAGAAATGTCAATAACCCCAATACAACATAGAAATACTTGTGTGAATAAGTAAAGATCATGATGAGTGATGTGACTCCCTTGACTCTATTATATACTAAGAGATGAGGAGGAATTACTCTCACATATTACATGTGAGATAATATAATTCTCCATAATAACATCTCTTTATATAATAATGAATATCAAGAGTATATTTTACCATAATGAATATGGGATATAATGTATTACTCTTTTACATAAGATTTTGGATATCTTCCGACATAATACAAAGACATTATTACCTTCCAAGGAATATAAAATATTCCAACACTCCCCCTTAATAATGGGTGGGATAAAATCCCACTAACAAAGGAAGGAAGGAGTCATTACTGCTCCCCCTTGATGACAACTTCCCTCATCCCAAGTAAGGAATGAAGATGCACATACTTCGTTGTTGGTAAGGATTTGGTGAAGATATCGGTTGCCTGTTGCTCTGTAGGACAATACTCAAGAGAAAGAACACCATCTGCAACGAGACCTCGAATGTAATGAGCATCAAGATTGAGATGCTTTGTCTTGGAGTGATATACTTGATTATAAGCAAGTTGAATTGCACCTTGATTGTCACATTTCAATAGAGTGGACGATTTCGGAACCAGACCAAGCTCAATGAGAACATGTCGTAACCAAATTGCTTCTTTTGTTGCTTCTTTGGCTGCTCTATACTCTACTTCACACGAAGATAAAGAAAGAGTCTTCACCTTTTTGCTGGACCAAGAAATCGGACCTGAACCAAGTTGAAATATATAACCAGCAGTTGACCGTCGATCAGAACTGTCACCTGCCCAATCAGAATCTGTATAACCAGAAAGTGAAACTGTAGTACCGCTCGAATAAAAAACACCATAGTACAATCTCCCTTGTAAATATCTCAAAATTCTCTTTGCTTCTTGCCAATGAATTTCATGAGGTCGTTGCATGAATCGTGAAACCAAACTCACGACGAAAGAGAGATCTCGTCTGCTGTGAGTTAAATATATGAAACCGTCAACTAGCTGACGATAAAGAGTAGCCTCAACAAGAGGATTAGTACACTCAACAGTTAACTTTACATTGGACTGAAAAGGCGTAGGAACATATTTACAATCACTCATGTGGAAACGAGCCAATAAATCTATAGCATACTTCATTTGAGAGATAAAAATACCATATGCTAGATGCCAAATTTGAAGACCCAAGAAATAGTTCAATATACCGAGATCAATCATTTCAAACTGCTTTTGAATATCACTTTTCATACTTTGAATGAGAACAAGTTGGTTTCCAGTGATAATAAGATCATCCACATATAAAACAATAACAATGATATTATCATCAACATTCTTAACATACAGGTTAGGATCAAATATACAACGCTTAAAACCATTATTCAAGAAATATTTATCAATTGTATCATACCAAGCCCTAGGTGCTTGTTTAAGACCATATAAAGACTTGTGTAATTTACATATGAAACTTGATGATTCGGCATTAATAAAACCAGGAGGCTATTGCATATAATTTCTTCATTAAGATCACCATTTAAAAAAGCGCTTTTAACATCCATTTGGTGTATTTCCCATTTATAAGATGCAACAATAGATAAAATGGTTCTTATTGTATTCATGTTAGCAACAGGAGCAAAAGTTTCATTATAATCTATACCTTCAAATCGGTTAAAACCTTTTGCAATTGATCTGGCTTTATGCTTTTCAATATGTAATTCTGCAATAAATTTAGTTTTATAAACCCATTTACAACCAACTAAATTATTTCCTAAAGGAAGAGGAACAAGAGACCAAGTCTTGTTCTTCATAAGAGAATCATACTTAACAGGCATAGCTTGTTCCCAATGAGGTTTACCCTTACCTTGAGCATAAGAGGTAGGATCATATGTGGCCAAAACTTTGGTCATAAGAGAAAAGTTAGATCTAGTTCTATGACTATCGGAAGGGATTTCGATATCACTTCCTACAGATTCAAGAGTTTTCCGGGCCCAAACAGGAAGGTTAAAAGGGACAGAAGTCACTTCAGGTTCTTTGAGACATTCAGGTGGAATACTTGAACAAGAAGAAGAAGGTGAACTAAGATCAGTCACAAAACTGGAAGGAGTAATCGAGATAGGAGTAACAGGTGATAAGGGAATATTCAGAGTAACATGAGGTTCGACAAACTTAGGTGGTGGAGAGACTTCAATAAATTTAACATCTCTTCTAATGATGACACTTTGATTAGAAGGATCAAACAACCTATAATCCTTAGAATCCTCAGAATAACCAATGAATATACACTTGTGAGACTTGGGTTCTAACTTTTTCCGTTTTTCATCAGGAATATGAGCCCAACATTCACAACCAAACACCTTAAAGTTACTAATATCTAGTTTCTTACCATTCTATTTTTCCTCAAGGGTAACATGCTTAACAACTTTTTTAGGAACTCTATTTAAAATAAAGTTAGAACAACTTGTGGCTTCGGCCCAAAATTTCTTATGTAATTCTTTAGACTAAAGTATACATTTAGCCATTTCAACTAAAGTTATGTTTTTCCTTTCAGTGACACCATTTTGTTGAGGTGTGTAAGGAACAGTCTTTTGATGTTGAATTTCATGTTTAGATAAAAATACTTCAAATTATTTGTTAATGAATTCCCCCCCATTATCAATTCTTAAAGTCTTAATCTTTTTAACAGACTCATTTTCAACCAAGGATTTAAATGTTTGAAATTTAAAAAAAGTTTCACTTTTATGTTTCAAAAAATAAACCCATGATTTTCTACTAAAGTCATCAATAACGGTAAGAAAATAGACTACATGTGATATAGAAGAAACTTCAAGAGGACCACAAATGTTACTATGAATTAATTGCAAAGGTTCTGTAGCACACCAAGCTTTACCTTTATCAAACATTTCTCTATGATATTTACCAAGAACACAACCTTCACAAACACCGTTAGTAGATGAAATATTAGGCAAACCAAGTACCATTTTAGTTAACATTTGCATTTTACCATAATTTAAATGACCTAATCTTTCATGCCATAATTTACTTAGTTCATTAGCATGAACAATATAGGAATAAAAAGGTTGTCTTTTAGTTGAATTAAAACCAGCAAATTTATATAAACCAGCAATATGATCAACAAGACCAGAAGAAACTACTTTGAAATTTTGATTGATATCTTTAAGAACATATTTACCAGGCCACGCTTCAAATTTAAATCCTTTTTGACATGCACGATAAATAGAAAGTAAGTTGATGGGCATATTTTCAACATGAAAAACTTCTTCCAATTGATCATTAGAAACATTAACATTACTGGAACCAATTACAGAAATTTGTTTACCATCACCTATAGATACTTTCTGAGATGTGTTTTTATTATTGTCATAAGATGTAAATAAAGAAGCATTGCCAATCATATGTTTAGAAGCACTAGAATCCATTATCCATTCCACATTAGAAGAAGAATTACTAGAAGAAACAACAGATGCACATAAAGCTACTTGTGATTCATCAGAACCATTCTTTTTAGCCTTAGACATTAAACGTTTCAATTTAAAGCAATTCTTTTCAGGATGATTAGTTTTACCACAATGCTTACAAGGATCATACAGTTTCTTCTTCTTAGTAGATTCATGATGTGCATTAGAAGCATTACCAGAATTATTAGTATGTTTTGAAGCATGTGAACAAGAACCTTTAGCATTATTAAAACTTCTCTTAGGATTCTTATTATGTGCCATTAGAGCTTTATTAGGTGAGACTTGTTCTGAAACAATTAACCTTTCTTGCTCATTTATCAACCCTTTACAAAAATCATCAAAAACAAGTTTCGTGGTATTTGAAGACAATTCAAGAGCTCTATTCTTAGTTTGAATGAACATATCAAAACAAGATGGTAATTTTTGTTCTACAAGAATTATAAGAGCAGTGTCTGTTTTATTGTAATCTTTACCGCAATTATTTAATTTTTCATTTAAGGTTTTCACTTCAGCAAGATATAATTCTACTCTTTCAAAGTTAGTAGGATCTAGCTCAAAATTCTTATTTTCAAGGTAATAAGCATAAACATCATCAGATTTATCAAATAAAGAAGCAATAATTTTCCATACCTCAACGGGGTTGTCTTCTGCCTCTATACTTACATGAATCCTATCTGAAACTATTTGACCAATGAGCCCTCTTACTTGATCACATTTATCTTCCCATATAGCCAAATCTTGAGCATCAACAGGTTTCGTGTGTTCACCATTAACAATCCTCCATAGATACTTACTCCTAAGAACATCAATCATTTTTCTCTTCCATGCAAGATAGTTAGGACCAACAAGTTCCGAAACATAAGCTACTTCTGAAGTCATAGTGATAGAAATATTGACAAGAAACCCAAATGCTAGAAATGACAAGAGAAAAAAGTGAAAAATAGAAAACTGAAATACTTTACCGTATTGATCTGAATCTGCAGAAACACAGTTAGAAAAACAGTAAAGGAAAAGAAACTTTTACTTACAACCCTTTTGAAAAAAGTGCCAAGAAAATCCACTTGCGGGTTTGATAATAGGAAACCAGCGAATAAACATTGATACTCGCGGGTTCTGCATGGCAAGAGTTGCGGTTACTCGTGAGTTGACAGGAGAGTCAGCCGTGCGTTCGTGGGTGTCTGTGCAGTAAATTCACGGCTACTCGCGAGTCTCTGTATTGTAAAGTCACGGTTCTACCAAATATTCGCGAGTTGAACATGGGAAGGGTCGCGAATAAACTGAAGTAAATGCGGGTTTGACAGTGGACCAATCGCGAGTATGCCGAAGCATACGCAGGTCTGCGCACTAACAAACCGCGAGTCTGCAGTGTATTCGCAGGTTCACAGTAAGAACAGTCGCGGTTAACCACGAGTTCTGCGAAGAAAAGTCGCGAGTGTCCAGTTTAAGGCCGAAGATGAAAACCTATACAATTTCTACCAAACTTGGATGAAAACTACCATTTTGACAACCGGAAGATAGATCTCCTTGAGGAGAATCCAAATCTTCAAAAATAACATCAAGAAACCCTTGAAAAAATTTCTACAAAAAAAAAATCTTTACAACAAGGTTAGGGTTAGACAAAAAAACTGCAAAAACATGCCCAAATCTGAAGAGAAGCCTAATGGCTACCAGATAGAAAGCAAATCTACAAAATAAACAATGTCCAAATGATAAAATATTGTTTTGAAAGCAATAGAAGGTGCTAGATCATAGCAACAAGCTCTGATACCATGTCAGAGATATGGATCTAACTAAACTAGCTTACTTATCTATGCAAAACAATAGTATATCAACAATAAATATAGAAAGAGAACAAGAGAAAGAGTACACCATATATACGTGGTTCACCCAATTGGGCTACGTCCATGGGAAGGTAGTCTTCTATTATCTAGAGAATATCTCCCTCAAGCTTGCAAGAGAGCAATGCCAATAACCCCAATACAATATAGCAATACTTGTATGAATAAGTAAAGATCATAATGAGTGATGTGACTCCCTTGACTCTACTATATACTAAGACATGAGGTGGAATTACTCTCACATATTACATGTGAGATAATATAATTCTCCATAATAACATCTCTTTATATAATAATGAATATCAAGAGTATATTTTACCATAATGAATATGGGATATAATGTATTACTCTTTTACATAAGATTGTGGATATCTTCCGACATAATATAAAGACATTATTACCTTTCAAGGAATATAAAATATTCCAACAGTGGCATGGATGGGTAATACATAACCATGTTGAATGGAACTGATGTGGTGGTAGGAACCTTTCTTAAATGGGAAATTGACCCAATAATCCCATCCGCCAAATGTGACGATCCCAAAGGTGTAGGATCCAACGACCGATGCCGCCGGGCATCGGGGAGGATTATGTAAAGGTATCCAGACTGTGCATATATGAGGTCAAAATGTTTTTCTTTAAGAATGGCCTCTTCCTCACTTTGTGGCATGGAGGTGCTGACATCTTTTGCTATGGCGGATTGGATAGATTTGATAAACCAATCCAACAAAAAAGGAGGTTGTATTTCGATCTTGCATAGTGTGCGGCGTCTACGCCACTCATGGATGTGGTCTTTGATGTGGGTGGAAGTATTTTGACGAAACTCGGTGAGAATTTCGAGGCCTAGATCATGTCGGCTTGGCAGTTGAAAGTACATAAGAAATTTAGTGGCCAATGTCGCAAATGTGGAATGGGTGCCACTTTCTAGGTTTGCGTACCATTTTGTTGTTGTTCCGGTGAGGGTATGCTGGAATAGGAAAAGCCTCATGAGGTCGTCCACTACGATGTTAGATGAACACCATAACTGGAAAGACATAAAGTGGTTGGCGGGATTGTCTCCCTATTTTCCTTCAAAATTGGGATATCGGAAGGAATCTTGTCTGGCATAGTCGGTCATGTCATATCATGAGCAATGGGGTCATCTGTTAGTTTGGCCAAATCAAGTAGATTGAAACTAGCCATAAATGGTAAGGTATGGATGACATGTCTTGCCATTCTGTTTGGTATGTTATTTCCATGAGGGAGAGACCCAAGTGGTGTTGTAAACAACAGATGACCTCCTATGAGAGAGGATGGTTCAAAGGGATCTGAGGGATCTCCTTGGGACGAAGCTAGCAGGGTACTACTTCCGATGAGGTAAGAAGTGGTGTAATTAATAGATTCTCTGAGGAGAGAAAATGTACGAAGCAAGGTGTGGCCTCGACCAGATGATCCTATAAATGTTGCCTGGGAACGGGCCCAAATTTAATTCCCTCCACGTGTAATATAGGGGGGAGGTGTAAAAGCACCACTCGAGAGAGGTGATATGCCTTGCAATCTACAAGACTATCTTGGGATGTTGTTTTTTTCCTCAATGGTGAGGGCTTTGTGTCAATATGAGAGTGATAGTGGAATAAACACAATTGAACAAATGCAAAAAATATGCCAACCACAACAGATGCAAAATGGTGTGATAAGTGAGTGATATGTGCAATATTGGTTTTAGTGCATGATTTCCCACATGTAGGTTCTTTTTATTATGATTTAGTGAAGTTGTAGTTAAAAAGAAAATAGACGTAAATTCCCTAGAAGACCTAACGTCCTTCCTCTCAAATGTAACTGGGCCTCCCAAAAGTACAATTGATCATGGTGGTAATGGTATCCACTCACCAATCAACTAGTGGAGGTAAAAAAGAGCTATTTCTACCGGTGATCGGGCCAATGATCCAACAGAGAAGATTTGGCAACACGTCCCAACAACAATAGCTAACTTCAGGAGTCCACTACACTCACAATTTCTCCTTACTGATATCCTAAGTTGGGACACTAAGATACCTTGCGTCAAGTGTGGATCAATGGTTTGGCCTGCATGGTATAGTGTCGTCTCCCTACAACAAGTTGAGTACCTTGTAGGGGAGAGAAGGGTAGCTATACCTTGGCTTTCACCTCCTTGGTCACAACGCACTTATGATCCAGGTTTTCTCTCAACACTTGCTTATAGTAGGATTTTGTAAGTACCCTAAAAGAAAACAATGCTATATTTCAAAATATTCCTAATGAAACTAGATTGGTGGGAGTTAATCGATGCCTAGCCCACTCAATCCTACCTAACTAAAATGTTGTTTTGTGACCTCCTGTGGAGGATTTTAGTTGGTTAAGACAATTACAATGTTGATTTTAAGGGGTTTGTATGTTTCACTTATGGAGTGTAAGAGGGGTATTTCACAATCCCTACCTTTCTGATTCACCAAGCTCAGATGAAGTGCGACGTGAAGAGCATACTTGGATTGGAAGGGTCTTTAGGCCTCTTATTGTGTGCTAGTGGAGCAAACACATGTGATGAAAACAAAAAATGATTTTATTAGAAAATTAACTAAAAGAGTATATCAAGCAATATGTACTTTTAACTCTAAGATATTCTAGTAGCGCTTTGCAAAATCAAATATTCTAACTAATAGACAAGTGCGCAATGGAGGTATTTCACACTTCTCACCCTTTTTCTGATCCACCAAGCTCACATGAAGTGCGAGGTGAATAGTATATTTCGAGCGACAAGTGTCTTTAGGTCATTGCTTGTGTGTGAAACGTGTTTTCTACACTAGCAATACTACTAAAAACAATATGTTGATTGCTGCATAAACAAGAAATAGTCTTGAATACTAGTGACAACAATGGGGCCCGTTGAAAGCCTCAAAGTTGGTTACCTAGTTAAGTTTCAATAGATATGTACTCTTTACTTCCTAATATTGGTCTAAGTGCACTAATTACTAAAAAAAAAGTAATTGGGTGAATTATCCTTAATTTAAGTTCACTAATAAGTAACTATTGGGTTTCCAATCTAAACTATGTAGATAAAAAGCAAATAAACAATAGTGGCACGAACAAACCACACTCTGCCGTGCAGATAGCGCAGGTAAATACAAAACAGATGCACGTGTAGCGTGGGTAATGAATTGAACTCCCACGCGTATGCAATGGGTGGTGTAGCATGGGTTGTGAACTGGTAACATGTGCATACACACGACTATCAGAGTCGATTCCACATTGTCAGTGCGGCAAAGACACCGAGAACCGCGCGACTGTGTGAAAAAATAACCTATGGCCGTAATGGGGCCAAATTATATCTATGGTAAGATTAGTATTGCTATTTACTAAATTTTTGGCTGAACCTTTAAAAGGTTTAGTTAAGGCCCACAAACCCAATTCATTGAAGGATGTCATTAACTTGACAAGAGACCTACAAAATGTGCTACCTAGAATAAGGTTTCCTCCCAAGCCTAACTTCCCTTCCAAGTTCATATTTGAAAAGAAGCCATGGAAACGAGATATATTTGGAAAGGATAAGAAAGAATGACCAAATAGGAAAGAACTTAGAAGAAATAAATTGTGCTACACATGCTTCCAACCTTGGGTACCAGGGAACAAATGTGCTAAGGGGAAAGCACAATACATTGAAGTGTTTTTTGATAATGATGAGTATGAAGGGGGAATGGAGGAAGAAGGGAATACATCAGACCAATATGAGGGATATGATACATCAAAATAAGGGAAACAAGAATAAAATCATCCTTCACCTGACAAAGGAAGGATGGCAATACTTTCAGCAGTGCCTCGTTTCCACACTATTCAGTGCAAATGAGTGTTATAAGGACAAAGGGTTTCAGTTTTGGTAGATGGAGGAGCCACACATAAATTCATTTATGTACACATGATGGAGAGGAGGAAGCTACCTACTGAACCATTTGATGGCTTCACAGTTTTCATTCCAGGTCACAACACTATGGAGTGCAAAACATGGATTCCAAAGCTAGAAATCACCATAGGTAATTACACTTTTTTTTATAGTTTTTATGTGGTTGATGTTGCTGATACTAATGTGATTTTGGGAATGCAATGTTTGTACTCTATAGGGGAGCATACAGTGAACTATCAAATTCCTGAAATGAAATTTAAAGATTCAGAAGGAAAACAAAGGGTTGTGAGAGGGCAGCACACCTATCCGAATCAAGTAGTGACTTCCCATAGTATGAGGTCTATCTTGAGACATGGAGATATTGAATGGGCTGATGAATGTTGCATTACTTCAACCAAACCAAAAATAAATATTTCAGAACATCCAAAGGAGATAAGGAAACTCCTACACAAATATGCAAAGGTTTTTGGAGACCTCCCCCCTGGAAGGCCACCGGATAAAGGGGTTGAGCACAACATTGTTTATGAGGAGGGAACTTATCCCATACAAATTCCACCATATAGGCATCCTAAAAATTTCATAGAGGAGATTTAAAAGGCTATCCAAGAGCTCTTGGATTTGGGACTCATTAGACCAAGCTCTAGCCCCTATGCTTCTTCAGTTGTTTTGGTGAAGAAGAAAGATGGGACCTTGAGAATGTGCATTGATTTTAGAGCCCTCAACAAGAAGACAATCAAAAATAGATATCCAATCCCAAGATTAGATGAGCTCATGGATGAGCTATATGGAGCAAAATTATTCTCAAAAATTGATCTTAGATCTTGTTACCACCAAATTCGAATGAAGGAGGAGGATGTGCCTAAAACAGCTTTCCGATGTCACTATGGAAATTTTGAGTTTCTTGTCATGCCTTTTGGTTTGACCAATGCTCCAGCCACATTTCAATCATGCATGAATCAAATATTCAACAAACAGCTCCGTAAGTTTGTTTTGGTTTTCTTTGATGACATTCTAATTTACAGCAAAACATGGGAGGAACACTTGCACCATCTAGAAGTTGTCTTGAAAATTTTGCATGATCAATCTTTGTTTGCCTAGTTGTCTAAGTGTGAATTTGGGATGAAATAATTTTTATATATTGGACACATCATTGGGAAAGATGGAGTGAAGGTACACTTGGAAAAAATAAGAGCTATTCTTGAATGGCCATCACCCAAAAACATCACAACATTGAGAGACTTCATTGGAATATGCACTTACTACAGAAAATTTGTGAAAGGGTTCTCTAAATTGAATGCTCCAATTACTGATTTGACCAAGAAGGATGCATTCAAGTGGGATGAAGAGGCTGAAAAGGATTTCCAAAAAATGAAATAGGTAATGAGTAGTTGTCCAGTACTTGCATTACCTGATTTTACTAAACCATTTGTCTTGGATTGTGATGCATCAGGAGAAGAGATAGGGGCTATCCTAAAACAAAATCAACACCCTATAGCATTTGAGAGAAGAAATTTGTAGCCACATGAGAAGCTCTCTTCCATTTATGACAAAGAAATGTTAGCCATCATACATGCCTTGGCTAAGTTTAGACAATACTTGGTGGGAAACAAGTTTGTGGTAAAAACTGACCATAATAGTTTGAAGCATTTTCTCACACAAAAGGACCTAAATGAAAGGCAACAAAAGTGGGTAAGCAAAGTACAAGAATTTTATTTTGACATTGAATATGTTAATGGAAAGAATAATATTGTAGCAAATGCATTATCTAGAAGGGCATCATTTTCTCTTATGGACATTTCAAAATATTGGAAAAATATGCTAATAGTTGAATATGCCAAAGATAGTTTTGTGTGTGGTGTGTTATATGGGGTCAAAGGTGATGATAGGTACAAGGTTTTGAATCGTATCATCTACCACAAGCTTAGAATATATTTGGTTCATGGTTCAAATCTCAAGCACAATATTTTGAAGGAAGCTCATGACTCTCCTTTAGCAGGCCATTCTGGTTTTTTCAAAACATATCGGCAACTAAGGGAAAGATTATTTTGGAAGGGGATAAAAGAGGATGTTCTAAAACATGTTAATGAATGAAATTTATGTCAGCAAAACAAATCTAAACATACACATCCTGTTGGTCTATTGCAACCATTTCCCATTCCACAAAAAAAATGGGAAAGTGTCTCCATGGATTTCATCACAGGTTTACCCAAGGATTTGGGTAAGGATTGCATTTATGTTTTGGTGGTTAGACTCACTAAATTCACTCATTTCTTTGTCGTTACATCATATTTTACTGCTGCACAAGTGGTTCATTTATTCTTTAGATAAATGTTTAGATTGCATGGACTTCCCAAGAACATTGTGAGTGATAGAGATAGCAGATTTATGAGTGTATTTTGGCAAGAACTTTTCAATTTGGTTGGCACTCAATTGAATCCAAGCACAAGCTATCATCCTCAAAATGATGGCCAAATAGAAAGAGTGAATCAATTGTTGGAAGGGTACTTGAGGAGCTATGTTGGTGAATAGCAGAAAACATGGGTGAAATGGCTACATTTGGGTGAATTTTGTGTTTGTTTTTCACAATTTAATTCAATATGATCTAGGATCTTATCTTAGAGAACAACATCCACAACATATAAAACACATGAGACAAGTGTTAACACCCAAAAAGTGCTCACTAGCTCATTTCCTTATTCACATGACCCATTTGTCCACTTTTCCACCATTTGAGCCTCTAAAGCCATCAAAAGGTCACCAAAAGACCATGATACACCCCTTTTTCCCTCAAAATGAATATTTTTCCTCAAAAAACATAAAAAAACCCTCAAAAAGGGTCCAGAATTCCCAAAAATATTAAAAAGGGAATAAAAATATTCAAAATATTCAAAAAAGGAAAAAGGAGGGAAAAGGTACCTAAACCATGTTGGTCAATACCATTGGTTTCCTCAAAACCATAATGGTATTCCCCACCACCAAAAACTATAAAAAGGTGGTAGGGGCTCCTCACTTTCCATCCATCCATCATCCTATCCTCATGCTGTCAAAATCTCTCATGAGTTCTTGACCATTGTAGCAATCTTAGAGAAGAGACCATTGGAGCCTGGAGCATTTCACCCTTGGAGCTGCTCAACACCACAACATCCTCACCATTTGAGGTATTATAATACAAAAGTCATTTTTTATTTTGTTTCTTGTTCTTGTTCTTAAATCTTTTCAAGTTTTTTGTTATATGCACATGTTAGATTCAGATTTATAATTGTTTTTTGCTTTCAATATTTGAAACTGCTATGACTTGTTGATAGGTGCCCATTGCACAAAGCTTGGTTGCAAAACCAAGCCAACAGTTTTTGGTGACTCCGCTGGCTTCGAATTATTAGATCGCATTTTTTTGCTTTAGATCTTAGTTTTTCTTAGTTTTAATCATTTTTATTCATAGATCTGCCATCCTAGACAGTAGATCCATTGTTGTTTTAGATCTTGGCCACTTCTATTGCCATTAACAGCCTAAAATTTCCATTTTCGCGTTCGTTTTCCGGCTTTCGACTCACAGTTTTTTTCCCGACAATCGCGCGGCTCATCGCGACCTCGCGGATTTTTTCCGCGCGGCACGTCGCAGCTTCGCAGCCATTTGTTGCGTTGCATATCACGACTGTGTGACCGAAACCCGCGCTGCATATCGCGGCTTCAGTAACCGAAGGATACCTTTCGAATTTCTCGGTGTACACCCAAGAGGGTGTACAGCGGCGATAGAACTAAACTGCAGATTCACCCAACCGAACGTGTCATGAACGGGGTATCCTAGTTGCCACTCTTTAGGATTGTCTACCCGGTGTCCCTCCCGGTAGGGGGATATCTAGCCATTGATTCAACACTCTATATTGTCTGACTTGGATTTCATCACCTTGCAGAGGATATTGTTGTTGACTCACAATACTTCTAGTTAGGTGTTTGCATGATACATTACCCACCTTTGGTCTAGTAACACCCCTTTTTTCTAGAAATTGTTTGACTTTTGGTATTCTGACCAATTTTGTTGCATCCCTCCACTTATTATAGCACAGCTGCTATAATAAGTGCTTTTTGAGGTTGATTGTTGGCCTGAGAGCCTTTATTTTTTCACTCCCCTTTTGCACTCATTGTTGCATTACGATTTCGAGTTTTTTACATCACCACCTTACACTGAAATTTTCAAAAATATTTCTCACGATTAAGAATTTAAGACGATCTCGTCGTCTTCAGGGTGAACCCCCTCAGTTCGGTATACTTGGCTCTACACATCACCGACGTAGAGCCTTATCCCTTGACTCGACACGTCATCGGCCAAACACACAGTCATCCGATTCTGACACACCTCACTTCACATCTAATTCTGAGGCTGAATCCAAAAACCCTATTGAAATATCACCAACCAACCTCATGGCTGGACCACAATACGACCCACTTTTCACCAGTACTATTGGAGATACATCCACAAACCCTTCTACTACTGTACCATCCATGGTAACAACAACCCCTCTAGGCATGCCTAATATAGGGGACACTCTACCTTTAGGTATGCCCAACATAGGACTACCTCCTATTATGGGTATGCCAAACATAGGAATCACACCCCCTCTCATTACCACAACCCAGATCCCAGGAATTCCTGGCACTATTCCTAACCCCGGTGTAACCCATGTTGCACTTGGGAACACTGGCCCATACCAAACCACAATGGTTGGAGGACACATACCTTCAATACCTAGCATACCCTTAGGGGCTACTGGACCACTACATAATGCCACCATTAATAGTTATGTCCCAGTCACTATGCCACACCCATCTGCTAGTTTACCTTACATGGCTAGTCTGAACTTACCAGACCTAGCCAAGTTAACCAACGATCCTATCAGACACAACCCTACATGGCCACCCATGCCTACTAAGCTCCCCTCGGACATCCCCAATTTTGAAGGAAAACCTGGGGAGGATCCCCAAAACCACATAATGTCATTTCACCTATGGTGTTCATCTAACTCCATAGTGGATGATTCCATTAGACTAATACTGTTGCAATGAACGTTCACTGGCTCTGTAGCCAAGTGGTACATCGAACAACCACATGGGACCCACCATACATTTACGTCTCTCGCCTCCACTTTCCTTCAGTTTTTTCAGCTACCTGTACACTATGATGCAGGAGTTGAAATACTATTGTCTTGCAGACAAAACACAGCTACCCACATCATCGACCATATCCATGAGTGGCGCAAGCGTCGTAGCCTCTGTAAGATAAAACTGGATGACTGTATATTTTTGGACTGGTTTCTTAAATCACTCCTACCCCTCATAGCCAAAGACGTAGCTTCGGAACGACCCCAGTCGGAGGAAGAAGCTATCTTAAAAGCTAAGCAATTCGACCTGATTTATGCCCAGTCAGGCTACCTCTACACCATTATACCAGATGCCCCACGAGGCGATTCTTCACGCGGTGACGCTCCGGGGGCATCACATGCCGCTGATGGTATTATCAACCAAGTCACAACACAAAATAAACCTTTTCGCATGGTGAGCACCATAAATTCCCCAGACCTCTCTAGGGATACATCTAATGCTGGAGCGACAACTTCGTACGCCCCAACGAATCAGACTCGTCACACTCATGGACCCTCTTGTCCACAACATTGTTGTGGACAAGCGCCATTGACATATGTACCACCTACATACTATAACCAACCGGCCACCCAGAACCCAATTCATTTACCGACACAACCAATGTATTACCCACAGCAAGCTACAACAGCTAACCCAACACCTCCAATAGCTCAGGGTTACCAACAACCCCAGCAGGCAACTGGACCACCTACAGCCCCACCAGCTTATTATCCACGGCAACCTTCTCCCACACTTGCGACACCCCAAAATCCTCCCACTACTCAAGGGAAAGTGTACACACAACACAATCAACCCCAAAATCAAAACAACCAACGCAACCAGGGCGGACAACAAAACCGCGGAAGAGGACGTAACTGCGGCAACAACCAACAACATAATCAAGGTCCACCACCTCCCAATCCTCCAAATAATAACAATGCTGCTCCTCCCAACCAGAATCCTAATCATCATCCCAAGCAGCCAAAAAACAATAACCTGAGAACAAACCATCCATGTTCTATATGTGGAGTCTATGGACATTACACTCATAACTGCCCCCATTTAGAGAAAGCACGTAAACTTTGGGTTGACAATGCCCAATTCCAGGGGCCATGCTGGACAGCCAGCTCCACTTAATCAACTGCAACCCATGATATTACAAAACCCATTGCCAAACCAGGGAGTAGTAAATACTCGCCCTATGGATCCCCCACAAGGATCTGCTGCACCCCAGCAGCAAATCACCTATGGATGTAGGCCTAGCCTCCATGTAGGTATTCATCATCTCTACAAGCAAGCCATCAAGTAGGTACATCTTAGGACTTATTATATGCCTCTGTAAAACCTGTGTACCCTACTGTCACCTCATCATCTTCAGATCATCTCATCGCCAACGGAGCACAGCCTAGATGCACATCACACAACACTTACATCAACCGACATGGGAGAAAAAATCTACCACCATTTGGGAAAGGCTCAACACTTACATCAACGCACATGGGAGGACCAACCTACCACCATGTAGGAAAGGCTCTTCACTTACATCAACGCACATGGGAGGACCAACCTACCACCATGTCGGAAAGGCACTGCACTTACATCAACGCACATGGGAGGACCAGCCTGCCACCATGTCGGAAAGGCACAGCAATTACATCAACGACCATGGGAGGACCAACCTACAACCATGTCGAAAAAGCTTGGCAATTACATCAACGACCATGGGAGGACCAACCTACCACCATGTCAGAAAATCCAACCTACCACCATGTTGGACTCATCACTTCCCCTTGGAAGGAACCTAGATCTGAAGTACACCAAGCTCCTCTTTGAAGTATTCAAACTTCACTCTGACCAGCGGATTGGTCAATACATCGGCTATCTGCTCGTCTGTTTCAACATACTAAAGCTCCACTACTCCTCTTTGCACCATATCCCTGATATAGTGGTACTTGATCTCAATGTGCTTCGACTTGTCATGGAACACTGGGTTCTCATACAACTTCACACAACTCTGGTTGTCGCAATATACACAAGTCTCATCCAACTGGAGATCAAACAAATCAGACAGTAGCTTCCTCATTACTACCTCACAACTAGCCAAACAAGCTACGACATACTCTGCTTCGGCTGTACTCAGTTCCACGTAGGACTGCTTCCTTCTAAACAAAGAGATCACACCTGATCCCACACTGAAGCAGCACCTCGAAGTGCTCTTCCTATCAATGGCACTGCCTTCCCAATCCGAATCAACATAACCCTCCAGGTTAATCTTCTGATTCCTATCATACTTGATCCCATAATCAACCGTACCCTTCAGGTACCTCAGAATATGCTTTGCAGCAATCAAGTGAACATATCTCGGATCCGTCGTGAACATGTCTCGGATATCCCGTTAGATGGGTCTACTGATATGAGCCTCAAGATCACTCGAACTTTATGGTGAGTTCCTTCTTTCATCCATCTATATATGGAAACCATCTTCAACCTTGTAGCAAAGGTTGAAATCTGCATCACTCGTGGTGATCATCAAGCTCATCAAATGACTATCGATCCTGAGTACCTGTTGAACCCATACAAAGCTTTCTTCAATCATGTGATTCTCTATCGAATCCTGGGAGTTTGATGGATATGCACTTCTTCTTCAATTACACCATTCAAGAGAACGGTCGTGTCATCCATGGGTGTAATCTATCTCTGGAAGTGTGTCTAGCCACTGGAGCAAACATCTCTCCATGATCCTCTCCCTCTTTCTAAGAGAATCCTCTATCCACGAGCCTTGCTTTGTACTTCTATAGTATATTTGATTTGTAAGTATTCTTGTTGAACAGTCATCACTTGTTCTTCGGAACAAGTGTTCATCATCCTTCTTTTGTAGATCATAGCACACGATCTTTCCTACAAATCAAATTCAATTACATGATTAGTAACACTTCATAATTATCAAATCATGTTGACATTTCAATGATAACCTATTATGCATACGATCTTTCCTACAAGTCAAGTTCAATTGCATGATTAGAAACATCTCATAGTTTTCAGAACAAATTCTTACGCATAAAGACATAGGTCATACAGTCATGTAATTATCTTATCCAATGCTTCAATACAACATTTATCCATATCACGTAACTTTCTAGATGCCTTCCATCTCTACCAAAACATTGTTAAGAGTGTGCACTACTCCAACATGTCAGCAAAGACGTTTAAATCTACATAAGTAGCAATGGAGTGTTGTACAGTACCATAGGCCACTTACCCATTACTTGCATATTAGTAGTATCTTGTTCATTAACACAACTTTTCTAACATGCATAATATACATCCTAAATTTAGGAACATACACTACTACATTTTTTTCCTTTAGGGGGGGTTGTCTTCCACCCCCAAAAGTGACCTACGGGGGGGGTTTTGACTTTGGGGGTGGTTTTGGCAAAACCGCCCCTAAAGGCACAGATGTTAAAAGTTTTTCCCTTTAAGGGCAGTTTTTGACGAGATTGGAACCGCCCCCAAAAGCAGTTTTTGACCCCCTTTGTAGAGGTCTACGGAGGCGGTTTTAAACCCCCCTCGTAGACCCCTTCATAGAGACCTGCGGGGGCAATTTTAAACCCCCTTCATAGAGACCTACGAGGGCGGTTGTGAACCCCCCTCATACAAACCTACATGGGCGGTTTGGAACCCCCCTCGTAGAGGACTATAGGGGCGGTTGTGAACTCCCCTTGTAGAGGCCTATAGGGGCGGTTGTGAACCCCCCTTGTAGAGGCCTATAGAGACAGTTTCGAACCCCCCTCGTAGAGGCTTATAGGGGCGGTTTTGAACCCCCCTCTTAGAGGCCTATAGAGGCAGTTTGAAACCCCCCTCGTAGATGCCTATAGGGGCGGTTTGGAACCCTCCTCGTAGAGGCCTACAGAGGTAGTTTGAAACCCCCCTCATAGTGACATATGAAGGTGGCTTCGAACCCCCCTCATAGAAACATACAAAGATGGATTGAAACCCCCTCTATAACCATAACAAATCATAATAAAATATATTTTATTAAAAATACCAATATTGCAATATCAATAGGGTGCGAAGGAATCGAACCACCAACCTCCTGCTTGTAAGGCAGGTGCACTACCATTGAGCTAGCACCCTTTAAGAATTAGGGAGATGAGAAATATTAACACCCATATTGCATTATTTTACACTGTGATATGTTAATTAGCTCATATGAATTGAGACCCTATTTAAATTGAGAACCTATTTAAATGAAAGAATAAATCTAAACATGGGAACATAGTAATCCTATTCCAAAAGTGACTAGCTCCTATTTTTAGTAACTACCTCCTACCTTTAGAGAACCAAGAAAGGGGTGGAGGAAAGACTCCTCCCACATGCTCATTCATTCCATTGATGGATGGAAACTCAAATGGGAAGAGAGGAGCTTGGAAAAAAGTATAGGGTTCTTGGAGAGAAAATAAGGGTTTGAAGAAACAAAACTTATCCCAACTCTCATATGAACCATGGAGATATGAAATAAAGGTTGTTGGGTGATATTAGACACCATTAGAGAGCATCTTGATACATTTTTAAATCCATAAATATTTTTGGCATATTAGGTTGTACAAAGAACCATAAAACCCATGTTCAAGAAGCTTCACAATGATAGAAATGAAACTAGGAAGTTGGCAGTGTTTTGGGCGCATATTGGCCATATTGAAGAGCATTGAACGGACCCAAACTCGGCTATGCCATAGCATCTAGCACTGCCAATGTCATTCAGAGATATTGAATTCTCTAGAGAACCTTGTTTGGAGGACCACAAACACTGCTGAACCTTGAACGCGGCTTCTCTAATTGAGAATTGCCTTGGAAAGACATGATCTGTAGGTCTTTTCTGTACTCATAAAACTGCAAGAGAATAGTTACAGTTAGATGAGACGTCAAAGATAATTTGCAAAGAAGCTACATGGAATTGGAAGTGATAGTTTGGCACAAGACCTGGTCTTCTGACATTTCTGTGAAACCAAATTTGCTTATCCAGATGGACTCTGCTTCCTCTGCAGCGGGCAACACCAGGTTTTCAACATTGAAGAATCCAAGCAGCTTCTCAATACATGAAAACAATGATTGAAAATAACCCTGTAGAAAATGAAAATCCCTTTGTCATTCATACTACTTTCTTTTGGTCTACTACATATTCAAATTATTTCTAGACAATGAGAGATTGTTAAGAAAATAATTACTAGAACAAAAATGTATCAATTAAGTCGCAAAAATTCAGAAGAATCATAGACAAACAAGCATCTCATTGTTTCTTTGTTCATTGGTAAATAGTCCATCAAGTACAGAAAGATAATGGAGAAAGTGAACTAAGCCAAGAGTAGAATAAGTTTCGTGTCAAAACAAGTAGAGTACTTGGAAAGGTTTTTCATCTCTAAACCAAACTGAGTGTATAGTTAAAACTGAGAAATACATGACCAAAATAAACCCTCGTGATCAAACAGTAAACAAGTAGAGTACTCAGAAAGATTTTTCGTCTCTAAACCAAACTGAGTGTACAGTTAAAACTGAGAAAAACATGACCAAAATAAACCCTTATGATCAAACAGTCACCTATCCTTGATTTCTCTTGCTGGTAGCAACAAGAGGTAGCTCTACAACTTGCCGTCCAAAAATTTGAAAAACTGCAGCTGAGACCACTACTGAACTGTAGATGCATAAGAAAATTCACAAAATTGTGAAATAAATATTAGGTTTATGGCACAGGCTATAAGAAATAAAATATCACAACTTCAGCGTCACTTATAAGCAAAATTGATTCATCTTTTAGAAATGAAAAATTCAGATACTAAGAACACTGCATCTCAGGAGTCAGAACACCCAAAAAAAGTCCAAAACACTTACTCTACTGTCAAAACTGCACAATACATCCCTCGAAATTCCTGAGCCTTCATGCTCTTGCTGCAGAAGAAATGCCAGAACACAATTTCAGCAAGAAAGGCTTTCCCATATCAGACAGACATACTGAAATTCAAACATAAGAAGTTTATGGAAAGAGGCTCAATCACCTGTAGACCATTGAAGGGATTAAGTCTCAACCTGTCACAGTGTCAGTTATAGGATCAAAGCATTCCTGCCCCAATAGCATAACGAATTAGGCATGTCGACCATATTTTAAAATCTTCATCATATATAAATAGGGAGACATACTTACAACAAAGATAGCAGCAGCCTCTGAAAGAAGCACCCTACTGTCAAGGTCCCTTGTTTTTCCATGAAGAAGCTGCCAACATATATTGGCACTAGAAACTTCTTCCAGACCTTTAAAACTTCGCTTCTTCATCAACTCTTCAGTTATAAAAGAAGGTAGGCTTTCCCGTCCATGTGCCACCAATTCTTGCAGTGCAAAATGAATTTTTTTACAATCATTGGAGCAGAACCACTCACCCTCTGGAAATTCCTATTACACATAGAAATTCCTATCAGGATAACACAACAAAGTAACAAAACCCCTAATTTATTAGATACTTAATTTGCCAAGATTTATGAATTGAAAAGCCAAGCCTTTGCATCAAGAAAATAAAACAGAAAGTATCATAAAAAGAAAATATACTTAAAGTGGCTAAAGTATAGCATTTCTCTTATTAGGTTACACGTAAGTGTTTGACCTACTTTTAAATCAGCCATGCCCCGATCTCTTAGATAGCCAACATGGAACTCCTTTTCACACTCATCATGCAACATAAGATAATTAAGCATTCAATGTTCAAAACAACTAAAACAAACAATATGCAACAGCATGAAATATCTGTACTTGGTCATAGAGCATAACAGTGCGGTCCACAAATGCCCATTTATCAAAATCATGAAGCCTGAATCCATTCCACAAACATGCATGAATAGTGTTAGCTCATATTTGGGTGTTCCAAAGACACTACCATACAATATAACTATGAGAATGAGCAATCCTCATCTGTTTTGAATATATGCTTATCCTATAATGTAATCTGAAACCAAGTTGCTCACAAAACATCCAAACCTATAATACAAGAAGCTATGTTGTCAAGTTCTTAAAACACAGTAACCGAATGTGAGGTAAAATATGGCAAGCCTTGTAGAGGAAAAATGTCATTGAAATGTGATTGAACCAGCCTCGGACAAGCCGAATGTGATAGAAACTCCTAGCTCTTCTTTCCTAAACATTCTCTAATTAGAACTTGTGTAATCAACACTGTTTTATAGGATCAAAAATCACTAACATGATTTAACCCATCAATTTCCTTTGCAAATGAACTGCCACTCTTTGAACTTAAGTTATACAGTTCACTGGGCATGACAAGGATTAATGAGCTACTTGAGGTATACACTATATGGATAGTAACAACATCACAATGTTTCAAATGCCTGTCATGTATAGAACCAGCATAGATCCATCTTAAACCCGGATCTATCAAGCACCGAGAGGGACCCCTCAAAATATTTGATCCCTCTCATTGCTTGATATATCTAGGTTTAAAATGAAATCAATATAATTTAATTTTTTTAAAGCAAACATCATTTTCATTTTTGCACCGAGAGTAGCGAGGTGCTTACAACCCAGTATGGGGGAGATGTTGTCATGTTTGTCATGTCACGTTCCCATGTCGGCTCATAACTTATCAAAAATAAAAAGTAATTAAAAATTCATGTCAGCTCATAAATAAAATAATTAAAACCAACATAGATCCATCTTAAACCCAGATCTATTAAGCACCAAGAGGATCCAATTTCTTGATGTGTAATAAAAAATTTAAGATAAAAAAAAATTTACACCTAAAGAAATTTGATCCCTCACAATGCTTAATAGATCCGTGTTTAAGATGGATCTATGTTGGTTATTTATTTTTTATGGGAATGACACATGACAAAGTTACACAGTGTTACGCATTACAACATCTCCCCCAAACTGGGCTATAGAGCACCTCATTACTCTTGGTGCAAAAAAAACGGAAAGGACTATTAGAATTTGAAACGAATAGAGGATTAGTTTTGGAACATAGTATGCAGCATTCTAGTTTTTATTAAAAACTGTTTTTAAGGGAAAAAAACATCATTTATATGTAAATAAAATGCACCTGCATAGTACACATCCACCAACTGTTTTCTCTGCGGCATTGACAACATGTGTCCAACGATTGGAAGGCTTTTCCTGAGACCCAAGAGATGATGCCTTTCCATAAAGTTTTGCCTCTTTTCTAGCAGAAAAATTTCTTCTTGTTCTTGAATGATGCTTACAATTAGAACAATACCAATTACCCTTTGGAATACGTGACTCTCCAACACAATCTGTCAATTATACATCAGAAAAAGCATCATATTTTTTCAGAATAAAATAAATCATAAAAAATCCATTGTGAGTAAATAATACAAAACCACGGAACTGGATAGAAAATTAGGTTCCTAACGTCGAGATCAGATAACATAACACAAACAAATGTCTTCATCAACAAGGTTCAGAAGTCCATCTCAAGGTATGAGATTTTGTTGAGCTTAAACTATCAAAGAAGTACCTCACCTATATATGCTTTGTGACTATTACCAATAAAACCATAGACTCGCATAAACTTAATTAAAAGGAGCAATACTTGACATTGGACAACTATCGCATTCCCTAACTTGTAATGTGTCCTATTTTAAAAATCGATCAACTCGGACTCAGGATCACAACCGAGATGACCAAGTTGACCCTGAACCGAGCCAAGTCGGTCTACATATCGGATTAAGTGACTAGTTCAATACCGAACAAGCCGATTCAATGTCCATCTCAGCTGGTTCAGCACCAAATTGGTCGACTCAGCCGAGTCCCGACCTGAATCGGTCGAGTTCATGTACCAATGTGTGTAGGTCCACAAACTCAAAAAAATTCTTAGTTTTGGTTTTTTTAAATATTTCTTAATCTAACCCTAACCCTAATTGGTAATACTAAATCTAATCTAATCTTCTATATTCAGTAGTTTTGGTACTACTGAATGGTAATATGAAATCCTTAAAGCAAAAGTGGCATTATCTGTATCTTTCATTTTCTATCATTTTACTTAAATATTTAACATTACCATTAATTGTTTCAGGATGTTTGAGTGGTTCCAACCTCATCAGACTACATATGCGAAAAGTAGAATTGTAGATCTCATTCAAAATTCAATAGACTTAATAGTTTTCAAGATTTCAGGATTGCAAAGTTTCCACCAATTCTATCATGTATGAGGGTATGGAATTGGCATTTAATCAAACACATTGACCCTCGACTGATTCCGAGTCCGAGTCCGAGTCCAAGTTTTAAAACATTGATGCATCATTTTCAGCCCATATCACTGTGTAAGACAATACAGTCATGTCTATGCATAGTCATGTCTTATAGTCTGCTTATTTTCTTTTCATCTGTATACTTCATTTTATGGGCATTGTGAACTTTAATCATGTTGCAACCTAGTCAGATAATTAAAATGTGCACATATTTTGCTCAAAATCAACTTCCAATGAATTCATAAATCAGTAACTCAAGCCAGGCAGCATGACCACTCAAATCAAGAGATCTGCTGTCAAAAGTGATATGCACAACAACTTACTCTTAAATGGGCATGCTATGACTGCATGCATCCTTGGCAAATTAATAAAAGTGAGGACATGGACCAAATGGCAATTTATCTACAATATCAAAGTACAATACAAAGCAATTGGAATAAACTAGAACATCCATGCAAGTAGGTGGAAATTTCAAAGCATGGTAAAAGTTAAGAATAGCCAACAGACGATCACAGTAAAGACAACAACAAAGAGAAGGTACCAATAGATAATTATAGTAAAGACAATAGCAAAGAGAAGTTAGATAGCTTTAGCCTTTAAATTACCTAGTGCTAAATGATATATATGGAAGACATCATGTTTTGCATGCCCTGCATATTGTAAAAAAAATAAAGAATATAAATGTAAAACATGATAGGTAGTCATGGAATGCTAACAATAAATGCTCGTGGAAACATGCTGATAAGATAAGACCAGCATATCTCCATCCTAATTCCAGAGCTATTAAGCACCAAGAGGGATCAAAATAAAATTAAGATGCAAATCTGTCAATGCTTAAAAGATAATACTGTTAATGTTCAACAAATGACCACAAAAGTAGGTCGGACTTATCTGAAAGAGTACATCAGTGTAATACAGAATGAGAGTGCATAAACAGCTCCAAAATCCATCTTGCTCTACATGCTCTACATGTTTGCATGTATAGTTATTGTGAAACAGTACATAAATAAGAGAAAATACACCATGGCATAGCATAGAAAAAGGTAATTGCAAAAACACAAAGCATGAACCACTAATACATCTGTTTGTTTACAGAAGTAAAAGATTAATCTTGAAGAATAAGTTGGGGTCTAAAAAGTAAAAGCAAATCAAACATTATAAATCTTAGAACAAGAAAGACCATGCCTCGAAGTTGACTTCCCTTCTTTTCTTATGGGATCACTGCTGGAAGTTTAACTTTTTTTTAGTTTCCAATGGGATCACCACAGAAACCGATATGTGTTTTGTTAACACCTAAAAAGTGCTCACTAGCTCATTCCCTTACTCACATGACCCATTTGTCCACATTTCCACCATCTGAGCCTCTAAAACCAACAAAAGGTCACCAAAAGACCTTAGTACACCCCTTTTTCCATTAAAAAAGATTATTTTTCCAAGAAAATCATAAAAAACCCTCAAAAAGGGTCCAAATTCCCAAAAATATTAAAAAGGGAATTAAAATATTATTTTTATTCAAAAAAGGAAAAAGGAGGGAAAAGTACCTAAACCATGTTGGTCAATACCATTTGGTTTCCACAAAACCACAAATGGTATTTCCCACCACCAAAACCTATAAAAAGGTGGTAGGGGCTCCTCATTTCACATCCATCCATTATCTCATCCTTATGCTGCTGAAATCTCCCTTGAGCATTTTAGCCATTGAAGCAACCTTGGAGAAGGAGACCTATTGGAGTTTGGAGCTACTCATCTTGGGAGTTGCTCAACATCAACCTTCACCATTGAAGGTATTATCGCAAGCACTTGCTTGCCCCCCATTTTTCAATACAAAAAATTATTTCTTATGTTTCTTGTTCTTGATTTTTAAAAGATTTTACATTATTTTCTTATATTCTTGCATAGATCCATGAATAGTTTAGTTTAGATTAGTTTCTTGTTATTTGCTTTTATTGAAACTGCTGCTACTAGTTAGCAGGTGCCCATAGCACTAAGCCTGGTTGCAAAACCGGGCCAACAGTTTTTGGCGACTCCGCTTTGGTTTGAACAATAGATCTCTAGTTTTGCCTTTAATCTTAGTTTTTTATTAGTTTTTAACCTTTAGATCCATAGATCTGCCATCTTAGACAGCAGATCCATTGCTGCTCTAAGTTTTGGCCCCATTAACAGCCCGAAATTCTTGATTTTCGGGTTCGTTTCTCGGTTTCCGTGCACGGCTTCCGCCTCACGGATTTTTGCCAGACAGTCGCGCGGTCCATCGCGACTTTTCTGCGTTTTTCCGCGCGGTCCATCGCGGATTTTTGACAGACAGTCGCGCGGTCCATCGCGACTTTTCTGCGTTTTTCCGCGCTGCACACCGCGGCTTCGCGGCCAATTTCCGCGCTGCCCATCGCGACTGTGCGCCTAAAACCCGCGCGGTCCATCGCGACTGTGCGGCCAAAACCCGCGCGATCCAGCGCGACTGTGCGACCAAAACCCGCGCGGTCCATCGCGGCTTTTCGGTCAAAACCCGCGCGGCTGAATTTTTCATTCGGCCATCCCGATTTTAAAAAAAAAATATTTACTGTACTTTCTGCCCATAGCACATTTTTTACAGTATTAAATTCTGCATATTTGATAGCTTTGAAAAAAAATTTACTATTTAAAGTGCATATCTAGAAATCTTTTTAAAAAATTTCAAGAAAGTGAAAGAAAGACTCATTTTGCATTTTCATCTAGATTCGAATTTTTTCCTGTTTACTTCTTTAAAATCTTGCCCTTAGCAATTTTCTTGAACGAAGAAATCCATTTATTTCTTTTAAAAGAAGTCTATTATTTGCTTTCATAAATCCAAAAAATCCATTATTTTTTGAGTTATTTTTTGAAAAGCATTTAAATTCCTTTATTAGTGAAAAAGTCATAAATATTTGCTTTTTATTTTCGAAAAATCCTTTATTTTTTGAAAATTTCTTGTAAAGCATTTAATTTTTTCAAGTTCAGTTTACAACACCTCACGTGCACTCACACGATCACTTAATTGAACTAAGCCTTAAAACGTACCTTAATTTGAACACACTTTTAACCCCACTTGGGGAACACTAAAAGAATTCTTGTAGCTAGGTAGTATTGGGGGGATAGGTGTTCCAATAACACCCCTCAGTTCTTACATCTGAGACATAGAAGTTGTCCAATTAGGGAGCTAAAATCTCTTAGTACTTTTTGGCACGGTCACAACCGGTTTGTGGGAAGGCCTCTCCCTTAGGAGGGTTGAAGTCGCGAGGATGGTTCCGGAAGCCTGAGTGGAATACCGAAATCCATTCAGTAACCGAAGGGCTACCATTCGCAGTTCTCGGGATATCCCTGTATTGGGATATTGCGATCAAAGGACCAAACGGCAGATTTACCTTTTCTCGACGCGTCATGAACGGAGTATCCTAGTAGCCTGTCTTTAGGATTGATTACCCGGTGTCCCTCCCGGTAGGGGGATATCTAGCCGTTGTCTCAACATTCATATTGTCTGACTTGGATTTCATCACCTTGCAGAGGATATCGTCTGTTTGAGTCACAATACTTTTAGATTAGGTGTTTGCATGATTTCAACCTACCTGTGGTCTAGTTACACCTATTTTTTCTAGGAGCCATTTGCATGTTGGTATTCTGACCAGTTGTTGCATTCCTCCACTTATTGTAGCACAGCTGCTAGAATAAGTGCCTTTTTTTAGGATTGATTTCTTGGCCTGAGAGCCTTCTTTTTGCACTCCCCTTCTTGCACCCTTGGTTGCATTAGGGTTTTGAGTCTTTTATATATATATCACCACCTGATACTTAAACAAATTTTTTACCTAAACACATATTCTCACCATTGAGAATTTTAGACGCTCTCGTCGTCTACAGGGCGAACTCCCAGAGTTTAGTCCACTTGGCTCTCCACGTCACGGACGCAGAGCCTTATCCCTTGATTCGACACATCGTCAATCAATTAGACAGTCATCCGATTCTGACATACCTCACTTCACCTTTGATTTGGAGGTAGAATCCGAAAACCCCACAGAGTTACCACCAACCACCATTATGTCTGGAACACCATTTGATCCACTATTTACAACTACCATAGGTCAGACATCCGCAGACCCGTCTGCTGTCGTACCATCCACGGCAACAACCACCCCCCTGGGTATGCCCAATATGGGTAACACTCCACATTTAGGAATGCCTAACACAGGGCCACCACCTGTCATGGGTATACCCAACATGGGGGTCATACCCCCTTTGGTTTCCACAAACCCCATCCCAGGAATCCCTAGTGCGATTCCCAACCCAAGCGCAACCCATGTTGCACTTGGAAGTGCTATCCCAGGAATCCCTAGTGCGATTCCTAACCCAAGTGTAACCCAAGTTGCACTTGGAGGCGCTGGCCCACACCAGACTACACCTATTGGAGGGCACATACCCTCCATACCTAACATACATTTAGGTGCTACTGGACCCCTACACCATACCACAATGGCTAGGCATGTCCCAATTCCAGTCACCACATCTGCTAGTCTACCATACATGGCAAGTCTGAACCTGCCAGATTTAGCTAGGCTCACAAATGACCCCATCAGACATGATCCTGCGTGACCCCATATGCCCACTAAACTTCCCTCTGACATCCCTAAGTTTGAGGGTAAGGCAGGAGAAGACCCCCAGAACCACATCATGTCCTTCCATTTATGGTGTTCCTCCAACTCCATAGTGGACGACTCAATCCGCCTCCGGCTTTTACAACGCACTTCACTGGCTCTGCAGCCAAATGGTATATCGAACAACCCCATGGGACGCATTCCACATTTACCTCCCTTGCCTCGACCTTCCTACAGTTCTTTCAGTTACCTATCCGCTATGATGCGGGCGTCAAGATCCTAATGTCTTGCAGACAGAACACGGCCACGCATATCACTAACCATATTCATGATTGGCGTCGGCGCCGAAGCCTATGCAAAATAAAATTAGATGACCGAATCTTCCTAGATTGGTTTCTAAAATCCCTCCTTCCTCTCATTGTGAAGGATGTAGCATCTGAAAGACCCCAGTCTGAAGAAGAGGCCATCCTCAAAGCCCAACAGTTTGATCTCATCTACGCCCAGTCGGGTTACCTATACACGATCATACCGGACACCCCACGAGGAGACTCTGCACGCGATGACACACCGGGGGCATCACATGCCGCTGATGGCATTATTGGCCAAATTACACCGCAAGCAAAACCTTTCAGTATGGTGAGCACCATGCCCGCCCCAGACCTTTCTAGGGCTACATCTAGTTCCAAAGCGACAACTCCTTATGCTCCAACAAACCAGACCCATCACGTTCATGGACCCTCTTGT
The DNA here is from genome assembly GCA_027924585.1 of Larix kaempferi. NCBI lineage: Eukaryota > Viridiplantae > Streptophyta > Pinopsida > Pinales > Pinaceae > Larix > Larix kaempferi. The sequence continues at coordinate 6,970,878 of BSBM01000510.1, forward strand.
CCACAACATTGTTATGGCCAAGCGCCATCAGCATATGTACCTCCTGCATACTATGCTCAACCTACAGTACAGACCCCCATGCAGTTCCCACAACAGCCCATGCATTACCCACAACCGGTTGCACCAGCTAACCTCACACCTCCACCAGCTCAGGGGTACCAACAACCCCAACAGGCAACTGGACCACCTCCAGCTCCACCTGCATACTATCCACCGCAACCTGCTCCCGCACCTGCGGCTCCTCATAATCCCCCCAATGCTCAAGGGCATGTGTACGCACAACAACATCAGCCCCAATACCAAAATAACCAACGCAACCAGGGTGGGAAACCAAACCGCGGAAGAGGACGCAACCGTGGAAACAATCAAAACCGTAACCAAGCTCCACAACCTACCCATCCTCCGCAAAACAATAACGCGGCGCCTACTCATCAGAATCCTGATCGACCACCTAAGCAAGCCAAAAATGCTAATTTATGAACAAACCATCCTTGTTCCATTTGCGGTGTCTATGGCCACTATACCCACGCTTGCCCACATCTGGAGCGAGCTCGACAACTATGGACAAATGACGCCCATCGTCAAGGGCAGGCGGCTCCTCAGCCGCCACCCAACCCCCCAGCACCTCCACAACAACCTTTGGTATTACAAAACCCGTTTCCAACACAAGGAGTGGTGAACACTCAGCCGTTAGCCCCCCCACAGGGCAACGTGCAACCACAACAAATTACTTACGCAGCTCCTGACCAACCCATGTTTGATTCAGGCACCCACCACTTATTGATGATGTCCACTGCCAACGTCAATATCCAAACCCGTCGGAACCAATACGGACCGACTTCTGAAGCCCCCCCTGCCGAAAAGGATACTAATGCTCATCCCACTGATCAGACATTGCGTATACCTCAGGTTCCACTCGATGGCGCTTCTAAAGCACCTCGCTTCCCCCTTCGCCGAATCAACAACAACCCCAATGCACGGGCTGCGTCCAATTACAACATTGTAGATGACTTAGCTCAATCTCCCGCAGCCATGTCTGCGTTAGAAGTCTTAAAAAACTGTCGTACTCAGCGCAAGACTTTACTTTCCGCCATTGGGGCGATTGACCCAAATGATTCGAAATTGATGACCTTTGATTTGGACCAGTCCGAACCACGTCTGCCTTCCACCATAGCAGTCCAAGTTTCTGTTTCTATTCGGAATCTTGTCATCCATCGGTGTATCATCGACGAGGGTGCCTCTACATGCGTCATGTCCACCTTTGTTTGGCAGAAGTTGGGATCTCCTACTATCCAGCAATCCACCACTGCATTGCGGGCCTATGACGGCCGGTCAGCTCAACCTCAAGGTTTACTACCCAAGGTCCCCGTCCAATTGGGTGGGAAAACTGTGCTCATCGACATAGAGGTCATTAACGCCCTGCTCGATTATAACCTTTTACTTGGCCGCAGTTACATGTACGCCATGAAAGCGGTTGCCTCCTCCGTTTTCCGCACCATGATGTTCCCCCACGAGGGACGCGTGGTCAAAATTGACCAACTCACCTACTATGATCCCAACGCCCCTGCTGCACCGGAAAATGTTCTTCCCATGATCGAACAACCCACTTCTAGTGCAACTACCTCCTTTGTGTCTTCCGTGGGACCCGGACTTTATTCGGATACACCAATGACCTCTACATTTCAGGCCATTCCACCACCGTCACCGGAGACTCATGTCGCAAACCTCTGTACTCTGTCACAGAATACACAAACACCCAGTAGTCAACCACCATTGATCCCTAGTCACATCGGTGTTACACCCATCCACACCATCCCCTTTCTATTTCCTCCTTCGGGTGTAGTAAGCGCGCCGGTTATGGCTACCCTTAGTCTACCCGGGTTAACATTGGGATTACCCGTGTGGTATATTTCACCTCCCGTTCCACCGCCGACACCAAACTTCATCCTCCAACCGGTACAACCTATTGTTACCACAAATCAACCTCCTCCTGGTGTCGCAATCCCTTCGTCGTCAACGAAACCTCCTCCTGGTCTCACGATTGCTTCGACGTCAACGAATCCCCCTCTTCTTGCTAAGCCCACTGGGGGCAGAGGTCCAAAACCGTACACTGCTATACCACCTCCTAAGGCAGTTAAACCCCCACCAGTGTTTCGAGCTCCCCCCAAATGCTCATTATGCGATGAGATAGGCCATCCAACTCATCAATGCCCACACTTACCAGCACTCCAAGAGCATATGAATATGTTGGACGATGACATCACCATCCCAGTAGTCAGATTAGAGCCAACTCTACAGCCTCGTGACAAATCACTGCGCACCAACCATCCTTGTGCTATATGCAGTGTCTACAGCCACTACTCTCACCATTGTCCTGATCTACCTGACTATAGAGCAGCGTTGTACGAGTTAAACAACGTTGACTTAGAGATATCTCCTCCCCTCATCGAGGAGATCCACCCCCCGCCATCATCCTCGTCGGAAGAAGTCAATACAATATATATGATTTCAACAACTTTCAAACCAGAACCCCTTGATTTATGGTCTGACTACTTCAATACTGATGAGCAAATTTTGGAGACACTCACTGCACCCGACTACCCTTGGGATGATATGCATCATCACTCGTACTTCCTCCCGGAAGCATCTACATCCACCACATCCAACCAGCTATCAGTCGAATCGAAAGATTTCATACCCACTAAGGTCGATTGGTTAAAGGACCCCATCCCAGCACCGGATGCCTTTGAAGAAGGGAACATGTCGAACATTTCCCCTACTATACAGATAAACATTTCCACAACACCAGGGAAACCTGAACTCATCTCGCTGGGCGCATCTTGCACTCAAGCAGAAACTCAGGCATACAAAAAGCTCTTTCAAGAGTTCCGTGATGTCTTTGCCTGGTCCTATACCGAGATGCCTGGTCTCGACCCCGCCATTATTGAACACCACATTGATACATGGCCTGAGGTACCTCCTGTTCGGCAGAAACAGCGACCCATTCACCCTTCCAAGCTCCCCGCCGTTAAAGCTGAGGTCGAGAAACTTCGCAAAGCAGGATTCATTTATCCTATTCCGTACACCACCTGGGTGTCAAACCCCGTTCCTGTCAACAAAAAGCAAGGCACCCTTAGAGTATGCACTGACTTCCGCGATTTAAACCACGCTTGTCCAAAAGACAATTTCCCCACACCATTCATTGACCAACTCATTGATGAGTGTGCGGGCCATGAAGTCCTATCCTTCATGGACGGGTTTTCCGGATATAACCAGATTCACATCCGCAAGGAGGATCAGTACAAGACTGCCTTTACCACCCCATGGGGCACCTTTTCCTATCGCGTCATGCCATTTGGCCTTAAAAATGCTGGTGCCACTTTCCAGCGAGCCATGACCTATTGCTTTCACGACTTGGTCCATATCCTGCGAGTCTATCTTGACGACCTCACAGCTCGTTCCTGAAAACGATCAGACCACCTTAACGACCTCCGGCAAGTTTTCCTGCGTTGTCGCAAATATAAAATCCGCTTGAACCCACACAAGTGTGTCTTTTGCGTCCCGGCGGGCCGGTTGTTGGGTTTCATTGTTGCCCAAGACGGAATCACTGTCAATCCCCTGAAAGTCAAAGCCATCTTAGAACTTCCCCCTCCTCGCACGCTTCGGCAGCTTCAGAGCTTGCAAGGGCGGTCCAATTTTCTTAGGCGCTTTGTTCCTGATTACGCCACCAAAGTCCATGGATTCTTACGCTTACTCCGTACCCACATACCCTTTGTTTGGGATGAGCAAGCGGACACGGCATTCGAAGCCCTCAAGAAAGCTCTCACACAAGCCCCCTTGATATCCCCACCGGATTTCTCTCAAGACTTCACACTTTATGTCTCGGCATCTGAACATGCTGTTTCTGGAGTTTTGGTCCAAGAAGATGCCTCACACCGAGAGCATGTGATTTATTACGTCAGCCAGACCTTGTCTGGCCCACCTCTACATTACCCATACGAGGAAATATTAGCCCTAGCTGTAGTCTTTTCTGTACAAAAATTGCGACACTACATTTTGCTTAGTCATACCACGGTTGTCGCCGACTCCAACCCTATGGTCTATCTCCTCACCCGGCGGCTCCTACAAGGTCGTGTTGTGAAATGGGTCATTATCCTCCAGGAATATGACCTCACTTTCAGAACTCCCAAAAGCACCAAAGCCCTCGCGCTTGCTCACCTCATCACAGACCTCCCATCCTCCTCAACATCACCCGTTATCCAAACGGACCTGATTGACGAGCAGATCTTCATCATTTCGTCCGACGACCCTTGGTACGGAGACATTTTGACTTACCTTCGTACGCAAAAATTTCGACCACACATCGATCGTGATGGGCGCCGTCGCATACGACACCACGCCCCCCGATACCTCCTGATTGGGGATGTACTTTACCGACGCGGCATTGATACTATCTTACGCCGCTGCCTATCCCATAGTGAGGCAGAACAAGTCCTCAATGATTGTCATAGCGGTGCCTGCGGAGGCCATTTCTCCGGCATGGCCACTGCCCAGAAAATCATTCGGGCCGGTTATTTTTGGCCATCATTGTTTACTGATTGCATCACCGCAGTCAAGCATTGCCAGAACTGCCAACTATTTTCCCCCAAAGCAAGAACCCCCCCTGCCCCCCTTCATCCAGTCATCACTGTTGGACCATTCTGCAAATGGGCCATTGACTTCCTCGACTGCAAACCCCCGTCAGCCGGCGGTCACAAACACATCGTTGTGGCTGTAGACTATTTCACCAAGTGGGCAGAAGCCATGCCGACCTATAATTACAAAGCCGACACTGCAACACGGTTTTTCTTCAACCATGTTATCGCTCGTTTCAGAGTACCACAGCAACTAGTCTCTGACCACGGCTCTCACTTCGAAGATGCCGTCTGGAAGGAGTTATCAACCATGTTGAAATTTGAACACCATTTCTCTTCCGCTTACTATCCCCAAGGAAACGGCCAAGTCGAAGCGATCAATAAAATCTTGAAGACCATTCTCCAACGTACTGTAGACAAGCACAAATCCAATTGGCATCACATGCTTTTCCCGGCACTATGGGCCTACCGCACCTCAACCAAAACCGCCACCGGTTTTACCCCTTTTCATTTAGTTCACGGTGTCGAATCCGTCCTCCCTATTGAGTGCCAGATCCCAGCCTTACATATCGCCGTTGAACTTCTACCAGACACTTCCCCGATCGAGCAACGTTTACTACTCCTAGAGCAGGCCGATGAAGATCGGCGCACAGCCATTCAAAACATGGAAGCAGCTAAACAACGATCGAAACTAAGTTACGACAAACGTGTCCACCCAAGAACCTTTTCGGAGGGAGACCTTGTCCTCGCTTACGATCAAGCTCATGATAAAACCGGAAAGGGAAAGTTCGTGTCTATGTGGCAAGGCCCCTACATCATACACACCTGCCTTGGGCAGGGGGCATACATTCTGACCGATTCAGAAGGCAACACCCTACGCAACCCACGCAACGGGTTGTACCTTAAACGATTTTACCCATAGAAAATCTGATGGACACCATCGTCCATTTTAGTATAGGCATACATTTTTTGTTCACAAAAAATTTCAAAAAACCTAAATATTTGTTTTTCTCTGCATGACCACAGATGGAGCCTCTTCCACTCTGCCATGTCGGTTTCGCTGATGGTGCAAGCCGTTGGTCTCCCAATCTCGCCTCCGCAGCTTGGGTAATATACTCCCCTTCACATGAGTTAATTCACATTGACGGAGTATGTTTAGGTGCCGCTACCAATAATCAAGCTGAATACGATGCCGTGAACGGTCTCCTGGCCGCTGCTCTCCAGATGAGCATACGTCACCTCAACGTTTTCTTGGACTCACAGCTCCTAGTTTCCCAGCTCAACAATGATTACCAGGTACGCGATCCCTGTCTTTTCAGAAAATTCCTGTGCACTAAACAAATGGTTAGACAGTTTGAATCCATTACATTCACACATGTCCCAAGACACCTCAATAGTGTAGCAGATAATATGGCCAACAGTGTCCTCGACTGGCACACCAATCACATCATGTCATATCCATAAACAAAAAATGCATCCATGTGCATAACATGTGCCTCCACGGGCATAAAACAAACAAACCAAATAAAGCATCCATGTGCATAACATGTGCCTCCACGGGCATACATAAATCAACAAACATACTGCATCCACGTGCATAACATGTGCCTCCACGGGCATACATAAATCAACAAACATACTGCATCCACGTGCATAACATGTGCCTCCACGGGCATATACAAAAGATAAATGTGCATCCACGTGCATACACGACAATATAGCTAAAATATATATCCACATATATATATAAATCAAATCGTCAACATGTCATAAGTGCCCTCAGCACCCGATATACAAATAATACATCTGTCATACAAAAATGCTTCCCCATATGCTCATCAGCATTTGGGGGCAGATACAATATATCTACTCATCTCGATCCCTAGGATCCTCCGGCTCCTCCTCCGGCTCCTCCTCCGACTCCTCCTCCGCCGGCCCCGCTGGGTCATGACGACCCCGAACTCGCCGCTCTGCTGGCCCCGCTGGATCGTCCCTTAGACGTATCCTCCCCTGAGCCGGCCCTGCCGGAGCATCTCGTCTACCATCCCCGTGCCTCGCCACGAACACCGCTGCCCTCAACAGGAGCGACTGCCACTCAGGTGGCGCACCGAGACATCCCTGCAAAATATCCCGATCCAGGTCTCTCCAACCATCCTCGGGGAGCCCAGCTACGATCCGGGCAAAGGTCCGTCGGACACCATCTATGGCGTCATCATGAGGGCCAACCCCTCGCCCACGAGCTGCATATCCTCCACCACGCGGAGGAGGTACAGGTACAGGTGGATGGGCGACCACCATCGCCCGCCCCTGCCGAGCCACATAGTCAGGTGGTGGCACTGGACCCACATCTGCACAAAGCAAGTAAGCCATCAGATACTATACAAAAAAAATCATCAATGATAAATCAAACAACACATGATATAATATCAAATAAAACACAAACATACCGTCTAAACTCCAGGCCTGTCCTGGGGCACGAGGCATCTCTGGGTCACCTCGGTAGTCCATGCCGGCGTAGGGATAGTCCTCAATCACCAAAGGCATCTGCTCCCACTGCTGATAGAAATCCTCCGTGAAGTAGCCGCGAACACCACCACCGGCACGGGGCATCATCTGCCCCCACCTCATCATACGAGGCTCACTCGGAAGACCAGCACGAACGGGTACCCGTGGCCGCAAGGTCGGCACCCGCTCGAAGAAAAAACAGCATAAAAACGAGGCATAACAAAACTCGCCTCCCTCTCTAATGGCCTTGTCCAGATCTCTCCGGACACCAGCCAGGAACATCTGCGCCCAGGCATAATAAGTACCCTGTAGAACGGAATCCACCATCATCGTCTGCCCCCCAGACATACGATGTGGTGCAGCAGCACCCAATATCCTCAGAACGCAGGCACCAACAGCTCGCATATCCCACTCACGTAGGAATTTCAGACTAATAGAGCTGTTTACCAAAACAGCATCATCCACACAGAAATTCTGTAAGAGGTCCTCCATATCTACACCCGGAGGCAACCTCGGCAAAATATCACCCACCTCACCCAAGCGAGGCAACCCAGTCAAAAAATATACATCCGTGAGAGTGATCTCTAACCTCTCACCACCAATAATGAAGGCACCCTCTGCCGGCACCCACCACTGCACAAGCTTGTTCAGGAGCCGTCTCACTGAAAGTATAAGCGGGATCTGAGCGAACTTCAAGAGTCCACTCATAGCCAGGGTCTGTCTCACCCCTCCATCAGTCTCAATCCTCAGCATGAGATCACCATCGATCTCCCTCTCCCGCCACACGGACTGAGGTCTCCGCAACATCCTGCCAGGAAAAAAGAAGAAATTTTTAGCCCCAGCATAAAAAATTTAGAAAAATCCCATCACGGCTTTTACACAAAAAGCAGCGATGCCCATCGCGGCTTTTCCACAAAAAGCCGCGATGACCATCGCGGGATCCATGCAAAAACCCGCGATGAACATCGCGGGTTTTGGCCGGACAGTCGCGATGAACATCGCGACTATCCCCCATGAACTCGCGATGAACATCGCGGGTTCCGACCTCACAGTCGCGATGAACATCGCGACTGTGAGCCTAAAACCCGCGCGGTTCATCGCGGGTTCAGCCCCGAAACCCGCGCGGTTCCACGTTGGAGAGTCAACGTGGAGTTTCGCGGCCTTCGGGGGCCCGCCGCCAAACAAAAAAGACATAATTGACAAGGTTAAGGCGAATAGAGTTACCTGCAACTCGATAAATCGAAAACCAACGGTGAAATCTCCCGGAAATCAAGAAATAGCTCTGACAGCTCTATCAAACTCGCACGTAACAATGACAAGTCATTTGGGCCCCACGTCCTATTTATCGAAAATCTACAAATTTTCCAACAACCATTGCGGTATCATACGAAGTCCATTTCTCAAACCGTTGGTACCGTTGGGATCAACACAGCGAGAACTTTATAGAGGTTCCTTCCGTTTCCCGTTTTCACGGGGTCCATTTTTTGACCATTTTTTCCACGCCCCCTCGTCGCCTCGGTTTGCGTGCCACATCGGTCGTTCTCCGTTTTAGACGTGCCTTATATCGCCGGATTCAGTTTTCCGCGCTCGTGATGATGCTTGAGATCATTTCTCGCTCTCACCTTTAGATTTTTCGGGCATTTTTTCCCATGCCCCCCTCGTCGCCTCGGTTTGCGTGCCACATCGGTCGTTCTCCGTTTTAGACGTGCCTTATATCATCGGATTCAGTTTTCCGCACTCGTGATGATGCTTGAGATCATTTCTCGCTCTCACCTTTAGATTTTTTCGGGCATTTTTTCCCATGCCCCCCTCGTCGCCTCGGTTTGCGTGCCACATCGACCGTTCTCCGTTTTAGACGTGCCTTATATCACCGGATTCAGTTTTCCGCGCTCGTGATGATGCTTGAAATCATTTCTCACTCTCACCTTTAGATTTTTCGGCCATTTTTTCCACGCCCCCTCGTCACCTCGGTTTGCGTGCCACATCGGCCGTTCTCCGTTTCCGACAATCCTTATGTCACCAGATCCAGTTTTCCGCACTGATGACGATGCTTGAGACCTTTTCTCGCCCTCATCAATCCATTTTTGTTCGGTATAGTTTTATCCATTTTTCGGGCCGAGCAACCCCTTTTACGAAAAAGGCACTTAGGGAGTTTCTGTTAAGCTCTTTTCTGACTCCTAAAACAATGAAAAGATCGCCAAGAAATCTTGCTTCCTTTCATGCTCGCTAAACGTATCTGAAAGGGCGTCTACCTGGTATAAGTTTACCCCTTTTTCGGACCTCGTAGACTAATTACGAAAAAGGTATACTCTAGTCACATCGGCTAGAAGAGTTCTCCATCCGCATCATTTTATGCTTTTTCGGGCCTTAGAGACTAAACTTACGAAAAAGAAACACCAATAGAGTCCACTTACCGCTTTCAGACTCTGTAAACATGACAGCATCCATGAGCATGAACCGTCCTGGGCTCGCAAAATCCACAGGACCGTACCATTTCAGAGCACACTTTTATCCCTTCTTGGAGCTCATTAAAACTACGAAGAAGGAATCAATGGTGCCTCTTGGCGCCACAACAGATCATGTCTACTCACATACAAGCTTCCCCATTTTGGTCGCCTTTGTTCAGAGTATTCTGCAGTATGTCACTCTAAAACTCCCTCGACAGCTACCATCAGCTTCACCCCCCCGGAGTCAGTACATACCCTTCAGTCCCTAAAAACGCTACGATCCCTGCACTTACAAGCCAGTTCCCTACGCTGCCAGGTTAACCATGTCATCATGCTCTGAACAAAGGAAGTTTGAGTCTACCCATTTTTTGACCCAGTTATTTCCCATCCCCACAAGTATGTCAGTCCTACCATCAGTACTACAACACTTCAGTTCTACACCTCGTGCTCCTATCAAGGAAACATCATTGCCTTGTTAGTTGCTGGTCTCCCTCTGTCGACGACAACCACATTGATTCCAGAGGATAGACCTAGAGGTCCCTGTGTCTTGGACTCATTACCATTTATGATGAGTGCCTACGAATCATTTCGAGAGGAATCCTCAGTGCCTCTCCGAATGGTTGTTTCTCACATGGTCGACTTCAACACCTTGATCGCATCGTTGAGACTCGCACAGGGTATTGGTACGTTCAGTTATTAGTCGAAGACCCCGGATACCACCTGACTCCTCCACATTTGAGAGTCTACCTATGGATACAACCAGTTACATTTTTTCTATAGATATCCGGGTTGCGTATGGCGACAGTATTCAGATGTACCCCAGTTTTATACTCCCTCGAGTATACAGATACAAATACTTCCCAGAGATGGATCACAGTCATTGAGTCCATATAGATGTTGGACACCTTCAGTTTCAGCAGTTCAACAGTTATTCCAGTGTATCAGTTATTGAGATCAGCCATGATCATGAGTATATCCCACAATAATGTCCCCTCTGGACCATTATGATGTACCAGTATATTTCTTTACGTATTAGATCCCCCTTCTTGGGACTAATTGTTTTGTATATGTCTTGATACGAGCATGGGAATGCCCGCCTCGTCCTTTATCAGAGATTATACCTCATTCATATTGAAGCCATGTAATATTTTTTGTTTTTGCAGCTTCCAAGGGCCGTGGCTCCAGTCTCCAACCGGTCTCTTCTCTCCCCTAAACCCCAGAAAAAAGGACAAAAGAACTATGATGTCTATCGGCCATACGATGAGCTCCTGCCCTCACACATCAGGGGGCAATCTGTTAACACCTAAAAAGTGCTCACTAGCTCATTCCCTTACTCACATGACCCATTTGTCCACATTTCCACCATCTGAGCCTCTGAAACCAAAAAAAGGTCACCAAAAGACCTTAGTACACCCCAAAGATTATTTTTCCAAGAAAATCATAAAAAACCCTCAAAAAGGGTCCAAATTCCCAAAAATATTAAAAAGGGAATTAACATATTATTTTTATTCAGAAAAGGAAAAAGGAGGGAAAAGTACCTAAACCATGTTGGTCAATACCATTTGGTTTCCACAAAACCACAAATGGTATTTCCCACCACCAAAACCTATAAAAAGGTGGTAGGGGCTCCTCATTTCACATCCATCCATTATCTCATCCTTATGCTGCTGAAATCTCCCTTGAGCATTTTAGCCATTGAAGCAACCTTGGAGAAGGAGACCTATTGGAGTTTGGAGCTACTCATCTTGGGAGTTGCTCAACATCAACCTTCACCATTGAAGGTATTATCGCAAGCACTTGCTTGCCCCCCATTTTTCAATACAAAAAATTATTTCTTATGTTTCTTGTTCTTGATTTTTAAAAGATTTTACATTATTTTCTTATATTCTTGCATAGATCCATGAATAGTTTAGTTTAGATTAGTTTCTTGTTATTTGCTTTTATTGAAACTGCTGCTACTAGTTAGCAGGTGCCCATAGCACTAAGCCTGGTTGCAAAACCGGGCCAACATGTTTCACTATAAATTATCTATAGAATTCCTTCTTTTCATGTCCCCCACTGACCTATTTTGTTCATTGGAGGATATCAATAACAGAATTCTTTCTCTTTTATCTGGTGGATCTAGCAGTGGTTTATCACACAGCTTCTATGTCTGCACTACATATACATCTTACTTTTTTAAAAGGGTTAATAACCACAGCAAGGTGCAAGATTTTCGATTGAATTGAAAATTCCATTTCCTCCAATCCACTAGTCTTAAGCAGAAAGTGTCATCTTTTTCATCAGAAACTGCATGATATTTTTCTCAACCCTATAAAGCTTACATTCATGGTCTAAGGATTAAGGAAAATGCTCTGACACGGGACCCCATTAGATCAGTATCAAATATCTGTCTCTAGATATTAGATTTTGTTAATACCATAAACCCTAATGTCAGCTTGTGCTTAAGGAGCTTTTCAAAAAATATTAACAGTTTGCTTGTTTGAAGTCATTTTTATAAAAAAATTATCTTATGGTCTTCCACATAATTTATGAATGCTTCTAGACAGATGGTTCTAGTTAAATAAGTGATATGGCACTATGTCTTTGTTCACAACACTAATTCAAGCAGTGGTTTAGCCTTGACAAGTGATATGGCAGTTATAACTTCCAGATGCATATAACCTTCTCAATTTTATTGGAGGACTAAAATGAAAACATTCTATCATGAGACTATTGTTAAATGCAGATTTAATTAGCCTTGACAAATTTACACTTGTCATGCTAATTCCTAGCAATTCATTGGAGGATATAAATCGATGGACATATGGTAGGTTTGGAACCTGCTTTAGGCATAATCAAAGGGGATTATTTCATGATTACATTGTTTTGATTTAATCAGGCATGAATAGGTTGCCAAACATTATCTTTTATTGATCAGGATAATACTTTTTTTTCCCCAGATTAACAACTTTTCAATTAAAACCAACCAATCCACTTAAAATCCAATTCCTGATGCATTAGTCTCTACTGTTCACAATATGATATTTTTTATCTGCCTTTTAATTTTTTAAACAACCACACTAGCCACACAAACCTTACTACAAGCTTAGCCAATATATAGACCTAAATTCAATTTTCTAATATGGTTGACCCCATGTAAACTTTTAAGTCACTCAAAGTAAGCATTTAGCCAACTTAGTTCTTTGCAATTAATCTTCACATCACTTGAGCTATTCCTTATCTGTTATTTTCCATGTTTCATACTGCAACTGAGTGCAGAGTACAACCATCCCCTGAAGCAAACAAGTAGAACACCTTTCTTATCCTCAACAGTCACACCAAAACATCAAATAGCAATTTTTTTATGCTTATCAAGCCTCCATTGCTAGTAGCAAACCTTTTAAAGCTTTCTTGTAGAAAGCAAAAGACAAAAAGTAAATAAAAATTCTAGTAAAAATCAATGACGCCTTCGGCACTCATGCCATAGGCGAGGCAGGTGAGGCAGGTGAGGTGATGGAGGGAAGTCTGCAAGGATTGGATGGACAATATGGTGAAAATTATCACCAAGTACTGATTTCACAATCTTAAACATCTCCACCCTATAAAATGAGACCATTTTGAGAATAATAAGGTCTGCACTTCTAATGATGGCACCATACAGAGCCTACTTCAGAGAAGAGGGCTTAGATTGGACCAAGAACTCCCACAGTGACCTTGGGAGATAGAGAAGTCCATTGCAAAGAATTGAAGAAACCAGCAATCATGGAGAGGCCACTTAAAGTATCTTTTGAAAGAGAGATGATGCAATGTATTTCAGTAAGTCTCATGACTTCATAAGGGTGGTCCTAAATTTCCTTGTGATGGTATTTAGGTTTAAAGCAGCATTCAGATATTTCTGGTATGGGTTGCTGGATTTCCCAACAGGTCTTATGCATCAAGAAGTGTTAATCCTTCCTGGAGTCAATGGTTTTGGAGTTCTCAGAGACTAGGAAAACCATCTACCTTATTGAACTGATTTCTTAGCTTTTGTTCTCTCTTTGTGTTGTTGACTTAAGGGCTTTGAGGAGAAGGGGTGAATATATGTGCTTCCCTATCAATAACAAATGCCTCATGTCTTATTCTGGGGAATACCTGCTTAGCAACCATTTTAATCCTAACTCACCTGCTGAGTAGCAATTATCTCAGGAGTTCACTAATCTAATTGCTAAATTGACATCTATCTAAGAATCATTCTGAGATAATTCATTGCCAATGATTACTGGTAGAAAGGGTCATAATTGGGAGGAAGGTGAACCCTCCAAATCTCTACAAATTGCCAAGGGTAAAATAAAATGGGAAGGTAGGGAAGATACAGGGAAACAAGTGGCAGGCGGGTACAGTATAAGAACCGAGCAGCTACAGTGGCAAATGGCAAAGAAATGGAGTACTGCTAAAAGGATTTGAACTGAAGTGGGCCTACATTAGAAAGTGCACATTTTCCCTAAAGCCAAACCTTGGCTACAATACTGGAAGACACCATCATTACTCATTGGTGGGGATTCCACCTATTAGACATAATGCTCGGAAACTAGGAGAGGTTGCATTTGCAAGCATGCCACTTATGAGGATCAAGAAAAGATGAGGGAACTGCTTCATAGGAAAGCTGCAAAGACAACCAAACTGAAAGAGCAAGTTTGTCTTCCAATGGAGGCTGTCACAGGTCAGAATAGCCACTCTACAACCCCCCCAATGCTGCATGAGATAGTGGAGATAAAGGAAAGGCAACTTAGTCTATATTAGATGAGAAGAAATTTTGTGGCAAGGAAAAGCTATGGTCTTTCGGTTTGCTGTGATGGTATCATTGGTCTACTGGAGAATACATGCAATATATAAGGTGGATAGTGATATAAAGTTATCGCATAAACATAAAGTAATCGCTAATTCAAAGGAATTTTGTGAAAAATGCTTCCATTAGGATAAAGAATACTATTTTCCCCTACTTCAGTGCACATCAACAGGAGCTGGAGCAGATGGAGACATTGAATATGAAGAACATCTGATCACTGCCTGAATGTTGGTCTTAAGATATTATCGGCTAATGTTAATAATATTAGATATACTAGTTATAGGAACAATCTCAAATCAGTTGATATTACAGAATGCTATAAAATGGGCCAAAACAATTGCTCATTAGACTGGCCATGTTCAATCTATTTCATGTGTTAGTCTAGGACTGTCCATTTTGTACAATTTTGTATCAATATTAATACTAAATAGACATTTTAATTACCAAAAAATCAATAAAAATTTTTAACATCTTAACACAACTGTAGATAATAAAAAATTCCACTCTTCTTCTAATTCACCTCTTCACATGGTTTAGTCAAGTCAAAGCAAGTCTATTGATTTAGGGAATGAAGCTCGATATAGACAAACATGAGGGTAACAATAGTATCTAACTGTGGTAACAAAGGAGTTACATTTGATAATGACAACAAGATCCCCCTTTCAATTTCAGTGCATGAAAATAGTATAATTTTTTTAATGTGCCAGGAAAATCACATTTTACCAAGAACATCAATATTGCATGACATAACATATGGCTACATGAATCTCCATAAACAAAACGGCATCATTAAGAGTTAAAATAGGCCCGAAGTCAATTAATTGACTCTGTATGATGAAATCTTATATAGGCAAGCACAGAAGATGAAAAATAGCATTGGAGTGATGAAGTTGTTAATTTAGTGAAGACATGAATATCTAAAATCTTAAGCACAACAAAAATTCATGCACTCCATGGAAAAAGGGATGAATCTGTCAAAATGTTGCTCTCAAGTGTTCAAACTTCATGGTAATACCCTTTGGTTCCACAAACTAGTTAGTCGACCTAAGTCTGGGTTAGTCAAGACCAATGTTGGGAACTCACAACTCTTTGACAGGACCTTCAACATTTCAAGGCAATCATGTCAAACACTATTGTCAACCCTTAGTCAACTCATGCAATTAGTTTCCCAATCCATGCCATTCTACTTGAGTCAAGTCAAATTGTTTACAGTTCATATACATTGATCCCATCAACCATTCCAGATGGAGAAGATGTGCTTCAACCAAACACCATGAATGCAGAAGGCAACTACATATGGAAAACATAACACACAAAGCAAATCAACTTACAGCTCAAGAATAGGCATAGCCTCAATCCTATCATACAACTATCATACAAGTGCCTCAATCCTATCATACAACTTTCTATTATTGTGGGCTCTTTGATCAACAATGACAATTCTTTGCCAACAATCTTTGCCAGTCAGTAATGTAGAAGAACATCTACAAGAGGAGCCTGAGTATCTTAGTCATTTCACTCAATTTTTCCAACAGCAGAGAATTATTGCAGAGAATGTTACCCTTGTTCTAGCACTTGTCAAAGAAAATTGTCGTACATAGATTAAGGACAGCTTAAATTGAAAAAAAATCTATGGAGAATACTTTGATGATTTTTTTTAAAAAGACCAATGGACACAAGGAATTGCTTCAATAGACCTTGTATATTCATCACACAACTTAAGGAACATCTTATATAGGAAAAGGAAGGGATCTATGAAGGCCATGTTCTTGCTCAGCCAATTGAAGACCCTGGGAAACTCATGAATGACAACGAACTTCTGCTTTTGAAAACCAAACACACCATTACTCAGTTTTTGCAATCACCCACTTCTTATAAATACGCCATTACTGTTGATCTTTGTGGCATCAAAAATACCAAACAAAAGGCCAAGGACAGCATCAACACTTGGGAACACTTCACACCAATTATGCAAGTTTGTGCCAAAATTGTTTATGATACTTGTTTACTAAATGTTCCTCAAGTGCTGACCTCCCCCATATATTGTGGACACAAAAGATACATTGGAGAATCTGAATCCGACATCCCAAAATTGGGAAGCTTGTCTAAATAATATTTGTTGATGAATTCAAAACAAAAGACCAGAAAAGCAGAAAACACAGATATTAAACATGAACCAAGAAAAAAAAAGGTTTATTTAAGAAAGAAAAATCCTTACTGCAATCGACCCAGAGCATCAATGTGGTCACTTTCTCCTCTTTGAGAGTCATATACTCCTCTGCCTCCTCTTCCTCCTCTGCTTCTATTCCACCCTCTGCTTCATTCCCTAATATCCTATCATTTTCTCCTCTTTGATATCCATAGCCTCCCCTGCTTCCTCCTCTGCCTCCTCTGCTTATATCAAAACTTTCTTCTTTGTTCCCTCCGTAACCCTGATAATATGAACTAGTCGGTAAACCTTTATTCATCACGACCGGGTTGGAACCGTCAACCCTATGTTTCTGTTGGTTACTGAGACGAGAGGGCTTTAAGCTTATAGACCTAGATGCCTCATCTGGTGATTTTCCTAAACATACCTCCACACCTTGAATTGCACCGCCTGCTATCCCTTTGCTTTCTCGCGCACCATGAGGGTTCTCCTGGACTTCCATGGATTCTCTAGTTCCAACCCTCTATTTATGTTGGTTACTGAGATGAGAGGGCTTTAATCTTACAGACCGAGATGCCTCTTCTGGCGATTTTCCTGAACATACCTCTACACCTTGAATTGCACCGCCTGATATCCATTTGCTTTCTCGCACACCATGAGGGTTCTCCTGAAATTCCATGGATTCTCTTTCTTGGCTTCCTAGTGCTATGGATGGTGCACCGCTTGTCGAGTTTCCTTCCGTGGGAACATCAATGTTATGCCCTCCAACTGAGAAATTTAGTCTTTCTGAAGCCCAAGCTGACTGACGGGACAACCCAATATGGGCACGCTCAGTTTGTGAACCCAAAACTGGGAAAGAGCTAGACCCACATGGGCCAAAGGCAGTTCCATCAGCATTAGAATTTTGTGGAGAACTTCGAACTGTTGATACAGAGTCCTTCAGGGAACACCCAGTTCCTGTACATAACCTACAAATCCCCATAAGAGAATGTTGAGATTCGAGGTAAAAATGATCATGGCTTGAAATTTATGGAGAGAAGAAGAAAATAGTTTCAAAAGTGGAAGTAACAATTCCAAATAGAGGGGGAGACATCAATATTGAAGCAACTAAAATATCTAGAGTGAGCCATGGTGACTTTGAATGGCTCATAAGTGGAAAAATTGAAGAACCACTCATCAATCCTACAAGTTAAGCCCACCCTTGCTCCAATTTTATCTAAGAAAGTAGGTTTTAACAATGCTATTCAAAATTTTTGGGCATGAAAACACCAATCAAGAAGAGGGATTTTCACCAATAACCCTTATATCATTTTTCTCTCTCAAAGGCTCCTTTGATAAGTTTCCTCTTTAGGGGAAGCCTGATAATTCAAGACTGTGCCCTGGAAACTCTAATGGTGAAGTCAACCAAGTTTTAAAGTCCCAAAAATTTGCACAAATCTAACCATTCATTGAAAACTAGGAAATCATAATTCCTAGAGGAAAAAGAGTCCTTAAGGGAGTACTAGCCTTGGATACAATACAATCATCGAGAATGGGAAGAAAATCGTATATGACCATAACAAAGTCAAAATCCTCAAAATAATTCAAGGAGGGAAAGAAAATGACTATAAGTCGGGCCCTTAGAGCCAAGAAGACCCAAAATAAATGTCCTTAATTATTGTACTCTCACTTAATGTAAAGGGGGTCAAGGGTACCCTCAAACAACAAGTCCTAAAGATATTGTTTTTAGTTTACAAACTAGACATAGTTTTCCTTCAAGAAGCCATGTGTTTGGGAAACAAAGTTGTCAAAATTCTCTCAAAACAATTAAAGGGATGGAATTTTTGTTCAATTGATGTTGAGGGCCTTTCAAAGATTTCTAGGGTGGAACTCAACTATTAATCCTCTCTTGAGTTTAAAGCTAAATATTTAGATAAAGTTTTCAATATTGTTAATTTTTTATGGAGATAGGAATGTCTTATGGGATATGTGAAGGGATTAAGGTTCCCTATCAAGGGAGAAAATTGTTGTTTAGGGAATTTAAATATAATCCTAAATTTGAGGGAAATATGGAGGGAAGTGGTTAGACCAAAGTTTTTAGCATATTTTTTCTCTCATGTGTTTGAGGAGTTAAAGTTGGTATATGTTGAACCTGTTCAGTTAGTTCCAACATGGAGAAATTCTATAAGGGTCATTATTGGTATTTTCAAAAGGCTATATATATTTATGGTAGCAAAAAATGTTGTGGAAGAAGCTACAAAATTGGAATATTGGGTCGTTTATGGTGGGTCTTCTAATCACCTACTTATCTTGTTTCAAAATGAGAATGAGGACAAGAAGCCCCCAACCCATTCAAATTTAACCATGACTAGTTTAATGAGAAAGATTTAGGTAGCTAATTATTCGAAACTAGAAGAAATATGATATAACCTAAGGGGATACAATGATGAAACAATTTGTTGATAATATGAGGTAGGTGAAAACAATGGCAATTGATTGGACAAAAAAGAAGGCTCAAGACAATCAAAGGGATCTAAAGGAGGTTGAGGTTTAAATTCGTTATAGTTTTTAGCGAAATATTAATGGAGTATTTAAATGTGAGGAAATCCAGGCTTTAAAACTACTAGAGGGTAAGAAATAAGATTTGTTGAACAAAGAAGAAGTTGAGTAGAGGCTCAGAAGCATAGAAAATTAGTAAGCAAAAGGGGTCAATAATACAAAATTTATGCAAAATATAGAAAAAAAAGTATGAATACCATTTCGGAGGTTGGTATGCCTAATTGTTCAAATGAATGAGAGGATGGAGGCAAAATTTCTACTTGTGGATTATTCAAAGGACTCTTTGATAGAGGATCAAATCTTCATCTCATCTCCGAATACCGAATACCTAGTGTGCATGTTGTCAAACAACACAAGGGGTGGTGTGGAAGACCCTTTGGTGCCATTGTAAAAAAACTTAGGTTGCGGGTCAGGAGTGGAGTATGAGGTCACCTTTAACAACCCTATAGAGGGTTTTAATGCATGTGTAGTGGATCAAAAGGGATTAGACACTTTAGGTAGAGGCTTGAACAAGTTAAAATCTATTAGGATAAATGTGATAAGTCCAATGGTGTTACAATGTGAAGGCACCTTGGTTTCTTCGTAATTACGTTTTACAGTAACATTTTTGGGTTTTAACTCTATGTATTAGAGAGATGAAGTTATAGTTCATTCATTGTTACACAGAAATTTTGTACTCATCATGATTACGAACCATGTACACTTTATCCTTTCCTAAATACCTGAAGTACTTGACCAAAATCCTTAGAAGATGAGTCATGAGGTTTTTTCCCTGTAAAAACCCTGTTTAGAGAGCTTGACGCACCTTTCCTTCTAGTAATGTGCGTCTTTTCCTTATCGACGCACCTTGCTCCACTACAAAGTGCATCACCGATGCATGTTGCTAGTATATAGGGTGCGTCGGTGCCTGTACGAAGGGAAAAAAGAGAAGTTTCGATAAGTCTCTCGAAGGAACCCTCATGGAGGCTTATCCCTTCCATATAGGGATTATAAAGTTCGACTGCAACATATAAGAAGTGAATTACTATATGCCATCCATTGTTTGAAAATAAACATTGAAAGCATGCAAAAATACAAATCTAGAGAACAAATATACAACCCATTTCAATGCAAACCCGAAAAATATTCTTGGTGATTTGGGTTCAGTAATAGGACTTTCTCACCAACAACCCATTTCAATGCAAACCCAAAAAAGAAAAAACGATACTTGTTCTTGGACATAGTCTTCCAAGTCAGGGAGCAAGTCGAGATTTTAAGGGTTCACAACCATCCATTGTACCACTGTGTAGTGCACTTGCTACTATTGTTGCCTATCCAAAAATATCTCCCTCGGCATTATATGTTTTGTCCTATAGTTATTGTGATTAAAAACTCTGGTCCAAACCCACACAATACTGCACAAAAATATGAGGACGTACCTTTCCCTTTCAAGATTCTTCATTTACCACGCCAATTGAATGGATCCCCTGCTTTGAGAGTTGGCCCCAGTGCTAGCGTCTATGGTAATGCCAGTCCCAGAATTGAACGATGCATTTTTTTGTGTCTAGTGCGATGGATGAAGGATACTAAGTGCTCATACAGAGAGTGTGATGGATGAATGATACTACAAAAAGAAATAAATAGAGATAAAACTATTTTTCTAAGAAATAAATAGGATGATTCCTAGAGCTATTACTGCATTCACTGAAAAAAGAAATAAATAGAGATAAAAATCTTTTTCTAAGAGCTGGAGAAGATTCCTATCACGTATTGGAGGTGAGGCGGCCTAACGAGAACAAAAGAAGAAGAAATCGGGATCTATTTTCACTACCTCTTTATATTGAAATGGCTCGTAATAGAACCAGCCTGACCAAGTGCTCGTAGAAACAGTTTGTCCAAATCACGAACCATTATGTCCAAATCGCTCATAGAAAAAGTGCTCATAGAACCAGTCTGTCCAGATCACGCTGACCAAGTGCTCATAGAACCAGTCTGTCCAAATCGCGCGGGATTGAACCAATTTCTTAAAAACATATCACAAAATGGAGTGGCGGGAACCACTATTCCAAATGGCGTGGGATTCCTAAACATGATTTTGAGTTTGATTTCATTCCCATGATGAAAAAGTAATTAATTAGACATTTAGGACAAGGCTAGAAACATCATTTTGATTTTGATTTCATTCCCATGATGAAAAAGTTAATTAGACATTTAGGACAAGGCTAGTAGGCACATCACATATTAAAATACATTTATATGGATTGGCAAAAAAGCTACTAAATTCAATAAATTATTAAATACATTGTTTAAGTAAATAATTATGATTCCACTTTAGAATTGAGTGGAGCGATGGAGGATGCGTCCAGTACAAAATATTTTCGGGTCTCTTCAGGGTTTTTCTAGCATTTTTTGGTGTTTTAGAAGTGCATGAAGACTTTCTCCATTTAGCTGTGTATATGTGAAAGAATGGAGTATTTGTTAAACGTGGAATGGAAGGCGGAGGACGCCCTTTGGGCAAAGGAAGGGATCTTCATTTCAGATGAGGAGTACAAGAAGAGAATACTCCAAACGTGTGGGCCCTCAATCCTTTCAGATTTGGACAGATTTGTCGAAGTAGGACCACCACATCAGCCAAATGACCTGTCAGCGCAGATTTTAGATGGCAGTACAAGTGACGAGGGGCTAGTTGTCCGAAAGATAAGCAAAAACCCTAGTATCCCTTCAGAAGGAACGGGTTTATGCATGAAGGCAACAGAGAAGGTTTTGGAAACTGGAGGGAGCGCTATGAAAAACTTGCCTCTGGTGGAGCCTCATCCTAGTTTTTCAGATGCTAAGAGAGCTCATAAAGCATTCTCTGCAAGGAACCATACTGGATCGGCTGCTCAGGAGAAGAGGAAGAATAAGTTTCTGAAGGTAACAAAAACTCGACCCTCTTTTGTCCTCAACAAAGACGTTGCGATGGGCAAAATGATGAGCCTTGCTCTGAAGGCGTTGGTGGGTAAATTTTTTTACCTCCGGGTGACAAAGGCTATGACTAAAAAGCTGGATTTCCACTGAATGGAAACAAGTTTTGGGCTACTGGTCGCGGTTCAATTTACTGTCCAACTATTGGATTAA
Organism: Larix kaempferi; assembly: GCA_027924585.1. Taxonomy (NCBI): domain Eukaryota; kingdom Viridiplantae; phylum Streptophyta; class Pinopsida; order Pinales; family Pinaceae; genus Larix; species Larix kaempferi. The sequence goes on from BSBM01000510.1 coordinate 6,993,054, forward strand.
TTTCCACTTCTTGCCAATGGAGGATTTGGAAAAATTTGCAGAAAAAACCTGGATTATAGACAGAGGGGTGGTTATGGTTAAGCGTTGGTATCCAGGTAATTTCAACCATTTTACAGTGTTCTTCCAAAAGAGATGCTTATGGATACTAATGCCCAACCTCCCCATTGAATACTGGGATCTAGCGGTTTTGAGAGGGATAGGAGATGTTGTTGGCAGATTTGTTTTATTTGATGAAAGGGACCTAAGGTGGAATAACAAACGCATGGCCTGGATTTTAGTGGAGTTCGGCATGGACCTAGGACTGCCAAAAGAAGTTGAGGTTGTCAAAATGGCCATTACTACTTATCAAAAGAATGTCTTATTCAGTTAAATAAGTACTAAAGAAATTTGGAAAGAAAATCTTTAACTTACCAACGAACGATTTAGTAGAGGGGAATTGACTGGGCACCTCCCTCTGAGAATTCTCATTCGACCTCCCATTTAAGTCTTATTCTCCCGCTTCTGAAACCAACTCCAGCGACTGAGCCTCTCCAACCACTGAAGGACAATTTGTTTTTATATGGCCAGTGGATCTTCATACATGACACTGAAAGGGTTCTCTCCAATAATGGCCATATAAAAACAGATTGTCCTTCAGTGGTTGGAGAGGCTCAGCCGCTAGAGTTGGTTTCAAAAGTGGGAGAATAAGACTTAAATGGGAGGTCAACTCAGAATGCTTAGAGGGAGGTGCCCATTCAATTCCCCTCTACTGAATCGTTCATTGGTAAGTTAAATATTTTCTTTCCAAATTTCTTTAGTACTTCTTTAACTGAATAAGATATTTTTTTGATAAGTAGTAATGAGGAGTGGCTGGTCGATAGTTTTGATGGTTTCTGGGAAATTTTCTTGGAAAAATTTAACAATTTCCATCCCTTTACTTCTCATTTGAACCCTGTCATCTCATAAAACCCTCCTTTGATTTCCCCCTCATCAACAGAACTGTTGGTTGGTACAGATCCCAAAATCCCTATTTTGACTAAGACCTCTCCTCAGGGACCTCACACTACCCCTCATTTACACAGTGAATGCACCTTGTCTTCTCCCCCTCCATTGGATACAAATTTGTTTACCAAACCCTCGGAACCCTCATACAAAGAAGTTCTTATTAATAAAGCGCCTCTTCAGACCTATAACTCCTTTGTAGACGGAGTTGGCCTTAAGGATATTGCAAATTTCACCATCAGGAAGAAACCTAAAAACAATTCCACTAACAGGAAAAAGGACATGGGGGTTGTTGAGGGAGGGTTGGCAACATACCCCATAATGGTTTCTTCAAATTACCCTGTTTCTGTTCCTTCTCCTTCTGGGAAACTTAGAGCATTAAACCCTAATATGAGGGTTCCTTAATGCTAGTATTAATCTCTCTTAACATTAGGGGGATTGTGGGTTCCTAGTCCAAGATGCTAGCCCTCAAGGAGATTTTGTCTACAATTAAACCTGATGTTGTGTTTCTTCAAGAGACTATGCTGGATCATGTTAGAGCTAAAGATTTTTTTCTAAAAGTTTGTCCAACATGCATGGAACTGTGTTGCGACAACCAGTTGGACTTTTAGGGGGGTTACAATTTGGCAAGATGGAGTCTGATAGCAAAGCCAAAAAATAAGGGAGGTTGGGGAATAAGAGATCTCAATCTCTTTAACAAGGCCCTAGCTGCCAAATCACTGTGGAGGGAACTTTTTCATGATGGTATTTGGAGTGTCACTATGAGAAGGAAATACTTGAAAGGAGTTGATATTGTATCATGGCTGAGGAAGAAACACTTTGCTTTCCCAATAGCCTCCATTATTTGGAAAAATATATTGACTACACTACGTGTGGTTAAGCGGTGGATTGCTTGGAAGGTTGGTATAGGTACAAGAGTTCTTTTAGGCTTGGATCCTTTTCTGGGTGGAGGATCTGGCTTTATACTATCAGAAGAACTGCTACCACACCTACACAGTCAGAGCCTTTACTATATTGCATATATACATAAGACAAATATCTCCAACTTGACAGGTTCTAGTATTTGGCTCTCTGCATAAGATCTCGGACTCACAGGAACTCTAGCCAGTGAATGGAACACATACATACAGGGAATTTACCAAAATGGGATCACTCTGTCTATAGAACCAGATAGGTTGGCTTCGACTTGGAACAAAATAGGAGGGATTGTGCAGACAGTAAAAGAGGCCTATAATGCATTTATATATCTTTATGAGAATGATGATTTGAAGTGGTGGTATACAGTGATATGGAAAATCAAAGCTCCTCCAAAATCAATTCCATTTATGTGGTTATGCTTACGAAATAAAGTCTTAACAGGGGAGATTTACAGAGAAAAGGGTGGAATTGGACCTTCATCCTATCCATTATGTTTGAGTAGTGAGGATACCATACAACATCTTGCAATAGATTGCAGCATTACTCAGGAGCTTTGGACTTTGATTTGTAGCATTCTTCAAGTCAAAAATAATTGGCATCTGCAGCCCCTTTAAGAAAATTTAAAGCTCTGGTTTTTAACAAATCCCAAGGTAAAATCAATTCCCTTTATTGTAACATGGGGCTTATGGATTTTAATGAATGCCATTCTTTTTTAAGGCTACATACATAACCTAGAGGAGGTTGGGAGAAGGATTATTAAAGCATCAACAGAATTTGTCATAGATCCAGGTGTGGACAAAGTAATTTTTTTGATAAATCAACCAATTTTATTTGGTAATTCACCCATGGGATTCTTCGATGGCGCAACAAATAAGGATCAAAGTGGAATCGGGATTTTGGTGAAAGACACCTCCACTCACTGTTTTAAGGCACACATGGCAACTGATTCAATGAAACTGATGGAGTTGAATATATAGCATCAACCCTGACCAATGTATTTAAATTTTGGTTAGCTTTAAAATTATGTCTCCTCATATTTTATTAGACTAGGTCCAAAGCTTCGTGTTAACAACAACTCCTCAGGAACAATACATGTAAATTCGGAACAATGCCATTATCGGGCATGTTTAACCTAAAGTTCTTCCTTGACCATCTCCAATCATAGGCACCGATGACGATGGTGGAGAGCTCATTCTTCATGCAGTTAATTGAGTTGATACTGGTATGCACTAACATGTGTCTACAACAAGGCGGCATGTGTCTACAGCAAGGCGACAGGTGGTGGCACATCTTAAATAATGCAGACCGCGAGTCTTTGCTCTCATATGATGATACCCAAAACTTGAGTCCAACTTTGAAAAAACCTTTTCCCATCTAAGTTAATAAAGAGGATCATCAATTTGGGTAGGAGGTACTTGTTCTTAATTAACTGTCACCTTATTTAACATTGAATAACCAATGCACATCCAAAAGGTTTCATCCTTGTTATTGACGACCAATATGTGTTCTATCCAAGGTGATGCACTTGGTCATATGAATGCTTTGTCTAATAATTATTGTAATTGCATCTTGAATTCACTCAACTCATTAGTTTAAAATATATTCTAGGCCTTGGATATGGGCATGTGTGTGTTATGTTATGCTCTCTTGTTGCCATTGTTGTCCATTAGAATCTACTTGAGTCACCCTTCACAAAAAGGGGAAAACAATGAGAAGAAAGGGTAATGGCAGAATGAAAATTACTAGCATGTTGAAATTGGCAAGAAAATTTTCATTTTTTGTGTTACAGATCTAAAAATTACCAACATATCCCACTTGTAGTTGAAATTAGATTCACTATTTAGAGATTATGTGATGTTGCAAGGCCTTAATCATCACTCAAGAATTCAATTCAATCATGAGTTTTAAAGGGGATACAAAAAAACCGCCTCCCAAAGTTCAATTCTCGTGACTTTTAGGGGGGGGTTTGACAAACTGCCCCCAAAAGTTATGAGAATTGGGCTTTTAGGGGGGGTTTTCAAACAACCGCCTCCAAAAGTTCAATTCTCGTGACTTTTAAGGGGGGTTCCAAAAAAACCACCTCCAAAAGTTCAATTCTCATGACTTTTAGGGGGGGGGTTTGACAAACCGCCCCCAAAAGTTATGAGAATTGGGCTTTTAGGGGGGGGGGTTTCCAAAACCGCCCCCAAAAGTCAAATTTCAGGACTTTTAAGGGGGGTTCCAAAAAAACCGCCTCCAAAAATTCAATTCTCGTGACTTTTAGGGGGGGGTTTGACAAACCGCCCCCAAAAGTTACGAGAATTGGGATTTTAGGGGGGGTTTTCCCAAAACCGCCACCAAAAGTCAAATTTCAGGACTATTGGGGGCGGTTTTAAAAAAAACCACCCCCAAAGTCCAATTTCCATGACTTTTAGGGGCGGTTTTAGAAGACCGCCTCCAAATGTCTGAAAAAACTTTTAGGGGGGGTTTTACCAAGACCCCCGCAAGACAAAACCGCCCCTAAAGGGCTATTTTGTTGTAGTGATAAGTATGTACATGACTGAACAACATCATTTAAGTAATCATATATACAAGAAATGACAATTCAAATACTTATCTTTGTTTGGTTGTTGGGTGGACTCCCTCTCAATCTTTGCTTCCTTGCGGGAACTACTGGAGTGTGCTCCCTCTTGATCTCTATTTTCCCTTCGTGATAGCATCATCATTATATTTCTTTGAACTTCTATCCATCCTGGACCACTATGCATGCTTAAGTGTGCACTAGTTTCATCATTGTGTCATCCTCAATATCTCATACATAATTATACATTCATTAGTATAATCTCAATACTAATATAATCCTATAATCTTAACATGTATGGTCATGATCATTTCATACATAGGTAATTTATCACAAGCGTTAGTATTCAAGGTTTCAGGGAGTACTTCTTTTACTCATGCATATTATTATTTGACCATAGGACTCTTCTAGTTTGTCATATCATTAATCAAACTAAGAAGCATAATATGCATAAACCCATGATTACTCAAACTTATAACTTCATGAATAATCATTATCAATCATACAAAAGTATACTTATATAAGATCCTAACATAAAGTAGGATTCTAACTCGATGTAGGAAAACATACGTAGATCATCACGCTTGCTAGTTATGTCTAACATACCCAAACAATGTCTTCTTTGTTCTCTTCAATGATTTAGAGACCTTGTGCTAGTAACTTGTATATCTCATAAGTTAAGCATTGTAGAACCAAATCATACATACCTTGTAAGTAGAGATTCTATGTGATCAATGACTATGGATGATTCTTTGTTTTCATGTCACCATAGTCATATATTCTTGATCTAGAACTTTATTTGTATTTCTTGATGTACCTTTCATGTTAGCGGACAACATCATCCTCATACAACACCACAGTGCATCAGTACAATCATTAGTGTTATAACCCTAATCAACGAATGTCTTCTATAATTAACATGCATTCATACTTTTACTAAGGTGATCAGACAAGTCTAAAATTAATCATGATTGTACTAACCTCAATAATATGAAGACAAACATATCATGAACTTAATCAATGATAAATGAAACAAATTTCAAAACATACATGCATCTCCTCAAGTCATATCTGTCGAGATTGTTTGTAGTCTTTTCTAGAAGGGTAAAACCCTAACCATCCAAGGTAGATCACTTGTAAACATATTATATAGGTTCATGGTTCTAGGATTATAGAATATCAGTTCCACTTAAACCTTCTTCATTGCTTCCATATGAGTCTCCCAACTTTGTCCTCTTACTTGGAAACCCTAATCTTCAATCTCCTTCCCCCCACAACATTTTGATGGAGGATTAATATCTATGATGAATGAATTCCAAATCCATTTTCTAATTTTATAATGTTTCATCAGGTGTATCCAACATTGTATCAGGTCATGCCAGACCTAAAAACTGAAAACCCTAAGTGAGAGCTTCTTCCTCCTCTTCTTTGATTTCACCCGTTGATCCATTTCAAATGTGTCGTATTGTTTCTAGTGTATCTATGAAATTTTGGATCTGCAAGGTCTCAAAATTCGGCATGTGGTAACTTGACATGTCATCTTTCCAACCCCATAGGTTTTAGCTTCATTGGATTCTCCATCAGAGAGATATGCTCAGTTTCCCAACATGACCTGTTTAAGGGATGAAACAGCATAGCGAACTTGTACGGAGTGCCAGGTGTCCCTGTTTCATCTTCGACCTATGAAACTTGGACCTATGAAACTACAATCTGTTCCCTAAATGTTACGTTTTACAGAATTCCATTTGGAGCTTCCTATCCCGAGATATGACCTTTTTACCTCGGTAACCTGCTTAGGGCTTCATTCTGGAAGAGGCAGAAACCCTAACTTGTACGGATCATATCTCAGAAAGTACAACGAATATGAGGTTGAAACTTGGAAAAAGGTATAGGAAAATTTCATATTCTTCCTGCCCAAGTTTCAAATCCTGAACCTTCACCAAAATTTATTTATAGCGGAAGTTCCATGATGACTAGGTTTTTCTATAGAAAGCCCTAGCTTGCAAATTGTCGCAAGTGAAACAAGTGTCGTAAATTCCATACAATACCTTCCTTCAGGATAGCTCTGATACCATGTTATTTTTTCACAATTTAATTCAATATGATCTAGGATCTTATCTGAGAGAATAACATGCACATCATATCAAACACATGAGACAAGAGACACAAAGCATTTCATCGGGGAAACCATAAAGGATAAAACCACGCAACTTCCTCAAAGATAGAATGAGCAATAATACAAAACCCCAAAACAAAGAGATGGTCTCCAACATCTTCCTCCTTCTCCACTTGTGCGAACTCCTCCTCTCTCTCACTAATGCGAAGTGAGTGAGTGAGTGAATAAATAGAGAGCCTACTTTACCTTTACCACTTGACAAGTTGGCCTCAACTAAGGTTGACTGGGCCAACTCCTTTAGGGGACTTAAACACCCCAATACAAATGACTCTAGGGGAACTAATGCCCCAACTTACATGGGAGGATTGACATCAATGACTTTACATGACCCAAGTACAATAATGACTTCTCTAACCGGAGGAATAAACATCTATGTCGTAGGTACAATAATGAAATACAAATACAATATAAAATATACAAATGAATACATTCCAAAGTTACAAATACATCAACATTTTGATACAACACTACCTTCCATAAGTCCATTGGAATGTCTCATTTTAAAGCACTATATGGTTATGAAGAACTTATATTTGTTGAGCACATATTTGGTGATAGTAGAGCCCCAAAGGCTAAATATTGGGTGGAGGAAAGTCAATATATTTTGAAACTCCTAAAAGACAATTTGCAGGTTGTCCAAAATCAACATAAATAGTATGTAGATCAACATAGAGTGGAAAGAAATTTTCAAGTTAATGATTTGGTCTATTTGAGGCTACAGCCATATAAACAAACATCCTTGAAGGGGAAAGGGTTAGAAAATCTCAAACCAAGATACTATGGTCCCTACAAGATAGTTCAAAAAGTTGGGGAGGTTGCTTATGAGTTGGAGCTTTCGGAAGGGAGAAAAATTCACAATGTATTCCATGTTTCATGCCTTAAGAATTCTATTGGTCAGCAAATATTTGTTTCAGAAACCCTCCCTCCATTAGATGATGAAGGACAACTCACACTTATTCCAAAAAAAAAGAAAAAAATTGAAGACAAGAGAAAGAAAATTGAGGAGCAAGACCATAAGGGAGTATTTGGTACAATGGAAATATTTTCCGAGGATGCCACATGGGAGGAAGAAAAAAATTTGCACCATCCTAATTTAGAATTGCTTGAGGGCAAGCAATATTGGTTGGGTAGTACTATAATGTCCCCATTCAAATAAATATCAAGTAAGGAAAATTCCACCAACCTACTAGTTTCCTAGGTTGGGGTGGAGACATTAGAATTGGAATAAGGAGACTAATAAACCCAAATGGAATTTGGTTTGGGAATACATATATTAATAGGGGCAAAATAAATATTTATGGTGAGAAAATAAGATGGCACTTGGTCATGGATACACATTGGTGGTGTGGAACCCCCAAAAAGCTAGATTCCCCATGCCACATGGCATTCCACTCTCACCCATTTGAATCCAAGGTGGATTCCACTATTATTGGGGTAGTTGGAAGGGAATATTACTTGGCATGAATCAATGAGGTCTGAATGTAGAGGAATAGTAACTCCCATGGGAGAGGAAGAGGCATTTTGGAGCTAGTGGAACACTTGGGCTAGATTCCCTAGCTCTATGACACCAATGATGAAGATGCCTATGAAATTTCTAAAACATCAGACCTGATGGCTGACATCTGACATACATGACATGTCAGGGCTAAAAATATCCTCCAAGAAGGTTCCCAAGTGAGTTAGGGCAGCCAAAGAGACACCAATTCGAATTTGGTGAAGGAGGAGGCTAGAATTGGAAGGACAAGTGGCATACTTGGGAATCTCTTCCCAAATTGAGTTGGCATGAAGCTCATGGATGGAATTCGAATTGGGTAAGCCTTAGGAAGTTTATAAAATTCAAGAACAAAGAAAAATACCAGCTTTTGATCATTTTACATTTTCTCATTTGGAGAGAAGAGTTAGTAGAGAGCAGGTCTACTTGCCTTAGCACCAATTTCGAGGGTGAAAGATTCCCATCCTAATTGGAAATTGGAGAGGCCATTCAAAAATTTAATTTGGATCTACAATGGAGTCTTTATTTACAATTTGAAGCTACAGGGCAGCTCATGGTTCATTCATCTACAACTTGTTCTTGCATCTCTTTCACATTTTCTTGCATATTTGGGCCCCTGGAGGAATTGTGCCTTTGGTGAGATGATGATATCTTTGTGAGAGCCCAAGAATGTACATTTCTTTGTATTATGATATATATACTTTTTATTTACTGCTCAGAAGACTCTCAGGTCGAAATACCAAGTGAAACTATGTAAAAATACCAAACAATGCATAAATGATGCCATTTTCCCTATATCTTGTTGTTGGAGCTCAAAGAGCCATTATTTCGAGTTATATTAGTCATTATCTGTGATTTTGTTGATTTATGGAGTGTCATTAATGTTATGAATAAGTTTCATTAGAATTGCACAAGTCCTTGGCACATAAATTTCAAATTTCATAATATATAGTGAAAATTACTAGCTTTCCCCCCTATGTGAAGACTTGCATATAAACATCTGATTTAAGGGAGTTGCAGAAGGCCATAAGAACTAATTGATGATACATTGGGGATATCACTAAAGTCATTTATCAGTACCATACCTCTATTCTGAAATTTGGAATGGTTTAATACCATTTGGAGAACCATCTTTGACCACTACCCTTGGGGGATTGAAGCTCGATTTGACTAGTACATTTCCCTACTTTGTCCATATTGTAAATGAATGTTGCAGAAGTTTTTTAAGGATTTTTAAGCATCCATCAGACTCTATTATATGTCTATATACCTTCCAAACTCATTCATACCCCATTGGGAAGAATTTGGAGCCATTCGGAAGCAATTGGGTTAAGACTAGTCTAAGGGTCGAATTGGTTAAAATTTGCAATTTTTCCTAGTTTGTGCAAATTCTTAAAAAGGGACACTATAGAAGAGGAATCAAAGCATTCAACGAGGGAAAGAGTTGACATAAATTTAATATTACTGATTCGTAGTCAAGATGGATATTAGCTTTGCTTGGTTGACTTAAAGGTGGCCAACAAGAAGTGACAATATGAAGTATCCACAAGAATATGGTCAACATAATTGGCAAGTTGCAAGCCAGTGGGTCAGACTGTATTCCATTCGAAGGTAATGCCGACGGATGGGAGGAGGAATATGAGTCATAGTGGTCAACGACAGGTTGGGTCGATAGATGAAGGGTCAGTCAAAGTAGTATGAATGGAAGCTGAAGAGAGGTCAGGTTTGAAGCTGACCCAGACATCAAAAAATTCGGTAGATTGTGTTGACAAAAGAAATATGATAGTAGGAGCATCGCAGAGGCGATTAAAAAAAAGAGTCGCCTATTATGGTTTTGAGCCAACCAAGGGGAAAGACAAGGAGCATAAACGCATCATAGATTAGTTGCAGTATTTATTGCAGAGTAATGACAGTAGGTGATGATGCCAGATGGCACTGTGCATCAAGAAGAATTCTGGAGGAATCTAGAAGCTTCTAGAAGCTGCCTGAATAGGAGAGAAAGGTGATGAAGAAATTGTATAAATAGAGATCAAGGAAAAATGAGAAGGGGATCGGACCCTTAGAATTTATTTGTTTTCCTCTCTGAAGTGGAGATGATCTATTATACATCCTATAGGATAAGTTGTAGTGTAATAGAATAGGCCGACTGAGCCATAAGGGACTTCACCCTTGTTGTAAAACAATCTATGTAATCGAGATTCTAAGTTAATATAAGGACATACTTCTTGGCATATCTTTTTTGTGTGGGTTGTGTGTGTGTGTGTTCGTTTCCATTATGTACATTTATCTGCAACCAGCCTAGGTCGCGTCTGCATCAATTGGTATCATATCGGGTTTTTATCCTACGTGGTGGGTCCAACTACAATTAGACATGAAGGAAAATCTAATTGCGGTTGGGTAGAGTTGCAGAGGACGTAGAGAAAACAGTTGTGTTTGGGTGAGTTTACAGCTCCAACTGTGGTTGGGTAGAGATGAAGACTAGTGAAGGGGACGAAGTGATTACTCCCACAAGAGGTGGGGTAGAGTTATACAAAACCAGGTTGCAAAGAAAAGACAATCTATGGAAGTGTGAAAAGTTGTAGCTCCATACCTGCGGTTGTGGGTAGAATTGTAGACATAGGAATAGAGGATTATGAGTGTGAAATAACACCAACAATGGACTACTTGGTGGAATACCTAAGGAAGAAGAGGAAAACCCAGTTGAATTATGGGAGACCAAACATCAAAATGGAGCTCTTCTTGAGCTCACAAAGGACAGTAGTTTGAGCAGACAGGTTGGGTAGAACTGTTGAGGGAGGGCATAAGGGAGATGGAATCAGTCGAGGAGTCTAGAAGAAAGTTGCACAGAAGAAAAGTGTAGATGTGAAGAGTTCGCGTGAAGAAGTGGCCTTGGAAAGGATATGCGATGCACTGAGGAAGACAATGCTCAACTTAGAAGCATTGGAGGTTGTAAAAGGCATTGGAGAAAATTTCAGCTGAGCCAATTTGATGAAGACCCTAATGACATGGGAGATAATCCTCACGGTTGAGGAGACAAATGAGATCCAACAGCGGATCAAGGAGAGACTGGAAGTGTTGAGTAGAGAACAAGCCGTCAAGTGTAGAGAGGAGTCCAGACAAGAAGAGCACGCAGAATCACAGAGGAGGGAAAGATGCTGGAATATGTTCCTGAAAGGACCCATCCAAAAGGGAAGGCATATGTTGGATAAATGGTTGAATCATCATGACTAGAGGAGAAGACAGGGGAGTCAGGTGAGAACTCCCAGGAGCAGTCGGATGAGCATAGTACCAATGGGATGGTGAACTCAATCAGGGGAAGGGCCAATCAAGAGGAAGTAGTGAGGAGATCACTTTAGAGGTATTTGGATAATACCATCGAGATGGTGATGGTGAAGAAGAGAGTAGAACCAAGGAGAGTGTTCCAACGAGCCTCGTAGAGGAAAAGACTTCGATCGATAAGTCGAAGGAGTACATGTGCATCGACATAGAGGAAGGGGTTGGAAAGAGTGCCATGAACAGCACAAATGAAAAAGAAGATGACGTGGACTGGAGTCGATGTTCATGGTCAGAGGAAGAGGAGATGCAAGTCGTGGAAGGACCTGTAGAGGAAGGTGATTCCATGAAGGTAGAGGTTAGTCTACTGTAGGTTGAGGAGAAACTTGCACTCAGGATGCAAGTCATTGAGTTCGTGTCAATAGGGGAAATAGGAAAACAATCCCAAAATAAAGTTGGTCCATTCAATGAGATTCCAATGATGTTTCCAAGGAGAAGCAACACCCCAAATAAATTAACTATGGGTATGAGTTTGCTAAATAAGTCATTGCACTAGACGGCATCGACTACAAGGGTCAAACAGAACTAACGAGTTCTGGGATGGCTGGACATAAATCCAGCGAAGGAAGGAAGACAAACATGAGTGTCAACTTGAGGGCCATCCATAAGACCAGAACTAGGATGGGTTTCCATTGAAGAAGACATTTTGTTGGAACAAATGTTTGGGTGGATTTGTGGGCTTCACCAAGATTGGTGAAAGGAGTGGATACGACCAAGTCTGGAGCAGAAATGATGGCATGGTCGAGACCATGAAGAAGAATCCAAGGAAGGATAAATGGATTAAACATGAAATGGATGGGCCAATTTGCATTTGGAACTAAGTGTGGCATCAATTCCAACGAAAGAGGAAAATTTTGGGGACCAGACATAAGATCATAATCGAGTGCATAGTTCTTTTTGTACCCCGGGAGTCTGATGCACGGGCATCCATCCCTAAGACTAACTGACGCTGATAGGAAATGAGAATTTATCTGGAAGGTGAATGAAGACCTTCCAGGTGCATGTAAATAGGGAAGCATGAGATCCCAAACGGTCGGGTTGACAGAGAGATTTAATGAGGACTTGTCAATTTAGAGGCTACTAAGGAAGAAGGTATGCAATCGATGTCACAAAGAGGAAATGAATTCCTTCTGTGAGAATGCAGGGGATAATGGGCTCAGATGGTGAGTGGATAGCTAAGAGAATACTTCGGTCAAAGGACCAGCTCACATCAAAGTCAACTGTTAGGAACCCATGTCTTTACTTTGTTAGTATATTGTTGTTGGACGCATATGCTTTGTAAGTCGTCCCGTAGTATTTGTTGATCAATAGTTTATGTTATTGTTGTTGGCACATATGCTTTGTAAGTCGCCCGTAGTATTGTTGATCCATAGTTTGTAGTGGCCCATGGTTTTGACCCATAGTATTGGCGCCTAGACTTAGTATATAAGTGTGTGTTGAGACCTATGAAGGCACCGTGAAGTTATTTGTATTGAGCTTGCTCATAGGAGGTTGCCCCCTCGAAGTGGACTGTGATCAATATAAAAGTGATTTTGAGTTCTATCATTTCTACTATTTCGCATATTTTTATTAATTAATTGTTGCAGGTGCATCATATCAACTCTAGTCGAAGGACTAGGAAATTTGATGGTGAAGTCAATGTGGATGAGGCTAACTACAGTAAAATGGTCGAAGGAGATAAGGACGGTGATGACTGTGAAACATTCAGAGGAATCGAAGGTGGTTGGAGTCCAATAAGCGGTGAAGCAAAGTTATCTAGAGTAAAGAAGGTGGACATGGAAACTCAGGTAATGCAGCTGATCCATATTAGAATTGCGGATCAAGAGGTCTCGACTGAAGGGAAGTAGTCCAAGACCAGGAGATTGAAAGGAGTCAATGATTGAGTCATTGAGCTAGTAGGATAGAAAGGACAAGTCATAACTAATGTCGAAATGGATAGAATAAAAACCGGAGGAATAGTTGAGTGATTAGGAAGTGTCTAAAAGGAATCTCATAGCCTTCAAGAAAAGAGGAAAGGACACATTATGTCCGGGAGCAGTTGTGAAATATGCAAGGAACCGGCCAAGTTATAGTTGAGGCAAGGATCGGCTAAGTACTAGCTGAAGTGAAAGTGGAGGAGTCAACGAGGGTAGGATTTGACATAAAGTGAAGACAACTGAGTCGTAGTCAATATGGAGATCAATTGCAGTTGGTCGAGGTTAAAGGTGGTCGAAGACAAGGGACAATATGAAGATTCCACGAGAAGACGATCAACGTAATTGTCTAGTTACGAGCCAGCAGGTCAGAGTGTAGTTTGGTCGAAGGGAATGTTGATGGAGAGAGGAGTAAGATGAATCATAGTGTTTGACGATGGGTCGAGCCGACGGATGAAGGGACAGTCAAAGTAATCTGACTGGAATCTAAAGAGAGGTTAGGTTTGAAGCCGACCCAAACAACAGAAAAGTCGATAGATTGGGCCGACATAAGAAAGGTGACAACAAGAGCGTCGTAGCAGGTGACTATTAAAAGTGTCGACTAATTTTGGTTTTCATCCAACCAACGGGGAATCCAAGGAGCATAGACACATCGCCAAGTAATTGCAGCATTTATTGTAGAGTAATGGAAGTAGGTGATGACGCCAGATGTCACTGCGCGCCGAGGATAATTCCAGAGGAAGCTAGAATCTTCTAGAAGTTGTCTGAGTAGGAGAGTAAAGTGGTGAAGAAATTGTATAAATAGAGATCAAGGAAGAAGGAGAAAGGGCTCGAACCCTTAGAATTTTATTTTTTCCTCCCTAAAGTGGAGATGATCTATTGTATATCATGTAGACTAAGTTTCAGTGTAATAGAATAGGCCCACTGAGCCATAAGGAACTTCACCCTTGTTGTAAAACAATCGATGTAATCGATATTCTGAGTTAATATAAGGCCATACTTCTTGGCATATCTTTGTTGCGTGGGTTGTGTGTGTGTGTGTTCGTTTCTGTTGTGTACATTGATCCACAACCGACCTTGGTCACACCTGCATCAAGATTGCATCAACATGCATGAATGTACATTCCGTAAAAATAATTTCCCTCCCCTCTTACTCCCAAAATTCATACCAAAAATAATTATGAAATAATGATGCTCTAATCTCAAATACAAAAAATTATATTTGTGTATTAGGATACCTCCACGTGACCCTCGTGAGGAGCTCATGTTTCGCACTTTAATACCAAGCTTAGTTTAATTAAGTGAGATTTCCTAATCTTAGGTTTAGGGACTTTAGAATATATTTCTAAATAAATTTTATAATCTAAGTGTAATGGATTAAGTTAATAACTCAATAATGTTCTCTCCCCTTAAAACCCCTTTCACTTTCTCCACTTGTGGAATCATATTCCTCCATCTCTTTTCATCCTTCTACATTTGTAGTGATCGTGTATTTTTATATTTTAATTCAATGTACATAATTACAATATCCTTGATCATCCTAAACCATTGATGTTTTCCTTTTAGCCACTTGATCATTACATACAAATTTACATTTTGGGGTCAAAATGTCGTATTACATTCTCACCCCTCTTAAATTTCACCATCCTTGGTGAATATTAGATTATGTACAATAACAAAACTTTATATTAAATTTTCAAAATAAATGTGGGTATGCCTCTCGCATAGCATCCTTCATCTCTCACACTACTTCAAGGTTGTAGTGGTTCCATTGAACCTTTACCTGCCCTATTGCCTTATTCTTGAACAATGTGACCTTCTTATCTAGAATATGTACTAGTTGTACTTGCATACCTCATTCTATTTCCACTTAAATCAAATCCGAATCAACAACATGGATAGGATTAGGTACATACTTTTCAACTATTATACATGAAACACATTACGAAATATGCAAGTTCATATGCAATAGGCCCTATCCTATCTAAAATATCAAAAGGTCTACAATATCTAACTATCATAGTAGACAACTTCCTAGTTTCAAATATATATTCTCCAATCTAAATTTCAATTACACATGCTCCCCAACCCTAAACTCTCTTGATATTATGCCCATGTCACTCTTATGTCTGTCCTGTGTTGTTTTCAAATTGTGTTTATTTTAACCATCTGCTCTTCCATTTCTCTGAGCAACTATAGCATAACTACTGCTATGTTTGTTGGATTGTCCCAACTAATTGGATTATTACACTTTCTGTCATACAAACCTTCCAATGGACTCATCTCTAAAGAATCATGATACTCATTATTATATGCAAATTCTAGCAAGTATAAATATTTCTCCCATTTAGATGGTTTGTCCATCACATACATTATTAGCATATCATCGATCACTTATTTAACTTTCTACGTATTTGCATCTATCTATGAATCATATGGTGTACTTAAGTTCATTTTTTTCCAAATCCTTTGAATAACCATTTCCAAAATGTTGAGGTAAACTTTGGATCTCTGTATGAAATAATTGCCTTAGGTATCCCATGCAACCTGGATATCTCTTTCATGTAAAATTATACTATATTAGTTACCTTATGAGTTAACTTGATTGAAATAAAGTGGATAGTTTTTGTCAACTTGTCCACCACTACCATGATGGAATTATGTTGCCTTGATGTCTTAGGCAACTTAGTGATAAAATCGATTGTCACCACTTTCCATTTCCACCATGGTATTTGATATGGTTCTAACAATCATGTTGGATGTTTGTGCTCAACCTTTACCCTCTGATATTCCATACACATGGATTACACCCAACAATATCTTTCTTCATTCTCGGCCAAAAATATCGATTGCTTACTATTGCAATTGTCTTTTAGTACCCATGATGTCCAATATATGGAACATTATGCATTTCCTTTAATATAAGTTTCCTTAATTCACAAGAATTGGGAACATACATTCTATTTTTATGCATGAAGATTCCATCATCTCCCAACCTATAACCTCCATGCTATTGCAATTGTCTTTTAGTACCCATGATGTCCAATATATGGAACATTATGCATTTCCTTTAATATAAGTTTCCTTAATTCACAAGAATTAGGAACATACATTCTATTTTTATGCATGAATATTCCATCATCTCCCAACCTATAACCTCCATGCTATTGCAATTGTATTTTAGTACCCATGATGTCCAATATATGGAACATTATGCATTTCCTTTAATATAAGTTTCCTTAATTCACAAGAATTAGGAACATACATTCTACTTTTATGCATGAATATGCCATCATCTCCCAACCTATAACCTCCATGTTATTGCAATTGTCTTTTAATACCCATGATGACCAATATATGGAACATTATGCATTTCCTTTAATATAAGTTTCCTTAATTCACAAGAATTAGGAACATACATTCTATTTTTATGCATGAAGATTCCATCATCTCCCAACCTATAACCTCCATGCTATTGCAATTGTCTTTTAGTACCCATGATGTCCAATATATGGAACATTATGCATTTCCTTTAATATAAGTTTCCTTAATTCACAAGAATTAGGAACGTACATTCTATTTTTATGCATGAATATTCCATCATCTCCCAACCTATAACCTCCATGATATTGCAATTGTCTTTTAGTACCGATGATGTCCAATATATAGAACATTATGCATTTCCTTTAATATAATTTTCCTTAATTCACAAGAATTAGGAACATACATTCTATTTTTATGCATGAAGATTCCATCATCTCGCAACCTATAACCTCCATTCTATTGCAATTGTCTTTTAGTACCCATGATGTCCAATATATGGAACATTATGCATTTCCTTTAATATAAGTTTCCTTAATTCACAAGAATTAGGAACATACATTTTATTTTTATGCATGAAGATTCCATCATCTCCCAACCTATAACCTCCATGTTTATGTTATACATTTTCTCACTGTAATCCTTCTTTAACCTTTAGATAATGCTCATCTGAGATAACAACTTCAACAATTATGTTTCTTAAATTTGATTTACACATGCTAATGGTTGTAGCATGCATTGCATGTATCATTCTGTTGAGTGCATCAACAACCTTGATCTATTTACCTTTAATATGTTTGATATCAAAATCAATCTAATAAGGAAATTCAACCATCTTCTCTACTTGGCATTCAAATTATGTTGTTCAAATAAACACTTTGGCCCACTATGATCTATTTTTAATTCAAGTTTTCTAGCCATAAGATATTGTCTCCACATATTTAATTCATGCACAACGGTAACATGCTAGTAAAGTGTGACATATTTCTTCTCGTGCTCCTTTATATTTTTAGATTCATAACAAATCACATGCCCATTTTTAGTAATAATTCCATTGATTCCCTCCTTGCAAGCATTGGTACATACCACAAAATTTTCATTCGGGTCAGCAATTTTGAGAGTGGGTGCACTAGTGAGCAATTTCTTTAATTGTTAGAAACTTTACTCACATTTTATTGTCCATTCAAATTTAACTCAATTATTTGATAATGGCATATTGAATGTGCAATTTTAGATGATCATTGTATGAACATTTTATAGTATCCAACAAATATCGTGAATGGCCTAACTTCTAAAACATTATTGGGTGTATGTCATCCCATAATTACTTCAATTTTATGTAGATCTACTACTATTCCTTCCTTAGAATGATGTGTTAGAAAAACAGGATCGCAGAGCAATAACAATAAACAGAAATGCAAATATAATCACATATACACATTACAAGAGAGACACAGATATATCGCGGTTCACCCAACTTGGGCTACGTCCACACTGAAGTTGCCAGTCCTTTTATTATACCGTCCAACAAAGTGAAGGGATACAACCTGCAACACAACCGCTGCACTTCCTCTTCATTGTCTCACAGTCTCTCTTCCGATCTCAGAGATCTTTACAATGCATAAAACCTAATACATTATTAACCCTAGCCGTGTTACAATGTCTTTCTTTTATAAGGGAAATACCATGGGAAAATACCACAGGTTACCCAAAACCATGGGCCCGAAAACTGGTGGCGAAAACAGCCCCAAAAATTTTTCCTCGGGGGCGCTGGCCCCCGCGCCCCCCAGCCGAGGGAGTGGACACTCCCCCGGACCCCCCTAGGGTCGTGCCGGGATCATAACCAAACCTGGGGTACGAACACGGCTGAATAATAATATCTCTGAATCTGGAGATCAGGCTCTACAACCAACATGATGTCTTCCAATTAATGAATATACCTCTAATAAAAGGAACATTTGTTTAACTTGGCATACAGCCAACGTTCTTTTAACATGTGTAGTACTAACCTTAAGTACTCTTCATGCTCCTATGATTTTGAGTAGATAAGATTGTCATTAATAAATACAATGACAAACTTATCAAAATATTGCTTGAAGATTCCATTCATTAAACACATAAAAATAGTTGGAGCATTTGCCATCCCAAATGGAACCACTACAAACTCATAGTGTCAATATCTAATTCTGAAAGTTGTCTCATTGATGTTTTATTATTTATCCTTACTTGATGGTAACCCGATCTCAAATATATCTTTGATAATATCTTTGCTCCTATTAGTTGATCAAACAAGTCATCAATTATGGTTAAAGGATATTTATTCCTCACAATGAACTTATTTAGTTGTCTAAAATCAATGTACAACCTCAAGGTTACATCCTTCTTCTTTAACAAAATTATTTATGCTCCCCAAGGAGATACCTTGGAAGTATGCACATTTTCTTCAAAAATTACTCCAACTTTATTTGCAACTCCTTCAATTTTGGTGCGCTCGTTCTCTATAGAATTTTAGAAATTGGGGTAGCTCCAAGCACCAAATCAATAGAGAAATCGATATATCTTTTTAGTGACAATCTTGGTATTTCATCAAACATATTTGAAAACTCTTGTAATATTGAAAAATCCTCCAAGATTGGGCTTTTACATCTTGATTTCTCTTCCACATGAGCTTCATATAATTGACACCATTTTCTAAAGCATCTCTTTAACTATAAGGATGAAATCGCCGTTAGAGAAATAAGCCTTGGAATGTATTTCATTGTCTTTTAGTTTTCTTCTTCATAAAGACAAGTAAAAGTCTTGTTATGGTAGTCTAGAACAACATGATATGCATCTAACCAATCCATATCAAAAAGAAAATCACATCATTCAAGTGGTATTATGTTCATATTTGCAAAAGTATGAAGCTCATTTATATCTAATGAACAACCATTTACCAACCCATTGGTCTTCCTTTGTGTTCATGTACCACGATTTATTATGTTTGATTCTCTTTATACCTTCGACCAAATTAGGAGCAATATAACTATGAATTGCTCCTAAATCAATTAAAATGGCAATAAATTGAATCACAATCCTACTTCCAACCTCAATCATGTTTGATTCATAATATGCCTATTAGTTATCCAAGGTTACATAGATTCTTGGAATGTTCTTGGCCACATATTCTACCATGGTTGTTTCTTGAATGTTATGCAAAGTCCTCATTCTATATTTCCTTTGAGGAGACTCTCTATACAAATGGTGTCTTTCACATCCCCAACATTTGATTGGTTGCCTTGTCCTTTTTCCTAAATATTCTTCCATCTTAAATCCACCCTAGGATGGATGAATTTCTTGATGTGTTAGGATTGTTTTTGTAGAAATGAGGTTCATAGTCTTTCTTCATTTGATCTTGATTATCTTTCTTATTATATCTTTAATACTTTTGAGAATGTGTTATGCTTGTGTTATGATCATACATGTATTTGGCCTTCCCGATTGTCTTTCCAAGAGTTTTGGGCTCATCAAACTAAATTTTTTCTATGTAGAATGTAGGAAACCCACTTAGGAACCTTTGTATCTTTACTTTCTCATCTTTCATAAAAGCAACATATCTTAATAGATCTAAAAAAAATCTCTCATATTCTTCCAAGACTATGTGTTGCAAAATGAGTTCAAACAACTCGTCCATCTTCTTGCCATAATAGTGCTCTGGCAAGCACTTTTCTTGGAAATAATTCTTGAATTGCTTTCAAGAAATAATCTTCTCATTCATGTGTTTTACTTGAATTAGTGGCTTCTACCAATTGATGCATTTCCTTACAAATTGTAGATGGACATTATTGCTTCCATGTTAGATAAGTAGTTATGTAATTGGAGACACTTCATCATCCTCAATAACGAGGCTTCAACATCTTCTCTCTTATCGTTTTCACCATCAAAGGAGGGTGGATTAATATTTCTAATCTCCCCTTGCAACTCTTCTCATACATATCTTCTTTTCTAATATTTGATTGGGGACACTTATGGACTACTCTTTGATTCTTCAAATGTGTATGACTACCTGACTGAATGAGTTGGTGAGTATTGATGCTTATGAATTTTGGTAACACTTATAGAGTGCTTGGATATTCAATATCCCCTCCTTAAGTATTGCTTTCCTTCTTCCCCATTCCATGAACCTGATCCATTAATCATTTTCCTCTGCAACTAATTTAAACTTTGCATTAGCTAAGTGTTCAATTGATCTTGTTGCTACTGAGCTCTTAGCATTCTTTGCTTATCCTCTCTACAACTATGTACCTCTATATTTAGAATTTTCACTATTTCTATGAGCTATAATGCTTCAATACTTCCTCCCTTCCCATTAGACTATATTTCTTCAGTACCCACATTGATATTCAAACCTCTAACTTCTTCTTTGTGACTGTATGGATTTTCCCCTCTTCCATTTTCCTTCTTCGGGGAACTTTTTATCTCTAAATTAATTCTAATGCAACCTTGTATCTGCAAGGTGTTCATATGATTAAATTTAAATATGTAGAGAAAAGTATTTATATGTGCATTTGAGAAAACTACCTATTTGACATTTTTGTCAAATTAGGGTTACATAACCCTTTTCTATCCAATTATGGCAATATATAAAGTACTTCTTCAAGATCTAATTATCTATCTCTATTCCCCTATTGAATAGCTCTCCAATGACTATAACCATACTAAATTGTGGGCTCGGTGTTGAAATTCATAGCCCTCAAAAGCTACTGACTTTGCCCCAATTTTGCTCTTTTTGTATAGGTACATTTATTCAAAGACCAACTTTTGCTACCTACATAGGAAAAGCCAATGAGAATTAGAAAACATTTTGTATCGAGCACTATTAATAATTTTGATGGAGAGTACTCATAAAATTTTAGATCACTTATCCAATGGTCTAATTAGAGTCTATATAATCATGGAATTGTCTACTTTATCCTTTTTCCACTTTCTCTTGACTTTAATTTTTTGCAAAAATTGTTGTCTTTCAAATCAGAGTAGAGCTAAGAAATTTTCACTTGAAAAAAATTGTTAGAAATATTGAGAATATAAAGTGTAGACTAAATAAAAATTATAGTTTTGACATCACATGTCACTTTTCCTTCCTCCAATTTTCCGAAAATCACCAAAAAGTCTCATGGGATAGTGGATTTTGGTCTGTTTCTACACTTCCACTTCAAAACCTTTGAAATTTAGACAATTCTCCATCGATTTTCTTCATGTTTAATCATAATTTGCATTGGGAAAAATTCATCATCAATAGAGCTCATGTCAATGAATGCCCTCTTGGTCTTCAAAAACCACTAATAATCAATTTTTGAAAATATGGAGCCGAATATGCCAGCACTCATCTCTCTCATATTTGTAGTCCTCAACGCTGCGAACTAACAATCCCCTAAAATTTCATCAAATTTCAACTTAATCTACTAATTTTATGGTCAAAACAAAATTTTGGCTCTAGACTTTTTTATACCAAAATTTAGTTCTTGCTAATGTGACATGACATGTGGTTGTTGGTGTGGACTTTGGGTCCTACTTGTCAACCCCTACATCTACCAAGTCATCTCCCTTACCTCCTTACCTTCCATGTAATGTATCTATTGCACCTTTACCCTTTATCCTCTTTGTTTATTTTTATATTTTTATTAATCAAATTGCGGGCCACCCCGTACCCTCCTTGTCCTTTGGATTATACACTTGCCACAAATCCTAAGAGTGATTTGATTGGGGGTCCCATCTTTAATGTTTGATCCTTGGCGCAAATGTTTTCCTTGTCGAGATCTAGATCAATTATAGAGTGCAAAGGTGTGGGTATTTAGCATATGCTCCGACCTCCACAATCTACTTACCACTCTATGTACACATGTTGCTCTTTCATCAATTGTAGAGATAGCCTCCATTCTCCAAAACCATTTCCTCAGCCTCTGCAACCCAATTATCCACCATAGCCTCAATCATGCCTTGTGATCACCACATGTGCACCCTCGGCTCCACTTGGCATCACTTGAAATCTCCACATCACCTGCTAGTCCACACATTCAATCCACACAGGATTTTTAAAGCGATACACACACACACACACACACACACACCATTGAGCAAGCAAATGCCATGAATTTCATGCAAGGCTACTAATCCAACTCAACCACCATGATTTCCTAATAGAGATCCTCAACCTCAGTTGTTGAAGCATTAATTTATTCTCCAGCTCATGGGTTCTATAAAAAAACGCCACCTAGACAATTCGAAACCATCAATTCCTCGAGGGCCTTTTATCAAAAAATTAATTACCAGTATTATTTTAATTTCAAATTTGCCATGAAACAAACCTTGTCATATATAAATTGCACCAAGTATGTCTCATTAACCTATCCACATACTTTAACTGCATTCCAATTTGAGAATTGGAGTCATTACTCCACCATTAATAGTGTTTAAAAAACAAATTCTCAGTGAGATATTTTTTCCAAACACTTCACATACAACTATAGTTTCTTCCTGTACATTGTAATCTGGAGCTCTGATACCACTCTATTATGTATCCATTAACCTCTGTCCACTGTAAAGGCTATGGGGTACTTTAATTTCATCATAAAATTGTGTAGTATGATACCAACATAATTTTTAGTAGCTAATTGTAGATATTAATAGAAAAATAAAGCTACAATAGCCTTAATTATTTATTTTTAATACTAAACATGGATGTAGTTCTACTATGCTTTCATCCATAATCATGCTAATAAAATTCATACACAAAAACTTGCCCAAACTATAAAATAAATAAATATAAGACATAAATATAAACAGGGCATTTCACAACAGATTCATAACACTTATTTTTATGGGAAATAATCCTCTAATTGGTTGCATATGAAGGATGTTTCTCCAAGCCTCGATATTTTTATCACACTTAATTTCTCTATGACAAATGCCACCCCCAAGTTGAGGCTATCATTCCATAAGGGAAAAAGATCCTAAGGTTTCCTACTAAGTTGACAACCTAAAAAACTCTATGGTGCCAAAACCCCCTCTATAGCGATTACAATCAACTATCACTATCCCCCCTTGGCCTGCATAATGCCAAGAATGGGATCCACTTCTTTGCAAGTAGTTCCTCATACTATCCCAATTCACTTCCAATGCTCTAGCACATGTTGGACTGGGAATCTCACCATTGAGACTCCAAGGATTCTCAATTACATGCTAGCTTTCCCCCTCTCATCAACACAATAATCATTAGCACCAATTCCCCATGCAAATTCTATATGCATACATTAAAGTATAGTCCACAGCATAATTGTCTTCCCTTTTTACTACCAAAATTTGTACTAGAAAGGATGATGCAAGAATGATGCTCTAATCTCAAATCTCAAACATTATATTTGCATGTTAGGAAGCCTACACATGAACCTCACGAGCACACATTTTCCCCTTTAATATAAAGCTTAGGTTAATATCAACAAGGTTAATTAAGTAATATTTCTTAATCATGGCTTTAGGGACTTTGGGATATTTTAAATAAAGTTTAAAATCAAAGCATAGGGTTTTATGTCAATAACTCAATAAAGTCATCTCCCATTAGCCCCCTTTCACTTTCACCACTTGTGGAATCATAGTTCTAGGTTGAGATGGGGATAAATGTTACCATATTTAATCATAAGTTAAGGCATGTAATGATTTGGCCTTCCCCTCCACATTATTTTTTTTTGTAAGCTAGGGGTAATATTATATTTTAAAATATCAAAAAATATACGAAACTAGACACAAATTTGAGCTTGTCAACTCTGTCCAGTTTAGCAAAATGAATTGTCTACAATTGGCAAAAATGATATCAAATCGCCTAAGAGGACTAGGCCTATGGTCATGTTGTATGTCTAGTCCTACCTTATTTACTATTATGCAGTTTGTGTCCATGGAAATGCAACAAAAACTTACAAAGCAGACATCCTTAGAACTAAGGATCATCAAAAACAGTAACAAAATTGGGCACCTCGGGCTCTGTTAGAGCAGAGATTGCTTTCCCTTTCAAAGGCCTTTTGTTAAATACCATGCATGTCATTGCTCGAGCCTAGGAATTCATCTTCGCATCCAGTTCTACCTTCCCACGAGCAATCAGTCTGAGGGTCGCTTGAATCTTCCATATCTACTCTTAAATTTTGTACTATTGTAGCACGATGGCTTTCTTTTCCTCCTCATGTTCCAATATGGCCTTACCTAGCAAGGTCTTGTGTTGCCAGTACAAGGTAATGGTTTTAGTTATTTCATGCATCTCTGGTTCTGGAAGAACCAACATCTTCTACCATGGAGCCCATCTCATCCTGAAAAGCCTCAAGCCTGGTAACATTATGCTCAACAGTGCTCCATTCCTCCGTTCGGTTAGTTTGCTCATGAACATGCCCCAAAATCGACTTGCCATAGTTTGATTTGGTTATGTGAGACTCCTAACCCGGTCTGGGCATATGAGTAAAGCATTGTTGCCTACGAGTAATGTGTTTTCCCCTTACCATTCTTGCCAATTAAAAGAGAATTGCATTGGAGGAGGCTCGAAGTCTCTCCTACCAAAAAGAAGCCTTGAAGGGCAAGACCAAACAACAAGGAGAAGAAGCCAAAGATCTTGGACAGGCCACAGACTATCCACCACCGAGAAACACTTCGACCCTCAAGGACCAAGCTTCCAAAACTCTTTCTGAGTGATCTAACCTAATATAGCTAGTCCCTCCCCTTTGCAGCTTCTCCTCATGGATATCTCTGTCTTCGAATATGTGACCAAAGGGAATGCTAAACTGAGGCCATAAACAAACCAATGGGAAACATAAGCAAAGAAAATCGAAGAAACCATAGCCTTTGCTAGCAATCACCGCCAATCCATAATAAACTCACCTTCCAAAACAATGATAACCACAATCCAAGATGAACTAGCCATAATTCCACTTGAACCATACCTCATGTCATTTTGTACTTGAACCGTTAATTTTGATTACCATACCAAACCATCATCGCACATTAAAATTTATCTTGCCACCTTGCCAAACAACCAAGATGGGATCACAATTTCTATGCGCATAGCCTGCCCACGATGAAACACTCGACGTGGCGAACCTTCACCTCCACGCTATTAAAGAAAACTATAACATTGAGTTTTTTTTTCAATGGTGAATCTACTAAAAAAAGCAAAACAATTTGGAGGATAAATATTTTACAATGACCCCATTAAATTCGTCATCCAAGTTATTAACAATAGTCAAGTTATTGGAGCATATGCTTTTGACATTTTAAAAATATGGGTGAATATTTTACAATGACCCCATTAAATTCATCGTCCAAGTTATTAACAATAGTCAAGATATTGGAGGCCTTAGCTGTGGACATTTCAAAAATATAAGTGAAATACGTCCAATGGGCCCAATTAAATTTGTCCACATTATTAACAATGTTCAAATTATTGGATAGGGGATATTTTTTAAATAGGGGTGCATGCATTTTGGCAGACTCTTTAAAGGGTGGATTTGGAATGAAAAAAATTCATTAAGGTTCACAATAAGAAAATGGAAAAATTGTAAGTGGGTCGCTTTCATACATCATTTGAATGGTGAAAACTAGCATAGCAAGCTATAACTAGTCACCCAATTAGATGTAAAGAACTAATTTCCTCGTATATTGACTATATCAATTTAATTATATTTGATTCTAAATGTTTCATAACATATAAATTTAATAATTATTAACATATAAATTTAATAACTTATAAAGTTATTTTAATAAATTAAATTTAGTGACTAAAAATTTAACAACTATTAACATATAAATTTAATTAAGTGTGAATTTTAATTTCACATCAGTGCATTTTTATTTTTACACGTCATTCATATGTATATCCCAAACTTTATATATATTAATTTCACCTAACATTTTGAAGTGCATTTTTATTTTTACACGTCATTAATATGTATATCCCAAGCCATATATATATATATATATATATATATATATATATATATATTTTGTTATAATATGGAAATTTTGATTTTGTCATTGTTTGGTCGATCATTGATTTTTGGGTGGCATATATATATATGTAGTAATAGATAACATTTAATTCCTAATAACTACTTAAAAATATATAACAAATTAGTCATTAGTAATTAAATGTTATCTATTACAATATATATGGTTTTTATATTTCTCTAATATGGAAATTTTGATTTTTTCATGGTGGTTGGGGATGATTTTGTTATAGTGTGGTTGGTTTTCTACTTTTGTTAGGTAAACTTGACTCTGTCATGGTGTATTACTTGTAAAGAAGCCTATTTAAAGGTTTTGAGGATAAACTTTCTTTGTCATTGTGTGTATGCTTGGTTTAATCATTATGTTTTTTTTGTTTATTATATTTTGTAGAACCTTTTTTTTTTGCATTCTATAAAAAGAAATTGGTAAAATTTAAATTTGGAAATATTCACATTGTATTTTTTAATCTATAAATAAATTCAACACCCTTATATATTTCTATGACATCTGAGATTATACAATTTCCAAAACTAATATATGTATATTTACACCTTTTTTATATTTCACAATAAAAAAATTTAATTAAAAAATTATTAAAAAATATTATTTTAATAATAATTTTTTATAACACGTTCTAAAATTATTACTATTACATTTCAAAAAAATTATTAAAAGAATGAAAACAGTGATTACCCCCATAACCCTAAATATAATAAAAAAACAAATTAAACACAATCAAAATAAGCATAAAAATTAATAATTCAAGTTAAACACAATCACTATTATTTTGGCGGGACCTTCTGCTCAAGCGTAACCAGCTAACTTTATTTTGAGAACAGAGAAGATAGTTAAATCTTTGAATTTGTCCCACCCATGTTTAGAATTCAATTTAAAGATGTTGATATTGAATTTTGATAGGCGTTCAATTTGAAAATCAAATTGGGAGTTTTTATTGTAAAATTTGCTAAACAATTCAAATAATCAAATAATGAAAAAAATCCACACCCCGCAACATGCGGAAGCTTGAATCACATCCTGTACGGTGTTAATGAGCCATTGCGATCTGCAGAATAATTGGTTGTCACGTTCAACATAGGTTAATGAATCAGTTCCTTACTGTCTACGTAGGAGATCAAGCATCCAACCAATCCAGGCTGAAGTGTGCGTCTACAACTTCAACTGTAAGCTCCGGGATGGCAGAGCTCTTGATATGCATCCATTGCTGTCCAATCTTCTCATCACAGATAACATGCTTTAGAGATCTCAGCCCTCCAACTGATTTAGGCAGCTTCCTCAAACGAGAACACTCTCTCATGTCAAGCTTCTCAAGTTTCTTTAGTTGTCCTATTTCGTCGGGAAGTTCTTTTAGGCACTCACATAACGAAATGTCCAGATATTCCAGCTTCCCAAGTTTTCCAATAGATGCTGGAAGCTCTTTCAGAGCTAGACATGCAGATACGCTTAACGTTCTTAAAGAGCCGAGCTTCCCCAAGTCATCAGGCAACTTTTGAAAAAGGTGACAGTTAGTGATAGACCACTTCTCCGCTGAAGACATGTCACAGATGCCAGGGGGCAACTCCACTAAATCACAGCAGTGGTCCAAGTTAAAATCTAGCATTATAGGAAGCTTCAGGCTCGACTGGAAGCTGTTGAATTTGGACATATTTCCAAGCCCTTCACATAAGCTCAAAGATAGCTTCTCTAAGCTGTGCAAGACTTCACTGTGCTCTTGAAGTGGGGGCAGATTCAACCTCTCCATGCGAATAGTCTTAAGCTGAGTAAGTGAAGATAAGGCTGGTAGACCGTTCACTGTGGCTCTCTTGGACCCGTAATTGAACACTATGAGGACTTTCAGTTTTCTCATAGAACTCAAAAATGATGGAAGAAAGTATTTGCTTGCAGAGAAGTGTAAAACCAAAGCCTCTGCTTGAAGAAAATTCATCTCACGCCACTGATTGTCTTCCATTGCACCTACATAGGTACACCATAAATGCAAAGTTCAATTAGAACATTATAGGTTGTTACACACACTATGAAATCATTACATATATTGCAGTGCAGTTTAAAAGAATTTGGTGATTGGATAGTGAAGTTTTGGAGAAAATGCTTCAAAATAGCCATTTGGTGATAAAGAGCCCCCATAAGATTTGTTTGGCAAGGTTCTCTGGTTTCTAGGCCAGGTCCATTACAGTTTGTCTATATCCTTTGTTAGTTACACTTCTTGGGTAGCATGAAACACAAGGATCAGAAAAAAGAAGCTGAAACTCTCAAGACTCCAATGTTTTGAAGAAAATAAAACTTCAAGCAAAGCTGTTAAAATCACCCACCTGTGTGAATGGAAACAATTTGAGCATCAAATGCTTGATCCTTGAGCAGCTCCCATTTTCCTCGCAAATTGTCCTCCTTTTTAGGGATTAGCAACCTCTTCCTACGAATTATACTGCCTCTGGATGCCAAATATAGGGCCAAGTCTCGCATTACATCATGTTGAGAAAAGTACAGCTCAGAGGCACTACCATAATCGATTGCCTTGCTCCTATTACATCCAATTACCGAGACAACACAAGGTATAAGACAGAGGAAGCCAAGATCAAAAGAGCTTGAGCACACAACAAATAGAAAAGAAGGTGCTTACCTGAGATTGCTTGTTAAATTCAACAGATTCCTGCTTGCAAGTTCTAACAAGGTGACAAAAGCATCATGCCACTCCATCTTTCGCACATAAACCCAAATGTCCAACAGTGCATCCACTGAGATTTTTCTATCCTCTGGAAATGACCCCAAGTCTAAGAAGCACTCCCGTGCTTCCTCATCCAGAACATTAATACTGGTCTCCAAGCGTCTAAGAAGCCCTTCTTTGTGATAATCTGATATTGCTTCCCCATTTGAAAGCTTGTTCTTAGCACTCTCCCACATCGGGCGAGGTTGACCATGCAAAGAGCTACCAATAACTTTTAGAGCAAGTGGCAGGCCTTTACATTCTGCTTGCACCTGTGATTCATACATCAACAACAATAAGTGGCAATTGTACGAGGAAAACCAATCAAACACAATTTTTTGTTGTTGAAAGATGAATATCTGGCCTGATAAGCTTAAAATTCATTCACGGGTTTTTGTTTTATTGCATGTGAAGATGAATATACTATTGACTATATGCATAGAATCTCTTTGATGGAACATTGATACCATTGTTAACAATAGAGGAAGTATTAATTTGGAACCATATGGATATCATTGTATACCACTGTAGTAATTGCTTGTAAATTAGGTACATTTAGTGTGACATTGTATCACAATCGCTCAACTCAACCAAACATAGTACAATAATACAGTGCATATAAATAGCATCCCAGTACTGTAAGAGGCATACCCAAACTTAGTAAAATAATATATTGCCCATAAGTAGCATCACAGTACTGTAAGAGGCCTACCTGCTTGACTAGCTGCTCGTCTGCATTACTTGGAATTGATCTCTGTCCAAAAGCCCAAAAGCAGAAAAGGGGAAGAGCATCGGCATCATCTAACAATGGTAATACATAAAGCCGGGTAGAGGCTGTTGTGGGGATGGTAGAACGATCTCGAGTTGTCACAAGGGTCTTACAACCTTCCCCTTCAAATAACAAGTTTTCCAAATTTGCCCTAGACCAGACATCATCCAACACCACAAGAGTTCGCTTGCCTCGCCTGAGCAGCTGCTGCTGCAGTTGTCTATGCGCATCCTCAATATTCTGAAATTCAGGTTTCTTCCTCGGAACGATCTTCTCCCACATAGTCTCTAAAATTGCCTTCATGTTAGGGGACTGTGAAACTGTGATGAAAATGATATTGTTTCCAAAGGTACCTGGCATACATAATGAACGATCGCTTAGGATGGAAATTCCAAAATCTGAACAAAATAAATAAATGAAGAGCAGACAAACTGCATCTCGGGAGACAAAGATGGTTTAAATAAATGTAACCCCAATTACCTTTAATTTCTTGATCATTGCAGAGGGCCAATGCCATAGTTGTTTTGCCAACACCCCCATACCTTGCACCCCGACCACGGACACCTCTCTCTGGAGCAGAATGTCTTCAAATTAACAATATTTTTCTCCAACCCCACCACAACATCAGACTTACCTGAGCCATTATAATTACAAATAGGACTTTCATCAAAAACTCCATCGGACATACTATCTGGACCCATTTGTTGTAGCATCATGGCATTCTCATGCGGATCATTGGTGAGCTTGGGCACGATTGTTTCATTCACCTTTCTCTCGTCCACTGCCCCCAGCTCGTACAGATGGCGAAGATTCTTGATCTCTGATATGAGATTCTTCAACTCAAGGGATAATTGAGGAGATAAATTGGCAGGAGTCTGGTACTGAACGAAGTAACGGATATCCTTCTCCAGCTGGTGGATTTCAGAAACATATCTGAGGTTCTGGAAAATATTAGAAGGGCTGGTTTTCTCACACATTTTCACCAACTGAACGCCTTTATTGATGATGCTCAAGGACTGCTCATAGATGGGATTTTGCTCATTTTGAGGCTTTTGTATATTCGGTGAATAGAGCAGTTGAACTGTATCCTTAAGGCTTGGGAGAAGCGCTTCTAATCTACTGTATAACATATTGCAATTAACCGTATCCATCCTGTAAAGGATGTGGTCTCCTGTAATGGATAGTGGGAAGGGGAAACCTTATGAGGCAAAGAAAATAACTGTAGTGTTATCCTTCAATATAAAGCTAGCTTTACTTTATGCTTTACCACAATATCAAGTTTTCTCGCTAAAATATCTAGTTGTTCTGAACTTGGATACCTACAATCTTTGCTTTGAGAGTTTATCACGTCGGGCATTTTTTCGATTTGTGATGTTTTGCGTCTATATATAACTGATAAGGGGTCATCTGTTTAACAACTTTCTGTCCAAACGGTGGTGCGTGGCGTGCACGATTCGAAACGTATCGTTGAACGTTTTCTGGTTACCGTGTCGGCATCTAACCCACGTTTCGTAACCGACACAGTCGCGGGTCAACAACAATTTTGCTTATTTCCTGAGTGTTTCCTGCGACGTTTGTTAGTGCGGTGTTCAGATGGGTTTCTCAGTTGCAAGTTTACATTGAATTTTCTTCTTTCCTGCCTGTATAACTTTAGGTAATAGTTATCTTCAATGCAACACTTATGATTAGGTGGGTATTAAAGAGTAGTTTTGTGTTTTAAGAATTGTTTATATTCTAATTAGTGTTTTCAAAGTGAACCATTACATTTTTTCAAATTGTTTGCACCCAAAGGATTGTTTAAAAAAAATCATTGTTCGTGGAATGCCCTTTATTGGATATTGAACTGTCGGCTTCACCTTGGCAGAATGTTCTTTATATTTCATGTATGAGGAATTATTTTGTATTCCAATGACAAATTTTTTGCCATAATTAGAATAAAAAGAATACCATTTATTGGATTGAACCGACGGCTTCACCTTGGCACAATGCTCTTTATATCTCATGCATGAGGGATTTTTATTATTTTAATGAGGGATTTTCTTCGAGAATCGGAATAAAAAGAAACTAGAGCATGTCAAGCGTGAGAAGAGTTTGAAAATTGGCTCCAGTAGTGAGATGTTCATCCCCTTGCTGCAAGCAGGAAAGAACCTTCAACTGCGCTTGGGGTTTTATATCTAGGAAAGGTTGGAACTTGGCCCTATATCCATCCTTCTTATTACTTATCATATTATCCAAAAATAATGTTTGGGTATAACTGGTTATCCAGAACAAAATCATTTTTCTTATCTAGACTTTGTTTTGCTCTTTCTGGTTCATTTTTTATGTATTTTAATCGTAACAAAATGACTGAGGAGAAGAAAACAAAATGAAGCGAAGGCAAGTTAAATAGTAGTTGGGATAGTAAGATTGCCTAATGTTATTCCCAATTCTGGATCAAGAAATAAATGCTTTCCCTTAACGATCTTAAGGCGACCTTTGAATTGAAAGCCAATTTGGAACTGGGTTTTAGGTACAAATTCACAAACGCTATGGTTAAATATTTAATCAACAAAATATTAAAAACAAAAACAATTTTGTTGAAAAAACATACGAGGAGATCCAAATATTAGTTGACATATTGAAAAAAACTTATTGTTGCAAAATTGAAGAATAATGCTACCGTTTCTAGATTATTAATGTGCTAAGTAAAAGAAAAGTACATTATGTGACTTGATTCACAATTACTTAGCCTTAAACGGGGGTTGGAACAACACCTTGATGTCAACTTCCCTCGACCTCCCCAATTGCTTTGTCTTAAAAAAAAAACCTATAACAATTTTAAATTTATCACGCTCAGAGGAGATCACCATGAATTTGCAGCCTGTAAGTCATAGTTGGGACTCGCGGATAAGGTCCGGGGACTTCTACAAAAATGATGTTTGAAATAGATTGAGACATTAAAGCTAATGACGAGCAAGTTGGGTCTCTAAACTAGTCCAGAATCAGAATAGACAACAGAGCGAGTTGGGTAACAACATTAAGCCATGACTCACCGGCCCGCGGGTAACAACATTAAGCCATTAACAAAGAAATGAGTAACAATTAAGGAAGCAATGCCGCAATAGGAGGCACTGTGGCTAGAGTTAATTCCAACATTAACCACTCGTGGACTAATATAATTGGAGCTTTGCACATAGCAGTTGTCCGTAGAGCATCCATGATTCGGAAATTAAATTTTTGGAATTTGGAAAGGGTTTCAAGTTCAGTTTCCTGCCCTCCAGTTCCATTTCCAGCATCAAGCATGGCAAAAAACCGTAATCAGTCAGTGGTGACTGTTTAATGGCAAGTTGCTAGTGCACACGGTGTACACATTTTAGTGGATGAATCCTAATAAAAAACTATTAAAAAATTAATGACAGCTTATCAAAATTGGCAAACGTCAAAAATATGTCCTCGAAGACTGTTTGCATGTTCCGTTTGACATTTTGTTAAAATTTATAGGAGTATTTGATAAGCAAAATGCCCATCAAATTCCAACCTTGGTCTAAAGTATGATTTATTATTGGAAATTGCAGCTCTTATAAGTTAATTTTAAAAATTTGCATTTAAATTGTTTTTCACTTAAATTTGATTATATTTCAGGTTCTTTTTAATTATTACACCACTTCTATATAAGTAAATAAAAAACTTTCTCAAATTTGATAATAATAAAAATTATGAAATGATGAAAGGGTGGTGTGTGCGAGGAGATACTTTTTGTTCTCGGGAAATATTCAAAGTGATTTTGATTGAGGACTAGTTGATTCCACAAACAACAAAGTAGAAGTGTTGGCAATCTGCAAGTGATACAAAGAGTAAGGATCTATGAAACCAAGATAATCACCATGGTAGTCGACTCCTCCATCACTTATAGATATTTTTTTTAAGTTTTCTTCTCATTCCAGTGCCTTAAAGAGATTGGTGATATGAATTTTGGAAGAAGGTCAACGCATTGATTTTATATCATTTTTCCATGCATATAAGCTAAGACAAGGAAGCAAACAACCTGAATTTAGGGACTAGGCTAAAGGAGGGCTTCATTATTATCAAAGGTGTGGCTCTTTTTCCTTTTCCCATGCCTTTGTCTATAATTAATTGTCATTGATCTCTCAAGGGTAATGGCATCCAAATGAAATTTATGCATGGACAAAAGGATGGGTCATTATGGCTACCTCCTTCATGTTCTTCTTTTATTTTGTTGGTGAGGAGGATTAAATAGTGTTAGAGTGGAATTTTATGGCTTTGTGTGGGATTTATTTTTCCATGCTCACTTTTGGTGATTTGTAACTTTTTTCGAATATCTGTGTTTGCAAGAGTGAGGAAAGGGTATCATGAAGGGAAAATTTTGCTAATTGACAATGTCACTATGGGATTTCATTCTTAATTGTTCCTATGGCGCAATATAGCATTTGATGCTGGTTTCTTATGAGCTCTTAAAGCTCAAAAGGCATCTGAGAGTGCACAAACAAGTTATAGTATCATCGAATTTCTTGATCCTGTGATGGCGAATTTCCATGGCAATGTTCTGCACAGTGGTTTTCATGGACAATTAAAATTGTTTTGGGGTTGGAATATCAAAGTGGAGTAAATTTTGGGCACTACAATCGCCGTAAATCAATTACATCCTCTTAGTGGGCCAAGCTCCGTGGATATTGTTGTTGTTGATTGTTAGGTTTCAGAAGGAGTCCTACATAGCCCTGCATTTTAGTTTTGGTGTTGCGTGAATATATCTTGCAAGTTTGTGTTTCTTTTGAGACAATTTGTTTGGGTATATCTTTGTCATATTAGGGTTTCAAAATTGTATAAACAATCTAGAGGTGTTTTGGAGTCCAAATTCAAAAAAAATGGATTCTAGCTTTAGCATTAAACTTTGTATTTATATGACATTGCATGATTGTTAGGCCACAACCTTTTCTAATTCAAAAAGAAACCATGACATTTAAAAAAATGATGATTTGATGTATATATTTAAGAAGATGGCTAAACATTCTATGCTTTCAACCTTTTTTTATTTGCCATCATCAAAATCCTATCATGTAATCTTCACCAAAATTGCAATTTTGGATTTGATGAAATTGTTGTTTTTTAGCCTTTGCATAGAAGAGTAGAATTTGCCCTTAATTAAAAGGGTGGATTCATGTGCTTGTTTTTGACCTAAAAACATAGGAAAAAGGAATTGTATGGATTTAGGAAGAAGGGAGTGGTCCAATTTTTCCTTTCTCCGCTTGTCCTCGATGTCCCTCCCCGAGGGAGAGGTATGTAGTAGGGGAGTAAAGGGAAAATCAATGTCAATGCTTTCCTTTCTTCACTAACTTTCTGTCTGGTAAGCATTGAAGAAGGCCCATTAAATAGATATTAATGATCTTCTTCTATGATTTCTTGATTGGTGGAGAAGTAAGTGGGAAGGTGAAGGTGGCATCTTACTTAATAACATGCGAGCAAGATGAAGGTTACACTCACATGTGAAAATGCTCAACATTCTAGGGTTTGCATCTAGGTAGGGATGGATCCGAAGAGTTTGAAACCCTCTTCATGAAGGTATACTAAAATGAATGCATTACCAGCATCAATAGAACCAGTAGCATCAAAACCAACAATAGTGGGAAAAGCAACGCTTAGAGCAAAGTCACCTAAACTGAAGACTAGAGAAACCAATGATGGGACAAGCATCAATAGAATCAACAACCGTTGGAAAGAAAATACCTAGAACAAAGTCACCTAAAATGAAGTCTGACTAGAGAGGCAAGGGCGTATACTACACGTTATG
Organism: Larix kaempferi; assembly: GCA_027924585.1. Taxonomy (NCBI): domain Eukaryota; kingdom Viridiplantae; phylum Streptophyta; class Pinopsida; order Pinales; family Pinaceae; genus Larix; species Larix kaempferi. The sequence goes on from BSBM01000510.1 coordinate 7,029,041, forward strand.
AATTTGATTGCGATTTATATTCTATTGCATGGACTAGTGTTTAAACAAATACATATGCACTAAAGTACTTGAGAAGTAGTGGATGCACCATATAGAATACATAAGGATGAAAACTAGGAAGGAAAGCCCAAGAAATATACATACACCAAAGGTCATAGTATTCTGCCCATGTAGAATTTGTTGTAAGGCTCGTTCTTATGTACCCCTCCTTGAATTTGATCAATAATAACAATTGGGTCGACTGATAAGTAGGAAAGCCTAAAGAAAGCATAATTATCCTCTAGGGTGAGGTTCTTTAGACACGAATACCAACAAGACCTTAACCCGATATCCCCAAAGACACAATTCCACTATGGAACTACTATTTTTAGTCCACTTATTTCATTCAATTAAGTAGTTTGGCCTCTCTACAACACTACGAAAATCTTGAGTGCTTTAACCTAATCTTATCTCTCTACCCAATATTATGGGATCCAGCATAGGATTTGCGAGATATATTTTCTCTATAAATAGGAGGTGGGTCCAAACCCAAAAAGAAAGATAAGAGACCTTCTGGATCAACATTCAAACATTAGCTAGAATCTAGTTGTATGGTAATGAAATTGATAGCTTTTGGGTAGATAGAGGGAGAGGCAACATAAATCTAGCTAGCTTGGCCTTTCATGCTTGCTCATAGATATCACTTCCCGCATTAACGATACATAGGGGAATTAGGAGGAAACTTTGATACCCATTATTACTAAGGTCTTAGATACAGTAAGGGTAGGCATGAAGGTATTAAGAACCAATATGTTGCAGGAAAACGAGATAGAACCAATTAACTAGGGAAAGCATGAAGGTCAAAATGCATACCCAACAATCAATTCATATTTGTTGTGTTTTATTTCAAATCGATGGGACCTTGAATTAGATGATAGGTTTTTGATCAAGTAAGCAGAAGACCCCATATATCTCTGTAGTTGAACTCACTGAAATGACTAATGTTTTATATACATATTAGTTAGATGGGCTCTTAAGTAAAGACAAGTCAAGAAATTTTAATATTTAGGAGTACTCATTACTCAACCATTACACTATATAAATAAGAAAAGTGAATGGTACACTAATGCTATTATATTAGCTTTCAAATAGGTCCACTTAAGCAGTAAATAACATCCTGTAACTGCGTTGGGAGAGCATTGAAGGAGATATGAGTTGGGATTGGCACTAAGGGAGATATATCTAGTCTAGAATACCCATTGATAGGTCGAGCTTGAAAGACATTAGGGATGCTTGTACCTAACTAGTACTTCTCAATACACTCTTACTACCTAGGACATGTTAACCACACTAACGTATTTCTTCCACTGTACTACTTTGTCAAGGAAAGATTAAAGAGGCACCCAACAATACACCCTTCCTGTCAATCACTTTCAAAGGATTTACAAGTGAACAAAGGAATTGTTAATAATGGTCTTCAATTATGGCATTAAAATAATCTTGAGTTGCCCACTGATTCTTATTGTTGAATAAGTTGGATAAGATCATGTTTATGTTGTTTGTAACTCAGTTAATTTTAGCACCAATTTATCTCAAGATCCCACCAATCTCACTCTTGCTTGAGCGCTTTGGGATGAGATGTTTCTAAACATTTAACAACCCAAGGGGTTAGCTCAACTGATTGTCACCAATGTTGTCGAGCATTTATCTAGTTATGTGCCATTAGGTGTATAGTTTGAATCCCATTGGGTTAGATGCTAGTCAACATTAATAGTTTTACTAGGGATGCAACCATCCACAAATGTGCAAAAGCATCCATTGGGTGGGTTTTCTTTGGAAAACAAATTAATCATCCTCTAATTTATTATCAAGGCCTAATGGTTATAAGTTTAAAAATCATCACGTCATATAGGTAGAGTGTTTGCAAGAATACTCGTCACCTCCTTATTATGTCAAAGGAGCACTCAATGAAAGAGGATGAGTGAGCATTTAGTTGTTGGAGACGAAAAAATGGATCTAGTAGAGTGAACATTGGTCGCTTCAGTCACAAGTTGTAGCCCCAATACACATGATGTCATTTTTATCTTTGATGTTTTGTCGCCTTTATTTAATATGTCTTCCCTTGTGAGCATTACATAGAATAGGGAACCAAAATAACTGATATTTGGAACCTTTTCTTTTGTACTCCTTCTTCTACACCCATATATGGATAAATAGAACTTAATATTACTTGTCCATATATGGAAAATGTTGGATGAAGGACCTTATACCATAAAAGAGTGGAGCTGATCACCTTCTTCATGCCTCTGGAAAATAGATCCAAACTAAAACCAACATATTATTGAAAGGCTAAAGTTTATATATGTTTTAGTACTTGTCTCGTCCCCACCCTAGACAAGAGATGCTTGGGAGGGAAGGCTATAAGAAATTCTCCCTGTAAGAATTCCTACCTCTGCTTGAAACATTCCATATCCTACCTCGGTTAGCATGGTGTAGTTAGAATTATCACTACCGGGATTACAAAAGATGGAGGTAGAGAGGGTAGTGAATGTTGCCACCATCTTGGTTATGACTTGGCCAGCTGGTGGTTGAGAAAAACAAGTTTAGTAGGTAAAGATATTCTAGAGATAAAAATGGATAGGGAAGAGACAACTAGAGAATCAGATCAACCAATAGATGAGATGAAACAAGTGGGCCTAGTGTATGAGATTAGGAGAAGATCATATGGTCGAAATACATCATGAGTTTATTTTCTAGATAATGTATCATGGAGGGAATCAAACAAGGAGTAGGGAAACCAAGGGTGGAGGACCAACACAGAGGATTGAGGAAACAAATTCTTTCCTTTTTTGTATCGGAACCAATCCTCCTCAAGTTAATATGCTTGAATTAACATGAGGAGGATCTCGAGATTTGGTAGATTATAGCTAATATAAGCAATCTAGGATTGCACAAATTTGAGTGTCTAAATAATTATAGTTGAGTTCCCAATAACTATGACTTCATATTGAGTAAGTTCTTGGAGGAGTTCTAATCCTTGGAGCATTGTTAGGGCCTTTTCCATGTTATTTGTGGAACATCCAAGATCTCATGAAAAGTCAATCTATTGTATTTCTTTAAGATCTAGAACGAACCCTCCCTTCACACTTGCCACCCCATGGGTTTCTCTTTGAGGATCCATCAAAGAAGAGTATGAATTTTGGTTTATAGCCTCGCCATTTATCAATTTTTCCCTTGCCCCTTCTCCATTTCCACTTCGAGTGATATGAAGGACACAAGAGGTTTTTCTACCTTAGTTTGTAGGATGAGAAACAAAAGAGTGCAAGTAGATGCATCTTGAAGGGGGGAAATGATGTCCTTGAATTGAGTCTTTCCTTTAGCTATGGTTTTCTCCTTTATGAATGATATAACCTCCATCATAGTTACTCTAGTATTGGAAACTCTTGGAAATTGTATTGATTAGAACTAGAACCTAGCTAATTTGCCATTACTCAAGGTTCCCAGATCTCCACTCATGGGCGAGTTACACCTCCAACTGATTAGCTACCCGAGCATCCTACTTTTCTCTTTCCTTCATCATAGTGAAGTAATCCCAATGATGCATAAATGGATTTGGTACCCTCAAATTCCTTGACTGCAATGAGATTGTACAATGTCAACATATGATATATACAATTCCATCAATACAAAATTATTCTTGTTGATTGCAAACCAAAAATGTCGATTTCCCTTACTATCGAAAAAAGACTAATTCATAGTACATTTAGACTATGGCTATATTTAATGTTCGAAATTTTGTTTATAATGTAATAATGTTAACTTTTTATTTATATTAAAAAAGTTAATATTTCTAGTCAATAAGTTAATTAACATAATCAATTCAATTTGAGTAAAGATTGTTAAATATACAGCATTAGGAGACATTCTCCAAACCAATCTTGTGTGGCCAAGATTGATCCTCTTGTATAGAGGTGAGCACTTTGATTGCCTTCCATGTAAAGGTTATTCCTCCCGTATAGAGGTAATTTATCAAAGAAGTGATGTTGTAAAGTCTTGTTGGACAAGGCTCCGGACTTGTGTGTCAAGTCAGGATTCTCATGTGATCCTTTTGTATAACGGTATCCATGGGATGGACCTTCTGTATAAAGGTCATGCTTTACTTGTTAAAAGTGTTTAATGTTGTGTGATATATTATTAACCATGATCACCAAATTGTTATTAAGTATCCTTTAGAGATTGATCACCTCTAAAGTGAATTACTTTAGCATATGATCATTTGGTCCAGAATAATATAATATGATCACAACACCCGATAATTCATCTTAGTATAATGTAATGTGATGGATAATTAAAGTTAGAACATATTGACCATCCAGTAAGAGATAAAGAAATAAAAGATAAAGCATAGAGATCAAGAGAATTCAAAATTTCCTATGCAGATACTTCAACTAATTAAAGAGAACTCAAATTGTTAAAGCTTCAGTTATAAAGCTTCAGTTAAGTATCAATGTATGCCTCAATCAATGCTTTAGTTAAAGCATTAGTTGAAGATATGCCTCATTTAACTAAAGAACTCACAGTGGCATGATTTCAGTTAAATAAGTGTTAAATAAGAAGGACTAGTTAACTAAAGTGTTTTCACTTTTGTTAAACTAAAAGACGACACTTCAGTAAATCAAGGAGAACTCGAATTGATCACTACAATGATGTTATCGAGAAATAATCAGTTAAAGAGAGTTAACTAAGTGACAACAAAGAATATATAGTTAACTAAGTGTTATTGCATGGCAACACTTATGTTAAACTAAAAGACAACACGCGAGTTGTGACACTTGCATGTCGACACTTAAGTTAGACACCTAACTAAGTGGGCAAGCTTTTAGTTAAGAGGCGAGTTCATCCTAAGTGATAGTTTAGTGAGATAAAGGACTACATGAGAAGTGGGTTGCACTTCCTCATGCAAGATTGATACATCCACTCTAAGGGAAAGTTCATCCAGAAGTTAGAAGAAGCCGATGCTTGAGAAGAATGTATAAATATGTTATACGGGATTGATGAATCCAATTTGAAGTGAATTCTCTTCTCCTTTGAAGGCAAGGTGCTTCTCTTTGTGTGCAGGATATTATTATTGAAGGAAAGGCGCTTCTCTGATTGATCTCTCTTCTCTCACAACAAAATTCGATGATAAAATCCGACGAATTCCAACGAAATTAACTATGTCGTCGGATTTCATCTTTAAAATTATGAATTTTGCTTAATTTTTTTAAAATTGGTATCTGCAATTGTCAAATATTCGACAGTCATCGGTTATCCGACGACACTCGTCGCATATCCGACTAGTGTCGTCGGATATGTGATGTGTATATTATAACAGTAACTATGATAATATCATCGGATCTCCAACGAGGTGTAAATTTTAGAAACTATAAATTATAGAAACATTTCAACATGTTGGCTATACAAGCGATGGTTTACGGAAATTATATTCTTAGCACGGACTGTTTTCCGTACAAAAATACACAATTATTTCAATTGTTACTGCGATTAAAAGTAGTGAAGTGTGGAGCTTGATTTTTTAAGATCGATAATCTTCAGTCAAGCTCTTTATGAAAAAATGTCACATAACAATATTCCTGATCCAAACAAACAAAATCGACATTTGCTTGCTAGATTGTGGGATGGACTGAAAAGAAAGGGTGACAAGAAATGTTATTGTCCATGTAGTCAATTCAAGGGCTTTAAAAGGAGAATAATAAAGATCATAACAACCAGAAGACATTGTAAGGAACATGGACACGCTGAGGGGGGACATGAATATCGTCCATTGGTAAGTTTTGCATTATATATGTCTCTATATTGATCGTTTTTGTAAATGTATGTATCATTTTAATATTTCTTATATGAACTAATATCTATTGATGGTTTCATGTAATTATAAAGGAAAGACCTCCTATAACATATCACCCGAAGGATGTGCTTTAAGAACAAGTATCGGAGGAACATGGAGCTATGAATAATGGAGAACGAGTTAATGATCATATTGAAGAAGATGATCATACTGATAACATTGTTGAATATGATGGTACAAATACATTGATCCATGATACATTTAATGTTATAATGTATGATGATGATCATGATCATGAAAATGATGACTTTGATGATGTTCATGATTTACTTCTTCTTGAGAAGGCATACGAACCCCTTTATGAGGGCTCCAACACAAATCTCCTCTCTGCTATATTGTTGATAATGAACTTGAAGACTATGAATGGTCTTTCAAACACATCAGTCACACAGATGTTAAGGTATGTAATATATTCCATCACATATATATGATCGTGCTAAAAGTTATCACTGTTCGTCTAATAATTTTATTGTTAATTCATAAGTAAAATTAATATGGATGAAATGTGTTTCATTAATATTATTTATATATTATATTAACTAGTTTTTTTATTTTAATTTGGTGTAGCTTGATAGCTGAATTTTTGTTACCACCGTCAAATATTTTACCTCGCACATATCGAGATTTATCTGCCATCATGAAAGAAATCGAAATGCAGTATGAAGCAATTGATGCATGCCCCGATGACCATGTTATATATTATAATCAACATGAATTTGAAACAGAATGTTCGAAATGTCATATCAATAGATATTGAACAGATCAAGTAACAAAAAAGGTGCCTCGCAAGGTTCTTCGTTATATTCCCATCATTCCACATTTGCAATGACAGTTCAGGTGCAAAAACATAGCGCAATTTATGGATTACCATGCATGGAACAGAAGTCAAGATGACATTATTCGAATGCCTGCAGGTGGTTCTGCATTTAGAGATATGGAGGAAAAATGGTCTCACTTTAAAGAAGAACCTCATAATCTTAGGATTTCTTTGGCAGCAGATGGTGTCAATCCATTTGCAGAGATGAGATCCATTTACTCGGTGTGGCCTATTTTTGTTATCAACAATAACATTCCTCCATGGTTGTCAATAAAGAGGCAGCACATAATGTTGGAAATAATTATTCCATGTATGTGTCTACAACATTTTTTTTTAATGTAGTGGCATCTCATTTGTCATATTTTGTTGCATAATGTTGTATATATATTTTTTTATTTTTCTCTCATGTATGGTTTATATATCTAAATGGTTGTAATGATTATATATTTTGTATGTTCAAATCAATTAGGTAAGTACTAAGTTAAATATAGGAATGTATATATTGAACCTCTTATTAACGAGTTACTAAAGTTATGGAATGGAATCACCATGTATGATGTATCTAGACCAATACGACAAAGGCAATTTCAATTCCATGCAATGCTTGTATGGACAATACACGATGCCCCAGGGTTAACCCACTTTTGCGGTTTGTAATTATAAGTTCCACTTTAATTGCAATTATTTTTATGAACTAGTTGATATATTATGCACTCATGTTTTTTTAAATAATCCATTCATTTTATATATAATTATAATTGACATAGTTAATCCATCTCTTTATGTAGGTCTTCAGACAAAGAGAAAATTTGCATGTCCAGTTTGTGGTCCTAAGATCAAATCTCGTCGTTCAAAAGGTTTAGAAAAGCAAGTGTTTGATGAGTATAGGCACTTCCTCTCTAAGAATCATAGGTATCGAACTACCGAAAAACATCTATTCAATGGGAAGCAAGAGATTGCATTAAAACCACAGAGAATGACACCTCACCTATGGAAGTTGAAATATAATAGAAATCGTTAAGGCATGTACGGATCAAATTGTCTATCTATCATCGTATATGAAATGTTATGATTTTTTTTATTGTATGTTGTTTACTGTAATTGACATTGATTTCTATAATTTCTTTATAAACTATGTTTCATGATGGTCGTTGTGATCATGAAGGCATTAAAGGGCTTCCACGAAGAATGAAAAGTTATCATAAACAATTAAGTAGGTTGCGCTACTAGGAGAACCTACAAATTGCTCATATGTTTGATACAATGCATATCAGAAAGAATGTGACTGAAACATTATGGCGAATATTGGATAGAAGGAGTGAGAAAGAAAAAATTGTCAAAATTTGCAATGACATTCAAGAAGCCAACCATGCAATGAAAGACGTCATTCAATTACATAGAAACAAAGACCAAATTAATAAAACTAACTTCCATGGTTGTTAACGGAGCAACAAAGTAATGTTGTAAAATAATTCATGCGAAAAATTAAATTTCCCACCAGATTTTGTTCGAACATGAAGAATATCATAACAAATAAAGGTGATTTTGCGGGGGTGAAAACACATGATTGGCATATCTTCATCAAGGTAATTATTATGGTATGCATATAAATGCTATATTTTCTATTCTAGTGCATATTGTTGGTATTTGTTTGTCTACTTTTTGTAAAAAACAATGAAACGATTTGTATATTGTTACAGTATGTTCTACCTCTATCTGTAATGTCCCCATTCAAATAAATCTCAAAGGATAAAATTCCACCAATCTACAAGTTTCCTAGGTTGGGGTGGGAACATTAGATTTGGAATAAGGAGACTATAAAACCTAAATGGACCTTAGTTTGACATAAAATATATTAAAAGGGGTTAAATAAATATTTATTATAAGAAAATAAGGTGGCACTTGGTCATGGAGACACATTGGTGGTGTGGGACCCACACAAAGCTAGATTCCTCATGCCACATGGCATTCTATTCTCACCTATTTGAATCCAAGGTGGAGTCTAATGATCTTGGGGAGTTGGAAGGTCAATATCCTTGGCATGAATTAATGAAGGTCGAATTGGAGTGGAGGAGTAACTCCCATGGAAGAGGAAGAGGCATTTGAGAGATATTGAGACACTTCGACTAGATTCCCTAGCTTCTATGACAACAATGATGAAGATGCTATGACACCTATGACACAAATAAGACCTGATTGCTGACATCTGACATATATAACATGTCAGGGCTAAAAATAGTCTCCAAGAGGGCACACAAGGGAGGTAGGGAAGCCAAAGAGTCACCCAATCGAATTGAGTGAAGGAGGAGGCTAGGAATGGAGGGACAAGTCATACACATTGGAATTTATTCCCAATTCAAGTTGGCATGAAGCTCATGGATGGAATTCGAGCTAAGGAGGTCTTTGGAAGTTTAAAAAAGTCAATATAAAAGAAGGAGAGTGGCTTTTGATCATTTCTCATTTTGCATATTGGAGAGAATAGCTTGTCCATGCTTGTGGAGTGTTTACTCTACTAGCCTTAGTACCAATTTTGAGGGTGAAAGATTCCCATCCTAATTGGAAATTGGAGATGCCTTTCAGACTGTTCATTTGGAGCTAAAATGGAGTCATTTGTTGCAAGTTGAAGCTACAGGGATGCTCATGACATTCTTTTCTTCAACTTGTTTCCACACCTTTCTCACATTTCTCTTCATATTTTGGCTCTTGGAGGAAGGGCACACTTGGTGAGATGCTGATCTATTTGGGGGAGATATTGTGGCCCCATTTATTTGTAATCTGATGTATTTACTCTGTATTTTCCGCTCATAAGATCCGCAGGTCGAAATACCAAGTGAAACTATGTCAAAATACCAAACAATGTCTAAATGGTGCCATTTTCCCTATATCTTGTTATGAAAGCTTGAAGTTGCTTTATTTCGACTTGTATCAGTTCATATATGTAATATTTATGATGTATGGAGAGTCATTAATGTCATGGATAAGTTTCATATACATTACCTAATCCTTTGGAACATAAATCTCGAATTTCATAGCAAAAGGTGAAGTTTTCCTATCTTTTCCCCCTAGGTGAAGACATGTCCACAAACCTCTGATTTATGGGAGTTGCAGGAGACTTTAGAAATTTATTGATGATGAATTTTGGATCCCATTTAATTCCTTTAAGAATTCCATGTCTCTATTCTGAAATTTGGGAGGGTCTTACTGCATTTGGAAAGCCATTTTTGTCCCCTACCCTTGGGGGTTTTGAACCTAGAACTGACTAGTAAAATTCCTTATTTTTTCCTGATTGCAAATGAATGTTGCAGAAGTATTTTGAGAGTGTGAAAGCATCCATAAGCCTCATTTTTATGTCTTAATACCTTCATACCCTATTTGGAAGCATTTGGAGCCATTTGGGAGCATTGGAGTCATAACTAGTCTAAGGGTCGAATTGGCCAAAAAGTGCAATTTTTCCAGTTTTTCCAAATTTATTAAAAAGGGACACTACAAGTGGTATCAGAGCATGGTCCTTGCACCTGATGTGGATGACCATTCATGAGGACAAGAAGTCAAAAAAAAATCCCCCGCCCTTAGAAACTGAAACTGAAAGTATTTTTGGTGAAAGAGAAGAAGAAGGAGAAGAAGTGCATTCTTTTGAAACCATGAGTAAAGATGAGAAAGGAACCTCAGAGGAGAAGGAGGAATTTAGTAAATTCATGAAACCATTCTTTGATGAAATGACAAAACATATCATGAAAGGGTTCGAATTGTTGGCTAGTCAAAGCAAAGTGGCAATATGAGGCAACAATAGTTCTCTTTCCGAGGAAAAGAAGACAATGGGTGAAAATATTTTCTCAAAGACAAGGCCTCATAATCGACCTAATGAATTTCAGAGTTCAATAAGACCTACTATACCTAAATTTCTTGATTCCAAAGAAGATCCTAACACACAATATGATATGCAAGAAGTTATAACAATGGCAACAGTTGAGTTAAGATTGTGGAAGAACCCTACCATTTGATCAATACTTTACTATTGCAAACAAGCCCAAAATTACAGGAGGTAATAGGACCCCCTTTCAAAATAAAGAATTGAATTATGCAATAAGTAAAATGCCACTTCCTACTTTTGATGGCTCATCTCAAAGTTTTGCAAATACTTGGATACAAAAACTAGATGTGTATTTTCAGTTGAATCCAATGGTTGAAAGGGATGCTCTAAAAAAGGGTATTTTGCATATTGAGGGAGATGCCAATGATTGGTGGTTCCATGGAATTAAAACCTTGGTACATGATCAGGTTACAACATATGAAGATTTTGTTAATGGGGTATTGGAAATATTTGAGCAAAAAGACCCAGAAAAGCCTTTCAAAGAACTAGCAAAATTGAAGCAAAATGGAACACGAGATGAATACATGTTCAATTTAAAAAACTGATAAATTAAGGTGGCTGATATATCTATGGTTAGATTAGTGTTTCTCTTTACTGAAGGGTTGGATGAACCTTTGAAGGGTTTGGTTAAGGCCCACAAACCTACTTCATTAAAAGATGCCATGAACTTGGCAAGAGATCTGCAAAATGTGCTACCCAAGACAACGTATCCTCCCGAGCCCAACTTTCCTTCCCAATTTAGATTTGAAAAGAATCCATGGCAAGAAGATGCATTTGGAAAGGATAACAAAGAGGGACCAAGCAGGGAAGAACTCCGAAGAAAGAAACTATCTTACACATGCTTCCAACCATGGGTACCAAGGCATAAATGTGGTAAGGTAAAGGCACAATTCATTGAAATATTTTTTGATGATGCGTATGAAGGGGGTATGGAGGAAAGCATACATATTTCATCCCAAGAAGAGGGATATGCCACAACATAAGAAGAGAAACAAGAAGAATATCATCCATTACCTGACAAAGGGAGACTAGCAGTGCTTTCAGGAGTACCTCATTTCCACACTATTTGATGCCAGGGAGTTGTACAAGGACAAAGGGTTTCGGTATTGGTCGATGGAGGAGCCACACATAAATTCATTCATGAATCCATGGTGGAGAGGATAAAGATACCTGCTGAACCATTCAATGTCTTCACAGTCATCATTTCAGGTCACCATACTATGGAGTGCAAAACATGGATTCCAAAGCTACAACTCACCATAGGTAATTACACATTTTTTGATAGCTTTTATGTGGTCGATGTTGCTGATACTAATGTGGTATTGGGAGTGCAATGGTTGTACTCTATAGGGGAACATACAATGAACTATCAAATCCCTGAAATGAGATTCAAAGATTCAAAAGAAAACAAAGGGTATTGAGAGGAATGCACAACTATCTGAATCAAGCAGTGCCCTCCCATAGTATGAAACACAAGAATGAAAAGGTTTTGGGAGACCTTCCTCCCGGAAGGCCACCTGATAGAGGAGTAACAATTTTGCAGCATCCTAAATTGAAATTGCTTGAGGACAAGCAATCTTGGGTTCGGAGGACTGTAATGTCCCCATTCAAATAAATCTCAAAAGAGAAAATTCCACCAATCTACTAGTTTCCTAGGTTGGGGTGGAAACATTAGATTTGGCATAAGGAGACTATAAAACCACAAATGGACCTTAGCTTGACATAAAATATATTAAAAGGGGTTAAATAAATATTTATTGTAGGAAAATAAGGTGGCACTTGGTCATGGAGACACCTTGGTGGTGTGGGACCCACACAAAGCTAGATTCCTCATGCCACATGGCAATCTATTCTCACCCATTCAAATCCAAGGTGGAGTCTAATGATATTGGGGATTTGGAAGGTCAATATACTTGGCATTACTCAATGAGTGTCGAATTGGAGTGGAAGAGTAACTCCCATGGAAGAGGAAGAGGCATTTGAGAGATATTGAGACACTTGGGCTAGATTCCCTAGCTTCTATGACAACAATGATGAAGATGCTATGACACCTATGACACAAATCAGACCTGATTGCTGACATCTGACATATATGACATGTTAGGGCTAAAAATAACCTCCAAGAGGGTGCACAAGGGAGTTAGGGCATCCAAAGAGTCACCCAATTGAATTGAGTGAAGGAGGAGGCTAGGAATGGAGGGACAAGTGGCACACATTGGAATCTCTTCCCAATTCGAGTTGGCATGAAGCTCATGGATGAAATCCAAGCTAAGGAGGTCTTTGGAAGTTTATAAAAGTCAAGAGCAAAGAAGGAGAGTGGATTTTTATCATTTCTAATTTTGCATATTGGAGAGCATAGCTTGTCCATGCTTGTGGAGTGTTTACTCTACTTGCCTTAGTACCAATTTCGAGGGTGAAAGATTCCCATCCTAATTGGAAATTGGAGATACCATTCATAAATTTCATTTGGAGCTACAATGGAGTCATTTGTTGTAGGTTGAAGCTATAGGGCTGCTCGTGACATTCTCTTCTTCAACTTGTTTCCACACCGTTCTCACTTTTCTCTTCATATTTTGGTTCTTGGAGGAAGGGTGCACTTAATGAGATGTTGATCTCTTTGGGGGAGCTCTTCTGCCCCATTTATTTGTAATCTGATGTATTTAATCTGTATTTTCTGTTCAAAATATCCCCAGGTCAAAATACCAAGTGAAACTATGTCAAAATACCAAACAATGTCTAAATGGTGCCATTTTCCCTATATCTTGTTATGAAAGCTTGAAGTTGCTTTATCTCAACTTGTATCATTTCATATCTATAATTTTTATGATGTGTGGAGATTCATTAATGTCATGAATAAGTTTCATATACATTACCTAAGACTTTGGAACATAAATCTCGAATTTCATAGCAAATGGTGAAGTTTTCATATCTTTTCCCCCTAAGTAAAGACATGTCCACAAACCTTTGACTTATGGGAGTTAAAGAAGCCTTTAGAAACTGATTGATGAATTTCGGATCTCATTGAAGACCTTTAAGAATTCCATGTCTATTTTCTGAAATTTGGGAGGGTCTTACCGCATTTGGAAATCCATTTTTGTCCCCTACCATTGGGGGTTTTGAACCTAGAATTGACTAGTAAAATTCCCTATTTTTCCCTGATTGTAAATGAATGTTGCAGAAGTATTTTGAGAGTGTCCAATCATCCATAAGCCTCATTTGTATGTTTTTATACCTTCCAAATACCTCCAAATCCAATTTGGAATCATTTGGAGCCATTTGGGAGCATTGGAGTCATAACTAGTGTAAGGGTCGAATTGTCCAAAAAGTGCAGCTTTTCCAATTTTTCCAAATTTATTAAAAATGGACACTACAAGTGGTATTAGAGCATGGTCCTTACACTTGATGTGGATGACCATTAATGAGGACAAGAATTCAGAAAAATAAGCCCCCGCCCTTAGAAACTGAAACTGAAAGTATTTTTGGTGAAAGAGAAGAAGAAGGAGAAGAAGTGCATCCTTTTGAAACCACGAGTAAAGATGAGAAAGGAACCTCAGAGGAGAAGGAGTGTAACATCCCAAAAATTTACCAAAAATTTAAAATTTTTCAATGTAGCATTTAATGATTAAACTAACTATGCGGAAATAATATTAATGCTTCCTGGTCATTATGCTGCAAAAATGTTTGTACTATCATTTGATGTAATGCTTGTGTCTTGCTATAAAATGAAGTTAAAATCTATTCTAAGATGTTATTGGAGCTATTTCTTGTCTCAGCTACATTGTTATAATACCTATGTCGAAGCTCAATCAAAATTGATGTTTATAAGTGCTAACTATTGTTCTTCTTTTGATGACGCAAGGGGTCCTAAGGGAAACCCCGAGGCTTACTTAGCATTCATGCTAAAGCTTCAAAACCTTCCTTTTTGCAGATGACAGGTAAGGGTGACACATCGGATCCAGTAATGTCGGTATGTTTTTAGAGTATGCCTTCAATAATTCGTCAACGATTTTGTCAAGGTTTCTAAGGTACTCTATGGATATATATAAATAATGGTGTGAAATTCTGAACTTAGAGTTTGTTATTTAAAGTGAATCCTGGTTTACAGTTCCATATTTACTTAAATGATGAGCTTAGACAATCATAGCAACAGTTTGATATAAAGTACCAAAGCAATTAGTTGTACAAAGAATGATGTACCTTATGTTACCTAGGCTAAAATGTAAGGTACCAAGCATTCCTATAATCATGTGGACTATATGAAATTTTGCCATGCGGTTTATAATAGATGAACTATAAATATATAATTATGTAGTTTCCCAAGGTGTGAACTAAATTCATTTTACAATGGGTTCCTAAAGACTATAAGTACTCCTTATATTATAGCATAGAAATTTTATGCAATACTTAAACGTATGAAGTTATGTCTTGTTTAAAGAATGGAATGTATGAGTATGCAATCATCTATGTGAACTTTAGACTCTAAGGTCGATGTCTAGTGGGTCCAATGCTTTAATGTAATCTTATAGCTTATATTAAAATATATACTTATGACAGGGTTACGATCATAATCCAAGAGCTAACACATGATATGCCAGGATAATAAATGGCATAGTGGATACGTGCTAGCAGGTGTTGTAAACCAGATTGGGCATTAAACCCTCCCATCTACCACGTTCGTGGGAGATCTTAGTGGCAGACTATGTGTCAAATTTCACGTGAAGAGAGTTGTAAGATAACGTCTATGTTGTCTAGCTGCATCTCCCTCGTCCTAGTGTCCTTCTGAGTTGGAATGTATGATGGAAAGTGAAAATAAGCGTTTTAAATGCAAGGGTTACTTGGGATTGTGATGAAGGATCTCCTCCGTTGATCTCCATTACGTTATGTATTGGTTGTTTCCTTTAGTCATTCAATGTGTTAGAACGTAGATTCAGTGAGAGGCCGACCGGCCTTCAGAAGTTTAGGGTTGTTAACAGGTGATGAGAGCTTCGCCCACGGTTCAAATCTCGTGAACCCTAAATGAACACAGTGACAGGTTGAAAGTTTTTAAGAACCAAGCTCTGGTGTGGATTTTTCCACTGCAGTCTTGTGGTGATTGAATGCCTCAAGAAATTTCCTACCGGTTTTAGTGTTGTTCGTTCTCAAAGCTAGTTTTAGAGGACTCCTTCCTCATGATGAATACCACAATTTTCAGGAAAAGGTTAAAGGTCTTTAGGGTTTTAAAGAGTTGTGTCCCTTGTTGAAAAAGAAATGTTATTAGGTTCGCTATTCACGGTGCGAGTGTCTCTGAATTCATACTAGTTGCAGAAGCTGCTCCTTGCGACCTTCAGTTTAGTTAACAAGGTAATGTCATGAATGTAACTTTCGTATGATTACCAACGTAAACATTTTGTTTAGTTTTTGGGATATGTTTAACCCTTTTTGCTTTCGTGGCAGGTTCTGATATTTACAAGGTTTTAAGCTCCAGTTGAAAGGGAACTACAGCGTGTAAGTGGTAAGTCTCAGTGGTTCTCTTGTGGGTTCTCCTAGCCACTGTTTGATATGTAAAACAAAATGGTCGAAGCCTTTGATTTTTCTGGAGATGTGGTTGTTGTTGCAAAAGCTTACATTCTACCAAGCTAGCGTAGGGAGAATGGATTGCTCATCCTATTCTTACGATGTGTTCTACAGTTTACTATCTGTTGAATTGTAATACTTGTGGTCAGGTTTTTTTTTTACCCTCGACTCGTGGATAATGATAATGGGTTCGGCCCTTAGTTTTACATCGTATTTGGATTTATGTTAAGTGTTTAAAAGTTGTCATCGTCTGTCGATTTTGATAATGGCCGTGAGCCAAGACTCACAGTTTGTTTTGAAAAATTGAAACCCTAACTTATTCGGTTTAGAAAATGACTTTGGAAATGGAATTCCAGCTTCGTGTATTTATGGTTTTGATGTAGTTAATGTTTATGAATGGAATCTATGATGTTGTTTCTGTTTACTTAACCTATAAACAATCTGGTAATAACTAAGTTAATAATGTGGTTGTAAGGGTTCGGCTATGAGGTTGACTTGGTTTTTGAACTCATACTGTTATGAAAATAAATACCTTCAGTAGGTTTAAAATCCATGTAGGATGATAAGTCTGAAAGGTTTGATTGATTACAAAAAGTTATAATACATAATATTAGGATTCTAGTAACAAAAGTGTATGTGTCCATTAAAGACTCGTTCGATGTTGAGATGATTTCAAAAAAGGAAAACAATCAAAGTATAAGAATTAAGGATTTTGATGATGTGAGGATATTCGTTCAATTAGACTTATTCTAAATTTAAGAAGTTGTTCTGACAAAGATGATACGAGTCAACTAGATTCTGGTTTCTCCATTTGACCTGTTAGTTACTTCAAATGTGAAATACAGTAGTTGTTTTGACATTTTAAAATAAAATATAATGCAAGAAATAAGTAGAGGTCTCTGCAAGATTTAGAGAAAACATAAAACTCTAGATTTTTCTAATTCTGTCAGAAGTGGAAAATAATAAAATAAAATATTGCATATGTTATTAAGTTTATTTTGCAGCTGTTATAATTTTTATGAAGGTTAATGGAAGTAATAAAATGAAAATATAATACTATACTGTTTGAAAAGAAATGAATGACCTAAAATGTAAACCCTAGGTTTTTGTACAAAGATGAAATATTTACTTACATTACTATGTAACATGAAAATATTATAATGCTAGTATTATGAAATGTTGATTTTAAATCCCGTGTCTAAATTTTTTTATATTACATAATATCACTGATAGGAAGTATAAATAAAATACAACAGTGTTATTCTATTCCATCATTTGGCAATTTGCCTATCATTCATCTATTTTAATTTCCTTCTCTGTACTAGAGTATGATACAGAAATCAGTATGGGGGAAAATACAGAGAAGATATTTATTCATTCATTTCCTTACTTAATCATTATTATGCGGAGACCTAACCGGGTCAGAAACTAAAACAAATGCATCTGTATGATGATAACTTATAAACACTAAATCAATATTTGCATATAATAATCTAACTACTTAAAATCAGAAACGACAAGTAGAACCTGGAACTGTAGATAGGTCCGACAAACACCCAAGGAGGCCTGTTCCTCCCAACCTTCTCCAAAAGAAGCAACCAATATACTTGCTTCCTTTGGACCCCCGAGCTTGTTCACTGAACCACTAGGTAGAAGATTCTGTGTAGAAACAAGGTACTACGTAATGTAACTTCTGCTCTTAATAGTATAACTTCTGCACTCAGCAGTATAACAGTCAGACTTACACCATGATAAAAAAACTCAAGATATCCCCTCATTGAATCTCTTGGGTGCAAGCATAGCAAAACGCCAAGGTAAATTTCCTCATCAAGAAAAGTGATGAACCTCAGTTCATAATCCGATGGCTCTTATATAGACTGCCTAGGTCTTTAGTGGTCAGTTTTCAATAAATGAGCCTCAAGCTCCAATCCCATCTTCCAGGGCACTATGACCACATTTCAAGGGAGTTGTCCCATACCAACAGCGAGTTAGTTGCATCATGATGCTGCCACTTGCCCATTGCCTTCTACCCCAGATTCCATTCCACCTAGTGGGTCAGTAAACACTCTATCAACAGTCTCCTTAGATGTTTGTCTCCTATTTAATTTATTTAATAATAAAATATTGTGCAAATTACAGTCATCCTTGGACACTTGTTCAATATAAAACTTTACAATAAAAGTTAACATAATGTTTCCAACATAAATCATTTTTCAGCAAAAAGGGGTATGTTACAAACACCCCCCACTTAAGCTCAACATCGTCCTCGATGCTTATTCTTCATCAAATCCTTCCTGGAACAGAACTGGATATGCTGCCCGCATTTTACTTTCCAGTTCCCAGGTAGCTTCATCAGGGCCAATGTGCTTCCATTGCACCTTTACTTGCCCTATGCTGCGATTCTGAAGCATAATTTCCCTCCTGTCAAGGATACGGTCCAATTCCACCTGAAAATCTCCTTCGGGTTCCACCTGTATGTCATTCCAATTCAGCACATGAGTACCATCGTGCACATACTTCTTTAAAACAGATATGTGAAAAACATTATGGATTCTTAAGTTAGATGGTAATGCTAACTGATATGCAACCGGTCCAATCCTTAATAGAACTTCGAATGGACCGCAGTACCTTGGTGCTAGTTTAGCACAACTCCCAAGCTTTAAAGAACTTTTCTTGGGTTTTACCTTTACAAAGACATGATCTCCAACCTGAAATTCTCTTTCAATGCGTTTCAGATCTGCATAACTTTTTTGCCTATCTTGTGCAACTTTTAAGTTGCATTGTACTCGTTTCATGGTTAGCTCCGTTTCTTTTAACAAATCTGGTCCTAACATCAATCTATCAACAGGATTATCCCAAGATATAGGAGTGATACACTTTCTTCCATATAAAATTTCAAATGGACTAAACCTAGCAGATACTTGATAATGATTATTGTATGCAAATTCCGCTAAATGTAAATAATCTTCCCACTTAGATGGCTGATCTTTGACATACACTCTTAGCATGTCTTCTAAAATTTGATTTACCCTTTCTGTTTGACCATCAGTTTGTGGGTGGAAAGAAGTGCTGAAATTCAGTTTAGTGTTTAAACCTTTAAACAATGTTGTTCAAAATTTTCCAGTGAACTTGGAATCTCGATCAGAAATAATTACCTTTGGAATCTCGTGCAAGCGAAAAATTTGCTTCATAAAAACCTTTGCAATGTTAGGAGCTTTAAAAGTAGTTTTGATAAGAATAAAATGAGCAGCCTTACTTAATTTATCCACAACAACCATTATGGAATCATTCTATTTTTAATTCTTAGGCAAACCTGTAATAAAATCAATACTTATAATTTCTCATTTCCATTCTAGAATTGGCAATGGCTGTAATAGTCCAGCTGGGTGTTGATGCTCAGCCTTCATAGTCTAACATTCAAAACACCTAGCTATATACTCAGCCACTTCATTCTTCATGTTGGGCCAAAAGTAATCTTTTCTTAACATAGTTATCATTTTCTGATAACCAGGGTGTCCCGAATAAGGACTTTTATGAACTTCATCCAAAATAAACACCTTAACTTTTGACGCATTAGGTACAAAAATTCTATTTTTATGAATCAAGAAACCTTTTTCATTAATGTTGTAATCTGATATCAAGTTTTCAGATAAATGTTCAACAATTTTAGTATGCAATTTTTGATAATTCTCATCTTTCTTAATTCCTTCTTCGATCTGGTTTTCCAGATCTATCTTAAACGTGTTGATTGCTACCACAAAACTTAATTTGGCATTTCTACTCAAGGCATCCGCAACTTTGTTTTCTTTTCCCTTAATGTGTTGAATCTCGAAATCATACTCGCTAAGAAAAGCTAGCCATCTAGCTTGCCTTGCGTTAAGATTTGTTTGATCCAACAAGTACTTTAAGCCCTTATTATCTGTCATTAGTATAAACTTTTTTCCAATCAAGTGATGGCGCCACATTTTTAGTGCATGTATCACGGCTGCCAACTCAAGATCGTAAGTTGCATAATTCTTTTCATGAATTTTTAATTTCCTTAACTCAAAAGCAATGGCATGACCTTCTTGAGTTAAGACCCCTCCAAGTCCATCGTTGCATGCGTTTGTGCATACAATGAAATCCTTATTGGGATCATCCATTTTTAAAATTGTTGCAGTGGTTAATAATTCTTTTAACTTATTAAAGCTTTCTTGACACTTTTGATCCCATATGAATTTCTTCCCTTTCTTCTGCAAAGAAGTGATGGGGTTAGCAATTCTAGAGAATCCCTCGATAAACTTTCTATAGTAACCTGTTATCCCCATGAATGACCATACATCAGTTATGTCTTTAGGTACAGGACACTCGTTAATTGCTTTTATCTTATCAGGGTCGACAGAAATTCCGTCTTTAGATATTATGTGACCTGAGTACTGTATTTTATCTTTATAAAAGTCACATTTACTGAACTTAGCATAAAGCTTATGTTCTCTTAAAACTTGCAGAATTATTCTTAAATGTTTGTCATGTTCTTTAGTTTTTGAGTAAATTAAAATATCATCAATGAACACAACTACAAACTTATCCAAATACTTATGCAGAACGTTGTTCATTAAACACATGAAAACTGCCAGTGCGTTAGTTAGCCCAAAAGGCATAACTACGAACTCGTAGTGTCCATAACGAGTTCTGAAAGCAGTTTTGAATATGTCTTCATCTTTTATTCTAATTTGATGGTATCGAGACCTTAAATAAATCTTAGTAAATATCTCTGCTCCGCGTACTTGATCGAATAGATCGTTGATGCGGGGCAAGGGATATCGGTTTTTAATGGTCATTTTATTAAGTTGACGATAGTCTATGCACAGTCGCATGGTATCGTCCTTCTTCTTAACAAAAATAACTGGTGCTCCCCAAGGAGACACACTCGGCCTTATATAGTTTTTATCTATTAATTCCTTCAGCTGAGATTTTAGTTCATTTAATTCTAGAATATTCATTATGTAAGGAGCCTTTGAGTTTGGTACCGCACCCAGTACTAACTCAATGGTGAAATCAAGTTCCCTTTTCAGAGGTAATCCTGGAATTTCTTCTGAGAATACATCAGAAAAGTCCTTAAGAACAGGTATATCCTACAGTTTTGCTTTATCTTCTTTAGATGAACATTGGTCATTAATAACATTAACAATAAACATTTTGCAACCCTTTCTTGCAGCTCTTTTTACTTGTAAAGCAGAAATTTGTCTTACTGAAATCTTCCTATGAATTCCTTTTACTGTTTCTATTTTACCTTCATTATTCAGACAAGTAAAATATTTCTCATAACAATTAAGCACTACTCTATGCTGTTCAAGCTAATCCATGCCAATCAACAAGTCATATGACCCTAATGGTAAAACATTCAGATTAACTTGGATTTTTAGCTGACTCATAAATACATCACAATTTTTAACAAAATCTGTAACCTTTCTTTTAGTGCCTGTTGCTAGCTGAACTAACCATGAACTATCAAATTTCTCTATCTTTAACTTGCAACTTTTAACTAAAGCAGGCGAAATGTAACTCAAATTTGCACCTGGATCTATCAGAATGGAAATAGATTTGTTTTGTATCATACCTTCAATTTCGACCATAGATGTTTGATGGTTTGCTTGACGATTATCCAGCGTTGCATTTATTCTAGGCATTTTTCTTGCTACATCTCCAACTGTAGGTTCTGCTTGCATAGTGTGAATGTTGTTGACCGCCCTTCTATTGCGTGGGCAATCAACTTTCTTATGTGGTCCACCGCAATCAAAACACTTCAAGGGTCCCCTCTGTTCAGCATATCTGGTGTTGTTATTATTATTAGGTACATTCCTTGCAGCAGTAAAATTCTGTGGTGCATTACCCTGTAATTATTATTACTTAGAAAATTTCTGTTATTAAATTTTTTCTTAAAAATTCTAGAATTATGAGTAAAATTCTTCTTTTTATGATCAAAA
This sequence comes from Larix kaempferi, assembly GCA_027924585.1. Lineage (NCBI taxonomy): Eukaryota > Viridiplantae > Streptophyta > Pinopsida > Pinales > Pinaceae > Larix > Larix kaempferi. The sequence continues at coordinate 7,051,135 of BSBM01000510.1, forward strand.
TGATTAGACTTATTACTCTTCCAGCCAGTTGTTCCTTCTCTTTTTTTGTTTTGATCAAAACAAAAATTTGCTTTCCTCATAGCCTCTTCCAAGGTGGAAGGGTTATCATACTCAATCCCGTCTTTTATGTTGAAAGGTAGACAACTTAGAAACCTTTGTACCTTAGGATTCTCTTCGACCATGTAAGGTACATACCTCAGTAAACTAAGGAACTTGCTACACAACTCCTTAGATTTATTTTCATAGTACCAGTTTTAAATCATAAAATTCCTTAGATTTATTTTCATAGTACTGTTCTGACATAAACTTTTTCTTAAACAAATTTTTAAACATACTCCAGGTTATGTTTCTTTCTTTTATGTTCTTAATTCTTTTAAGATCTTGCCACGAAATATCTGTCTTCCGGTTAGATTGTAAATAGCCATCTTGGCCTTTAACTGAGAAGAGTAATCGTAAATATGAAAGTATTTCTTCATTCCGGACAGCCATGCTTCAGCTGTCTCACCCTTTTCAGTTTCGCCATTAAAGGTTGGTGGCTTAATCTTTTTAAACTCTCCTGAAATCTGTTCATGATGCTTATGCTTCCTTTTCTTAGAACAACAACCACTGTCACTGTTGTCATGAACAGAATTATAATTACTTTGATCAGATTCAGATGAAGAGCAATTATTATTTTTACCATTCTTTGCTTTCTTACTCTTATGTTTATGAGACATTGTACCAGAATCAGAATTTGCTTATGATTTCCTTCCTCTTTCCTCGTTATGGTATTTCTCCATTAAAATCTGATTTAACTCATCCTGAGCCTTCATAATTCGTTCATTCTCTTCTTTGACAATGCTTATTTCAGATTTTAAAATGTTTACAGTATGTAGAAGTTCAGAAGACTGATTATTTAATTCAACATATATTCCTTCATGATTATTATTATTATTATGTTCGTTACGAGGAGATTTGTCCTTTGCTGATTCCTCTAGTATTTCCATACCTGCAATTTAAATGTCAAACTGTTCTGTACAAAAACAAAATTAAAATAAAAGTTAGTAACATAAACTTTCTGGTTTTGCACGCGTGAGCCTATTTCAGGCCTAGAGTTTGAACTCGCACTCTGATACCACATGTAACATCCCAAAAAGTTACCAAAAATTTAAAAATTTTCAATGTAGCATTTAATGATTAAACTAACTGTGCAGAAATGATATTAATGCTTCTTGGTCGTTATGCTGCAAAAAGCGTTTGTACTATCATTCGATGTAATGCTTGTGTCTTGCTATAAATTGAAGTTAAAATCTATTCTAAGATGTTACTGGAGCTTTTTCTTGTCTCAGCTGTATTGTTATAATACCTATGTTGAAGCTCAATCAAATATTGATGTTTATAAGAGCTAATTGTTGTTCTTCTTTTGATGACGCAAGGGGTCCTAAGGGTAACCCTGAGGCTTACTTAGAATTCATGCTAAAGCTTCAGAACCTTCCTTTTTGTAGATGATAGGTAAGGGTGACACATCGGATCCAGTAATGTCAGTATGTTTTTAGAGTATGCCTTCAATTAGTCGTCAACGATTTTGTTAAGGTTTCTAAGGTACTCTATGGATATATATAAATAATGGTGTGAAATTCTGAACTTAGAGTTTGTTATTTAAAGTGAATCCTGGTTTACAGTTCCATATTTACTGAAATGATGAACTTAGACAATCGTAGCAATAGTTTGATATAAAGTACCAAAGCAATTAGTTGTACAAAGAATGATGTACCTTATGTTACCTAGGATAAAATGTAATGTACCAAGCATTCTTATAATCATGTGGACTATATGAAATCTTGCCGTGAATGTGGAAGACTACGTGTCAAATTTCACGTGAAGAGAGTTGTAAGATAACGTCTATGTTGTCGAGCTGCATCACCCTCGTCCTAGTGTCCTTCTGAGTTGGAATGTATGATGGAAAGTGAAAATAAGCGTTTTAAATGCAAGGGTTACTTGGGATTGTGATGAAGGATCTCCTCCGTTGATTTGGAGACGTTCTTGGTAGTCATGAGATAACCCTAATCTCCATTACGTTATGTATTGTTTGTTTCCTTTAGTCATTCAATGTGTTAGAGCATAGATTCAGGGAGAGGCCGACCGGCCTTCGGAAGTTTAGGGTTGTTAACAGGTGATGAGAGCTCCGCCCACGGTTCAAATCTCGTGAACCCTAAATGAACATAGTGACAGGTTGAAAGTTTTTAAGAACCGAGCTCTGGTGTGGATTTTTCCACTGCAGTGTTGTGGTGATTGAATGCCTCAAGAAATTTCCCGCCGGTTGTAGTGTTGTTTGTTCTCAAAGCTAGTTTCAGAGGACTCCTTCCTCATGATGAATACCGCAATTTTCTGGAAAAGCTTGAAGGTCTTTAGGGTTTTAAAGAGCTGAGTCCCTTGTCAAAAAAGAAATTTTATTAGGTTCGCTATTCACGGTGCGAGTGTCTCTAGATTCATACTAGTTGCAGAAGCTGCTCCTTGCGACCTTCGGTTTAGTTAACACGGTAATGTCATGAATGTAACTTTAGTATGATTACCAACGTAAAAATTTTGTTTAGTTTTTGGGATATGTTTAACCCTTTTTGCTTTCATGGTAGGTTCTGATATTTACAAGGTTTTAAGCTCCAGTTGAAAGGGAACTTCAGCGTGTAAGTGGTAAGTCTCGGCGGTTCTCTTGTGGGTTCTCCTAGCCACTGTTTGATATGTAAAACAAAATGGTCGAAGCCTTCAGTTTTTTTGGAGATGTGGTTGTTGTTGCAAAAGCTTACATTCTACCAAACTAGCGTAGGGAGAATGGATTGCTCATCCTATTCTAACGATGTGTTCTACAGTTTACTGTCTGTTGAATTGTAATACTTGTGGTCAGGGTTTTTTTTTACCCTCGACTTGTGGATAATGATAATGGGTTTGGCCCTTAGTTTTACATCGTATTTGGATTTATGTTAAGTGTTTAAAAGTTGTCATCATCTGTCAATTTTGATGATGGCCGTGAGACAAGACTCACTGTTTGTTTTGAAAAATTAAAACCCTAACTTATTCGGTTCAGAAAATGACATTGGAAATGGAATTCTAGCTTCGTGTATTTATGGTTTTGATGTAGTTAATGTTTATGAATGGAATCTATGATGTTGTTTCTGTTTAGTTAACCTATAAACAATTTGGTAATAACTAAGTTAATAATGTGGTTGTAAGGGTTCGGCTATGAGGTTGACTTGGTTTTTGAACTCATACTATTATGAAAATAAATACCTTCAGTAGGTTTAAAATCCATGTAGGATGATAAGTCTGAAAGGTTTGATTGATTACAAAAAGTTATAATACATAATATTAGGATTCTGGTAGCGAAAGTGTATGTGTTCATTAAAGACTCGTTCGATGTTGAGATGATTTCAAAAAAGAAAAACAATCGAAGTATAGGAATTAAGGATTTTGATGATGTGAGGATATTCGTTCAATTAGACTTATTCTAAATTTAAGAAGTTTTTCTGACAAAGATGATACGAGTTAACTAGATTCTGGTTTCTCCATTTGACCTATTAGTTACTTCGAATGTGAAATACAATAGTTGTTTTGACATTTTAAAATAAAATATAATGCAAGAAATAAGTAGAGGTCTCTGCAAGATTTAGAGAAAACATAAAACCCTAGATTTTTCTAATTCTGTTAGAAGTGGAAAATAATAAAATAAAATGTTGCATTTGTTGTTAAGTTTATTTTGCAGCTGTTATAATTTTGATGAAGGTTAATGGAAGTAATAAAATGAAAATATAATACTATACTATTTGAAAAGAAATGAATTACCTAAAATGTAAACCCTAGGTTTTTGTACAAAGATGAAATATTTACTTACATTACTATGTAACAGGAAAATATTATAATGCTAGTATTATGAAATGTTGATTTTAAATCCCGTGTCTAAACATTTTTATATTACAGAATATAACTGATAAGAAGTATAAATAAAATACAGCAGTGTTATTCTATTCCATCAATTGGCAATTTGCCTATCATTCATCTATTTTAATCTCCTTCTCTGTACTAGAGTACGATACAGAAATCAGTATGGGGAAAAATGCAGAGAAGATATTTATTCATTCATTTCCTTACTTAATCATTATTATGCGGAGACATAACCAAGTCAAAAACTTAAAAAAATGCATCTGTATGATGATAACTTATAAACACTAAATCAATATTTGCAGATAATAATTTAACTACTTAAAATAAGAAAAGACAAGTAGAACCTGTAACTGTAGATAGGTCCAACAAACACCCAAGGAGGCCTGTTCCTACCAACCTTCTCCAAAAGAAGCAGCCAATCTACTTGCCTCCTTTGGACCCCCGAGCCTATTCAGTGAAACACTAGGTAGAAGATTTTGTGTAGAAGCAAGGTACTCCGTAATGTAACTTATGCTCTCAGTAGTATAACTTCTGCACTCAACAATGTAACTTCTGCACTATAACAAGTAGACTTACACCATGATAAAAAGCTCAGCATATCCCCTCATCAAATCTCTTGGGTGCAAGCACAGCAAAACCCCAAAGTAAATTTCCTCGTCAGGAAAAGTGATGAACCTCAGTTCATAATTCAATGGCTCTTAGATAGAATGCCTAGGTCTTTAGTGGTCAGTTTTCAATAAATGAGTCTCAAGCTTGTTAATTTTTCGATAATTTTATTCTATTATCATAAGGATCTCTAGGAGAATAACATGTACAACATATCTCTACAGCATATCAGTCATAGACATAAAAGCAATCACACAAGAGACACAGAGTTTCACCGGGGAAAACCAAGAAGGTGAAAAACCCCACAACTTCCTCAGAGATAAGATAAGCCACAATACAAGATCACAATGATCAAACCCAATAAGATGTCTCTAGCCGATGCTCCTCCCCCTCCACTAGTGTGCCACTTTCTCTCTTAGCTATGCGAGCTTGAGAAGTGAGTGAATGAGATAAATGAGAGACATCCCCTCTCTATTTATACATTGAATTGACCTGCCAATAATCCACTGGGGCCGACTTGCTACTCAAGCGTAATAACCCAACCACATGTGCTAACCAGGGCCGACCCCACACTGGTGGTCTAATAACCCATCAATACAAATGATGACACTTGTCAATGCACATGATGACACTTACAAATACAAATGACGACACTTCCAATCAGAGGAATAATACATCTCTGTGGAATATACAATAAAGTACAAATGTAATACATGGAAGAATATCTTCCAAAGTTACAAATACATCAACACTCCCTCTTAACTAGGAAGGTATTCTTTCGTCACAGGTCATTAATACATATTGGCGCAAGTCTTCAATTTTGGAGCTGGATCACCATCATTGGATCACGAAGCATCATCATCACTGCTGCTATACCTGACATCTCGATCACTGGGCTATCTTTGAAATCTGCTCGTCATAGGAAGTTCTACAGATCCTGTCCTTTTTCATACTGGATGTAGGCCTGCCACCCGCAGGTCTTCATCATCTACAGAGCTAACCCTTTTTCATGTTGGATGTAGGCCCACCACCTGTAGGTCTTTGTCATCACTGGCCATACTGTGGAATCCTCAGGACTCATCATGTGCATCAACAAAACCTAGCTCAGACTATAGGATCTTTTACATGTTGACTGTCACACAACCTTAAAAGAGTGGATTGCAACCTGCAAGAACTCTAAAGAGAATCCTAGCTCAGACTATAGGATCTCTAGGACTGATTACGTGTGACCTCGACCACAAAACCTTAAAAGAGTGTCTTGCATCCTGCAAGAACTCTACAAAGCATCCCAGGATTGATTACGAGCTTACTGCTCAACCTATCGGATCTCCAGGGCTGATTACATGTGGTTAGGCAAAACCTTTAAAGAGTGTCCTGCAACCTACAAGAACTCTATAGAGCATCCCAGGATTGATTACGAGCTTACTGCTCAACCTATTGGATCTCTAGGGCTGATTACATGCCTCCCGTAGAAAAACCTCGAAAGAGCATCCTATCTCAGACTAAGGATCTCCTAGGATCTTCTCTATGCTACATCCACAACCTGTCCACGGCCATGGAGTATCAACCTGATACTCATCATACATCATCCTGATGTACATGATCATCCTGATCATCAACATAGCATCGTCCTGATGCATATTATCTGGAGCAACATCCTGAAGCTCGTCATCCATGATCATCTTGATCATACAATGCATCCACCTGATGCATACCGAGTATCTACCTGATACATGATCTACTTGATCATACAATGTATCCACCTGATACATATACAAATACATGATCCACCTGATCATATCAATGTATCCTCCTGATACATATACTAACACATGATCCACCTGATCATATCAATGTATCCACCTGATACATATACAAATACATGATCCACCTGATCATATCAATGCATCCACCTGATACATATACAAATACATGATCCAACTGATCATATCAATGCATCCACCTGATGCATATACAATACATGATCCAACTGATCATATCGAGCAATAACTGGAGCATCATCCCGATGCTCATCACACAACGCTTACATCCACAGCCATGGGAAGAATCCTCCTCTCACCATGCTTGGAATGGCTCCTGCAAATGTGTCCATCACTTCTTCCTCAAAGTGTCGTCAATCTGAAGAACACCAAGCCTCTCTCTGAAGTACTCAAACTTCACTCTGGCTAGTGGTTTCGTCAACACATCTGCAACCTGCTCATTTGTCGCAACATACAGGAGCTTCATTGCTCCTCTCTGCACCATATCCCTGATATAGTGATATTTGATCTCAATGTGCTTTGACGAACACTGGGTTCTCTGAAAACATCACACAACTCTGGTTGTCACAATAGATACAGGTAGCATCCAACGGGAGATCAAATAACTCAGACAGTAGCTTCCTCAGCCATACTGCCTCACAACTAGCTGAACAGGCTGCAACATACTCTGCTTCGACTGTACTCAGTGCTACGCAGGACTGCTTCCTGCTAAACCAAGAGATCACACCTGATCCCATACTGAAGCAACACCCATAAGTGCTCTTCCTATCTGCAACACTGCCTGCCCAATCTGAATCAACATAACCCTCTAGGTTAAACTTTTGATTTGCATCATACTTGAGCCATAATCAACTATACCCTTTAGGTACCTCAGAATATGCTTTACAACAACTAGGTGAACACCTCTCAGATCCGTTAGGAACTGGCTCAATGTGTTCATTGCAAAGCAAATATCTGGTCTCGTATTCGTCAGGTACATCAAGGACCCAATCATCTGATGATACATCATGACATCAACCGGCTCAGATGAAGCATCACACTGAAGCTTCAGGTTCGATGCCATAGGTGTGGCCATGGCCTTGCAGTCCATCATCCCGAATCTCTTCAGGATCTCTACTGCATACTTCCCTTGTCCAAGGAAGATTCCATCTGCACTCTGCCACACCTCCATGCCTAGAAAATAGTGCATCATCCCCAAGTCCTTCATCTCGAACTCGGCTGCAAGCTTCCTCTTGATGTCGGCAATCAACCCATCCTCTCCTGTAACAAACAGGTCATCCACATATAGTAGTAGTATCACGGGATTGCCTTCCTCAACCTTGTAGTAAAGGTTGGAATCTGCTTTACTCTTGGTAAATCCCAAACTGGATAGAAAATTGTCCATCCTACCATACCAAGTTCTAGGAGCTTGCTTCAAACCATACAAGGCTTTCTTCAATCTGCACACATATGACTCCCTGTCATCTGTCTCAAAACTGAGTGGCTACTCCACATACACTTCTTCTTCGACTACACCATTCAAGAAAGCTGTCTTAACATCCATCTGGTGTATCTTCCATTTCATTACTGCAGCCAGAGCAAGTACTGTTCTGATGGAAGTGTATCTGGCTATAGGAGCAAAAGTTTCTTCATAATCTATTCCCTCTTTCTGAGAGAAGCCACGAGCTACAAACCTTGCCTTGTATTTCTCTATGCTACCATCTGCAGCATGCTTGATCTTATAGATCCACTTGGAAGTCACAATAGACTTCCCTTTAGGTCTAGGAACCACCTCCCAAACATCATTCTTCATGATCGATTGATACTCTTCGACCATGGCATACTTCTATTCTTTCTTTTCTGTTGCTTCTTCATAACTGGAAGGTTCTTTGTTCATAATATCACAGAGTAAGGCAACATAACTGGTATGTGATCTAGTCCTCTTCCTTTCTCTGTGTTCTTCTTCTGGAATGCCATACCTTTCTGCATCTTGAATGAGCTCTCTAGCCCATGCAATTTTCCTCTTGTGAGAGTTCTTCTCATGGGGTGGGTCTATAGGTTCTTGTGGATCTCCAATTTCACGATCTGCTTCTGGAATTGCTTCATTCATAGTGATGTTTTGAAATCTAGTTTCCTTTGGTTCTTCATGGTCATCAACAGGTGTCTTCATTGATTTGATGTATGCTGAGTCTTCATCAAATGTTACATCTTTGTTGATGACAATCTTCTTGAACCCTAGAAAGTATATTCTGTAAGCCTTTGAGCTTTCACTGTAACCCACAAAGATACCCTTCTTTCTTGAAGGATCTAGCTTAGTCCTCTTATCCTTTGGAATATGTGTATATACTGGACAACCAAATATTCTGAGATGGCTGAATTTAGGTTTCTTACCAGAGAAGACCTCTTATGGTGTCTTGTTGTCCAATATCTTGTGAGGTGTTCTGTTCTGCACATATACAACTGTCCTAGCTGCTTCTGCCCATAGATGCATAGGAAGATCTAGGTCATGAAGCATTTCCCGTGCTGCTTCCATGATAGTTCTATTCTTCCTTTCTGCAACTCCATTTTGTTGTGGATTGTAGGGAGCAGTCAACTCCCTCTTAATCCCTGAATCACTGCATAACTTCTTGAACTCACCTGAAGTGAATTCTCCACCATTGTCGAATCTGAATGTCTTGATCTTCTTGTCAGTTTGATTTTCCATCAAGGCTTTGGATTCCTTGAACTTATCAAACACTTCATCTTTGTTCTTCAAGAAGTAAACCCAAGTCTTCCTAGAGAAATCATTAATGAAAGAGACATAGTATACATACCCACTCAGAGAACTGGATGACATTGGACCGCATACATCGGAGTGGATAATTTCCAAGATTTCTTTAGCTTTGCTTTCACTGCTTGGAAATGCCTTCTTAATGTTCTTTCCACATCCTTTGCAAACACCTGCATGCTTTGTCTTGATTTCAGGAAGACCTTCTACAACTTTGCTTGCAATTGGTAGTGCTCTATAGTGCACATGTGCAAGCCTTCTGTGCCAAAGTTCACTTGGATCCATGGATTCATGTACCACGGCATGTTCAGGTTGTCCCTTCAATTTGTACAATCCTCCCTCTTGCTCTCCAATCACCACTGCATCATCTATTGTCTTACCTTTAGGCCACATGAGTACTTGGCCATCCACAAATGCAACTCTCATTCCCTTTGCATCCAAAGATGATGTGGATGGGAGATTTTTCTTGAGCCTAGGTACATATAGAACATCTTTCATTTTTAGAGACTTCCTAGAGTTTAGCATGTAGGAGGCTTCACCACTTCCTTTGATAGGATATTGATAGTCATCCCCAAGTTTCACCTTATGGGGTGACTCATGTTCATAAAGATCTACAAAGGATTCTTTAAACCCAGTCATGTGTTTAGAAGCCCCACTATCAATAAGCCAATCATTACATCCATGAGAGATAGTACCTGTGAGAGCAGAGATTAGAACATATTCATCTTCACTTGATGAGTCATCACTTTCTGTTCTAGCCTTCTTCTTGGGTGGTTCATCATCCTCAACAGCATGAGCATGATATCTCCTCTTGTTACTTTTCTTCTTGTTGTTGAAGTTGTTGTTGTTGTTTCCCTTTTTGTTCTTGGGACAATCTGAGGCAAAGTGTCCTTTCTCATTGCAATTGAAGCATCGAATATGAGATAAATATTTCTTCTTGTGATGGGAGTGAGAATGGTTCTTATTATGATATTTCTCTCTCTTGAACTTGCTTCCCTTGGTGTGAGCTGTGAGAGCTTGATCTTCATTTCCCATCTTTTCTTCTCGAGCCACAAGCCTTGCTTCTTCTTGTGAACATTCCTCCCATAGTCTACTGAAGGAGACCAATTTTCTTCTTGCACAGATTCTTTGGATGAAGGAGTCCCATGACCTAGGTAGGCCATTCAGTGTGGTCATCACAACTTCTCCATTCTCCACTACTTCATCCAAAGATTCAAGTTGTTCCTTGATCTGAGAGACCTTAGAGAAGTAGGATTGAATGGTCTCTCCATTCTGAAGTTTTACCCCTTTCAATTGGTTCCGCAGAGTCATCTTTCGATTTATGTTCTTTCCTTCAAACAGCTTGGTTAAGGAGTCAAACATCTCCTTAGGTGTCTTTAGGGAAGACACATGGGGTATGAGATGGTCCTTTATAGAATCAACAATGATTCTCTTAGCTTTCACCAAGTCCTTCTTGTGTAAGGCCTTAGCCTCATCTCCCTCTGGGACTGGAACCTCTTCTTTTATGTAGATGTCCAAATCATTCTCTTCTAGGATAAACCCAATCCTATACTTCCATGCTCAGAAGTTATCAGCTCCATCAAACTTATCCTCAAGCTTGGTGTGGTGAGACATCTTAAAGAGTACTTCAAATGGAAATAGAAAAGATTTAGGTTTTACCACTTGATTTGCTGCAAACTGGATCTGGAGCTGGATTAGGGTTTTTCAAAGAAACCCTAAAAATTCAAAATGTGAATTTCAAGATTTTGAAAGGATAGAAAGATGCGCCTTGATGAGCTGATCAGCCCGGTATACTCAGAATTTGAAAACTGGAAAGTTTCACCCTTCATAAATGTTTTTTAATCTCTCAGATTCACTAGGGAGGACCCTGAATTAGGGTTTGAGTGTCCCGGAGCTTCACCCAACCAAAAAGTTCGATCCAAAGCTCTAAACCTCAATTTTTCCAAGGAGCTTCCAGCTATGTCTTCATATTTCAGAAATTCCTATTTCTATGGAAACCCTAATTTTTAGGGTCAAAACTGAAAATGCTCAGAATTGAATTCTGTCTCGACAGAAAGATGCGCCCTTCCAAGGAGAGTCAGTCTAGCCTTTTGCTTTTGATGATCTATGAAGAGAAGCCCAAATATTAAGAAGCCCTAGCTTCCGCGGCTGCACAGTGCCTTCTTCTTAGGTAAGCTATGATACCATGTTAATTTTTCGATAATTTTATTCTATTATCATAAGGATCTCTAAGAGAATGACATGTACAACATATCAATCATAGACATAAAAGCAATCACACAAGAGACACAGAGTTTCGCCGGGGAAAACCAAGAAGGTGAAAAACCCTGCAACTTCCTCAAAGATAAGATAAGCCACAATACAATATCATAATGATCAAACCCAATAAGATGTCTCTAGCTGATGCTCCTCCTCCTCCACTAGTGCGCCACTTTGTCTCTTAGCTATGCGAGCTTGAGAAGTGAGTGAATGAGAAAAATGAGAGACATCTCCTCTCTATTTATACACTGACTTGACCTGCCAATAATCCACTGGGGCCGACTTGCTACTCAAGCCTATTAACCCAACCACATGTGCTAACCAAGGCCGACCCCACACTGGTGGTCTAATAACCCATCAATACAAATGACGACACTTGTCAATGCACATGACGACACTTACAAATACAAATGACGACACTTCCAATCAAGGGAATAATACATCTCTGTGGAATATACAATAAAGTACAAATGTAATACATGGAAGAATACCTTCCAAAGTTACAAATACATCAACAAAGCTCCAATCCCATCTTTCAGGGCACTATGACCACATTTCAAGGGAGTTGTCCCATACCAATAGCTAGTTAGTTGCATCATGATGCTGCCACTTGTCCATTGCCTTCTACCCCAGATTCCATTCCACCTAGTGGGTCAGTAAACACTCTTTCAACAGTCTCCTTAGGTGTTTGTCTCCTATTTAATTTATTTAATAATAAAATATTGTGCAAATTACACTCATCCTTGTACACTTGTCCAATATAAAACTTTACAATAAAAGTTAACATAATGTTTCCAACATAAAGTGTTTTTCAACAAAAAGGGGTATGTTACAAGGAGGAATTTATTGAATTCATGAAACAATTATTTGATGACATGACAAAATAGATCATGAAAGGGTTCGAATTGTTGGCTAGTCAAATTGGAAGCAAAGTGGCAGTAGGAGGCAACAGTAGTTCTCTTTCCGAGGAAAAGAAGCCAATGGGCGAAAATATTTTCTCAAAGACAGGGCCTCATAATCGACCTAATGAATTTCAAAGTTCAATAAGGCCTACTAAACCTAAATTTCTTGATTCCAAAGAAGATCCTAACATCCAATATGATATGTAGGAAGTTATAACAGAATGGTGGCAGTTGAGTGAAGATTGTAGAAGAACCCTACCATTTGATCAATACTTTACTGTTGCAAACAAGCTCAAAATTAGAGGAGGTAATAGGCCCCCCTTTCAAAATAAAGAATTGAATTATGCAATAAGTAAAATGCCACTTCCTACTTTTGATGGCTCATCTCAAAGTTTTGCAAATACTTGGATACAAAAATTAGATGTGTATTTTCAGCTGAATCCAATGGTTGAAGGGGATGCTCTAAAAATGGCTATTTTTCATATCGAGGGAGATGCCAATGATTGGTGGTTACATGGAATTAAAACCTTGGGACATGATCATGTTACAACATATGAAGATTTTGTTAACGGGGTATTGGAAATATTTGAGTAAAAAGACCCAGAAATGCCTTTCAAAGAACTAGCACAGTTGAAGCAAAATAGAACACCGGATGCATACATGTTAGAATTTCAAAAATGATCAATTAAGGTGGCTGATATATCTATGGTAGAATTAGTATTGTTCTTTATTGAAGGGTTGGTTGAACGTTTGAAGGGTTTGGTTAAGGCCCACAAACCTACTTCATTAAAAGATGCCATGAACTTGGCAAGAGATCTGCAAAATGTGCTACCCAAGACAAGGTATCCTCCCAAGCCCAACTTTCCTTCCCAATTCAGATTTGAAAAGAAACCATGGAAAGAAAATTCATTTGGAAAGGATAACAAAGAGGGAACAAGCAGGGAAGAACTCTGAAGAAAGAAACTATGTTACACATGCTTCCAACCATGGGTACCAGGGCATAAATGTGCTAAGGGAAAGACACAATTCATTGAAGTATTTTCTGATGATGACTATGAAGGGGGTACGGAGGAAGGAGGACATATTTCATCCCAAGAAGAGGGATATGCCACAACAGAAGAAGAGAAACAAGAAGAAGATCATCCATTACCTGACAAAGGGATACTAGCAGTGCTTTCAGGAGTGCCTCGTTTCCACACTATTCGATGCCAGGGAGCTGTACAAGGACAAAGTGTTTCGGTATTGGTAGATGGAGGAGCCACACATAACTTCATTGATGAAACCATGGTGGAGAGGATAAAGCTACCCGCTGAACCATTCGATGGCTTCACAGTCATCATTCTAGGTCACCATACTATGGAGTGCAAAACATGGATTCCAAAGCTACAACTCACCATAGGTAATTACACGTTTTTTGATAGATTTTATGTGGTTGATGTTGCTGATACTAATGTGGTACTGGAAGTGCAATGGATGTACTCTATAGGAGAAAATACAGTGAACTATCAAATCCCTGAAATGAGATTCAAAGATTCGGAAGGAAAAAAAAGGGTATTGAGATGAATGCACACCTATCCGAATCAAGCAGTATCCTCCCATAGTATGAAACACAAGAATGGAAAGGTTTTGGGAGACCTTCCTCCTGGAAGGCCACCTGATAGAGGAGGAACAATTTTGCAGCATACTAAATTGAAATTGCTTGAGGGCAAACAATCTTGGGTGGGGAGGGCTGTAATGTCCCCATTCAAATAAATCTCAAAAGAGCAAATTCCACCAATCTACTAGTTTCCTAGGTTGGGGTGGAAACATTATATTTGGAATAAGGGGACTATAAAACCCCAATGGACCTTAGATTGACATAAAATATATTAAAAGGGTTTAAATAAATATTTATTGTAGGAAAATAAGGGGGCACTTGGTCATGGAGACACATTGGTGGTGTGGGACCCACACAAAGCTAGATTCCTCATGCCACATGGCATTCTATTCTCACCCATTCGAATCCAAGGTGGAGTCTAATGATATTGGGGAGTTGGAAGGTCAGTATACTTGGAATAACTCAATGAAAGTTGAATTGGAGTGGAAGAGTAACTCCCATGGAAGAGGAAGAGGCATTTGAGAGATATTGAGACACTTGGGCTAGATTCCCTAGCTTCTATGACAACAATGATGAAGATGCTATGACACCTATGACACAAATCAGACCTGATTGCTGACATATTAAATATGTGACATGTCAGGGATAAAAATAGCCTCTATGAGGGCGCACAAGGGAGTTAGGGAAGCCAAAGAGTCACCCATTCGAATTGAGTGAAGGAGGAGGCTAGGAATGGAGGGACAAGTGGCACACATTGGAATCTCTTCCCAATTCGAGTTGGCATGAATCTCATGGATGGAATTCGAGATAAGGAGGTATTTGGAAGTTTATAAAAGTCAAGAACAAATAAGGAGAGTGTCTTTTGATCATTTCTCATTTTGCATATTGGAGAGCATAGCTTGTCCATGCTTGTGGAGTGTTTACTCTACTTGCCTTAGTACCAATTTTGAGGGTGAAAGATTCCTATCCTAATTGGAAATTGGAGAGGCCATTTAGACCTTTCAATTGGAGCTACAATGGAGTCATTTGTTTCAGGTTGAAGCTACAGGGCTTCTCGTGACATTCTCTTCTTCAACTTGTTTCCATACCTTTCTCACTTTTCTCTTCATATTTTGGATCTTGGAGGAAGGGTGCACTTGGTGAGATGCTAATATTTTTGGGGTAGCTCTTGTGGCCCCATTTATTTGTAATATGACATGTTTACTCTATATTTTCTGCTCAGAAGATCCTCAGGTCGAAATACCAAGTGAAACTATGTCAAAATACCAAACAATGTCTAAATGGTGCCATTTTCCCTATATCTTGTTATGAAAACTTGAAGTTGCTTTATTTCGACTTGTATCAGTTCATATCTGTATTTTTTATGATTTATGGAGAGTCATTAATGTCATGAATAAATTTCATATACATTATCTAAGCCTTTGTGTTATAGCTTGAAATGACACCTCTCTGTCCGTGACGATACTTGCATCCCTTGGTCGCATGACGAGACTTCTTGAGATCAAGTTCAGTCACACAAGAGGACATATGTGGATGGAGGAGTCATTTGGGACACCAAAAATGGTTGAAATTACCTCATTCTTGACCCATTTGATGTATATGACCCTTAGGAACATTTTTCCAGACCAAACCATTGCCTGAAAATGAGCAGAAAAGCCTGTTTTTGGCCATTTTTTAACGTGAGCGCTGGTACACAGGCATAATAGTAGCGTGTGTACCCTACTCTAGTGTACAATAGTAGCGCTCAAACCTTCTGAGCGCTACTCCATTGTGAAATAGTAGCGCTCAACCCTTCCTGTACGCTACTCCATTGTGAAATAGTAGCGTACACCCTTGTTTTGGTCAAAATCTCGAAATTTTGGGAAGTTAAGTTGGTTGGGGAACCTCCTACTTGGTTATAAATTATTTTCCTCTCCTTCACTGATTATATAAGGAGGGTAGAAGGGCCATGTGAGAGGACCAAGTCTACAACATTGTTATGCTGTAGGAATGGAGACCCTCATCCCCCTCTCTTGTGCTTAGTTTCTGATGAACCCTAGCACTGCTGGTTAGAGGCTGGGATCCTTGGAGAATGGAAGCAAGAGACCTTGAATCTAGGTTTCGTGAAGTGCCAAGCTTGAAAGAAGGTATAACTTTATGTACTTGCTTTCATTCATTAATAAAGATCAGACGTTCTTCTCTTTCCAAATATGACCTATTCATATGTCTTGGATTTGATTACAGTTTGCTTGTAGTTTGATGTCTTCTTTCATTATGGATATCAGTATTATATATGTAGTCAAATGTATTTGAGAAAGGTATCATGTCATTTTGCAGGTCTGGGCATTGCGACACTAGATAAGCATTGAAGAGCGAGGGAGGCAAAGCTAGGACCAACCTTCTGAATGAGGTGCCTACATCTCTAAACCCTAATCTCTTCATTTATTTGTTGTACTTGCAGAATGCTTGTAAGTCTATCTTTATCAAAGTAAGTTGGTAGTTTCTCCCCTGAACTATAGGTGCTTTTTCCCCACAACACTTTGGAACATAAATCGTGAATTTCATAACAAATGGTGAAGTTTTCCTATCTTTTAGCCCTAGGTGAAGACATGTCCACAAGCCTCTGATTTATGGCAGTTCCAGAAGCCTTTAGAAACTGATTGATGATGCATTTTGGATCCCATTGAAGTACTTTAAGAATTACATGTCTCTGTTTTTAAATTTGGGAGGGTCTTACTGCCTTTGGAAAGCCATTGCGTAGTAAAATTCCCTATTTTTCCCTGATTTTAAATGAATGTTGCAAAAAGATTTTGAGAGTGTACAAGCATCCATCAACCTCATTTTTATGTCTTAATACCTTCCAAATTCCTTCAGACCCAATTTGGAATCATTTGGAGCCATTTGGGAGAATTGGAGTCATAACTAGTCTAAGGGTCGAATTGGCCAAAAAGTGCAATTTTTCCAATTTTTCCAAATTTATTAAAAAGGTACACTACCCTATCTATCTCAGAAAACTTCGACAACAATGTCAAACAAGTTATATATAATATTGGGAAATACATGAGGTAAGTAGCGATTTTTTGCATGCACTTAGTGTTTGTTTAATTCACTGTAGAACTTATATTTGACATTTGTGCACTAATTGTTATGTAATATAATGTTTTTTTTTGTTAAATATCGTGATTGGTTTGCATCACTTGTAGATGGTTGTCATCTAAAGAAATCCATAAAGAAGATATAAAGTATTGGAGGAGAGAAATTCATCATCTCATGTGTGAAATGCAGAAGCATCTACCTTCGGCATTTTTCAATGCACAAGAACACTACCTCATACACCAAGTTGAGGAGATTGAATTGTGTGGGCTTGTACACTCAAGGTCCATGTGGATGGTTGAGAGGCACTTGAAATTTTTGAAGGGTTTAGTTAGAAAACGAGAACGCCTTGAGGGTTCTATGGTGGAGGGATATATGGTATACCGGAACATGATGTATATTAGTGAATATCTTCCTAAATTAGTGTCAAAGCTCAATTTAGGTCGCATTTGTGATCTGGACTCCAATAAATTTTTTGAAGGGGAGTACCTGAAGGGGAAAGGTAGATCGAGGAAGGTGAAAGGTAGTTATTAGCTAGTGGAGATTAATTAATATAGTACATTTGACTGTTGATATTTATGTATATATCATACTTATTTTATTTTTAACATTCAATATGCAACAATTAAAAGTGTATACTATGTTAAGTGAATATACATTTGTATTGAATTTTAATTTTATTTTCATCAAGCAGTTGGTCAAGAGTGGGATGCACTTCATTTATACATCGCAAACAATCTTTATTGGATGAAGGTATGGATTGAACAATGTGAACAATCTGGTCATGGAATATCATGGGAAGGTGTGGCTTCATTAGTTAAATCAGCTCATCGCAATGGAGATACCAATCTTACACAAAGGGAAATCGATTTAGCATATGGTTTAAAAGGTAAGCAGGAAAGCATATTATTCAACCATACTATTTATTTTGTTTGCAAATAGATTGATGTACACGTTTATTTTTTTCCCTGCAGGGCATAAATATGCACTTAATCACAAATTCAAGATGTAATCTTTTCGTGTATGGCTTGTTGTAGGTAAAACACCATAAGGCTATGTGGTGCAATCGTTGTAAATTTCGCATGAAAAAGTTGGATGAAACGAAGAAAACATCAGATTGTGGGTATCTACAGTCTTTGAGGTGACCAATGTTTCCTCTAGAAGTGATAGACATCCAGAACTCTCAGAAAATCGATACTATGGGTATCTGGAAGATATTGTCCAGTGCGACTTTAACTCCTTCAACGTAGTTCTGTTCGTTGTCAAATGGTACAGGTTACGATTGAGTCAACGTGATCCCGATAAAACTATTATTGAACATGATAATGGATTTTCCATGGTTAATACAAGGTTGTTTGAGCTAGGAACAGAGCCCTATGTTCTTCCAAGCCAATTTGAACATGTATTTTACTCTGAGGTTCCAGGTAGAGGGGGTTGGTCATTTGTTGTGAGACACGATCCAAGGGGAAGGTCGATAAAGTATAATGTAGAGGAAGGCATTCAAGAGGGTCTTGAAGAAGAAGACGATGTTAATGATGATCAACATGACTTAGATGATCATGTTCCAGAGGAAGATGTCGAAGAATTAGTTGAATCAGATGGTGTAGCAAACCGTGTCCGTGAAGATGATATCGACGATGACATGATGATCGAAAATGACATCGATGACGATGATGATATGGACAATCCTTATAATGTTGAATCTGGATCGGGTGATACAGATGATGACTTGGATGAAGAATTTGATGAAGTCCAATGAAGTGTATGAGGTATGCCTTAATATATCTACTCTATATATTTTGTTTTAATATTGCGATAGAATTATTAAATTTTATTGGTACGTATAAATTAATTGTTTCTTAGTGTTTTTTTCCATTTTCCTGTATGTTGGCATATGTTATAATTAGAGACATTGCTTCTTAAGTATGACAAAAAACACAATAAATTATTTTTTTGTACATAGATTTTGTCGAGTTATGGGGGATTGAGAGTGACGTGGGGCGGGGGGGGGGGGTCAGATGAGCTTCCACCTTCACATGGTTGGCCCTGTTTAGTAGATAATATTAAATTATTCTCGAAACAAAGAGAATATTAGTAAGGCAATGCACAATTATCATGCTAACCCAAATGGCATGCTTGATCATGTACTGCACGGGGCCAACGTTGAAATTTTTTCAAGTTGTGATTGTATGGAATGAAATTTGGCATGGTTAGACTAGACGCATGCATTGATGGTGTGGGAGGGTTTCCAGACTCAAACATGACTGACACAAACAATTTGACAATCAAAAACCAAAACTATAGATTAATTAATGTAGTACATGGGGCCAACGTTGAAATTTTTTCAATTTGTGCTTGTATGGAATGAAATTTGGCATGGTTAGACTACACACATGCATTGTGGGTGTGGGAGGGTTTCCAGACTCAAACATGACTGACACAAACAATTCGACAATAAAAAACCAAGCCTATAGATTAATTAATGTACTGCATGGGGCCAACATTGAAATTTGTTCAATTTGTGCTTGTATGGATTGAAATTTGGCATGGTTAGACTAGACGCATGCATTGACGGTGTGGGAGGGTTTCTAGACTCAAACATGACTAGAAACGCTATATTGTTGTGTATAATATTTCAAATGAGCCCTCATTTTTCCAATTTCAATTATGTATGTCTAGTCTATGTAGGGCACAAGTTGCAACACACAACCTCGGCCTCTATATGCACACACATTCGTACTTGTCACTTCATTGATAAGATTTTGTTCTAAATAAGATGTTATGGAAAATATTTGTAGACATAATTCTTATATCACCCTTAATACATGTTCATTGTATCCATTAAATCCATAGTGCACCCCATCTAGATCTTGTTGACATGCAATTGGATTTAGTTTGACCTCGTTTGACTTATTTCAATCACCTAATATTGTGTCCTTTGGGGAGGCCATAACCAAGGCCTCGAATTACAACAAGACACGATCGATGAATAAAAGGGGGCCTTTTAGCATGTGCATTGACCATTATCGACACTTCTCTAGGTTTTTTAGAGGCCTCCAACCAAGTAGTGGGGTGAGACATCAAGACCTATGTTTTAATCTCCTCTTTTAGAACACATATAAAACATTCTTTGAAAAAGGAATTAATCATTCCCTTTGTGTAGATTACTAATTTATCAAAGGCTTCTATAATGTTTTCAACTGTACAATTTTGTTGCAACTTGGTTAACTATCCCAACTAACGAGTATATATTAGAAGGAAACATAGATGGTATTCACATAATAGATCCAGGAAAGGTACCCTCCATAGAAGTTCTTATGTTATTTCCACCATTGCCAAGATTACCTATCCAAGTATAACATACCCACTCTAATTTTCACCAAGTCATCATTAATGCTTTGGAGGGAGAAATATTGTTACATTTGGGTTACCCAACCAGTGGGGTTTGAATTACAAACCATGAAGAATCAAATGAATTATATAAAATGAATATAAATAGTGGATATTAATATATCACCATTGAAATTGAACTTGGAACTATCTTCTTAAGAAATCATCTTTGACATAAAATCGATAGAGTGGAGATATAGTATAAATCTACTTAGGATGAAATCAAATATAAAGTTTCAATATTTTATATTTGTAATGTATGAGAAACCATACAAATTATATCTTTTTATATTTAAAAAAAAAATTGTGAATGCATGAGTGCAAGCTAATGATGGTCTCTCATGATGCGTTAGTCGCAATGTAAACATCGAAAAACAATAATATGTTGACTTCAAGGGATGATTTGAGGCACTTTCACAACTAATTTGAATATGGTGTAAGAATATGAAATATAGGAAATCAAATTATATTCTAGAATATATAGTTTTTATTTATGGAAATTTTTTATGACACTAAAATTCTAGTTTTTCTAAAATTTGTATTTTACATTTCCTAAAAAAAGAAGTGCATGTGTTTGACTCAATGCAATAGTTGAGTAACTAAATGATGAAATTTCCTTAACATAATTTATACAACTATAGAGAACAATTTGCTCTTGTGCACTATTACTTTTTCAAATTTTTAATGTGAGTTTTATATTTTTTTAATTAAGAAAGTCAACATAGCCCTAAAATTATGAGGTAAAGCTTTAGCGCAAGGGTTGAGGGCCTTAACATATCAAACATTTCTTTTAGATTTTGGATTATAATCATTATTATTGTGGCATTTTAATTTTTTAATAGGTAAGGCGATAAAATGTTACAGCACAAACAAAAGATGTCTATATTTTTAAAATTAGGATATATGTTAATACAAATAAATATAAAACAATATATAGTAAATTCCATATTTGGAATTTGCATACTCAAAACTGTGTGTGTGTGTGTGTGTGCAATTTCATTAGGGATGGATTTGTGTAGCCTACTTCAAAATAATGTGAAAATTGGAGATATTGAAAGGGATTTTAAAAAATGAAGGTTTTGTCGTTGTTTCAGGTCGAGCCACTAGGGTCATCATGCCAAAGATAACTCCAAACAAAAGACATTGGTGAGTGGAACCACTCCTATCAATTAAAAAAAAAGGTTTGCATATTATAGAATGCACATGCGTTAAAGAACGCCATGTGGGAATAATACATGTGCATTCCATAACATGCGCACATTATTAAAATATATAAATAAATACAAAAAATTCTCAAATTCGATGTTTCAAAGATGGTCATTTTGTTATAAATTTTTACCTTGAACTTTGTTTTTCATGATCTTTGGAATGTTGAAAATATCTTGAGAGATCTACATATTTATTGTTATAAAATTTTGACATTTCTATACATTTTTATTCTATTTTCCAAAGAATAAAAATTGACTAGCCAATGTTTAGAATCATTGTTTTCAATCCTAAGACTATTGTGAGGGCCTTGATAGCCATCCCTAATGCGCAAAACCTTGAAATGGTCAACAATTGACACTCAAAGATAAATGTAATGTCCCCATCCAAATAAATCACGTGAAGGGAAAATTCCACCAATCTACTAGTTCCATAGGTTGGGGTGGAAACATTTAGACTTGGAATAAGGGAGCTATAAGACCCCAAATGGACATTATATTGACAAATATATATTAAAAGGGGCTAAATAAATATTAATAATAAGAAAATAAGGTGGCACTTGGTGATGAGGGCGCATAGTTGGTGTGGGACCCACACAAGGCAAGATTCTCCATGCCACATGACATCCTATTCTCACCCATTTGAATCCAAGGTCGAGTCTAACGTTCTTGGGGGAGTTGGAGAGGCATTATACTTGGCATGAATCAATAAGGGTTGAATTTGAGTGGAAGAGTAACTCCCATGGAAGAGGAAGAGGCATCTTAGAGGTATTGTGACACTTGTGCTAGATTCCCTAGCTTCTATGACAATAATGATGAAGATTCTATGACACTTATGACAAGGATCAGACCTGATTGTTGACATATGACCTATATGACATGTCAGGACTAAAAATAGCCTCCAAGAGGGTGCACAAGGGAGTTATGGCAGCCAAGATTCCCCCCATTTGAATTGATGGAAGAGGAAGGCTAGGAAATGTTGGGCAAGTGGCACTCATGGGAATCTCTCCCTAATTCGAGTTGGAATGAAGATCTTGGAGGGAATTGGAGCCATGGAGGCCTTGGGAGGTTAATAAAATACAAGAAGAAATAAGAAGACCATCTCTTGATCATTTTCTCATTTGGAAAAAATTGGAGAGCTTAGCTTGTCCTTGCATGGTGGATGTTCATCCTCCCTGCCTTAGAACCAATTTCGAGGAGGCAAGATTCTCCATGCCACATGACATCCTATTCTCACCCATTCGAATCCAAGGTGGAGTCTAACGTTCTTGGGGGAGTTGGAGAGGCATTATACTTGGCATGACTTAATGAGGGTTGAATTTGAGTGGAAGAGTAACTCCCATGGAAGAGGAAGAGGTATCTTAGAGGTATTGTGACACTTGGGCTAGATTCCCTAGCTTCTATGACAATAATGATGAAGATTCTATGACACTTATGACAAGGATCAGACTTAATTGCTGACATATGACCTATATGACATGTCAGGACTAAAAATAGCCTCCAAGAGGGTGCACAAGGGATTTATGGCAGCCAAGATTCCCCCCATTTGAATTGATGGAAGAGGAAGGCTAGGAAATGTTGGGCAAGTGGCACTCATGGGAATCTCTCCCTAATTCAAGTTGGGATGAAGCTCTTGGAGGGAATTGGAGCCATGGAGGCCTTGGTAGGTTAATAAAATACAAGAAGAAATAAGAAGACCATCTCTTGATCATTTTCTCATTTGGAAAAAATTGGAGAGCTTACCTTGTCCTTGCACGGTGGATGTTCATCCTCCTTGCCTTAGAACCAATTTCGAGGGTGCAAGATTCTCATCCAAGTTGGTTGATGGAGAGGCCATTCATAAATCTAAACAGAGCTTCATGGAGATTTTTTAATTCAGTTTCAAACCCCAACTGAGTTCGAGTTCATCTTCTCTCATTCTTCTCAATGCCTATTCTACTATCTTTCTCTCAATGTCATGTAAATGTGCAAGGGTACACTTGTTGTTGCATATAGTTAGTGAAGGAATATTATTTTGACTTCATGGACATGTTAGCTGCTATATATCTTTGTAATAATCATAACATCAGAGCCAAAGCTTGAAACATTATGTATTTCAAGTGATATTTACATTCAAGGAAGAGATTCGAGCCATTTTCCCCATAGCATTTGCATAGTGATTTTGGAATGATATTGTACCTGTTTTATATCAGATTTTTCCGAGTTATTTATCATGTTAGAAGTTGAATATGAAGTTAATTTGATGTCCCAAATTATGTGTGCAGACCTCTGAAGTGTTACTATTGTTTATGAAGAAATTCGAGACTCCTTGCCCACCAATTTCACCTAAAAAACTAGACTCTAGAAGCTGTTGTTCATTAGGATGCCTATTCGAACCTAAAACCAAATCTAATGCTGCACATATATTTTTACTAATTTCCTATAATAGAGACAAGTCTCAGACCAAGAATTAGTGAAGTCCATATAGTTTTTGGAGGAGCATCTAATGGCAGACCTAGGGGGGATATCCACTTCTGAAATTAACTAGTCTTGTTCTGAAACTTCTTCCCATGAAATTTGCAGACCATGGATGGGTATATCAGTTGTTTTTATGTCTGATAGGTGTTTTAATATGTCCTATTCCCCATCAAGACATTCCTCCCCAAATTCGAAATCATTTGAGGTGTTTGGAACCAGTTGTAAACAAAACCGTAGAGTCAAAACAAGGTGAATCCAAGGACTTTTCTTTGAAGGGATATTACAGTGGTATCAGAGCATGGTCCTTGCACCTTATTTGTGTGACCATTTATGAGTTCAAGAATTCAACCCACCCTTAGATACCGAAACTGAAAGTACCTTTGATGAAGAGGAAGAAGCAAGAGAAGAGGTGCACTCCATTGAAACTATGACTAAGGATGAGAAAGGAACCTCAGAGATGTAGGAGAAAGAGGAGTTTAGGAAATTAATGAAACCATTTTTTGAGGACATTACAAAGAAGATAATGCAAGGGTTCAAATTGATGGCTAGTCAAATTGGAAGCAAATTCGCATTAGGAGGAAACAATAGTTCTCCTTTTGAGGAAAAGAAGGCATTTTCTCAAAGACAGGGCCTCACAACCGACCCAATGAATCCTAGAGCTCAACAAGAGCTACCACACCCAATTTTATTGAGCCCAAATAGGATCCTAACATCCGATATGGAATGCATGAACTTCTAGCAGAATGGCAATAGTTGAGTGAAGATTGTAGGAGGACCTTACCATTTGATCAATTCTTTACTATCTCAAACAAGCTCAAAATGAGAGGAGGTAACATAAATCCTTTTCAAAATAAATAATTGAATTATGCCATAGGTAAAATGCCCCTTCCCACCTTTTATGGCTCATCCCAAATTTTTTCAAATACTTGGGTACAAAAGTTAGATGTATATTTTCAGCTGAATCCAATGGTTGAAGAGGATGCTCTAAAAATGGCTATTCTGCATCTTGAGGGAGAAGCAAATGATTGGTGGTTCCATGGACTTAAAACCTTGGGACATGATCAGGTCACATGATACTCACATCATATGAAGAGTTTGTTAACAGGTTATTGGAAAGATTTGAGCAAAAAGACCCTGAAATTCCTTTCAAGGAACTAGCACAGTTGAAGCAAACTGGAACCCCTGAGGATTACATGTTGGAATTCCAAAAACTATCAGTTAAGGTGGTTGATGTATCTATGGTGATTGGTATTTCTCTTTACTTAATGATTGGATGAAACTTTGAAAGGTTTATTTAAATCTCACAAACCTACTTCATTGAACGATGCCATGAACTTGGCAAGAGATCTGCAAAATGTGCTACTCAAGACAAAGTATCCTCCCAAGCCCAATTTTCCTTCCAAGTTCATATTTGACAAGAAACCATGGAAAAAAGATTCATTTGGGAAGGATAGGAAAGAGGGACCAAGCAAGGAAGAACTCAAAAGAAAGAAACTATGTTACACATGCTTTCAACAATGGGTACCAGGGCATAAATGTGCTAAGGGGAAAGCACAATTCATTGAAGTATTTTCTGATGATGAAGGGGACATGGAGGAAGAAGAAAAAATTTCAGCCCAAGAAGAGGGATATGAAACAACAGAAGAAGATCATCCATCACCCGAAAAAGGGAGAATGGTAGTGCTTTCAGGAGTGCCTCGTTTTCACACCATTTGATGCAAGAGAGTGGTACAAGGGCAGAGAGTTTCTATATTGGTAGATGGAGGAGCAACTCATAACTTCATTGATGCATCATTGGTGGAGAGGATAAATCTACCTACTGAATCATTCCAAGGGTTCATAGTCATTCCAGGTAACAATTCTATGGAATGCAACACATGGATTCCAAAGCTACAACTTAGCATAGGAAATTACACATTTTTTGATAGCTTCTATGTGGTGGATGTTACTAATACAAATGTGGTTTTGGGAGTACAATGGTTGTACTCTATAGGAGAACATACAATGAACTACCAAATACCTGAAATGAAGTTCAAAGATTCAGAAGGAATACAAAGGTTAATGAGAGGAATGCAGACCTATCCTAACCAAGTGGTGTCTTCCCACAGTATGAGGTCCATATTGAGACATGGGGACATTGAGTGGGCTGCTGAATGTTTCATCACTTCGCCCAAGCCAAACATAAAGATTGTAGAACATCCAAGGGAGATGAGGAAACTACTACACAAGTATGAAAGGGTTTTTGGAGACCTTCCTCCTGGAAGGCCACTGGCTAGAGGAGTTGAGCATACCATTGTTTTGGAGGTGGGTACTTCACCTATACAAATACACCCATATCGACACCCAAAAAGGTTCAGAGATGAGATTGAGAAGGATATTCAAGAGCTCTTGGAATTGGGGCTTATTAGACCAAGCTCAAGTCCCTATGCTTCTTCAGTTGTCTTGGTGAAGAAAAAGGATGGAACCTTAAGGATGTGCATTGATTTTAGAGATTTAAACAAGAATACAATAAATAATAGATATCCCATCCCTCGGATAGATGAGCTCATGGATGAGCTATTTGGAGCAAAGTTCTTTTCCAAAATTGATCTTAGATCTCGTTGCCATCAGATTCGAATGAAGGAGGAGGATGTGCAGTAAACTGCTTTCAGATGTCACTATGGTCATTTCAAATTTCTTGTCATGCCTTTTGGTTTGACCAATGCTCCAACAACCTTCCAATCATGCATGAAAAAAATATTTTGCAAGCAACTCCATAAGTTTGCTTTGGTTTTATTTGATGATATTTTGATTTACAGTAAGACATGGGAGGAACATTTGTTCAATTTAGAAGTTGTATTGAAAATATTGCATGAAAAATATTTGTTTGCCAAGTTGTCCAAGTGTGAGTTTGTGTTGAAAGAAATTTTGTATCTTGGGCACATCATTGGGAAAGATGGGGTAAAGGTGCACTTGGAGAAAATAAAGCCTATTATTGAATGGCCATCACCCAAGAACATCACTGAATTGAGAGGCTTTATTGGGATATGCACTTACTATAGGAAGTTTGTGAAGGGTTTTTCCAAACTAACTGCTCCCCTTACTGATTTTACCAATAAGGATGCTTTCAAATGGGATGAAGAGGCTGAAAAGGCTTTCCAAAGAATGAAAGAGGTAGTGAGTAGTTTTCCAGTACTTGCATTACCAGATTTTTCTAAACCATTTGTTTTGGAATGTGATGCATTAGGGGAAGGCATAGGGGCGGTCATAAAGCAAAATCAACACCCCATAGCTTTTGAGAGCAGAAAATTGCAGCCACATGAGAGGCTCTACTCCACATATGAAAAATAAATGTTAGCCATCATGCATTCCTTGGCCAAGTCTAGACAATATATGTTGGGGAACAATTTTGTGGTCAAAATTGATCATAACAGTTTAAAGCATTTCCTTACACAAAAAGATCTCAATGAAAGGCAACAAAAAAGAGTAAGTAAGGTCCAAGATTTTGATTTTGACATTGAATATGTAAAAGGGAAGAATAATATTGTAGCAGATGCATTGTCTAGGAGACCTTCATTTTCCCTTATGGACATTTCAAAAGATTAGAAAGATGTGCTAATAGTAGAGTATGCCAAAGATAGATTTGCTTGTGATTTGTTAGATGGGGTCAAAGGAGATGATAGATACAAGATATTGAATGGCCTAATCTACTATAAATACATAATATACTTAGTTCATGGTTCGAACTTAAAGCACAAGATCTTGAAGGAAGCTCATAATTATCCTCTAGCAAGCCATCCTGGTTTCTTTAAAACATATAGGCAATTAAGCCAAAGGTTCTCTTGGAAAGGGTTGAAGGAAGATGTTTTAAAGTATGTGAATGAATGCAATATATGTTAGCAAAACAAAGTTGAACACGCCCATCATGTTGGGCTCTTACAACCATTTCCCATTCCAGAACAAAAATGGGAAAGCATCTCAATGGATTTCATCACAGGTTTGCCCAAGGCTTTTGGTAAGGATTGTATTTATGTTGTGGTGGATAGACTCACCAAATTTACTCATTTATTTTCTATTACATCATCTTTTACTACTGCACAAGTTGTTGATCTATTCTTTAGAGATATTTTCAGGTTGCATGGACTTCCCAAAAACATTATGAGTGACAGGGATAGCAGATGTATGAGTGATTTTTGGAAAGAACTATTCAAGTTGGTGGGAACTCAATTGACTTCTAGCACAAGCTATCATCCTCAAAATGATGGACAAACAGAAAGGGTGAACCAATGGTTGGAGGGGTACTTGAGAAACTATGTTGGTGAGCAGCAGAAAGCATGGGTTAAATGGCTACATTTGGGTGAGTTTTGCTACAGTACAACTTTCCGTATGTCCATTGGCATGTCTCCTTTCAAATCACTTTATGGTTATGAAGCACTCACCTTTGTTGATCACATTTTTGGTGATAGTAGAGCTCCAAAAGCTAAATATTGGGTTGAGGAAGTCAAGAGATTTTGAAGCTTTTAAAAGAAAATTTGCAGGTTGCCTAAAATCAACAAAAACAGTATGTGGATCAACATAGGAAGGAAAGAACTTTTCAAGTGAGTGATTTGGTTTATTTGAGGCTGCAGCCATATAAACAAATGACATTAAAATGGAAAGGATCATAAAAGATTAAACCAAGGTTTTATGGCCCATACAAGATAGTTCGAAAGGTTGGGGAGGTAGCTTATGAGATAGAACTTCCGGAAGGTATCGAAATTCACAATGTATTTCATGTTTCATGCCTTAAGAATGCTATTGGTCAGCAAATTTCTATTTTAGAAACACTCCCTCCATTAGACGATGAAGGACAACTCATACTCATTCCAGAAATTTTTTTGAAGCCGAGAGAAAGAAAATTGAGGAGCAAAACCATAAGAGAATATTTGGTACAATGGAAAAATTTTCCAAGTGAGGATGCCACATGGGAAGAGGAACATATTTTGCAGCATCCCAATTTGGAATTGCTTTAGGGCAAGCAATCTTGGGTGGGGAGGACTGTAATGTCCCCATCCAAATAAATCACATGAAGGGAAAATTCCACCAATATACTAGTTCCTTAGGTTGGGGTGGAAACATTTAGACTTAGAATAAGGGAGCTATAAGACCCCAAATGGACATTAGATTGAAAAATATATATTAAAAGGGGATAAATAAATATTAATAAGAATAAAATAAGGTGGCACTTGGTCATGAGGGCGCATAGGTGGTGTGAGACCCACACAAGGCAAGATTCTCCATGCCACATGGCATCCTATTCTCACCCATTCGAATCCAAGGTGGAGTCTAACGTTCTTGGGGGATTTGGAGAGGAATTATACTTGGCATGACTCAATGAGGGTTGAATTTGAGCGGAATAGTAACTCCCATGCAAGAGGAAGAGGCATCTGAGAGGTATTATGACACTTGGGCTAGGTTCCTTAGCTTTTATGACAATAATGATGAAGATCCCACGACACTTATGACAAGGATCAGACCTGATTGCTGACATATGACCTATATGACATGTCAGGGATAAAAATAGCCTCCAAGAGGGCACACAAGGGATTTATGGAAGCCAAGATTCCCCCCATTTGAATTGATGGAAGAGGAAGGCTAGGAAATGTTGGACACGTGGCACTCATGGGAATCTCTCCCTAATTAGAGTTGGGATGAAGCTCTTGGAGGGAATTCGAGCCATGGAGGCATTGGGAGGTTAACAAAAGACAAGAAGAAAGAAGGATACCAAATTTTTATCATTTTCTCATTTGAAAAAATTTGGAGAGCTTAGCTTGTCCTTGCACGATGGATGTTCATCCTCCCTGCCTTAGAATCAATTTCGAGGGTGCAAGATTCCCATCCAATTTGGTTGATGGAGAGGCCATTCATAACTCTCAATAGAGCTCAATGGAGATGTTTTGATGCAGGTTCAAACCCCAGCTGAGTTCGAGTTCATCTTCTCTCATTCTTCTCTATTCCTATTCTACTATCTTTCTCTCAATGTCATGTAAATGTGCAAGGGCGCACTTGTTGTTGCATATAGTTAGTGAAGGATTGTTATTTAGAATTCATGGACATGTTAGCTGATATATATATCTGTAATAATCATAACATCAGAGCCACAGCTCGAAACTTTATGTATTTCAAGTGATATTTACATTCAAGGAAGAGATTTGAGCCATTTCCCCCATAGCGTTTGCATAGTGATTTTAGAATGATATTGTACATGTTTTATATCAGAGTTTGATAGGTTATTTATCATGTTATGAGCTTCATATGAATTTAATTTGATGGCCCGAATGACTTGTGCAGAACTCTGAGTGTTACTATGGTTTATGAAGAAATTCGAGACTCCTTACCCAACAATTTCACCTAAAAAACTAGACTCTAGAAGATGTTGTTCATTAAGCTGCCTATTCGACCCTAAAACCAAATATAATTCTGCACATATATTGTTCCTAATGTCCTGTAACAGATTCAAGTCTCATACCAAGAATTAGTGAAGGCCATACAGTGTTTGGAAGAGCATCTAAGGGCAGACGTAGGGGGGATCTCCACTTCTCAAATTAACTAGTCTTGTTTCGAAAATTCTTCCCATGCAATTTGCAGACCATGGATGTGTATATTAGTTGTTTGTATGTATGATAGGTGTGTTAATATTTCCTATGCCCCATCAAGACCTGCCTCCCCAAATTCGAAATCATTTGGAGGTGTTTGGAACCAGTTGTAAACAAAACCTTAGAGTCAAAACAAGGTGAATCCAAGGACTTTCCTTTGAAGTGATATTACAATAAACATCCTTTTATAGGAACCTGATGTTAGAAAAACAGGATCGCAGAGCAATAACAATAAACAAAAATGCAAATATAATCACACATACACATTACAAGAGAAACACAGATATATCGTGGTTCACCCAACTTGGGCTACGTCCACACTGAAGTTGCCAGTCCTTATTATTGTACCGTCCAACAAAATGAAGGGATACAACCTGCAGCACAACCGCTGCACTTCCTCTTCACTGTCTCACAGTCTCTCTACCGATCTCAAAGATCTTTACAATGCATAAAACCTAATACATCAACCTTAACTGTATTACAATGTCTTTCTTTTATAAGGGAAATACAATGGGAAAATACCACGGGTTACCCAAAACCATGGGCCCACAAAACAACCCCCAGACCCCAGTGGGGGGAGGCTTCGCCCCCCCACACCCCCCCCCCACACCCCCCCCGTTGGGGTGAGTGTACAGTCCTTTTACATATCATATAAACCTGGGGTACAAACACGGTTGAATAATAATATCTCTTAATCTAGAGATTAGGCTCCACAACCAACACCTGAGACCCATCCTAATGCATAAAACCTCATAATGGTGCCCATATTAGATAGATATGCTAAATATTGCCTTTACAGGGTCTCCTTGCATGTTCCATGAG